>CM030374.1:4661521-5406826 GCA_003604175.2 Clonorchis sinensis | reverse complement strand
CCAACTGATGTTTACCTTCGTCATGGAATCGATTGGCATATGAATGGTTTTTTAGCGAATGTCAGTGACTAGAGTATTCAAGACACTGAACTGGATGAAACCTCAGTGATTTGCATTGCACTGTTCTCCGGAAAGTGCATCCAGGCCGTTCACCTGTTCATACGAGAAATGGACCATGCAGATCTGATCGTTTTACTCTTTCGAATGTTTCAATGAAGACAGACCAGACAACTTGTACGTACAGGCTTCGAAACATACCACAGTGCGCCACCGTACACTCTGATCGATTGTCTCAACCCCGTGTCCTTCCCGTTGCACCCAAATGCACTTTACGCTTCAAGGTCAATTCGCAAACCCGTTCGGCGTAAATTGAAGATATATCGAGCGGAATTCTCTCCTCAGATGAATGTTCTTAATTCATCTGCGGAAATTTTTTAAATTGTACTCAGACATTGTGAACCCCAACAGCACATAAAGCTTTAAATCCTAGTGGAAATGTTCGAACTTTTACTGAAACTAGCTAGTGAGGATTGAGTGAACTGACTAATTAACTGCCATGGATGGCAAGTAAATGGGTTGAGTATATTTCAGTGAATGAGTGCGCACGGAAAACAACCCCTCAGCATCAGTCCTTGGAGAGGCAGCGTTCAAGGTAACAGATGCTTGTCCAGGTTACTTAATATCGATCGACTCAGTTCGGTGGCGAACTGAGCCAAGGTATCCAGATAGACGGGCTCAGTTCGTATAACGGCTCGGTGGGCCGGTAAACATGATTTCCAGGCTTTGCAAGGTAGATAGATAGATAGATCATTCAGCTGTAGCACCCTTTCGATGCCTAACTGTCATGCCACCATAAGGAAGCACGAGGGCTGGGATACTGCCAGGCTACCCAAGCCTAGACAGGAGAAGTCGAGATGCAGTAGTCGGGTTCGAACCATGGACCTTGAGATCGGTAAATTCGTGCTCTAACCACTGAGCCATCTCGACCCCTGCAAGGCACACAAATACATTTCATCTTACATCGTATCTGTTAGCTACCTTGTCACATCAAGCACAAGAGACAGCTAGTCGGCAGGAAGCGAATCGCATGATAGCCTTGTTGGGAACGATCGACCAAAGCATTCTTTAAGCCTAAAAGTACAGACTTTGTGGCACATCTAGGTCGCAAAGGGCCATTGGTACATTCAAATGCAGTAAACCACCATAGATATCTCCAAATTCATTTCGTAATATGCAGCCGAATTGCCCGTGAATACCAATGGCGGACGACTTATGTGCATTCGTTGGGACAAAGGTCGAGGGAGGAAAACTCTGTTTGAATAGTTGGTTCTACGCATAAAAAACAGCGCACTGACCTCGCACGTGCTGTTCCAAACTAATACCAAATACCAGGATATTCGATGGCTTCCTTTCACTTTGAAGGTGAGACGGCCCAAGTGTTTAGAGCGCGAACTTACTGATCGGAAGGTCCAAGGTTCGAACCCGACTACTGCATCTCGACTTCCCCTGTCTAGGCCTAAGCAACCAGGCAGTATCCCAGCCCTCGTGCTTCCCTCGGGTGGCATGGCAGCTAGGCACCGGAAGGGTGCTACAGCTGAACTTCTACTTTGCACTGGTCTGAAAACAATTCCAGAAGACAGAATGGATGACTCCGCTTTGAGAACAAATTCAATACGAGGGAGCAAAGAGCAACGGAAGAATTATCAGAGGGTCAGCTGGTCCGAAAAAGAAGCAATAACCTTCTCAACTAAGAGAACAGGATGGAAAGATCCCTCAGGAACATAGTAATACTGCGCACACCTACTCCCTGTGAAGCAACGTTCAACAAAAGCACTAGGCCATATATAGTAACTGCGAGAGTGCTGGGTAATGACAAAAATGAAAAAAATCTTCATATTAAAAAATCAGAATAATTTTAATGAGGGCTGTTCAAGGCCAAACCAATTTCGATCACCTCCATGAGTGTTCCCAATATAGGAGGCATCACCTGATATTTTCGAGATATCGCAATACATGTATATTCGTAATGCACTACTCATAAGGTTGCTGAAAATTCTTCGACGAATTCTTTCGTACAATTTGGGTTCAAGTAGAACATAAGGTTGACGGAAACTCGAAGACTGCGCCTACTTGATGAGCCTCAAGAAAGGCGAAACCGGTCGTGGGCTTTCGAAGAATTTTCAACAACCTTATGAGTAGTGCATTACGAATATACATGTATTGCGATATCTCGAATATCGTAGCAACCGAAACATGAGGTGGCCTGGTGCAGCACATTCAGTTGCCTGGGAACATCACAAACGAGAGATTCAGCTGGGTTCCGAATGAGTCCCCCTCGAAACCAAATTTGTTTGCAAATTAGTGTACTCCGCTGGAATCAGTCTTGTTCTCTCAGACCTTCTTCTGAGTGAGTTACTCCGTGTTATTCTACGTCGGGATCCGTATGACTATTCCCCTTCAGGTGATATGTCAATTGTTCTTACCTCTGAAGTACGATCACCTGTCTAGCACGCGCAAGCCCATCTTTTTCAAAGTCGTACTAAGGTGTGAGTAAGATGGAGACTACTCACAAGGTTGCTGACCACGACCAGATTCACCTTTCATCAGGTAGGTGCAGTCCCCGTCAACCTCATGTTCTACTTGAACCCGAATTGGACAGTTTTCTGATTTGCGCATCAATTTGGTTTTCACGGGAGACAGCTGAAACTCTCGTTTTCAGCAACCTTGTGAGTAGTTTTTATTTTGAAAATGTTGCGATATCTCAAATATCGTACCAACGGAAACTTGATATGACATGTGTGCAACACACTGGAGTTGAAGAAAACCATAAACGAGAGATTCAGCTGAGTGTCTCGTGAAGACCACAGCTGTACTTGTTTAGAACTCAGAAATTCTGGATTTCTAGAACGATCCAGTCTAGAAATTAGAAATTCTGCAATAAAGACAACATGCCACAACGTTTCTGGTGGGAAATACCAAGTCTTAAAAACATGTATTCTGTTCAGTTACAACGCAAAATAATACAGTTTCGCGTTGGAAACTAAGAACCTTAGCAAAACGCAGGTCTCTGTTTGCTCTCAATAGCTGGCTGATTGACCGATTTCGGTCGAACTAAGGATGGACAGGGAAGATGTACAGAAAACTGGTTTGCGTTCTTCACACAGAAGAACAGTTTTTCTCGTTTAAAAAGAATCCTCCGCAAATTAGTCATTAAGGTCACTAGTGATGAGATTCGTCCTCACAAGGAGTTTGCACCTAATTGTCTCGTTTTGTCACCGAACAGGCAAACGGTCAGTGGTCACAAGCAGAAAGTTTCGCTAATTTGGTGCCCTTCATCGTAAAACTCCATCCTGGTGAGCACAGTTCTGGTTTTTTCTCCTCAGGAATCCACCAATAATACTTAGGTAATTAGTCCCCAACCGATATTTGATTCGCTACTCGTTGTCACCTTTTCCAGTTTCGGCAGTCGGTCGGAAGACATACAAGCAGTTCATATCGCTGCTTGTTCCAAGCTTCATTCACTTGGCGGTTACCTGCTTTTTTCACATCAGTTCTGGTTTTTTCTCCTCAGGAATCCAGTTTCGGCAGTCGGTTGGAAGGCATACAAGCAGTCCATACCGTCGCTTGTTCCAAGCTTCATTCGCTTGACGGTTACCTGCTTTTTTAATCTGTATGACCTCCATTTTGCAACGTTGGTTGAGTTGGCTGCAAATCTGGAAGTCTTGCAACATCCGCCGACGAAGGCAGAATGACATCAGGAGCATGACAGAACATTGTGGTAAGATCTGGGGGTTTATGTTCCAGCAACTATCACAGTTTCATTGCTGTTTTTTTGCATTGTGACACCTCCTTGATAAAAGTTCTTCATGTGAAGAACAAAAAGGGTCTCGAACTCAGCGGATACAAATAACTAAGGTTACCAGGTGTGCTTTAGCACAAAAATATCCAAAATTATTTACTGTTCTTTGAGATTTAGTGGTACCGTAGGTTAGCTTCAGAACCCGTTTGAACAGTTGTAATGCACGCTACGTTTTCGATTTGTGTCTCTGATAGCATAGATGTACTTTTGCCTCGTCCAAACCCGATCGCTCAACAGCATATCGGAGCACGACTTACCCTCTATCTTCACCTAGCTACGTTCTGAGTTGTCAGCATTGTCGCCATGATGTGCTCAGATGTCTTTCCCGGCTGTTCTTGTCCCAATCCTACCATGTTATTAGGACGTAAAGATGTACAGTGAACGTTCGCTTGTACTTTAAAAAAGGGTTGACTATGATCAGGATATGTTCATTTCAACGAGGAACGCTCACAGTGGAACCTTCGTTGTTCTAACGCAGTCATGCTCAAACTTATCAGCTGTTTATCCGCCAAACTTCGTACGGCCAGCGCCATCGCCAGCTGATTTTGTGCACCGCATCCTTCCAAGTAGAACCTAACAACATTTCTTGTCAGGCGTAGTCCAAAAAGTGACCACTATTCCAGTCGAGGACCATTGCTGCCTTATTCTGTGGTGACTGGTCTTTCAGGACTGTCTTACATAAAAATAACACCGAATTTAGCGCATAAAAATCAGTTTTACCATATCAAACTGAAGGTCATTTAAAAATGATTGAGATTCCCTCGTTTGAAAATTTCGACCTGTAGAAGGTAGCTGGAACGAACTAAAAAAGGTTTCTCAACCGAATGCGATTTTCAGAAAGTCGGAGAAAAGGTTGGTGTGGTTTTGCCAATCAGAATAGCATTTCTACCTTTGGTTATGTCCCCGTGTGTCTTTTCGGGCTTGGATGTAAACCCAGTCGTTGTTAACCAATTGTAATTGCAAATTTGGTCAGCCGTAGCTGGTTGAAAAATGATGAACATAGTTCTTCATCTGTTGCCTCAATTTCGGTGCATAGCTGCCATGTTGCTAGAAGAAAAAAAGTGTGAGGGCTTACAGGCCTAAACAGGAGCAGAATAGAAGCCATTGACGGGTTTCAACCACTCGGATCAGTAGTTTTGCGTCTAAACCACAGAGGTTCCTCAATCTATCTCTTAATCAGCTTTATTCGTACTCAGTCCAGTCTTGAAAGTCTTGTCAAGGTCTGCTCTGGGTCATCCAGTCTCATAATCACTGGCTGGTGAAGACACGTCCGCGCAAGATGTATTTTTATGATAACAAAGGTCCATCAGCAACAAACGTGCTTGCACATACGACTAGTTGGATCAGGGGAAGATTCTCTCGGACGGACAAGGCAATGACAGCTTTCCAGATGGTTTAGAAGTGACCGCACAATTTCCAGTGGTTCACACTTAACCTCGGCAGTAAATGCATCCAGTTGGCCCCATATCAACCCTCACTATCTATCTATCTATCTATCTATCTATCTATCTATCTATCTATCTATCTATCTATCTATCTATCTATCTATCTATCTATCTATCTATCTATCTATCTATCTATCTATCTATCTATCTATCTATCTATCTATCTATCTATCTATCTATCTATCTATCTATCTATCTATCTATCTATCTATCTATCTATCTATCTATCTATCTATCTATCTATCTATCTATCTATCTATCTATCTATCTATCTATCTATCTATCTATCTATCTATCTATCTATCTATCTATCTATCTATCTATCTATCTATCTATCTATCTATCTATCTATCCATCTATCTATCTATCTATCCATCCATCCATCCATCCATCCATCCATCCATCCATCCATCCATCCATCCATCCATCCATCCATCCATCCATCCATCCATCCATCCATCCATCCATCCATCCATCCATCCATCCATCCATCCATCCATCCATCCATCCATCCATCCATCCATCCATCCATCCATCCATCCATCCATCCATCCATCCATCCATCCATCCATCCATCCATCCATCCATCCATCCATCCATCCATCCATCCATCCATCCATCCATCCATCCATCCATCCATCCATCCATCCATCCATCCATCCATCCATCCATCCATCCATCCATCCATCCATCCATCCATCCATCCATCCATCCATCCATCCATCCATCCATCCATCCATCCATCCATCCATCCATCCATCCATCCATCCATCCATCCATCCATCCATCCATCCATCCATCCATCCATCCATCCATCCATCCATCCATCCATCCATCCATCCATCCATCCATCCATCCATCCATCCATCCATCCATCCATCCATCCATCCATCCATCCAGGTTTGGAGAATTTCATTTAACTCGGTAGCTGTATTAGCCCTGACGGAAGTGTGTTCGTTAAAGTCATTACACGAACCTCAAAGGCCAGTCTCACGTTTACCATTTTTATGAAATCTGTAACATGCCACTAATAATGATACGCATACATATATATGATGTGATATAATGTAATATAATATAACGCAACTTCTGCCATACGAGCTTGCGCAACATGCGGACGCACATGTCGTAATAAAGTCACCAACTTCCTCACCTGCCAAACCGCTAAAATTCAGTAACTAAACTTTGTCATCCTAACGATATCAACCTTATTAACCTCATGATCAATGAAAAACCACCATGATGTCTGTCACCGCACTGACGGGCGGTCTGCGCGAACCACAAACCAGGCAGTCGCCGACCATTTTTGCGCGACGCTTAACCAGGAGAGCTACGGTATTACATTGAATATGAAAAGACTTGACAGATAATTCTAGTACCTTGATGGGGAACAAGTCAGTGGTGCAGGTACCATTTGTTATACCTCCTTGATTTGCATGGACCTGTTGCTCATGGTTTGCAGCAGGTTCCTGCATGCTTGTCTACCGATCCTGTCCCCTAGGGTCTGCACCTCCACAAGAGCCTGCATGCAAAATCATACCCTGCTAGGGAGAAAACCGTCTGTGTTGAACGATACATCCGATTCGGATACTAACCATCCAAATAGTGAATGTGGGCACATTGCGGGAATAAGTAAATACCTGTAAGTCGCCCAGGTAGCGCTAAACCGGATACCGAATTACTCTTCAAGTTAGTCCAAAATGTGACATAATACTCAGATTTTGAAGGCGGCCAACTGCCAAAGTTTCCTAGTAAGAGCAGTCCTCGCATAATGAATGGTTTGGGGTTTCGAGTACATGAAACACATCTCAACCTTGAACACGAAATGTGATTGGTCCATTGTCCATTGGCAAGCCCGAAGGAGTTGTGGTCAACTTTTGAAGCTCTTTTCAACCACACATATTCCTTTAACGCGAACTCAGTTCGCACATACTCACGAGCTAACGCATAGTGATTTTGGTCACGTGGATCCATGTCATCAAATCTATAGCTGCCATTTATCAGCCAAACCAATCAGCTAGCACGAAGGTGATACCTAGGACAGTCACGTTGAATGCATGGTACTAAATCAACATTTTTCGACCTTTTCAATCGCCGGATGTCTGATTTACCACTTGGACGGAAACAATATTCCCCCCCCCCCGATCTCACGTTGTTTTGCACAACAGGGCAGTCATTTTCGTCTGCGGTCTCAATGGCAGCACAGCGTCTTTTTTTCAAGTACTAGCGCACTAATAATTGGCGGAACGCGCACACAAAGCTGGAACAACTGCAGGTGCAATACACAAGTGACGGTCACAAAGCGAATAAAATCAGTACCGCGTTCTTCAGACTCAAGTTACATTCAGCCCACAGTCGACAATGCAGTGGCCTGAACATGTGTGCCTGAGAGTTTTGTCCCTTTGTTGACAAATACTATAATTAAGGAAGGTAGGTGTGTGACATTTAACCTGTCTGCTGATCAGTGCTCAGTACCCGTCACCACTTGGTTGACAAGGAATGTTTACGTTGGCACTACTGGCATTCAGATTTCGTGAAACCAAGGTTGCTAAAGATTCTACCAGTCTTAACACAGAACTAAGAATACAACTCAGTTCCGAGTGAAATTAGCTGTCGAGTGGTGGTATCTTGTTAGTTTTACCCAGTAAAATGCGGTCAGATACGAATATTCTGTTCACTCAGCGTTAGCCGCTCTCGCAGACCTTGAAGTGGTTGTCAAGTCAACATGGTCACTTAAAATCGATATTTGTCAGATTTGCACATTTCGGGTTTGCTTTGAATCGTACCAAATGGGCAAAGCAATCCATTTTAGACACTCTTAGCATAAATTTTGCATCAGTCGTTGTCCCATGTAGGATATTCTCTCTCAAATGGACTTGTCAGTCGATAAACGCGGGGTCCGAGAAATTCGTTGTCCCGCACAACGAGTTCTCCCCAAAAATTAAGCAAAAAATAAGTGGTATCCTGGTGAATGTACTAGTCAAATTTCGTGCAATTTGGATAGAATACACGATTGACGGAAACTTGGATACTGCGACTACCTGATGATCCCAAAAAATGGTGAAACCGGTCTTGGGCTGTCGAATGGTTTTTAACGGCATTATGACTAGCGCTGTGAGGTGCTATGGTGTGCTGTCTAAAGACCGCCTCCCATTTCAATTAATGTGATATTCCAGATACCGCAGTATATTTCCCTGACAGAAAAGATTACTTATAAGTCTGCTGAAAACTCCTCGACAGTTTATCATCGGTTTCATCATTCTTGGGGTTCGAAGATGATCATGGGCCAGAGATTCAGCTTGGTTGCAGTTGAGTCTGCATCGCCAATGGCGTGCGATTTGGGTGCGGTTAAAACACAAAGTAGACGGAAACTCGGAGCCTGAAGTAGGACAAGACCGGTCGTAAGCTGTTGTCGAACAGTTTTCAGCAACCTTGTGGCTAGTATGGCTTAAACTTCATCGATATAAATTGGGAGACGGTTTATGGGCTACACACGACGAACGTCACCTGGTTTCCTAGGTGTGAGTAGCAAGTTTCTCCACTTCGTAACACACTTTGTGGAAGAAAAACTTCACCAATAAATCAAATCAGTAGGTCACACACACGCTGTTTTAGTGTCCAACGTGAAATGCTTCCAACTTGGCAACTTTCACCATTCCCAACGCTGCAGAATAGAATAAACTTGAGCTATTCCCCAAATTTTTGTGAAAAATATCAGTTTTAACGGATCAGCTGGGCCAGACAACTATACTACTTAATAATAATAATAAATTATTATTATCATTATTTACTTTTGACTTCTGTTGTGGGGTTTGCGGGATATGTATTGTTCATATTCACATCACTTTCGTTCGCACAGCTGTCCTGTCCTGACCTAATTATTCTGGTAAGTCTACACCAAAGGGGGAGGGGGAGGCACTGGACTCGAGTTTCGCTCTTATTAGAGCTCATCAGCAGTGCATATTTAATGGCTGTGCCGGGGTTTCGACTCCGGGCACCTGACATGCGAGGCGAGCGTGTTACCACTACTCTACAAGCACACATTGGAAGCATCTGAATTTTCACGTCTGAACACGAAGACTGTTCAAACGAGAGTGACGTGAGTATGAACAATGCGTATCCCGCAAACCCCACAACAGAAAAAAGTACAACAATTCGCGCTTCTTATAGGGTGGGACGCCTCGAGTATACGGGGCAGAAATGGTTCTAACTACTAAATAATAACTCCCGAGAATGCCTCACTCACTGTTGGTCTATCGCCACCCTAATGAAGCTTTCACAATTTCATCCATTGATCAACAGTTTCACTGGCTTCTGGGTAGAAATAGCCTGGATTACGACATTCGGTAAATTCATATCAGGCAGCTCGTTTCAATGTTACATAGGTCTCCTGAACTGGTTCGCAGATGTGGCTGTTTCTGGAACTGTGGCTTCAGCGTGACCTTCTACTGTCTCCGTCACCAGCATGTTTGTCGCGGTGCTAACTGTGTGTTTGGAATTCAAAGCCAGCACTTCGAATCCCCGAAGCGTGGATGGATAGTGTATTCTTTCTTTCACCTGGGTGCACTCTCTGGCTCACCAAAAGGTCACACACTGGATAAATAATTGATTATGGCGTGGTAAAACGTTTGCGTATCACCTAGGCTCTCCACATAAATCCAATGATCGATGTGCACATACTCCATCGTGAGATTGAACTCACATTTCAGGCATAAAAATGCTTCGTTTCACTAACCACAGAGACTATCACGCAAGTATGTTCGAGGAACCCGGTGATGGAAAACATTTGAACGTAATGCCGTGCATGTCCCTTTGGAACTGTTACATTTCAACTGTTTAAATCGAACAGACATAAGTTAGTTCCTTCAAGCCAGAGAATAATCCTTCGTTAGAATCCAGGTGGATGTACAGTGGAGACTAACAATGAGTAGTTTGAAATAGGTGAATCCCCGTACATCTTCTGTAGTCAAACTAAAACTAAACTGGACTAAACTAGACTAGACCAAACTAGACTAAAGTAAGACTAAAACCATCTGTCACAAAGAAGGTTGAGTTCCATCGCCAAAGTGAATACAATTCCTATGAAAATATACTAAACCACAATTTTTTTCGGGGAACCCATACATAATTACGAAAATTACTCAGTACCATCGTGGCGTGGCTAGGGCTTGTCAAAACCACAAGGTACAACCTTTTCCAACCAGATATCATACTTACTTTATACTTTTTGCTTGGGGGCTCATCTTCGTCAAATCCGGTTAAAATTGAATTTGGACCAGGTCCATTTTCTCGCCCGTGTGTTTCCTCAGCTACGTGATTCACATCCAAGGGCCTTTGTTTTGATGTTTGGTGGACGGGGTCCCTTTGCATATCGGTACTTGTGCAAACAGGTCTACCCATTGTATTCATGTCATATTTTTCCAAAGGTTGCTTCGCTGAACTTGACAATTTAGCTGAAAGAAGCGTACTGAACGGGGACAGGACGGGGCGTTCGTGTTGACTGAAACGTCGTGCTTCCTCAAAGACTGGGCTTCGTATCGATAACATTTCACGATAATCACGGTAAACAGAATATTTTTTAGTGTCAGCTGGGGAAATTCAATGCATTGGCCTCCCGAGATGGTTTTATCGCTACCTCCCTCACCCTCTAGCCAGTGATGGTGGAGAGCGTACCAATCCAACCGCAATTGTGGTCTGTTAAATTCTTATTGGTTCTACCGACCCAGGTTAACGAGCCGTGTCAGGAGAACTCGCCCGCTGATTGGTTAACGCCTTTACGCACGCAAGCAGGCAGCCTAAACCATCCTAACTGGCCGAGACAAACAGAGTTACACGACGCGTCCAATCACAAGCTTAATTCCCAACACGTAGCGTTAGGCCGCACGAGCGAGGCATGCCCTCAGACACTCTGATCGACGCATTTTTTCGAGGTGGGTTACTGGAACTGTCCTTCCGCACCAATCTTAATAGCGAACGTGAATGACTGTAAAGTTACAGTATAGAGAAAAAGTTTTCTCATGTCTGTTTGTACAATGTAGGGCTGACTGACCACACATCGGTTTGGAAAAAACGAGAAACTTTAACCTGTGGATACAAATGCGATTTGTAATTGGTGTTGGCGCCAACTTTCATACGGAAGTGCCTGAAAAATTGTCCTAATTAAACGAGTTTATGAGAAACCAAGACAAACCATCATCAAACCATCTTCTTGGGTTGACTTGGACACATTTACACTTATAAGACTGCACGATGTTTTGAAAATCAAGCATTTTTTTGGTTAATTTAGCGAGTGTTGGGTGACAATTCGTTAAACCAACAGATTCTGGAATCGGCACAACTGGGGATAGGAAAATTCAAAAGTACTCTAAGAATTTAAGTTTGGCGGATATAACTTTTGATGGGTTCCAGTTCACTGGATCAGATTCAATCCATCAATCCATTGTTCGCCGAAATTTTAGTTCTTTAATTTCGTTTATCGGACTTCAAGTTCCTCGAGTTGTAATGTTCTAAAATGCTGACAGTACACAACCTGATCTATATGTGGTTGCCAGGTGATGGTAAAGATCGTCCTTAATGGCCACTAATGTCTCAGCGATCTCACTCAGGCAGAAAATGTCCTCGGACTTTTCTATGGTCTTGTCAAGTTCACGCATTAGCATAGGGTATGACAGTAGTTCTTTCACTTAACGGTCATCCTTGCAACAATTATCTACCCACTATGAACATGTGGCCGCGCGTGAGTATCCCTCCTTCGAATCAAAGCCATCCCTTTTGTTCAACCTTGTCCCCCTGGTTTATTCGAGGTCCCATACAAGAGTTCTCGTGCAAGGAAGCGAGTTTACACGGAGTAAGGTGACCTGGGATGTTTCGTGTGAATCCTGCTGCTGGGTAGTACCAGGCCTAAGTCACCTGTTTAAAGACAATAAGACAAGTAACAAAACAACTGATGAAGTACACTGATTTGCAGATCTATCTGGACAAAACGCACTACTCATAAGAATGCAAAAAACTCCTCGACAACCCACAAACGGCTTCGCCCTTCTTGGGACTCATCAGGTTGATGATATTTTAAATATTGTATCAAGTGAAGCTCAAAGCGGCCTCTCTGTGAGGCATATTCAGTCGAGGAATATCATAAAAGAGAGATAAGCTGGGATTCAGATGTCTCCCATAAAAATGAAATTAGTATACTGGATTCGTCAAATTTCGTGCAAATTGGGTTCAAGTAGAACGTAGGTTTGAAAGAAACTCTAGACCGCTCCTACCTGATGAGCCTAAAAAAGAATGAAACCGGTCGTGGGCTGTCGAAGCGTTTTCAGCAACCTTGTAAGTAGTTTTGTCCACTGAATTTGAATTAGCTGACGTGCACGTGATCCTGGGAGAAAGGTGTCCTATTGGTTTGCGAGTTCCTGCTATTGGAAATTACTTTATTAGGCAACTCTTTCACCCTTGCTTGGACACGTGTTTCTGGAAGACAACTAACCAGTCTGTGGGAAGACATTCCTGTAGAGTCCTGCAAACTTCTTCGTAGGTGTGTGTTTGAATACTTCCGGATTTCCTAAACACTGCTTGTGGCCCACTGAAGAGTGCTCAAGGCTTTGATTGGATGTTCTAACCCACACTGTCTTGCCTTTTATTAATGGGTTGTGAGACAATACTGTTGCATTTAGAGTCAGACCATAGCACAGTCCGGTGCTAGCCAAGGCAAATCGATCACCAGAAACGTTTTCCATAAAAACGAAACAAATTAGGAAGAAAACCACATTCCTGGAAGGCATCCAAAAGCGGTTTTGGTCAGCTGTTCTTCAGAGAGCGATTCCCGGAATGTGGTTTGCTCTCAAAAAGGGCTGGTTATCCGGTCTTTCTGTAGGACCTTCTAGAGAATTACTGTACCTGATCCTGTTGCTGTTGAGAAGAAGTGAGTCCGGATGTTGAGAAACTTCGGCCAGTTTGACCGCTAGACCACTAACGTAGGTCCACATTACTGTACAGAAATAAAACTATCTACCTGAGTGTCACTCCCTTCCAACAAGCAGTGGCATAGACTGTGCTAGGATTTCCAGAAGTCCCAGAAGATTTGATGTCTAAGCTGTGACTTTGGACATCTAGACATCTACGATCGCAAACTTCGTCTTTTCTGGGGTTTCCATTTCCTGAAAATTCACCTATCATAATTTTCTGACTACTTACCGTCTGACTCGACACCTTCTGGGGTACAGTTGCCTCCCACATGCCACAACCTATCACACAGGATTCATTTCTCTTTATTTCCATAGCGTGTAGTGAGAACGGCGGGCTCAGCAACGGGGTTCCTCAGTAGGAAGATATCCGTTTCCTGAAGTGCTCAAGTACTCGTATATACGTAATGCACTACTCATAAGGTTGCTGAAAATTCTTCGACAGCCCACGACCGGTTTCGCCCTTCCTATTTGGGCTCATCAGGTAGGCGCAGTCTCCGAGGTTCCGTCAACCTTATGTTCTACTTGAACCCAAATTGGACTGTTTTTCGAGAAATACACTAATTTGCAAATCAATTTGGTTTTGCGAGAGACTCACCTTATGAGTAGTGCATTACGTATATACATGTATCGCGATATCTCGAACGTAAGGCGGCCTTGTGCAGCACATTCAGTTGCCTGGGAACATCACAAACGGGAGATTCAGCTAGGTTCCAGGTGAGTCTCTCGCAAAAACCAAATTGATTTGCTCAAGTACTCGTTCGCTTTTTAAAAAACAGCTTACGAGAAAAAGCAACAACAACAAGAGACAAGCTGCAGGATTCTTGCAATGGGGATTCTCTCTTATGAGCAGTGATCAAGCCGAAAAGCATTTTCCGACCCTTCTCTGCATTTATGAAAACAGTCCGTTGAGGTGGTGTGAATCTATTTGTCTACTTTTTGTAGTTTGTCGACACACCACGCAGTCGTATTGTCAGGGTTTCTAAACCGCAGAGGACTAAAAACTTGACGTTAGTAGTTCACTCCTCCTATTGCTGTTGTTCGGTGGAACACAGAAAATTGAGACAATTACCCTAAGAAGGGCGAAACCGGTCGTGGGCTGTCAAAGAATTTTCAGCAACCTTTTGAGTAGTGTAATACGCCCAGATGTGATTACCACTTGAGTGAGTGATCACGGTAGTGCCGTGTGATTGACAGTTGTACAAATCGCGCAGGTCTTGCAGCAGCCCCTTGAATGATTGCGCAAACGACAGGCGGCATACCATAGTTTTTTTAATCTATGCAGAGATGATGGTCACGAAAGTTAACCAACTGGAATGTGAACAACTCACATTGTCCAGTGCAAAACTGAGAAAATATAAGGCCTTAAACCCAGCAAATTAAAGTGTGGGGATATAGAAAGGACTCGGTGATGTCTATAAGGATTTTATTCACATCAAAGTGTCCGTTTTACTTGCGAGTTCACTATTTCCTTAATTGGGAGTTGTAAAGCAATAAACCAAATAATATTTGATTGTGGTCACCTCCAGTCCGAGCATTTTTAAGAGCCACTGGATCAAATTGGTGTACTAAGCATGAAATCTATCGATTTTCAGAAATTTTTGGAACCACTGTCAGTTGGACACAATTTATGTATTCAGACCAGCTCGTTCACCTTGATCTCACATTTGCTGGAAATTAGTAGTAAGTCTTATATGTAATTTTCTCTCTTCGAACACTTATAAGGATCCTGAAAAATCTTCGACAGCCCACGACCGGTTTCGATCATCTCGAGGCTCATCAGGTAGGCGTAGTTTCCCGCTTCCTAGTTATATTCTGAAGGTCAAATATCTTCGACTCTAACGATTTGCGATTTCCCCGTGAATGCGTACAATGCAACTAGACGTGAGTGAATCACGAATCCCTTACGGACGTCAAACATGGGAAGGATACTTGACTTTTGGTGGTTTACCTTAGGATAACTCGGTGGTTGAGCTTGAAACAACTCAGTGATGGAGGCGTGAACTTACTGACCGGAAAGCCCGTGGTTCTTAACCGGCCACGTCATTTCAACTTGTTCTTGGGCAACCTGGCATTTTTTCAACCCTCGTGCTTCTTTCCTTCGGGTGGCATGGTAGCTAGGCACCGAAGGACTGTTACAGATGAAAGATTATTCTTTTCTCAACCATGGGAAGCCTTCTGAAACACGATTTCTTTATTTCTACTTTCAGGTTCGAGCAATCTGTTTTTTGTGAACGTGCTACCAATCATCTGGGGCTCGGTTTTGAGGTGACAAGTGCAAAGAAATGTTGCTTCTTCCCGGTTTTTAAAGCAAAATGAGGTCGACAAAATAGTGCCTGCTTTATTGTCATATCATTGAAAACAAATACAACACCAGACATTTCACTTTTGCACTTTTCGGGCTAATTTATTTTTGATCGTTGAGCACTTTGAGCATTTATCTAGACGAAAGAGGTATAATGTGGAAAAAGTTATAATGTGGTATAATGTGGATTAACGATGCTCACGCCTCCACATATTCCCTGTCAGTAAGGTGCATGCATGCGCATAGACATTAGCATACATTTATGTTTCGGACTTGTAGTTTTATTCTTTGCTCATTTGAATGCTCATCTAGCCAAGCCAGTGAATTTGCAGACGTTATAGGCCGATCGTCAAGCGAGTCGCTTGATACTTCCTCCCACGAATCATCATCATCATCATCATCATCATCATCATCATCATCATCATCATCATCATAGTCACCTTCACTTGCAGCAACCTCGGATGAGGACACTGGTGCTTCATTGCCGTACAATCGTGCCAATTTAGTTTGTTAGAGCCTTATAATGAGTAGACGAGAAAGACGAGGAGGGGAGCGAGAGGTAGGACCAGTTTAAAACAGGCATCCGAGGTGCGTACACCTTCAAGACTCAGTCAGCCAATCTGGATACAATATGACAGCGTGAAGGCCACTGATATCGATTAGAAGGCACATTGTCCAGTGTCTCTAGCCAAGCATAGGAAGGGTCACATGAACTAGGCCGTGGAAGACCAGCAGCAACAACGGCAACCAAAACGTCCATTCTGTCCGCCTCCATGTTTACGCAATTGAATTAGACACGGAGAACAACGCTCTTCTCAACAGGCTGTAACTCGGCTAGCGTAACACATGATCCAGTCGCCCTAGCTTGCAGTAAACCTTGAGAAACATTTCACGACTGTCACTAGATGCCACCTAGTCAACCGGAAAAAGAGATACATATCATGTATTAATTTCCGAGTAACTCAGTTTCACAATGAATTGAACGTTTCGTAGGTTTCTTTGGCGCCCGAATTCTATGGGGGCTAACCTGATGTACAGACCAGGTGAAGTGGAACGGTATGCTAAACAGGAACAAGTTTCTAAAAAAACATTTCTTTAAGGATTGGCGCTTGCATCGACAGACAAACTGGACTGCTTAGTTGGATGGGACAATCTGGCTTCAGTAAGAGAACACCAAGTGGAGGCCTAGAAACTCCCCCAACTTCATTCTCGGCCAGTGGCTAATTTGAACTGTACTCGTCACAGTGAAATCTGTTTTCAAATATGTACCATACACCTTACATCATGGGCAGAGGAAGCGGATGGGGCATTTTTACGGCATAACTACGTGCCCACCGGGGACATCCGTACCGATCAATCTGCACGTCGTCTCCATCGCTATCGTGTCTGGGATGGGGAACTAAGGAAGATCAATCGACAGAAAAAAATCATCAAACCATCAGATTACGACAGCAGCTCGACTTTTCGACTCTTGTCTTGTGGTGGGATCATGTCGTAGCGGCACTATAATTTTCTTCTCAGTCTGTTGTGTTTGCACAGAAAAATCCAGGTGATTAGCACGTCGGAAAAAAGCAGGTGGTGCATCCGTTTTTGACGAGTTTCCTTACAGGCAAGTAATCGATCGAGAAACACTATTTGGTCTATTCCTATCGTCACAAGCGGTAATGCCGATTTAGGGACCTAGTTTTGTAAGTTTTTTTTTAAAAAAAACGTTTTTCGTCTCCGTCGAACTTCGTTCTGTTGAATGAAACCAGTCACTCTCAGTCTTACGTTCATTTGTCAAAGTACCATTTAGAACTGATCTCAAACAAGCAAAAAACTAACTATACATATGCGGTGACAAACACTCACTTGCAACTTAGGATTGTGATAACAGGAGGCTCAAATGAGTTTCAACTGAATCCTCAATTTTTAATAGTTGACATAAAACTGATACAAATCTGAAGACTAAATCTACGTGTTAAGCCCCAAGAAGAGCGAATTGGGCTCTCCAGAGTTTTCAGTGACCTTACGAGTAGTGTCATGAGGACGCAAGTACCTCTCGAATATCGCTCCAACGGAAACATAAGGCGCTCCTATGCAGCACAATCATCCGAAGGGCAATATAATCAGGACCTTTGGACGGATTTCGGCTGAATCTTTCGTTAGCTCCAAACTAATTTGTAAACTGCTGTTTACTTCCCAAAAACGCTTCGTGCCTTCATTTACTGAAATGAAATGACTATCGCTCAGTGACGGGGTATTGCAACAAGGTTTGAAAAGAACTAACACTGCCGCCAGACATAGTATTTCAAAACCAAACCGATAAGATGGAAAATCTAGAAAGCAAACCCGGAGACCTGTCTGGAAAGGTCCTATTTTCCTGACGGTAAAATCTAGAAAGCAAACCCGGAGACCTGTTTGGAAAGGCCGTATTTTCCTGACAGATTGAACGACGAAACGCCGTACCGGTGACAAAAATGCAGGAAGTTCATTTGATTGCGGACAACGACACACCAGGTAACTAGGCCTTGGTGACACCGCTAAATGGCAGCTGTTTACACTGTCATTTGAGTGTATATGTACTCCTGATCAGCTGATTGTGCCGGTGAGAAAATCACATGCCCTGGGGTGACGCTGTTAAAATTAGTATAGCGAGACTGCTCATACCTACTGGCTTACTATGTGCTCGATGGAACAGACTATGAACTGTCAAAAATTTGCGGTAGGAGCTTCTAAACCATCTCAGGCAGCGAGACGTCACATACTGACCACATTGTGGTCAATTCTGACGAAAAATTTGGCCGCATCATACTCCCATTTTGGCAGTCTGATGAAATCTGGATGCCGAAAACTGAGTCTCACATATCCTAAAAGCAAAGAAGATTGAGTCAAGTGATTTCAGAAGGCATATGCAGCAGAACAACAACATGTAATGCTTTTCCTCGGACTTAAGGTAAACGGACTTAGAGTTCAAAACAAGAGTGACCACTTAAACACCTTGTGAGTTCAAAACAAGAGTGACCACTTAAACATCTTGCTTATTTCCGAAAAAACGCAGCCCTCAAGCATCAGTTTACTTGGTTATTTTTGGTATGTATGTCACTTTCGTGAGGTATAAATGTAGCCAAAAAGTGAGTGAATTACCATGGCAACGAAAGACGCTCGACGCTGCGGCCTCCCTGGGGGAAATAAAAGTGATTGTTTGATTATAAAATGTAGGGAAAAGCAAATAGATAAGTAAGCAAAACTCAGATTAGCTGAGGAACAGACTTTTACAATTTCCTGATATCCCTCGGTGATACAGGACCACTTCCCGGAATCTTAACGCACCAACGATCTAAATGTTACTTTTTTTACAGGTCAAGATTTCGTTTTCTGAAAAGCCGGCCTACTTGGTGTCAGACATGCATTCTTCGTAATGGAGAATAGGGATGCACTACTCATAAGGTTGCTGAAAATTCTTCGACAGCTCACGACCGGCTTCGCCCTTCTTGGGGCTCATCAGGTAGGCGCAGTCCCCGAGTTTCCGTCAATCTTATGTCCTACTTGAACCCGAATTGGACTGTTTTCGAGAAATACACTCATTTGCAAATCAATTTGGTTTTTGCGAGAGACTCATGCACATTCAGCTGCTGGAAACATCAAAAACGGGAGATTCAGCTGGGTTCCAGGTGAGTCTCTCGCAAAACCAAATTGATTTGCAAACGAGTGTATTTATCGACAATAGGGGATGTTCACCAACAGTGGAAGTTTCATTCATATCACTCCTGCTTCACATGCAAGTATTCTGATCGGTCCAAACCAAAGAGGGGAAGTTGTGGACTTTAGTTCCGTCCTTATTATAGTTCACCAGAAGTACACATCTTTGGCCGTGTGAGGATATTTGAAACCACGAGACCTGACACGTGAGGCAAGCTTGTTTTCCCTACTTTACCGGCGCATACCGGCGCACTTGAATGGCCACATCCAATCAGATGAAAATGTTCGCGTTTGTGATTGGCTCGCCCAATGGTTTGAGCCAGTCACTTTTCCTCTGGTGCCGATCGACTGACTTGTCAGGTATGGAGGACCGAGACTTGCTGCGTACTTTTTGACTGGTTGTGGATGGTAGCGGTATTCGCAGAAGTTCACAACCTCGTTTGGATTCCCCCAACCCCAAGTAGACATTACTGATTAGGCACATTTCACGGGAACAGTATGTACTATCCGATCGCGCTTTTTTTGTCATCCGACGAGCTGATATGCAGGCTCTTGTTTGCAACATTCACTAGCGGTCCACTTGACACAGTTCACCCAATAAAAATACTTCAGGCAGACAACTGCATCGATCGACAACTTCACCCACCCGTCCGTTCATACGGCGCGCTCGTCTATCGCTCACTGGTTGGAGCACTACTCACCGAATGTGAGCGTCACAGTGAATCTGCATTTCTGTTTGCTCACCCCAACGAAAATCAACCCAGGATATGGTTTGCTCACCAGCATGATCAGCTGATCATGAATACATGTACATTATTTTAACGGCATAGACGGCTCCAAGCTGAGCTGGCCGGTGATCACCGAAGTGTAGATGCATTTAGAACCGCTGTTTCCATAAAGGAAAACGCAAAATAAACCTCTCTTGGTGCCACTGTTTTTTTCGTGTTAATATTTCCTCTTGTGGATAAGATATCAACAAGCTTGATTGACGAAAACTCGGGGACTGCGCCCACCTGATGAGCCCCAAGAAGAACGAAACCGGTTGTGGGTTGCCGAAGAGTTTTCTGCAATCTTGTGAATTGTTTCCTTTACGAAAATGTATTGCGATATCTCGAATATCGTACCAACTAAAAAATGAGGCGGCCTGTGTGCAGTACATTCAGTTGAAGAACATCATAAACGAGAGATTCACTTGAATCTCCCGTGAAAACCAAATTGATTTGGAAATGAATGTATCTGTCGCAAAACTGCAGGATTTTCGGTGAAACAATGTCCAGAAAACACCTCTGACCTTCTACTGACGGGAACATCCTAAAGCTGGGTTGTCTGTGTTGTGTGAGAGAAGATTTCACAACCAAATGCCTTGATAGCCGATGGGAAACTGACGGGTTGCTAGCTCGATGCCGTGTAACTACACTTGTGGAGTCTACACCAAATTGGTGGTGAGGGACGATCGCTGATATCGGGAATAAGTAGGCTTTTTTTCAAAATACCGACCTTCCTGAGTTCCTATGAAAAGAAACCACATATGAACAGCCTGTTGCAGAGGATGTGATGGGACCGGTTGGCTGTTTGCAACAAAAGGACGACACCTCACCATGGTCCACTGTTTCATAAGCGCAATAGTGTGGTATAACTATGTTTGGGATCGTGATGGCGCCACAGGTAGCCTGCGTTTCCTATGAACAATGCCAACTCAGCAACTCAATGCTATTGACAGCTGTTTTCAACCGGGGTGATGCCTTACAACAGTCGTTGCTCCAAGAAGACTCAGAATGTTACTGCCTCGTCCATCGTGCGTAGAGTAGCAGAGGGAGGTGCTGCGTTGAAGAAACAGCCCACGTTGGTGACGTTTCAGATATGGAGTAGACACCGTGGGCATGAGGTAACACCTGGTTGGCATCAAGCTACTGAAATATGGCTGTGTGAGGCAACATCCTCAAGATTACTTTGGGCGTGTTGGGCGGCGATTATGGTGCAAGAGAGTCCCAAGAACCAAGTCAGTTTTCACCTTGACTGATCTTAAAGAACCATATGAGTATATATGTAATGCACTACTCATAAGGTTGCTGAAGATTCTTCGACAGCCCACGACTGGTTTCGCTCTTCTTGGGACTCATCAGGTAGGCGCAGTCCCCAAGTTTTCGTCAACATTATGTTCTACTTGAAAACAAATTGCACGAAATTAGCGAAATATACTCATTTGCAACCAAATTAGTTTTTTCTTGCGAGAGACTTACCTGGAATCCAGCTGAATTTTTTTTGTGATGTTTCCAGGCAACTGAATGTGCTGCACCAGGCCGCCTTATGTTCCAGTTGCTACGATATTCGAGATATCGCTATACGTAATGCACTACTCATAAGGTTGCTGAAGATTCTTCGACAGCCCACGACCGGTTTCGCCACATAAGTAGGTTACATTACACTTATTAGTTCCTCAAATTTAGAGGTATTTTTGGAAACTTTCAAAAATGGTCCCGAAAAACCGACTTTTCCATACGTAGTAAGCTAGTTCGAGCCCAACTCAACCCACTGGGGTTGGCTTCAAAAGTTGACTGTACTAATGACTAAATCAAGGGTTATTTCGGTTTGACTCAGCACTTTATTCTTCCTGGTTCCGCATTTAACAGTGTTTCAAATCAAAAATTACTTTGTCGCAACTCGGGTGGCCAGTCTTCTGAGAATCCTAGTATTCTTGATACGGTTAAGTTGGTGTTTGTCCGAGGTCATCAGTCATCATACTGATGCAACGAAAAAAAACTTGTTTCTCTCCTTTGATCACGTGAACCTACAGGGCACGTGTCAGCAGATCATCTTGCAATCGATGCACTACTGAGTTCTCTCGCTACCTCTTTTTCCGCCGTTGTTCGCCAAATTCAGTCAGTACGAAGCACACCGAATGGTCCTCGATTCTTTGACAGCTTCAACGTCATTCTTCCGAACAACTTGGGTACCGAAAAAGCTGAAAGCGAAACTTGGATTAAACTACTTGGCATCCGTGTTTCTTTAGTTTCGTTTAGTTTATTGCTGATTTTGGTTTGATATTCCTCGTTCGCGATTGTGATGTCGCCAAAAATTTTGCAAAAAGGCGACTAGAGGTGATGGCTGGGAGTGTCCACAATGACAGAAACACAAGCAAAATACAGTGAGACCTGAAAACAATGCAGCAGGGTTTAAAAGCGGCTCAAAATTTTACAGAATGTTTCTGGGTTACGAAGATAGTAAGCGGAGGATAGTCCCCACGTTGTTGCGGAAATTTCTCCAAGTGGTCGGTTAAACAGCTGATGATACTCCAAAGGCTCTTAGAAGTGTCAAACGAGGATGTGCCCGGCCCGATCCAGACTGACAACGTCTTTGGAAACAGATCCCCCGAATTGTTTGATCATTCTGATGGCTGTCATGTCTGTTATTCGTAGGTTGATCTAGACTGAAAACAACTTTATCTGGAAAATAAGTACATCGTAGCCTGGAGGGTGCCGCTGCACTGTCCGTGAATAGAACCATAGGCATAATGACAAAGGAGGTGGGACAAGTATCCTGCATAAGCATTATGCACCCGGGGGGAGACTAGAATCGCTATTTCCCCCTTCGGTGGGCCGATGGCTCCAACCAAATGATAGGAATGTTGCTGTTCGTTTGGTTTTGCGTCGACTGCTTCTTATAGAACACTTCCAGATTTTGCTCTTCTCGACTTTGTTGCCTAGACGTAACACCACCATATCGGTGTTACTACTGAGGGAGCATTGAGTAGTATCTGATCTAGTGTCTCAGCTCCGACCCCGCTTCTGCTGGAGGTGAAGTTTACTAAGAAATTATGGAACTGTTTTGAAGTGTTCCTTCATTATTGTTTAATATTCAAAGAATATCTAGAAAAGTCCAAGTAGACGCTTGGGAATATCCGCTTTCCAAAAACTCTGTACAAGTTAGATAGTTAGTTTCGTATCTGATGACCTGTAACCGCTTACTTCGTGCTTGCTAATAAACAACTTCGCATAGAATGGTGCTCCTCCTTGCACACAACAATAACTCATAAGGTTGCTGAAAGTCCTTCGACAGCCCACCACCAGTTCTTGGGGCTCACTAGGCGGGCGCAGTCCCCCAGTATCCTTCAACCTTATGTCTTACTTGAACGTAAGTTGGACAAATATTCTCATTTGCACCCAAATTTGTTACTGACGGCCGACTCAAGTGAACCCAGCTGAATATCTTGTCTATGATGGCCGACTTGAACTGAATGTGCTGCGGACCATCACAAACGAGAGATTCGGCTGGATTCAGTTGGATTCCCTGTCAAAACCAAGTTTGAATGCAAATGAAGGTATTTGTAGAAACCTGTCCACTTTGAGTTTCAGTAGAACATAAGGTTGACGGGCACTTCCGAACCGCACCCACCTGATGAGCCCTAAGGACGGCGAAACCGATGGTGGACTGTCGAAGGATCTCTAGCGATCCAATGAGTAGTGTGTTAAGTTTAAACAACAACGTTTTGCTCTCGTTCCATTTGGAGGATTACGAAGTGACGCGGCTTCAACCAGTCACCTTATTAAACCTGGCCGCGTTGAGATCGAGGTCTGTAGATGATTTAACCAGACCGTGTGGGTTAGATATCATACCTGACGGCGGGTGTCAACAACCCCATCCACCGTTTAGTTCAGTGTCTAGGATGTACGCGGTCAGGTAGAGTTGGGCTGACCTGAATGCACGAACCGACAACTTTTGCCCCGAGCAGCTGTCGCGGAAGCATTTGAAAATAAATCTCCTATCGCATCACCAAATAAGCGGTCAAAACGGGCCTGCCTTTTGATAGATATTTATATAGTATCTCTACAACAGAATGGAGGAAGTCAGGTTTTCGGGATCTGATTGGACGATGATAAGATGGTCCAGGGTCAAGTTTCTTTCGGACACACAAGAAAAACCAGCTGGCTAATTGCTACGACTTCGGTGAGTTTCACAGCCCGTGAGTTCCAGTAAGTGAGTATACTACTAGATGATGTGGTCAAAGCAACTCGACGACCTGTGTCTTGAAGTTGTCTGCCGATCAGTGACCATCGTGGCTGAAGTTCAAGAGGTAAGTACTTCACGCTTTCGACTGATGTCTGATTTTGAGCTCTGAGTAATATTCATTCCTCTGTTCAAGCATAAAGAGTGCGTGTATCTTACTGAAAAGTTGCATGCGGACTGGTGTACACAATGAGATTAGGCCCCTCACAGCCAGCCCTTGAGTCCGAATGAGAAACCGGATTTCTGCAGTGCTTTACGCTCTTCTCAGCCCTTAGGCTAGAATTTAGTTGCTCTAACAGTTGCATTGAAGGGGTGACCTTTGACTTTTTGGATACCGTGTCACTGTTAGAGTGTACTGTTGCCGTGTCGTTTGGCGAGTTTGGCAGGAGGGCATCCGTTGCCGTATGTGATAAGTTCTAGCGCGCAGGTGAGAAGTAAATTTTAGACAATGCTGGTTTTCAGTGGCTTTAACTGGAGAGCATAATGTATTCATCAGATCACGCAGGTTTTCTTTGAACACTAAGTTCGACAGATCTATCAAACACGTTCAACTATGAGAGGCTGCTTCCTCGTTGTAGTTTACAGTGAGATCAGTGTGAATGGTGTTTAGACGCTGAATAAACTTCGTGGATAAAGCCTTGTCCATCGCAGTGTTTCATCAGCATGACGTCTATAGTAGTAGTTTCGAAATAAGACCAGTCAACTGTCTGGGCCTAATAGACCTAGTGGGCTATCCATGTAATGGCGGACACTACTGATGGGTCGTGCGAGTAGTACGTGGTTTTCTCGTAACTCCGCCTCACATCCAATGAAAGGTGGGGTTTATTACGAAACCTGTGGAACTGCTTTGCAGAGTTCGTTTACAACTGCGTGATAGTCAATGAATATCCACGAAAGTTCAAGAAGACGCGTTAGGATGTTCAGTTTTTAGAAACAAGGCGCATACGAGATGTTCACTTTCCTGTCCAATAGTTTGTAATCGTTTAGTTGATGTTTGTTAATCAACGAATTCGCGGCGAAGGGCCTTCCTCCTCACCCGCAGGAACACCAAAAATTCGCCTATACGGCGAATTTGAAAACGAAGTTCTCTGTGTGCTGGGACTTTGTGTTGCACTGCACATTCTGTTGAAGAAGAACCCCTTAAACAAGAGATTAAGCTGGGTTCCTGGTGAGTATTCGGTGAAAACTAAGGTGGCATGCAAATGACTGGAGTTGTCGAATTTCGAGCAATTTAAGTTCAAACAAAACATAAGGATGATGGAAACTCTTAGAATGCGACTACCTGATGAGCCACAAGAAGGGCGAAACCAGTGGCGGGCTATCGAAGAGTTCTAAGCAACCTTATGAGCGATGTGTTACGTCTATGTTGCTAGTCTTTTTCTTGTCGAGGGTGAAACTGTGTTCATCATTTATACTTGGGAGCATTACCATAGCAACCACAGAACCTTGTTCAGGTTTCAAAATGATAATATCTTTTGAGTTTATGTTTTGGGGTTCAAAAGTGCACTGGTTGGTCACGGGATACTTGTCAATCAACGGGATGGAAATATACCCGAAAAAACAAGTGATTTTGCTCTTGAACCAGTTACCTATATGGGTCAATTGCAGTTCAAACAACAGGCAGAACATGTTTCCATGTAAGTCTGCACAATGATTTGCTCTAGTTTGTACCTGATTGGATGATTCACCCTTGAAAATCATTCAGTCACTGATGAAAAATTGCTGACCTATTTAACTCAGTACCTGACTTCAGCATTCACTGTTCCACCCATTCATCGGAAGTCACGTGTTCTGACTTCTGCCGAAGACGTAGCAATCGGTTGGGGTTGGAACTCGCCTCGGCTGTTGATCAGGTGGCTATTGATTTGCTCGCCGAGGTTGACTGGTCATGACGGAGAACATCATAAACGAGAGATTCACCTGGGTCCCACATGAGTCCCCCTTGAAAACCAAAATGATTTGCAGCTGAGTATAGTCGACAAAGATAAGGGGTTCTTTTGGTAAACGAAATTTTAGACGAAGGTTTTAACGGGTTGATCAAAGAATACAGGCAATTACAAACATGTTTAAAAGAGGCTACTGGTTTAGGAATAGGACAGTGCAGATAACTGAGAAGGGAATTCCAACTTACCAGGGTCTTCACCAGTTAATTCCTTAAACATAAGAGTTGGGTCTTGACTCAACCACAATACAAGAGTCAAAATCGATAGTGCACTGATTCTTTTCAAAGGGGCGTGGAAAGATTTTTCCTTTAATTCATGGTTTAAGGGTTGGTTAGGAGTGTGAAAGAGTGTATCGATCCATCGATCCACCAACGTTTCTACTGGGAAGGCAGAGGAGGTATTAGCGGGGGAGGACAGTATCTCATGACCGCACCTGACTTCTGAGAAACTACAAAAGGGGGATGTTCAGTACAATATACTGAGTAAGTCAAGAGTAAGAAAAGCGTATAATGTTAGGGGCGAGATGGCTCAGTGTTTAGAGCGCGAATTCACTGATTGGAAGGTCCGTGGTTCGAACCCCACCTCTGCCTCTTGACTTTCCCTTCCTAGGCTTGGGCAACCTGGCAGTATCCCAACCCTCGTCACGCGTATCGTAAGAGACGCTCAGTAAGGACTCTGTGACGTTAAGCACTAGCTCCTTCATCATTTTGGGTATTTGAATGGAACAGGACCTTGGTATGGATGCGATTCTAGCAATTGCCCATGATTAAAAAGATAGTCCAAAGGAATGGAAAGTTCTAGGACTCAATCGTTTAGGGCCACGTTAAACACTGTCAGGTCCACATCAATCACATTCGCTCAGGCATGAATACCATCGCCTGTCAAACGCGTGATAACCCGAGTTTGTCGAGCATGCGCTGTTGGATCAGTGGTAAAACGCTCGTATCGTATGTCACATGACCGGAATGCAAACCTTGGCACGGTCAAAGATATGTATGCACTGCTGATGAGCTCTAATTAGACGATGTGGACCACCCGAATGATCATGCCAGGACGAGAGCACGACTGTCCAAACGAGTGATGTGAGCGTGAATTCGTGGCATACGATACTGACAGAAGCTCTACCGATAAAGGTTCCGCGTTCCACTAGATAGTATATATCCAGGGTTGTGATTTTTAGCGGAAAACAGGTTGTTTGGAAGAAGAAAACCTTCCACATAAGTTTCCTTCTTGCTTTCGGATTTAAGCGAGCTTTATCGCCTTGCAGGGCTCACAGTCAACGTGGAATCCGCTTCGAGAATGTCGGCCTTAAGAAGTATAGAACAGACGGTCACCATACTCGTATGGTTTTTTATTTGGGGATTTCGCTGAACGTGTCCAATGTGGAGACTGACAAGTGGGTCTTGGGGACAACATAAGGTAATATATGAACTCTGGGTGGGTTATCCTCATGAAAAACGTAAAGGATACTGCGGCCCTTGGGACCAGCCAGATGAAGTTCAAATTATACACATCACAAACGGGAGATTCAGCTGGGTTCCAGGTGAGTCTCTCAAAAACCAAATTGATAAGCAAATGAGTGTATTTCTCGAAAACAGTGCAATTTGGGTTCAAGTAGAACATAAGGTTGACGGAAACTCGAAGACTGCGCCTACTTGATGAGCCTCAAGAAAGGCGAAACCGGTCGTGGGCTTTCGAAGAATTTCCAATAACCTTATGAGTAGTGCATTACGTATATACATGTATCGCGATATCTCGAATATCTTGCAACTGGAACATGAGGCGGCCTGGTGCAGCACATTCAGTTGCCTGAAAACATCACAAGCGGGAGATTCAGCTGGGTTCCAGGTGGGTCTCTCATAAAATCAAATTGATATGCAAATGAGTGTATTTCTCGAAGTTCAAATTATCTCCTCCCAAATTCCACTTTGCTTAGTTCATCAATTAGTAAACCATGGGCCAACTGCTACCGTTTCAGCACACCTTGAGAAGAATTCTGAGCATACAACGGTCACAATTCGGCAGGGATGCTTTGTTCTGTGGTATGATGAGCGGGAAGCCATTTGGAGAGTTCACAATGTTTGACACACCGGTTTGTCTCAGATAAGAATTATCAGACTGATTAGAATTACCAAACTTATTCACAGAGGGCCAGCACTCCGAGAAGAAATTGGCAGACTTCTTAACGCTTGAGTCTCTACTCATTCACCATTAGAACAAGTTGGTAAAGATAGATAAATTTCCGTTTGCATATCACTTTAATGCAGGGTATGTGTAAAGGACAGTATGGGAGACTTGATTTCCCAGTTTGATCTGCTGTGAATATTCCTCTGTTTTCCTGTCCATTGCGTCTCAGTCAGCTGTCGTGAGTGAACAGTCTTCGGGAAGAAAACGGTCGTGAGGTTCGCATGAGTATCGCTCCAAACATTTGCGTGGATTTCTGTAGTCATCCACTTTTTCTCAGGCTAGGGTTTGGATTCAAGGATAAATCATCTGACAATGGTCCTCTCTCAGGTCCTATAGTGTCGTGTGCTCACCGGCAAGGTGGTTGGGACCTCTTATTGTACAGTGGTTTGGATTGAAACGATGTGTAAGGCATCGGAAATCCATCGGTTAACAAAGCCTCAAACGACAGAAATGGCAAGATTTAACACACCCCCGTTAACAGTGACCGCAGATGCAAAGACTCCATCGTGATGACTAGACATGGCAATAACCTCGACCAAGAAGGTCCACGCAGCCGCATCTCGTATTCCATGACCAATTGATCCGTCGCCTATACCTGAGGTTAATCAATTGTGTGTTCCTTCTTCGTTCGTCAGTAAGACATCACAGTCACGAGATGATTAGCGATCCCACCGCATTCATCTTGTAAGTGTGTTTGTTGGACAGATAATGGCAGTTACAACGCGTGGCGACTGTTAGTACCCAAATGCTGTCTATCCAAACACGGAGGAACCCTGCAGGTAGCCATAAGGTAACAACAAGAGTAGATTGCAGTAGCAACTTAGTCTGCAATTTAGAGACATGCACTCAATTGCAATTTTCATTGAAAGAGACTCAGCTGAATCTATAGTTTACGCTATTCTCTGAAGTTGCTCACAAGCTTGACGGGAACTCGAAGTCATCGCCTACGTGATGAGGCCAATGAAGAAATAAACCGGTTGTGGGCTGCCGGTGTGTAGTCCGCCAACCTCGCCGGTGTTTTGACAAAACAGTAATCCAACCCTACATCGAGATCAGCTTCCTCATCCATATCACCGCCGGCTAATTTGAAAGGGGCTTCCTCATTTACCTCTTGACTGAACTATATTGGGAGTATAGTACGGGCGACATGAGAGTCGTCCTGAGGTATACAGTGTAGCGCACACTCGTGGATGTGTTACAAGAGCTGAAATTTATATCCGGCGTCAGCCCAGGCAGAATAATTTCATGAGGACTGCTGCAAATCACTTGGTATCTGTTCATCAAGGTTTGACATATAAAAACAAAAGTGGCACACTGGCGTTAGTATGTATCAGAAAGGTCAGACTCCTGAAAGGAACGCCAGGACGACCGGAACCTACTGAGGATCTAAAACTCCACCAAAATCTCAATGGAAAAGCAGGCACGCATCCAGGCCCGTCAATCATTCAATCAATTCTGCAAAAGCCGATGAGTGTTCAGACACGTCACAGAAGCACGACCGAATATGATCAGCGTTCAGGCATTTCACAGAAGCACGATCGATGTTGATGCGTGTTCACTAAACGCCTATCAGACAGCCTGGATCAATGTCAGAAATGACGCTGGGCCGTTGTAAATTTTGCACCCGCACGCACTCGCTTGTTTGGAATAAAGCTGATGTGTACCCTTGTCGGTGAGTTCTTTCTGGCACCAGGCAATGGAGAGTGGGAACAGCAGTCAGATATAACAGTATGCCACCGTAGAAATCCGATAGCGCACGAAATTTTGGTCCAAGGATCAACTTAAATTCTGACTTCCGTTTGTGTTGTTCAAGCAACCAAGCACACCGATACGGGGAGAAAATCTTGCCGGAAACGGAACGATAACTGAAATGTCACGGAAGATTCGGTGTGACCAATTTCAGAAGACCGTAGTGAGCCATCTTCCGGGGAAGTCAACCGTGTATCGATTAAAATTTATCACAACCGATCTCCTGGAACTAAAAGCTCTAAATCACAAACTCCGCCTGACCTAGATGATGTTGGAACTGAGAAAGATGATTTATTCTGAGGTTACAAAAAAGTTCCAAGTTAAAAAAATGTGGTTTCAGCGGATAAAGAGAATCAGAATGTCTTCACGATACCATGCAGCCAAATTAGGTACGCCAACCTAGAATCCATCCTGATGTTGTGTGACATCTAACAACAAACTGTAACATCGATCATATCTATCAGTGTACAGTTTTCTTGAAAACCGACGTTGCACCTGACATACATAACTCTTATACTCAACTCTGTGTATCGTTCACCCAAGCACAACGCAAGCTATGTGAGTGATTCACGGATAGGTCTTAACCGATCAATGAGGGATGGGTTGTCTTCTCGTTTCTTTTCACCCTGGTGTATTTTTCACATTGTTGAGTTTGAGGTAGTCGGTCAAGTGCAACTGGAGCACAAAGTGAGACCAAGCCACTGCCCGGTACTGCTGGGTTTTTCAAACGCATCTCCTCCACGGCAGCCGTCATTAGTTCAGGTTTCAGTTTATATGGGAAGGTCCCTGTTAAACGGCTTACCAAGAATCGCGTCTCGAACTGGGTTTACCTCCTTATAGAGCTGCTTCCAAGAAAAGAACGTCTTGAACACTCTGAGTGATACATATTCTCTCCACATACTTCATCCCAGAGTCAAAACACCTGCTTTGGCCGCGATGCTGTCCGAAATTTTCGGTTTGTCAAAGCTTTTCTTGAATTCTTATCCCAAACACACCTGTTTTGTGATTTAACAAAATTTGGTGAGTTGTCTTTACCAGGTTCTCCAAACCTCTTCTCACAGAGAAGACCTGCTGACATATGATTCTCAATGACTTAACCATCTTGCTAGAGCAGCCAACGAAAGGAAACTACGACTAGTTGTACTCTTCAGTACCAGGTCTGTGACGGCTAGATTTGCTTCCTGTTACTCAATGCGACCGAGTTTTGATGCAGTATTATATGCAGAACCGCAGTTTCACATGTAACCACTGCTGTCCAAAGGTTTCGAAAATTTTTCGCATACGGTTCGAGGCCAGTATGGCCGCGTACTGAAGCTTTGGCAATGGTTCTGTTGTTGCTGATCAAGCTGATTCTGACTCATCGACAGAAAACGATGTTTGTCGCACGATCCTTGTTTATCTTACCGTCACATCTGCGAGCACATTGGTTGGTTCACCTGGTATTTGTCCTCCTCCTGTGAAGCTCTTTTCGTCGGTTTCGAACTTAGATACAGTGGAGTCTGTCTTCCTCCTGTGAAGCTCTTTTAGTCGGTTTCGAACTTAGATACAGTGGAGTCTGCGCCCCTTTGGATGAGTACAATGCTATCTTGGCCTCTCGTACCAAGAAAATGACTTTCAGAAAAAATGCACCGTGAACAAAGATTCGGGATGTCATGACTGTCGTGCTACAGCTCAGAGAAAGCATGATCCAAAAGCATCCACCTTCCAATCCTCCATCCAGAGTCGAATCGTTTTCGTTGATGGACTGGTGACTGACAGTGGTAAATGTTCCGTAATAGATCAAGGATCCCTAGGCTGGCCATATTGCTCACGATTAACACTGCTTGAGGACAATGGTAGCCTGGTCTTTCGACGATGAAAAAAATGAATATTGGTCCTCCCCTCTTTTTGTCCGCATCTTTTAGAAATACGGAGGTGGTCTCCCGCCCAGCAGTTGAATGTAAACATGGGTTCTTATTTGTGCATTGCCTTTTTTTGGAGTCCTTCCTAAACCAAAGACCGAACGACAGATAGGAAGCTTAACGAATGCTGAGAAGAGGGAAATATCGATCTTTGCATGGTGAATTTTCGAGTATACAGTGTCATCCCCGGTTGAGGTAAAGGTCAGACACCATCGGCTAACTGGGTTAGACAGCTAGGACAAACAGTACTCGTTGCTAGCCATCAAAGCTTGAGTATCAAGATGGAAAGTGTTGCAGTCAACCTAGAAGACTATTGATCTGATATCTTGGCGTCCACCGATAGTTCGCCCCATAAATATATTGGGATGTGGAAGTTGAAATCCCCGAACGGAAGGCATTATATTTACTGCCGTGAGCACTTGTGAGTAAAATCGATCGTAACCCTTGTGAACAAGGATGGGACGGAACAGTCCTCATGGTTCCGAAAGAATGCAGGGTTTAAACCTCCCGCTGTTGGTATTGTCTAGTTTAGCCATGGTTCGAGAAAATCTTTTATTCTTGAACAGTTTGGTTTATTCGGACTCCAGACTGACTGCTTCCTCTATGCAGATGTCAAAGAATTTTCACTCCAACTCTTGATATCTGATTCCACTTTCGGACAGACTTTGCCGAGACGAACCCTGAGCGTTTTGTCCCAATTAGAACAATGCTCCATCTGTTTGCTCCCCAACAGGCTGGTCAACAAATCAGGACAGTTCGTGGAAAAGCTGAGGAGTTTAAACATTAACCAGTAGGGAATAATGGACTCACGCGGTGCGATCTCACTGCTCACATCTGTAGATCTTGATCAAATCAAGACAGTCATGTCCGAATTATCGGATTATCTTAGCGTACTGAGTGGATCGCTGGAGAAAAAAAACAACCAAATGCTTAACTTACGTGAGAAACAACCAACCTAGAAGAATCTTGATCTGATATCTTGGCGTCCACCGATAGTTCGCCCCATAAATATATTGGGATGTGGAAGTTGAAATCCCCGAACGGAAGGCATTATATTTACTGCCGTGAGCACTTGTGAGTAAAATCGATCGTAACCCTTGTGAACAAGGATGGGACGGAACAGTCCTCATGGTTCCGAATGAATGCAGGGTTTAAACCTCCCGCTGTTGGTATTGTCTAGTTTAGCCATGGTTCGAGAAAATCTTTTATTCTTGAACAGTTTGGTTTATTCGGACTCCAGACTGACTGCTTCCTCTATGCAGATGTCAAAGAATACCCTCCAACTCTTGATATCTGATTCCACTTTCGGACAGACTTTGCCGAGACGAACCCTGAGCGTTTTGTCCCAATTAGAACAATGCTCCATCTGTTTGCTCCCCAACAGGCTGGTCAACAAATCAGGACAGTTCGTGGAAAAGCTGAGGAGTTTAAACATTAACCAGTAGGGAATAATGGACTCACGCGGTGCGATCTCACTGCTCACATCTGTAGATCTTGATCAAATCAAGACAGTCATGTCCGAATTATCGGATTATCTTAGCGTACTGAGTGGATCGCTGGAGAAAAAAAACAACCAAATGCTTAACTTACGTGAGAAACAATGGCAAGAATGTACACTCAACGCCATGTGCCACGCATAAAAGTGTCGTACGTACGCAGAGAGCCCACAATGGCGAGCAAACACAAGTCACTGACCGTGGCCTTAGAAAGTCCCAGTCCAATAACAGCTTTGGCGGATTGAGGAAAGCAGATCCCTCGATAAGAGATGATCATCGGTTGGTGGACCAAAAAGTCGACATCAGGTCCGTTTTTCGGTACCTTTGCCTCCAAACAAACTCACACAAGTAACTGTCCACTTAAGATAGGTGTGTGCCGCATTGGCATTTATTCTGCATCTTCTAGAGGTGCCAAAGAGAATCGATGGTTTGTGTGTGAGCTCCAGTCGTTGGATTCACAAAGTTTTCGGTATGATTAACCGTTTCATGAGTATAATTCACGTCAATCATCGTTTCAATTCCTTGGTATGATGCCCACACATCGGAGATGATGATTGAGTCGGGAGCGATGCAGGCCTGGATTGTGTCCATCAAAGTCGCCGCAGTTCGATCTGGCACTGCATACATGAACATCTCTTTAGTTTCCCGGCAGATCCCTCCGAAAATCCACTGCTAGGGGAGGACTCACCCTGCGTGGTTTTACGGCGGGATATTAGCGTTTCATCGATCTCGATGTGTAGACCTGGGCCGCCGATAACTGTTGGAGTCTGCAAAAGCCGCCAGTCGCAAACTTCGCGAAGAAAGTTCTTCCAGTCAACAGCGGTCGTGTGGCTAATAGATAATTCCTCTGAGCAGAATTTGATTTTTGCCAAATTTTCGAACCAGCAATAAATGAATAGAATTACTGTTCTAAAATCCATCCTAGACCGCTCCAGCCAAGTTCCCTTTCGAAGACCGAAGACACTGTCGGGCATTAAACCTCCACTTGTCAGAAACAGTTGAAAGTGTTATTTGGTGGCCATTGTTGCATAAACGTTGCTGATGGATCACTCCGTGGCTTTGCAAAAAACGTATTGCCGTCTCCTTGTCATGAACGAGAGTTGAAAGCGTCAGAAAGTTCATTTAAGGTTTTACTTCCGAACAGAGAAAATTTTTGCACAAAATGAGCCTAGATGCGGATAGGGAATTGTTTTCATCAAAAATAGGTCAAGGTTGTGTGCGTACATTAAATAGGAGCTGGCAAAAAGTGGCGAGGCTTAATTTTTCGCACATGCACTTTTTGCATTAGTGGCGGGGCTTAGCTGGAAAAAATCCAACCTGGCTTATTGTCGTTTGCTGGCCTCGTTAACTGATTAGCGGAAGCGGAAGCGCAGCGGAGACGTTTTCCACCGATGTTCAGGTTCTCCAATGACGCGCACAAGGTGGTGCTTGGGTTGTGTAGTCAGTGCGGTGTCTTGGGGCTTTCCGAATTCACCATACTACCGATGGATCCAACTAGAAGCCTGTGGTGCGTTCCCCACTTCGGTTTCACATCGCTTTCTAGCATCTATGCTGAGCTGGAGCTTTGGTCATGAAGATTCCAGCAATTCGGTCGGTAAAGTGAAACGATCAAAGTGGTGTCATGTCCTCAGCTGCGGTGAACAGTTTTTCAGAGTAGCAAAAGCAAAAACCGTGGAGAATCGATGAGTCGGTGGATGTCTTGACACCAGGATCGTGCAAACAAGCTAGTCCATTGCCGATCGAACAGAGGCTGATCAAGTTTTGGCCACTTTACCATGATGTATAATCCTGGGCGTATCTGTTTCAGAGTGTAGCTTGGGAAAGAAACATTCTAACATACGCAATGGAAACAGCCATTCTATGGAAATCATAATACATCAAGCTTGCTAGCCAGTCCCTGTACAAAGCTGCCAAACAGCAATGTTTTTGCACTGCTACTAGCCAACCGTTTCTTCAGAGAATTCAAGTAGTCTGCAGACCTCCGGCCTTCAGAAGTCACCAGGGTCAGGATGGTTAGCGCCAGTTCGGTGTTTGGCCCTAGTTCAACTTCATCTGCAGGAACGATAATTGCTAAAGCAGAAAAAACAATCTCAAAACAAGAGGACCAATCGCATTGTTTTTACCTATTGTCCGTTGATTGGTTTTTGACTTGAGAAGCAAAACACAGGAGTGGGGTTTTAAAGTTTTCTCTTCGAGTGTGGAACAGACAGGACAGTCACGTGAAAGCAGAAAAGCCTCGGGTTCAAAACAAAACATGGCTGTGCAGTCTGACCGGTTGAACTGCACTGTTTCCGTGCGGCTGAATACTACTCACGGGTCGTTTGTGAACTAAAATCACGAGTGAGGACAAGAAAGCGCACACTCACTGAGTAATGCCGAAAAACAAATCATTCGTCTGTTGAACACATGTTTTGCGTTTTCGTATTTTCAGTGGATTCGCTGGCAATTCCAGTTTTTGGTGATCACCTTGAGAATGTCGGTGGACAAGCCTCTAGCCCTGACGGTGGTTAGATAACGTATGCAGGATTGCGCGAAATTACTGCCATTTCCTGGTCCCGTAGTTGACTTGGAGGCCAAGGCCTTCGGCATCATCCTAAATGGTGGAATGGCCTTGATGCGATGAAGTCATCCAGCGCTAGGCACTATTTGGAGTGAATTTTTGGCCAGTTCACAATCCAGTTTAAGCAGGATTTGTTCACGTCGGTGTTGGGTTGCTTTCGAGGGAAGCGCAATGTAGTGGCAGTATGTCTTATCAGAGTCATCAGGTAATCCGACTGTCCGGGCGCTGTGGGACTTCTGTGTAGACAGCACCGATCGTAAGCTTCGGTACCTTGGAGACCATCAAATAGGATAGGGTGGAGCAGGTCTCGTAGGCATATATCGGTATGGTTCAGAATGCAACACGGTACACGAAAGTGTGGATGTTCAGTTGCTCCAACCGTTTCTAGCATTGTCTGTGCGGATATTCGTTTCTTTTTTCCAACTAACCTTTCGGTAGAATGACAAAATCTAGGTAAATGGAGGAATCAACAATGGTTTCCGCCGCTCTGGTTACGGAAAGATTTCCCCTTAAAAGTTTTTAACCAGATAAGTGGAGGAATCAACATGGGTTTCCGCCGCTCTGGTTCCGGAAAGATTTCCCCTTAAAAGTTTTTAACCTTCGCTCTAAAAGCGAAACACGTTGACTGATGTGACCGAAGACCATGGTCCTTAGGTGGAACGAGTTCGGAGTTCGAGGATCTATGGCTTCTTGCTGTCATTTGGCTAATGCGCTCAGAGAACAGTCCCATTTGTTCTTTTCGACCGTCCAGAGGAACCGCTTTGGAACTGTTACACTGAAGTAATGCTGAACTGCAGAATGTCTAACCTACCAGGCAAACCAGAGAAAAAAAACAAGACCGAACCGAGCGGGAGTCACGTGTGCCAAACAAGGGTCAGAGCTCGACAGGGCGAAGCATGCAAACGCAACAATAGCCAACAGTGAAAACCGGATGCTGATGTGGATCACTCGAAAGACAACACGAAATGTGGGCACACACAACCTAGTCACAAGAGAATGAGTGAAATTATTCGACTGCCACAGAAACATTTTGCCGGATTTGGGGTTTGGACTTTGTACGCACGCACGAACGTACGTTTCCAGCTTCGGAACCTTGAAACGACTTACAGCGCTCTATCGTCCAGCCAAGATAAGAATACCTAGAAAGCAGTGGGACTAACTCTGGAACAGCGCATGAGCCAGTTTCTTTTCAGGTGTCCAGAGCGTGTGATAATAATTGCCGGTCTATTGAATCCGTCACTTTCTGAATAAACAGCTGTAGAAGCCTCCTGTTTCAATCACTCGTTTGATCAGTGTAGCATCCAACACATACTTGTTACTGACACCGACTCGAAATTTACGCCAGAACCCTTTTCTCGATTTCACATCGAACATAACCAAACGTAACCACAGTTCTGTTTGCCATCTACAATCCAACAGTGGAATAGAGCACTTTGTGGACACATTCAGGAGAGCTCTTCAAGAAACACAAAGAGAAGGTAGAACAGGCTTGTGCGCATATATTGATTTACATCAAGTGCCAGCGCACCAAATACGTCCTCGCCAGCAGAAACCTTTCTTTGCCGCAAGATTCAAACTATAGTAGATGCCTAATGAAACGGACAGTAGAATACAGCCTGAAGACTGAGAAGCAGTTCAACCGAGGCTATGGAACGAGCTTTAGGTGTTTTTTCCACTTTACTCAATATGTGTGCTGGCATTTCGTAGAAGTGAAAAGAAACAGGTGGCTGGAACGATACTCTTCTATGGATTTAACAAAGAAGAAACGCAATAAATGAACCATATCAGTCCTTTTCACGGAATACAGGCATCATGGCCAGTGATTCTTGTAAGCCACTACTGGATATCCAAGTGGACACGTCTGAGTTGCCAACCGTGCCGATATCGATCGGTTTGGAAGAACAAATAGTAGATGTGCAACTGCATTTCAAAGTTTTAAACCCATTCGCATGAAAGGGACACTGGTTACAGCCTCATTTAATAGGGATTAGCAAATCTCAGCGCCACAAAGAATGGAGCAGGGTGTTTTTTATCAATGAAGTATACTTAAACGAAAGTAAACACACGCCTAAATACACTGAGAAGCTTTGCAAAGTCGGAATCAGCCGTGATATCCTCTGTTATCAGAATCGTTTTGAACGCGACACTTGAACGTACTTTCACTGCCGCCTAAACCATAGTTTATGAGGAAACCACGCGCATATCAAATACCTCAGTGAAAGACCCGTTGCCTTTATCTGCTAAGGAAAACAACATGTATCAGTTTGGTTGTATCTACGGCCCCAGGTAGATCAGCCAAACCACGGAGTTCAGGACTCCTATTGCCTAACGTTGTTCTAGAACCCAGGCATTAGTAGCCCCCAGGGCAGACCGAATGGACACTATCCACCGTGTCAACTCCGTAATGGTTTTTATGTTTTTTGTTGCGTCTGAATACGGTTATGTCCGGTTAGTGCTAACTATGCTTGCTGCCTTCTGTCTTTTAGACCCTAACCGGGCAGTTTAATGAAACGATTTCAGCTTGTTAATTGGTTATCATGACCCCATTGTATTTCCTCTCACTAATCAATGAATAAGTCTTTTACATCTTTCCGATAAATACACTCATTTGCAAATCAGTTTGGTTTTGCGAGAGATTCACCTGGAACCCAGATGAATCTCCCGTTTGTGATGTTTCCAGGCAACTGAATGTGCTGCCATAGGCCGCCTCATGTTCCAGTTGCTACGATATTCCAGATATCAGTGAAGCGAAAGTTTGCAATGTTAACAACTGGGGCCCCAGTCTGGTATCAGGTGACTTCATTCAAGATAAGAACTGCTCTGTGCTCTCAAGCCTCCTAATACATTTGACATAGCCGTTTGAATTTTTTCGAATATGCAATTTCTGATGAAGCATATATATATATATATATAACATGACGAGAGTATGGCTGAGTTGTATTCAAAATGCCTCTGAGCAAGTCGAAAGCGACAGTTCAGGCAAACTCAGATACCCCTCAGTCAATCGTCCAATTGTGAACCCTTAGAAGAAACGGTGTTAGTTGTGACGTCATTCATCGAGAAAAGGTGTTTGACGGACCGGAAAGCATTCGTGCGCGCGCAAACACAAACGATCACTCGTGTGTTGATGAACAGCTTCAGCCGCACTGCAGACGAGATAGCGTTCGTGCATCGTGAAGCTTCTGACAATGATAGCCACATCTTGGATTCCAGTTTTCACATTTCATTGGAATACTATCACAGAACGATGTGGTTTTCAGTTTCTGAACAAACCGACTGCGTGGACAACATCTAAAGTCATCCGGCAAGCCTGGAACGATTTCCCCCAGCTGCCTTTTGACCTCTACTGTATATTTACGAGAGTTGACGAGACACTGTAACTAGCAAGTGTCAAGCACATAGATATTTAAAAAGCACTGCAAACAGCAATAACGTTACGATATTCGACAGACGACGCTGCGTTTGATAAGAGGAGGCGATTTCCACCCTGAGTAAATGCACACCTGTACTACTGTCCTAACCAAGGAGTTTGCCAGTCAATATCTTATTGTCCACCCAACACGCAATGTGGCGAAATACTGGTCGCTCAAGTGCGTTTACTCATGGTCAGTTAGGGTTGACCCACTTGGCTGCTCACCGGTAATGTCTTCTTGACAGGACGTATTCAAGCTAACTGCCAAGCTCTGCAAACAGACCAATGCATAAATCATCAACCTCCAGTAACACTGAGACTTTAAGTTATCAAAAAACTCATGTCCACGGAAAATAAACTCATTCTGTCATGGCCATCGTTTGAGGACACAACGTCTGTCCAGTTGGAGGACAAGAGTGAGATTTCTCCTAAAAAGAAGAAAATTCAAGCGTCTTTCAAAAGACTTGTTACCATACCTTGCTACAGTAAATAAACTTTACCAGAGCTCACACTGTCACACTGTTTTACTGCTATATACAGAGCATCCTACTTGAGAAAATTGCGTTGTTACAGATCGATGAAGTTTGGCGCTGAATGTTTAAAACATCTTGCATCTACCAAAGACAAACCATCAGCAAACATTTTGGTCACACCGATAATGTTCCTTATTGAATGACTACTAACAAATGAGTTGTTTTCACTTTAGATAATGTTCCTTATTGATTGACTACTAACAAATGAGTTGTTTTCACTTTTCGGATTGGTATTGCCTAAAACTGAGTAACTTGCACTGGGCGCCACAACCACGCACTCTAATCACAACGTACTGATGACGTCAACTCGACTGTCGACGAAATGCGTGTAGCCGAATTGCCAAGCTCAACGAACAAACCACATGTCATCTGTACAACCTGAGCTATCGACATTCTCTTCAGCTGCAATTTGGAGTAAATCGTATTTCATGGGACACGGATTCCAGAGCTTTCTTTCCGCCTCGGTTGTGAGACAAAGTATGTTGAGCTTCAGGCAATTAACTCTGTCCTATCGCTCAGTCACTTGTGCATCGTTTTTCCACAAGAACATGACTCGTCCACCGTGGACTTCGTACTAAGTGTGTTTAATTCATCTTGACCGGTCTTTCTGTGGCCAGTACATCACCGAAGCGATTAGCTTGAAGGATGGTGATGGGAACGATTGGACTCGTTCTTCAAATTAAGATGGGAGCACGTAACGTGTAAATCGGCATTACAGTAAGAACATTGTTAGTAAAGCGGCGTTACCATGGAATTTCATACAACCAGTGTAAAACACAATCCAGTTTGAGTTACTAATTAAGGTATCATGGAACTTCGAAAATTCAAATGTCCTTATTTTTGATTTCGATCGGAGAGTAATAGCCTCACAAACACCGTTCAAAACTTTTCAAATGTCGGTGGACTAATAGGCTCGACCTAAACTACCTCACCAGTTATTCATAGACTTCCGTCACTAAAGTGAACTTCTCTTATGATGTGTTGAACGGTATCAATCGGGGCACACAGCACTAACTTCCTACTCCCCTACTTTCGAAGAATGCGAGTCATTCGGCAAGCAAGTCAAGTTCAGATGGTGTTTGGGGGTTACATTTCGCGTTTGCAAGCTGCCCCTTAAAATCGCCGTTGAGGTGATGGCAGCATGGGTTTGCTTAAGTTGACCGTATTTCAGGATACAGTCGACGATACGCTTGGGCTTAGAACCAATAGACTTTGAAGGTGCGCACTGTCGGTGAACATGGACGAAGGCAAGCTGGTTCAGCTGGAGAAAGCTCTTCAAGCCGGACGAATCGTTGATGACCTAACTGATGTTTCAGATGCGATGCGTCTTGTAAGCCGGTCGGTGTAAATTTCGAGAAGCTACCAAAACTAGCTGTGATGATAACTCTGTTCAAAGCTGTTTGAAATGAATCATACATTTTTAGAGGGTTTTGAAACCAATTCTGGTCAAAGTCTATCGCAGAAGAGATTGGAGAATTAAAAGCATGCTCGTCTGACATGCAACCAGGGCAGAACTTAGTGGCTAACTGTGAAGAGTCATTTACCCTTAAATTGGTCATTTGCGTTCACGGTGCATCTGGCAATGGTCGTTCGATCCAACCACATCTAGGCTTGACATTGTTCATCTAGTTGGTTGTACATGAGTCGTATATAATCGGTGACATTGCGTTCTGAGACTCTTGCAGCGCAGGCACACAGTTAGACCGAAAAATAGGCGGTACGAACACAGTCAACTGCCATCAGTTGTATCCACAGCTGGTTTCAGGTGTTTTCAGGTGCAAGCGTTCTCCGCTCACTGATGCTGTTTTCATTTCCGGTCGACCTTCTACACACATGCACACAGGGCGTGAAGAGTACATCGGTGTAGGCCCCAAGGTGGCTGACCTATGATATGACATTTGTCACGGAGACACGTGATAGAAGGTATCGTCCAGACTGTTACTGTACGATTCACCTTCCGATTTCACGATAGAGACTGTCCGATCAGTAAGCCACAACATTGGAAATGCTTTCTATCTTTTTCTTACAAGAGAAGCATTCTACAGTATTTGCTAACTACCGGTCAAAACCGGCCAATCTATGACAATGTTTACGGTACTGTACTAAGGGGCTCCTCGTGAATATAAATTAACCCCAACATAAAGGCTGCATGTATTAGTTGGAGTGTGAACCATTCGAGTGATCACATGGAAGCAACTTTCCCGCAGATTTTACCGTTATAAAAATTGGATCTCATTCCAAATCTAGACTCGTTTCCCTCTGCTCCACAGTTTGACTTCCAACTTCCTCCTCTCGGTCCATTGTCGACTCAGTTTGCCCAGTCTTTCTTTGGCTTTCCGACATCCTTCGAACACTGACAACGAGGTGAGGAGACTTAGTAATTTGCAAGCTCTATTGAGAATTTTTCGGACAATTTTTTCTGTTTGCCTTGTGTCCAGCAGTAAAATTTTGCTTAGAATTCCGTCCTTGTCAGTTCTTCTTTCCGCCAAAGTCATTACTTACTGTGTGTAAGTCGTTACACGGTTGTTGTTACCTTGTCGTATAAATACGCGACTTCCTATCCCAAATTCCCCGTACTGATCAAATCCAGCGAAGGTCTTTATTCCCCATTGCCTCGCATACATTTTCCAATGACCTCCAACCGTTTTCCCATTGTCGGAACGTAGTCTTTTTTCCCACATCCTGAAACTCGCATCCTGCCAAATCGTTTCACCAGCTCATTCAACCCACATCTATCAAGTGAGGATATCTAGCTGCCATAGAAAATCGTTCTCGTTTTCTCTACAGAACTACTTTCCTCCCGAATACTGTATATGAACTGCATGTACCTACTATGTACTATGTACAGTACTGTATATACTGCATTTTTATATATGTACCGTCTGTGTCTGCTGTATATCCCCTCAGTTTCACATATTATTCAATTGTTCAGGGGTCCTGTTGGTCCACAACTGTTTAATCCTTCCTGACTGCGTGATTTTCAGTCCCTTAGATGTGGTTTTTGTGAGCGTTTTGATACACTACTTATCTCAGAAGGAAGTTCCATGTTTCCGCAACCCATTAGGTGGGTCCGAAAAAAAAATCCTCTACGAGCGAACACTTGAACAACAAAAAGTGACCGAGATCCTCGTTGGTGCTACGCTATGTTCATTTAACGACTAAGCAACAACAGTTCTTGGATTTGTACCGAGAGGTTGTACTGCTGAAGCCCCTGATTCTATTCCAATGATAAAAGGATGATTATACCTTTCATACAATTTGTCCACGTGACCTGCTTGAACCTCGCCCGATTCGACAGCAACGGTCAGTTTCCAGGGAACGTGTTCATTCAGTTCTAGCATATTTTTGATTTTCTGTATATATATATATATATATATATGAAACAATAAGGCAGAAAGGACACATTGGGAGATGCTGGTGTGGGACCACAACGGACGATTAGTACACTACGAACGCATCGGACGTTGCGAATGAGTGCTCATCACACTGGAAGGGTATTGAGGATCGTCCATAGGATGTTCTTTTGTCTAACCTGAGAACCTCACGTATTCACTTGACACTGGACCAGTACCGACTTCCGAAAACCTCATCCGAAGTCATTAACTTCGGACGGTGAACGGACCGAGGGAGATTGATTGAGGCTGGCGTTGCCCGGTCCCAAATATATGGAGTGGAGTTTGACCTCATATCGCGGACGATTTTTTTGTGAGGATCAGTGTATGGCTACATCATTTGTCCAGTAAATAAAGAATGGCTTTCGAACCGTTGTGGATGAAAAACTGAGCCCCCCACTCAAATTTTGAAACAGGGTCTATGTCCAGGAATCCAGCGTTGCCATCGATAAACAACATTTGAAGGCTGTTGTACCAAAGGTGACTGAGAATTCCAGAGAAGTTTCGTGCACAATAGCTGTAATCATTGAAATCAGGTGAAGAACACGGCTTGTCACTGCTTTTGAACGAATGGAGCTGCCGTTAATATGCAGTCGCTGCATGTTTGAAAACAGGAACTTTTGGAAGGCCGTATATACTTAGCAGCGCGAAAGGAGTACACGTCAATCATGCATCAGCACAGGTGGTTTCAAACAGCCTGGCTGGGCAAGTCTGGCCAGGCGACTTGTGCGTGCAGTGCGCACGTGCGGAGGGGAAACGTGATTGGTTGCACGTATCCACGTGACAAGTTCACGCTGAATGTGAGTGGTGGTGAGGTGGTGTGAACAACCGATCGATGTGCGCCCGACATGGCAAATTGACCAGGCCTCTTGTTCTGACGGTTCCCACAGGATGAAGTCAAAGGAGTACTTTAAAGAACTCAGTCCGAGCTCAGACTTCCCCTTTTTCGTTCCATTCTACCGAACACTGCGAATGAGAAAGGATTGTTCGCTATTTTTCAGAACATCGTCTCTGAAAATGAACTCCGGCGTTGTGAACGGGGCACCTTTAGTTTTGAATTTTTGGGACCATTATAGGGAATATAGCTATGATGCATTTTGGAAACGAGGACACGGGATTTTTAAAATCATTAGTCCGGCGTATACGTTTGAAATTGTTTTTCACGTGTTCAGCACATCGTCCTCTGAGCTGCTAATTCGCGATGTCATCGACTGCTCATTTCTTAAACTGTGAGGATAGGATGAGTCCTGATTCATGGTGATAAACACGATCCACCAATTCTAGAAGAGTGACCACCCTAAAGAGAGTTCACTCTCCTGAAGTGTGTCTGCAAGAGCTTCTCTCCCTTCAGACTACTTAGTGTTCGGTCCCTGTGGGGGCAACCACGGTTCTTCTTCACCGTAACAATTTATCTTAGTTATTCACTATTAAAAGCAATAACCAATGAGCTGCTTGGATCTGGAAGCTGAGTGATACTCGGACTAATGGTCACAAGGAAAAGTCCAATATCGCGGATTAGGAATTTTGGTGGGGGAGGGTGGTATTTCGAATTCATTAAAACAGTTCTCCTCGGACCATCAATCAGGTTGAGCTGCATTTTATCTCATCACCATAGAAGCGAAGACAACAAGAGAAACCCTGTTCACCAAAGGTTATTAATACCATCAAGACTGTTGCTGATGCGACCCCACGAAATCCCTGTATATTCTCGCTGTGTTACTGAAAATTCTCAAGGGGACTAAGTGTTTTAAGCTAGCTCCTTGGTGTTACGTCATCAACCACACTCACCGAGTGTTCCACCTTGAGCAGATGGCTGCATAGTCCATGGGAACTCTTCTGAATTTTTCCTGCTAATGTTTCTTCCCACACGCACTTTAGTTCTATCAACCTCTGAAAACCATATCCCACCTGGGTGGCCGTTTGTCTATATCGGAATGTCACAATTCTCAACTAAATCTCATGATACAGGAAATTGATTTACCAAGCCCTTCTGAAATGAAACATTGATTTATCGTTTACCCTGTAGAGACATGCCAATAGGCAGGTGTGAATGCGTTTTCCCACCGACTTTGGCTTACACCGTTTGGTACAATAAGATACATAGGAGAAAGACGGAGCGAGAAAGGCTATGCTTGACATTCATTGGGCTCAGCCCCTCGCTACGTCGGTTTTCGCTCAACGCACTCCGGCATTCACGCACATCGAGTGCGGTCAACTATCACACATTTCGTCAATCTGTAAGAAGAAGCAAACAGTTAGCTCTGTTGCTCCCCAACCGAAACAATAGTTTGCTCCCGAAAGAACTAAGTGTTTCGACTATTCGGCGTTAGTAGGTATGTGCTTACGCCATAATTCGAGACAATAGGGGAGTAAGGGGTGCGGGTGGGAAAGCAAACGCCGAGGTGTCCAAGTACACAGCAAAAGATGTCGGTGTGTTAGTGAGCATAATGAAGCCCGCTCCACTCTGGCCTTCACACGTTTCCTATCCTGTGTTTGTCTCATGTGAATAGGTGCACATGGTCTTTTGTTTGTCAGGTCATTGATGACGACAACAACAAGGGCGCAAAATAATAAAAGCGGACGAGATGGACAACTGTCATTACCCTTTTCCTATTCCGGTTGAATGCGCCCAAATATACAACCATATAGTTCGGTGACAATCAGGGTAGGTGGCAACTGAACAATTTCGGATGTCTTTTTGGGGCTAAAATAAACACAGGAAGACGTGTGGTTATGAGTAGAACACTTCATTAAATCCAGGTTTCGAGTGTGTTTCTCAGCATCTATCCGACTGTTTAACTTTCAGTCATTGGTCTGTACATGGGTCGTTGTTATAGTCCAATATACCCCAGAAGTGCCCTGCATCTTAAGTCCATCGAACAGGACGATCTGTACTCAGCCTTTATCGTGGTTCCATTGAGTCGATGTCGTCTAATTTCCATGAGTTTTCGAAACATCATATTTCTAATTTTGGATGCTTGGATGCACCAATCCGTCCTTAACTTGACGGTAGTGAGATTTGACCAACAATAAGTCAATATCATTGGTTTACAAGTGGCCTTTATTTAAAAGTACATGTCTTGGTTAGAAACCACACACATCTAATCACGGAGACGAAGAGGGAGAAGAAAAACTAGCTAATTGCCGTTGCTTTTCAAGTTTTTTCTCTGTTTGGCTGGACGAATAGCATTATTTTCTGTCAAATACCCTCAGTCGCACACCGATATGATTTTAACGAGAGACTCAACTGAACACAACTCATTCTCTCGAATGTGGTGTTTCTTTTCACGAGGTGGCCTCATTTTCCGGTTAGTTCGACATGCGAGATATTGCAGTACATTGTGCAGACCTACTACACTATTCACAGTGCTGCTGTCGAGGATTTTCAGCAACTTTATGAGTAGTATGTTGCGTAGGGATTAGCTTTTCCTTTAACAAAGCATTTTCATGTGTTAAGCGAAGGGGAAGTTGTATTTTATGAAGACGATGATATCAAACAAAGTTGAATATATCAGAGGGACGGTGGTAAACTTTTCATAAATATCGATTAAACATATTTTGATTAACCCGACTTGATGACCGTGAGTGTAGACCGCTCGTTTTCCTCTGCCGTGCGGAATTTCCTGCCTATTGAACAGAAGGTCCTCCGGACAGTGTCTTAGAATGGCCGATAGGAATAGAAAATTTTATTCGGAGTCTGAAATAAACAGCCTGGAAGGCGTTCGAACTCGACAGAGACGACATTTTTCGTATGAAGAACGATCTGCATTTTGACGTATCGGAATGACCTGATCAGCTTGCGTCGGTCATTCATGAGTAGGACTCTTGCACGTTGATGTTAGCGGGGAATTAATTTTCACATGCTCAAAAGAATGGCAAATGAACTGTGTTGCTCACTAACCTCGAGTTCAAACCAATGCAAGAAAATATTATTTCCGCCCAGGATGTGACATCACTGCCCCACGAAGAGACTAGACTTCACTGTGATATGACGGTTCGTGTTCCTCTGTGACCTACTGAGGTACGCTGGAAGGCGTCCACGTGACACTAACAGAATCTCTCATATCAAGCTGGCCACTGGTTATAGGTCTGACTGACTCAGTCTCCTGGTCCTCCAGGTTTGTGTTTGGAAAAAGTGGCGACATTTTGTCTGAAAAAATGTAATTTACTGACATTTCCCATCACAGACAGTCGTCTTGCGGTCAGGCTTTTGGGCCAAAGGCTTTTGTCGAAGACCTAGATCGTCTTCCTTTCTAGGTCTGAGCGCCCCGAGAGTGCCACCTGCCGCCACGATTCCCACAGATTACAGCAGGGAAGCATCAGTGTTGGACAATGTTTTTATGCTGTCGATGAAGTTGACAATGGCAGTGATGATGATGATGATGATGATGATGATAATGATGATGATGATGACATGGCATCACTCTCATGGGCTAGCTCATAAACTTCGAAGAACGCAGGTTTTACACAGCGTCTCGTCGGTAATAAAACACTACTAACCAGGTGTAGATCGGCAAGCTACACAGAGCAGCAGGTAAAAAGACTAGCTGGGTAACCACTAAGGAGCTTGCAAGAAAAGATTCTTTACACAGATAAAACAAGCTAGCAAAAAGTCACTTGAAAAACCACAATTTCAGGGCTGACATCCTTTTTGGTAAAACAGCGGGTGTGAAATCACCCTATGGGAATAACTGCGGACAATTCAGGACGTCCATGGTACTGCGTTGGGGCAACCGAACCGCAAGTCTACTAGATTGTCCGCCTCCCATGGAGGATCCACATCAGCGACATGCAAGGACATAGGGCCGGTGTCTATACGTTATTGAAAGACGCTCGAAACGACTTGGGAAATATGATAATGTTCTTGGATAGAGGAACGCATTTTCTGTCCATGGAATTGGGAAATGTCCATGATGATCAAAAGCTATGGTAGCTGCCTTTGAAAAAAAATTTGCTTAAAGACCAACAGACAGGCAGCAGGTTTTTGTATACTGTTGGCTTAGTCGCGTCAAAACTCGTCTTTCATTTATTGTACACAGTTTTTTTAGTTCTTTGCATACGCATCCCCCGTACACTGTGATATTATATACATATATATATATATATATATACGGGAACATTCGCAAGTTCACTCAGTCTGATTATCACTCACTACTGTGTTCTTGTTGACTGATCGTGGCTAAGTACCGCGTAATCAGTTGTCGCTATTACACAGAATCTTGGTCACCAAATGCGTGTAGTATGCCTTATCATAGCAAACAGCGTTTTTGGGACGTCAAGTCGGGAATCAGATTACTGGATCCGGATATTCATGTCAGTTGCATTCTTATATATGTTGGATTCGAACTGCGTCGCACTGTAAATCTGGTCAGTTCATCACCGTTACTTATTGTATCTTATAGTCTTGTTTAAAACTCGCGACCTTGTGTTTTCTATTGCAGGCACACGTGTTGAGGAAACTGATGCCTTGGGTGAATATTCGTTAGCGGGGAAATTTGCACTTATCATTCTTGCATGGACAACGGAATACAAACTCGACTAATTGTATTTGCGGCATTTTGTAGAATTCTTGTACACACAATTTCGATTGAACTGTCCTCATTCTGTCATGGGTTGGTCAAACTGGAATCGGACTGGATCAGGCTGAACTCGAGTTTCGCTCCTATCAGAGTGAACCGGAAGTGCGCGCACACACACACACACGTGACACGCGAAGCGTTCGCGTTAACCATACCTCGCCAGTGCACACTGAACGCAAGCGATCGGCCACGCCTGATTGGGCGAAAGTGCTCGTAATTTGAGCTGTCCGATTGGGTTGCCCAAGGCCTGACCCACGTGACCAGTAATTCAAATTTGGAGGCACAATGACTGGAATCTCCGTGTTTTTCACTTTGACAGGCATTCAAGTCAAACTGCTGTAGTACAGCTCAAACAAAAGTTCAGGGTTTTCACTCAACTAGTTTTGGAGTAGTTTGAGCAGTGGAACGTAGATTCCAATTAAGATGAACGTATAAACGCTCTGTGAAACTGTTAGACGTACGGATAGCCTGCACACTTAAAAGAAACCTTGCTGACCCCATAACTGATAGGCCACTAATTATCTACCACTCTTAATTTCTGTCCTCATTTCTTTAACTCTAGATTAAGCCTTCTTGACGTCAGGAATTTCTGCTGTTACAAAAATGGAATCAAACCAAGCTGGGCAGAGTTTTTGATTGAAATAGCCGAGGAACACAATATGCCCTAGTCACTTCTGGTTGGTAACCTATTCTGTACTCAATTTTAAGGTGTCCGGAAATTTTTTCAGACACTCAGGGGGTGTAAAATTTCAGGAGAAAGAACCTGGGAAAAGCTATTTGTTGATGGTCACTCCCCCGAATATCTGCTGTCTTATGTGACCTTCGAACACTGTCTATTGACAGAGAGTCCAAAAATAGCTTATTCTAAAAAAATTCACCGCTGTTCTGCTTTGTTCAAAACAGAATTGCACACAAAACTTACGCTAAAAATAATTTGCAACGATATAAGTTGGGTTCTGTGTAGCAGCAAAACAAACAGCGTATTCGCTTTCCGTACTGACGTGACAAGCACTGTACCCGAACTCATAGAGACGCATGAATGAGTTTCTGTGCCCACTTGGTGAGTACTGTACTTGAAAGTGGCCCAACACTCTTCCCTATTGTGTTGAATGTGAGTTTTGTGGTCTGGAAAACTGAGAAATCGTGAGAAACCGAATTCTTGTCGGTTTGATCTACGCTAGTGTTAAGCATTACGCATAAAACCTAGATCTCAAATGGGCTTTTGGTTTTGTACAGATTCCTGACCGCAACTCCTAAACTGGGACAATATGCGCCTTACTCAGGATACTGTCTAGACGGGGACTACCATCTCCGAGAGAGGCGAGTTGATGAAGCGGACGGATGGCCTTTGAAATACATTCGTTTGAAAATTACCATCATAATCATAGAAGACTCACCTGAATCTTGTATGTGTCTCTGGTTTAAAAATGTTGAAGAATATCGTTAGACCAGAGATAGGTGTGTTTCTAAAAGTTCACTTACTGTTTCAGCTACTATCCAATTATACTTCCTTGAGGTAACACACCACTTATAAAGTTGTTCCATGCTCCCCAACTGTCAGAGTTTTCAGTAACCTTATTTGTAGCGGGAGATGGCAAGAGCAGACCGTTATTTTCAGACCCGCTAATGATGGGTCCCAATGATTCCTCCCGGCCTTCGACTCAATAACTACAGAACAGATGATCGAATAGGTTGTCCCCTTCGAAATCCCAAGGCTGGTAATGAGCGCGTCATTTCAAAGACTAATCCGTTCCCGGTGAATGCATAGTCAAACAATGAAGATGAACAGGATGTTGGTGAAATACACTCATTTGCATACCAGTTTGGTTTTCACGGGAGACTTACGTGAATCTCCTGTTCTACTTCAACTGAATGCACCAGTTGCACCAGGCCGCCTCATGTTTCAGTCGGTATGATACGCCAGTATTGCAGAGGAACATCATAAGACGAGAGATTCAACTGGTTTCCAGGTGAGTCTCCCATGAAAAACAAATTGGTGCACAAATGAGTGTAGCTCGCTAAGTTCGTGCTATTTGGTTTCAAGTAGAACATATAATGGAGGGAAACTTGGGCACTGTGCCTAACTGATGAGCCCCAAGATAGGCGAAACCGGTCGTGTGTTACGTCTGTACAATGAACCGCAGGTGTTTTCTAATTGAAGCTTCAAAAGTGGGCAGTCCCAGAGCTCCGATAACAGTGACTCAGATCTACCTGTGGCATCGGGTAAGACATTTCCAAGAGGAGAGCGACGATGTGTGTGCACAGTTACATGTTAACAGTGCGACTGATTTGTTTTTTTTTTTCATGACAGATGCCTACAAGAAATTCCAACCTACCAGTTGGACATTTTCGAAAGAGTTAAAAGCGACTCAAACGCCTTGCTTGGGTTCCACGTGAAGCGATGTATGAATTCATCCGAAGGAGATCACTCTTTTGAGTTCGTAATATTACTTTCTGTTAGCTACAACCTAGTGGGAGATCTGAGGTTCTTCTTTTTTTGCTACATTATCCAATATCTTCTAAGCTCTAAACCACATAGGTTAAGAAATGCAATTCGATGTTTGGTTAGATGCGGAAATGCAAAATTAATTTAACACAATAGAAGAGAAATATTGCACGATAAAGTCATATAGATAGCTTACCAAATGAACAAAAGCATGCGCATTGTTCTCCAAAACGTATCAATCGATCAAATGCTACTCTTATATCAAGCGACCGTCTTCTTTCACAGACCAGTTTCGGTCACCCAACATGTCAATCAGCAGCCAATCTAACACAGTCCTTACCAGTAAAGAGGTTAGCCTAACATTAAAAAATCTGGTCAGCTGGTTGCTCTATTTTACTCTGGAATGTCAGCTATCCACTGCGAACAACACGACTAATCAATGGATAATTTTGTTGATTCGAAGCTGGTTTGAATCACTCAAAGTTTTCTCTGGATGGGAAACTAATTTGGACGATTCGACAGTGGCTACAGACCAAGTGATGCATTCGTTTGTCGGAAATGTGCTACGGGAAAGAAAACGCGACTGGAATCCTATGAAATATCTCCCTCAAATATCAGGTGGAATTTTTCAAAAGCAGTTCTTCTTGTGTGTACCCATTAACTGTAACGCTGAGCGGCTCGGGTTACTGGCTGTGTCACTCTAAATTAGGTGGGAAAACATGCCGTTTTTCTTGACATGACTTCAGTCGTTAGACGATAGATCACGTGAGCGGCGGTGGATTTTGGAGCACTTTATGCAGTAGAGATACGGCGTGTACAAAGAGCACTGCAATATTTATGGAGATCTCTATCATGTTAGGTTGCTAACTATCAAAAAAACATTCACCTGGGATTCATTTGCGTCTCTTGTTAAGACAAACTTAATTAACGAAAGAGTATGTTTCTCTGGTGAATCTTATTCGGGTCTAGTTAGGTATCACAAAGATACAGGGTCTCAGTGACCCAAAAGACAAATAGTGATATCACCGGGCGAATACGGTTGCAGTTACAATTGTACTATATGTATCACCGGGAGAATACGGTTGCAGTTACAATTGTACTATACCCCTCAAAAAGCTATCTATTTCTCCTGACAACAGAATGGTTTCGAAATCAGGGAGGCAAAGATCCCTCCGTTTGGAAAGCGCACAAGTTTCTGCGGGTTTCAGTATGGTTTGGCCGATTAGAGGTCAATAGATTGTAGTCTCAGGTCAGTGAGACTTCAGTTAGGCCACATGGATTACTTACCGCCAGAGTAAGGAATATACACCCACAGATGGCATTTCCATGGGTTGAAAATGGCTGCTCATTTGGGACACAACTTGCAGCCTCGAGCACCTTGGCAAGTCCACATAAGTCAGAGGACTCAAGCTGATAAATTCAATCAATAAGTAGCTCAGAGGACGGATAATTTCATAAGATGGGTGAAACTTTCATCTGAGAAGTCATCACTCGAACGGCCAATCAATGTGACCATCGTGGAAAAAGTGCGCAGACCGATCATTTCTGGCAGGGCAGGTTCACTGATCTGGTCACTTCGGTCCTCCGAAAAACCTAGCTTACCAACGAATGGATAATAGATCTTCTCCCAAGCGTTAGCTGAAATTCCTGTAGAATTCCAGCTTTCAATTATGGCCTCAACTTTGAACGTGGATTATGCAGGAGCGCTTAGATGAGATGAGGATAGCAAAGGCCACCGACGCGTCGTGCAGCGGAAGGGATGGACCCCTATTGCAGAAGCCGACAACTGAGGGGCTCTTTTGCTGCTCACTCCCTCTGAGCAATCAAAGTTCGCTGTCGATAACAAAATGACAGACACTTCATTCTTGCTTCGATAACGCTACATGAGTTAATTATCAGCAGAGTTATTTGGGAACATACTGTCGTGCTTGCTGAGTTTTTGCGATTTAATTTCACTGGGCATTCTATTACAGCTTATGCACACTGTTCTCACAAAAATCTTGTTCTCTGACCTAATTTCGAAGGCGGAATAATGCTGTAGTGACGTTATATCATTTTCGAGAAGTCAAACAAACGTAGTATGACAGTCAAAGACGGCTCCGCTACTCTTTTTCACAGGTAAAGGGATAGATGGATCAGTGGTCAGAGCGCGAATTTACTGACCGGAAGATCCGTGGTTCGGACTCGACCTCTTCACCTCAACTTCATCCTTCTAGGCTTGAGCAATTTGGTAGTATCCCAGCCCTCGTGCTTCCTTCGGGTGGCATGGCAGCTAGGCACCGAAAGGATGCTACAACTGAACAATTTATTTATTTTTATTTCGTTGTACATTGTTCAGGGAGGTTTCTCACAATGATGCCTGAATTGAGTTTTCTTCACGAATTATTCAATTCATGTAGACCCCGTTGGGCATGTGCGAAGCCAAAATGGTTGTTTGTGAACGTAGCTGGTCATGTGTCTTTTCCACTGACGAAGAATAACGGCTGATCTCGAGGATCACCCAAATATCCATGGACAATACTGAGCCTTTGCATTATCATCAGCCGAATTTGGAAGGTCAGTTGGCTACCCTGGCACAGTTGTTCTAGTTTGGTTTTTTCAAAACCGTAAAATAATGGACTAGTGCTTCACAATGATAAGATCTGATCAAAAGCGCAACATATCCTTGACTGGCCAGGCCGAGATTCGAACCCCGGATAGTTGACATGCCTGGAAGACTACAGAGCTAAGCAAATGTGATAAGTTAGAGGCCCGCAGTGCACGGTAGTGTACTGATGCTAATATGATTGTTCCCGTGTCTTTTTCCATAATTGTGGCGAGGTTGCTCAATTGGGTTGAGGGAGAATGTACTGACCGGAAGGTTTGTGGTTCGAACTCGACCTCTGCCTCTCGACTTCCCCTGTCTGGGCTTGGGCAACCTGGCAGTATCTCAGCCCCGGGGCTTCCTTCGGGTGGCATGGCAGCTAGGCACCGAAAGGATGCTACAACTGAACGATTTATTTTTATTTCTTCACAGGCACAGATATGCGGAAGTATGGTATACAACCGTACTTTGTACTCAATATACCCGGATCTTGAGCATAAATGCGATGAACGGATAGTGTGTCTCTAAGGACGTGATTCAAACAGGAGTAAATCAACAACTCGGTGGTTGGCCGTGAATAGAGCACGAATATGTCGGTCGGGTTTGCTCATTTGTGGACCTCGGACCGAAGTGTCTTTTTCGTCTGGAAAACAATCTATTTTTTCTCAACATTCAGCGAAATAATTCGTCTCAAAATCCCGACTGCTCAGCAGATGAAGAGACGGACACTTCCTGCATATTGCCGTCCGGTGAATGTCATCGATTCATCTACTAAAAGCCGCAAAAAGCCATCGGAACCACAGTCCAAAAATGCAGTTTGAATGAATGCGTATTCTGTTGGGATATTTTTTTATCCTGGGACGATCCACTCGGACATCCGACCGGTGGTTGGTTGGATCTCGTTCACTCAAGAGCATCCAGCTATCATTGAAGTTACTAGAAAATCGAATCGTATTTTAGACTCACTGAGACTGAGACTCAGCGGCGTATTCCATCAACCAGGCTAGACGCTAGACACTCCACAATAGGCTGCGTGCATGTGAAAATACCTTTAGATCAAGTGTGTCCGTCACACCTGGTCTCTCCACTATCAAGGTATTATCATAGTGGCATGCAACACGCTCGTTTCTGCAGGACGAACATAAAACGGGTTTGGTCGTGCAAGGGCCGAGCCGCGGCGAATCACATGCAGTCCGGTGCCGACAGGTCAGCCATTCATCCGTCCTTTGGCTTGGCTGTTTTCAGGGGCCATTAGGGACGAAATGGTATAACGATGACGAAGCTGTGTCACGTATTTCGCAAACCGTCCAAATGATTGAGATGACACTCAAAGTGCATGTGTACGGTTAGATTTTGCATAAAGTTATGAAGACACAAAGCAAAAAAAAACTTAATTTTACTAGAAGCATCAGGCCCTCTGGAACAATTTAGGATTTTTAGTGTTATGTCGTCAAGCCGAGTGCTACTGCAAGCTGCCACTGGTTTTCGATAAAACTAAGAGTCCGTGATGCGTTGTTTGCGTCTCCAATTCGGGGTATTGTATGCACAATCAAGGCTGTTCTCACACGGCTCAGTATAGAGCATCCTTGTAGGAACAGTTTAGTTACTGTTCTGAGGTCACCAGCCTTGGGCTTGAATGTCCAAGCAACCCCACTAACAGAAGGATTAGCCAAGCCGTGCTATGAGCTCAACTGGAGTAAACAGCACTGCAGATGGTGTAACAAAAGCGTAAGACCGAAATGCTGACGAGGATAACGAGGCCAGGAAGACAGCAAACAACTGACCGAAAGGAAGAAGAGTGACCGAAATTTAATCACCCCCCAATGGAGCGTCAGTTCACCTATATCTGGTCCAACTTACAGCAGAGGTGTATGAAGGAGACTACGAAAGTTTGGGTGCTGTCGGTGCTACTCGCCTTCCAGGATCCTCACTGCAACTGGTTGGAGACGCTGCGAGATATGGCTGCCAATCGATGTCAGTGGCGATCTTGTTGTCAGTTTCTATGCAGATTGCCTGAATGAGTGTTTGGAGGTGTAGGCAGCTCGGAATGATTGTAGTAAGCCAGCAATATGTCCCTTCCCCGTTCACCTTTATTCTTCTCTTCACAATAAGGCTTTCAAATAAATCATGGTTGTACGGCAGCTAAACGTCGGTGTTGAACACTGATTTAATGTTGTCGATGATGATGATTTTGATGTATGTAAGTGAAAGAGAATCAAGTTGCGAATCCACACTACATTTTCGCTACCAAGCTGTTGTTGCCGACATTCTCGTAACATCAGTGGTATGACACGACAGCCATTCAACGTTTTCTACTGAAATCTGAATAGCTTATAGCAAGCTTGAGGTAGATGTCACTGGAACTCGGAAGGATTCGGACGTATAGAACTTGAAATTCAAGAATAAGTTGACTTCACTGTTCTCCTGTTAACCCACCGTACTTGTGTCAGTCAAACTGACTGTCACAGACAATAAACAACGAACTGAGAAACAACTGTCCAAACAGTCGATCGTCAATTCCAGGGAAGTTTACCCTCAATACAAGACCCTGTTTCACTAAACGATGAAGCCCGAGTGCTACGCCCAACACAGTCTCAAGAGCACCATAACTCAAGATCTCATCTGAACTGTATTCTTCCTGCTGTACAAAGACAAACAAATAAATGCCACTCATCTGCCCATAAGGAACCGTTCGATAAACTCCAACTGATCGGCTTCTTCCTTTTGTAATGATTGCAAACGCGTGTTAAGCCTGGGGACGAGAAAAGAAATAAGCGAAATAAATTTAAAGCCAAACATGGCGAAGTTAATCCAACAACTCGTCAAATAGATGGATATAAGGACCGTAATGTGCACAGTCCGCACTTGACTTTGGATTACTGCTTTGTTGCCTTAACTGGCAAGGTGGAACTCATATATCTCACCTGAACAGGGAAGCGTGTTCAAGCTTGAGCGTTGTGGTTGGCTTGCCAGACGCCTGGAACGACGATCCAGGAACTGTCGTGGACCAAATGATCCCAGTGAATATGAATTCTGCAAACATAAATTTAGCCGAATGCGTTCGTCAGGTTTCAAGCGTCCACGGCTCTACTTGACTGGGAGCTCCTGACAAACGGACCAAACTATCGAGTTGACAATGACGGTTACTGGACCATCGTTTGAAGCGCCCGGCAAATCCTTCTTATTGCTCATGTGCGAACATGTTTGCGCGTTCAGAGGTGGTAATTAAGGTTTCCTCAGCGTTCTCCTGGTGCTGAAATGCGCTTGGCTAGAATTTCAGATATCTGTAGTTCAAACCCCGGCGCTGCCCATGAGCTCTAATAAGGGTTAAACTCGAGTTCAGTTCTCCCTCCCCCCCTTGGTATGGGCTAACCAGAATAAATGTGCCGGGACAAGAGGTGACTTGTCCAAACGAGAGTGGAGTGAATGTGAAGGCGGTTAGTTCTCTGTAGACTTTTCTTTTCAAGCGGCTTCAAAATGCACAGGAAATAGCTCGGGACAAGGCCAGTATAGACGGCCAATCCCCAAGGGAACTCAGTCCTTCGGACTAGGAGCTGAGACAGGTGTGGTGCACTGTACTTCACAGACTCACACGACTATAGTGACATGCCGTTACCCATTTGTTGTCCTAATTTTCATCTTCTGAACTGAAGCCTCAGTTGAAGGCCCTCAACAAGTTCAACAATTTAACTATCATAGACAGCAAAGCCAAAGTTGACAATATTGACCCGCCGTCAATCAACCACGAATCCTTTATGTTAGAAGGCTCTCAGGTGAACTGAAGAAAAGGCCGGATAGGGAAGGGACCCCGTGGAAGCCTACCAGAGCTCACTTAGACAATCAGAACAGAGGTGTGAGTGTCAACGGTATTTCAAAGTGCTTGGCCAAGAGCGCGGATACTTATCCTGGAAGATGGACTGCATCGACACCACTCAACGTTTTCACAGTTTCGTTATCATGCATTTCTACCAAGTTACACGCGACTCAACTAGAGTTTATGTCATTTTACCAATAGATACGGTCATGATGTGGAATGCGCAGTGTGTGATCAAGCCACTATCGCAAACACCGCAGGATGTTGCCCGCAAAGGAAACGCGTGCTTCCAGAACTGTCTGCCTTTTCGTACCTGTGCGGTAATATGTGCACGTGCCTTACGATCTAGGCTCTGAATCGAACGTGTATCGCCATTAACATCACCTGGTTCGCAATCTCGCCACCGAATGCGATGGTAGCTGATAACCTGGACGTCAACCAGGAAGACCGATTCTGACCACGTGGAAATACACGAAACCTACGGGGCCTTTCGACAGAACAAAAATAGGCCAAAACTGCAGTGAATTTGCTATGAATTTGCAGTATGGGGAAAACGATAGCCAGAAAATCTAACCAAGTGTCGTCGGGCAGCTAAGCCACCTTGAGGGAGTTTGTGGAAATCTGCCAATTAAACGTACAGATAAAGAGTACAAAGGTGACAAAATTAACCAGAAGCCCGAAGAAGATGAGGCCAATAGAGATGCAATGAACCAAACTTCCGGAAGAAACAGTAAACGATCAGTCATGGGTCTCATGAATGGCGTACCGATTTTTCACACAGTTTGTTTGGCAAGTCATTTCTAAGGTGAAACAAAGTTTACAAGGGAAATAAAGTTCACGAACGAACGAAAGAATCCGGAAACCAACTGTGGACACATTGGAAAGGCGATTCAGGTTTATCGATGATCAATGGGTAACTTAAAGAGAGAACTTCATACCAGATGGGATGGCCAGTGTCTGAGGCGTTCTCACCCAGGAGAGAACCAGCACACACGATAAGGGCAAATGTACGGATGACGTGCAGAGCTCGAGAATTACACACCAATTCTTCCTGCCTTGTTCAGCTGAAGTTAAAATCTAGGTTCCATTGTTCGAAATGAACCAAATTGTACAACCAGAGCATAACATTAGTGGATATCCTTCGGGTAATCTATAACTTGTGGCTGGGATAGTGGCCATAAGTCTAGACAAAAATTTAGCCTTTGTAGGGTCACGTATCAGAACGCCTGTCGAGTGCTGGCTTTTATGTGCTCTTCCAAACATGCGTTATGAAAATCCCAACAACCGAGTGCATGTTCAGACGTCCAGGCTTCTTTGCCCAAGGTGTGAATGAACTTGCCACTGCTTCCGGTACAAATTCCATGCAACCTATGTAGTTCGGCCGCACACAAACCGACCACAGTCGTTCGTCCTCAGTTCTGGTACCCATCAGCTGACAAGATCTGGACTGAGATGACTAGCAAATAACAGATCGATCCATTCAAAGTTGGATGGGTTTTATTGTGCCTGGCTGGTCAAAACATGCCGGCGTGTGTGCAACGCCGTGTGTGGCGTGCGTGATAGCATCATTCGAAGGGCGACAGAGTGGAGATACCTCCCCTTGCGTAGGAAGAAGCTTGTTTAAAAAGCAACGCCACGGCCTCTACACTTTTGGAAACTAATCTGATTTGGTTTTGATGAGAGATTCAACAGAATACATCAGAACCTCTCGTTTATGATGGTCTATAATTCCACTTTTTAATAAATTGTTCGTATTCTTTCACCACTCTTTCGTCAGATACTGGAGTGAAGCTCCACAAAGCTCTAAACATGAGTTTTACACCCAGAAAGGCAACGACACGTGATCTCATCCAGATACGGAAAACGTCAGCTGACTGAAGGGACCGTAGTCTTACACTCAAACACAACAGTGGTTTAGACCACACACAAGTATGAGCACAGCCAGGATTACACCTGCAGATCCCATACGGACTCAGTAGGGTGAAGGAGCCATAAAGACTTTCTTGAATCTAACAAAGACTAACACGGCATATCCGGGAAAAAAGTGCACCCCCGAGGCCAGTGGTGTCGTTTGCTAACCTAAGAAGTCGCCAGTAAGTGAATCAGGATTTCTGTTGCATCCAGAATCTGGGTAGGGTCGAGGCAGCTGCAAACTACATCGCTTGCCACAGAGGACAAAGTGCGGTCCTTCAGTATGGCGTTTTGTGTTTCAAAGACATTTTGTACATAACAGAGGCGTGAGTCTTCATCAACTGTGAAGACCACCTTCACAGAAAAGGGACTAGAAGTTGCGGAAAATTTGTCTGATTCATTCGCATGTGGAAAATTCCAAAAAAGTATAGGGCCACAGGAGAGGGCTGATCCTCACTGATTCTCTCGCATCCGTTTTCGTTTGGCAGCAGGTCGCTTCAGAGCATCGACCGGGGCAAAGTCATTGGATAGTGGAACGGTATCCTCATAACCAGTGTCCTGTTCTCACTATAGGGTTCAGTAGTCGATAGAATGGACTGACACTTGTGCGAGTTGCGCGGTTGAAGCAAGCCCACTAATCATCCTCTGGTTACAAATTTTTTGCTTTATACAAAGGCATGGGTTGTTCGTTGCAAGTGTTCGAGTCACATGACAAGGCCAACAACCATCAGTTATCCAAACAAACAATTCGGAAACTTGCGACAAATACACTCATTTGCAACTCAATTTGGTTTCCACGGGAGACTCAAGTGAATCTCTCGTTTATGATGGTCTTCAACTGAATGTGGTGCACACAGGCCGCCTCATGCTTCAGTTGGTACGACAGTCGAGATATTGCAGTATATTTTCATAAAGGAAACTACTCACAAGGTTGCTGAAAACTCTTCGACAGCCCACGACTGGTTTCGCCCTTCCACTTCGGGTTCATCAGGTAGGCGCAGTCCCCGAGTTTCCGTCAATCTTATGTTCTACTTGAACTCAAATTGGACTGATTTCGACAAATACACTCATTTTCAAGTCAATTTGGTTTTCACGGAAAACTCAAGTGAATCTCTCGTGGGCTGTCGAAGGGTTTTCAGCACCTTGTGAGTATTTTCCTTTGTGAAAATTCAGAAACTTCTTCAGCGTTCTCAAGGAATGCTAACGTGTATGTAGCCTGCTTTTTAGATGCCACATTCAGCCTCTGGGGCCTGATGCTGTACATAACATTGGGAGTTGCGGACACGTGACACGTATTAACTAGGGAGTAAAGTTACCGTTAATTTCGAGTTGGATGGTGACTTGCATGGTAGTTCCGGTCAGGACTTGGAATAGATCAGAATATTTTCCACAAAAAATTCAAGACCATTCGAAATGAATCGGACCTCCAGATTAACAGGCAAAAAAACAATTCTGCAATATGTCAAAACATTGGTAGTTTAAGTGTGTTCGTTAGTTGTTGATTAGGTTGTCATTGATCTACTCCCCGAACTTGGTAGTTAGCTCCAAGACGTTGCATCACCATTCCGGGAGGGCATCACCGTCAGAATTCGATCGTTATCAACCGCCCACCAATGAACCCCCTCCTCGATTGGTGACGAAATGTCTGCGAGCCAAGTTCTCTAAACAGGTCAACAACCGAGAGAAACGAATAGTCTGGTCCAAAGCCAGTCGCTCGTTTCAAGGAAGTAGGTGAAGCCTAATTACAAGGAATCATTCCAAAAACACTTTTATGTCAATCGCACGACTTCAGCGGAAAGCAGTGGTGGTTCATTCGCCCAACACACCGAAACTAACACTACCAAAAAAGGATATAATGCGCTTGATGTGGATCGTCACAACAGGAGCTCGTTCGATTAGGTCATGGGAAAATTCCAAGAGTTTATCCTTCGTCTTAGTCGGATACGTTTCGTAGTAAACAGAGACACTGTGAAAAGTAAACATCCCCAAAGCAAAAGTTCAGATCAGTTTAATGGGGAAAAAATTTGGACAATGGGAATGACAGAACCGGGTATCTGTTCTGTTTAGCAAGGTTATGCAAAAAAATCCACATTTTCCCAGCAACCAGTACCAGGCTTACTGCGAACTGTGACAAATTCTCTCTAGCTTTGCTCTTCTACTATGCAGAGAAGTGCCTTAACCAAGAAATAAAAAGAACAGAATTCCTCTTCAGAAAGAGAGAGAGTCGAGAAGCCTGTAAAATCGGTGTTCCAGCGGTCTCGCTACTAAGGAGGATTTCAGTTCTGTCTTCAGACGACTGATGCGATGCATTTTTTACGGCGACATGTCCACCGTTTTCGTCATGGATAAGGGACAAACTCATACCATGTAATCCTAGTTACAAACAGCTTTTTGCTATCATCACTGCGCAATAGGCACACGTGAAGACCACAGTCGAGAAACTATAATGTCTGCTCTGAAAGAGGATGCCGCACGTAGTCACAAACCTTCCCCGTACCAGCTGATGCCTTCTAAGGCATCTACTCACTTCACTGCACGTCGGCAATTTTCCTTGTGAGGATGGACCAGCAAACTACTCGTCCCGACGAAGTCTTCAAACCTAGAGTTGTAACTAAATTAAGGACATTGATCAGCGATTCAACTTCTTGATATCTGAAACGTGAACTAATTCTCATCAGCGGTAGTTTGACTAGACAATCTGAAAACACGACAAGCGTTGTTGTAAAGAACGAACAGTATTCACATCCTACATGCGGTATTCCTCCGGTAAAATTTCGAATTGGGCTGTCAGGATGGATGATGACACTTACTCCCCTGGCTGTGAAGGACCGTCGAAATACTAAAATGATGATGGTGAAGAACAGGCGGCATCGCTGGATTTAAAACAGGATTAAGTAGAAATTTCGTCCTTGGTTGGACCTCTGCAGAGCAACTCCCACACTTCACGGGCTTTCCTGCTAAACAAGCAAGAATACCCGCTTGGGGCTGAAAACGAATGCTGTTTTCATCCAAATAAATTAGTAAGACATATAATAGAGTTTGTACTCAGACCGTTATCGGTTAACTGGTTCAGCCTACTCACATGAGTAGAGCCTGGTTGAGTCCAGTTTACAGAGAATTTGTTGTCCTCACTCGGGTTTTTCCGGTTGAGAAAGTTTGGTGAAGCGGAATTACTATGACTCGGTGTATTCGATGCTTTCAACTGCGTGTGGCACGATGCTCGTCTCCACAAACTTCCGATGTATAGGCGACGTACGGGACCCATCCTTTGGGTAGCTTGCTTTTTAATGGGCTTAGCGGTTTGTCTGCACTTAGATTAGGTTGCTCTCGTGGCTCGCAGCTACAACGTGGGGTTTTGTCAAAGGTTCATGTCGTCGACACAGATCAACGAGTTATTTTCTAGATTGCATACGCATTCGCTGGTGATGCGCTGGTGATTCGCCGATTCACATCTTGTCTCTCCCAGCAATCCACCTCCAGGCTGCTTTCAAGTGGCCATCAAAAAACGAGCAGTACTGCCACCGATAATCTCGTAAAGTATTCACGGTTGAGTTATTGCGAGCGCGCTCACACTCGGTCCTCTATATTCCCTACAACTATCACTACTTTCTTCCAGACCGCCCAGGATCGGACTGTGTTCTCTCCTCACCATCCCAGGTTTACCCTCCGATGTAGTCCGCGCATCCCATAGTAAACACTGTAGGTGTGCACAAGTAATTTGCTCTCTCCGGTTTCTTGTTTTTCATTGCCTAAGTTTAGTCCCAACCCAGGGTGTTGTCACGTATCTCATGTCACCTAGCAACTCATTCGAAATGGATCTTTGATCCCACGAACACCTTCAATCACTTTCTCATTATCGAGATATGGTATCACTCTTCTCTTTTATTCTTATCTATATGTCCCATCAGACTTACACAAACTTTATTGCTCTCAGTAACCAGTGATAGTTCCACCTGTTTGCTTATTTTTCCTTACGTGGAATGACTACTCTCTGATATCCCTTAGGCCCAATGTATTCACTTCTTCAAGTTCACAAGTTCTTGTGGAAGCCACGGCGACCGTCATCTTTGTTTTTGGCTATTTTGCAATTGATGTACTTGAAGGGCCTGACCACCAGACTAGCATTTCCCCATTTGCCACTTATTCACACAATTACCCTCCAAATAGCTCGCACAGTCAGGGTTTATGCACCAGGTCTACTGAACACTCACTTGCTACTTTATTTGTTTTAAGTAGTTTGAAAGTTAAAGAAAAGTCCTAAAGTCATGACCTCTGAATAAGATCATTTTTTCTCCAGGAAACAATTCTGTGTTACGTTAAAGCATTTCCGTCACCTAATAATGTTCAAAAGAAATAGCTAGAGCTTGCTACGCGTTTAAGTTCAAAGACAAGGTTTTCAGGAAATAGGTTGTACATGTAGAAAACCAGCATTGTTTCCAGTCTTTTATCAAGGGCAAAAAATCTTTTACTTATCGTCGTATCCCATTTGTATCAGTGTTGCTCAGCTGATTGTATTCGTTCGTCCCAAAAGCAATCACTGAAACAGGGGTGCGATGTGGTACTTGCTGGACTATATGCAGCCGGCCCCGCTATCCTCTAAAATAGACAATCAGTCATACCCCAAATTCCCACGTGTCAGGGTCTTTCCGATTGTTTTTGAGTTCTGGCATATGAATGAAATAGTTTAGCTTCAGGAGTTTGTCTCTCATAGTCATCCTGTGTTGGTCGCGGCTAACAGCGACCGGCAAGCTTAGCTAATCCGTCAAACGTCACTTCCTATCGAAACAGTAGGGCAGGAGCCGATACAATATCATTTTCGTATTTGCAACGCTGATAAGCTAGGTAGTTAAGCTGATCAGCATAGTAAGGGACTGGAGAGGTAACTGGATCCGACGGTTGTTCGGAACAGCAGTGTTGCTAGATTCTGTGGACAGGTACAGTAAGGGAGACAGTAGACGAAATACATTACTCATAAAATTGCTAAAAAACTCAGACGATTCACAATCGGTTTCACCCTTCTTGGGGAGCATCAGATAAGCGCAGGCTATGAGTTCCCGTCAACTTTTATTTCTATTTGGGCCTGAGTTGTACGTGATTCGACGAATCTGGAACTCGGCTGAATACCTCGTTTACGATGTTCTTTTTCCAACTCAGTGTGCTGGAACAGGCTGCCTCATGTTTCAGAAAATCTTATGGTCTTATGAGATTAAGCTGGGATTCAGGTGAGCCTTCCGTGAAAACCAGACTGGTATGCAGGTGAGTGTGTTAGTCAAACCATACGGTAGTTTTTGCTTTCCTGGACAGATCAACAAATTTCTGCTAGCTAGCTGAGTTCATATCATCCAGGCAGAATTTCGCTGAGCCTGTCTTGTGTAGTCTTTTGTTCGAGAGCATCGACATGTGTGATGCGTTTCTTGTTGCGAACAGAAGGTTTCAACAATTAAAAACAGTTTACTTGCAGCAGAGTTTCATTTTAAGGGTTCCACTGTAGGCGGCACTACCGCATTATTGGCTAATTCGGAGTCATCTTACTCCCAGAGTTGTAGGAATTTTTCAATCCCAGATAGTGTGCGTGAATGGGCCGGACATATTCGGTTCAGGAGATTGTCGGTTGGTCTGTAACACTAACCGGTTTACTGTTGACGGTGAGGGGACAACTCCTGGACGACTTATTCACGTCTGGTTAAGTCGTGGTTAAGTGGGATTGGGAAACATCACGGTTGAAGTCATTTCGATGGCAATGCATGTTTCAGCAAAAACGGACGGCCATCAAAGAATCCATTTCGACAGCGTGTTTATCGGCTTCTCCATGTTGTACTTAACTTGTTTTATTTGATGTTGTCCTCTATACACCATCTGGCACCGGTCATCCCATCCCACATTGGCACGCTTGTGGGCTCGTGAGTGTCCTTGTAGTTGTTAACCTGCCTATGTTCGTCTGCTGGGTTTTTCACGAGGTGTCTCCTAGGTTACTTACACAACCAGTTGAAAACCACCAGACTGATCTGAGCTGCGACGAACGGCGTCCCACACTGACGAGTTCCATTCCACTTGCTGTTCGACACTGCGCAATGCTCGTCATTTTTTAACTGCTTTTGGGAGCAGCCGAATGGGAGCAGCTGAGCGGCTTACTTCAACCCTCAACTCCTCATCTTGATAAAGAATAGCATGGGACTGAGTCTACCTGTGAGCCCCGAAAAGGACGAAACCGGTCGTGGACTGTCGAAGAATTTTCAGCAACCTTATGAATAGTGTATTACGAATAGCATGGGTACTTCCGAATTTATTATCAGTCAGTGGAAAGCACGGAGTCACAGCGTTTCAAGTCACCTCATCATCAGGTCAGCACTACAAGTCTGTTTACAGCTGTGATGGAGGGCTAATATCCCGGGGCAATTAGCGCGTCATGTGACCTGGGCGAACGCTACGCACTCACATCTGTGGTACGATCTGACACAAATCATCATGGTCGTTTCAAAGGGACAAGTAAGGATAAAATTGCATTATTCCATTTAGTCATCGTCAAAAGCTGATTGTTACGGAAAGAAAAAAAGCCACACTTTTATCCCATTCGAACTACAAAGAGATGTTTTGTGCTGATTTGACCGAGGTGGCAAGCTCCGCCTTCATAAGAAATTGGAGCACACGATTGATTCTGGGGTTAGAAGCTGAGGACGAATCTTCTAGCTTTTTTCTGGTAGGATAGGACTAAGAGGTTTGCTGCATCGGACGTAGCCTATTAGTTTTTTCCTTAAACGAACATTTTTCAGCGTAATAACACGTGTGAAAACTACCAAACATCAGCATGAACACAAAATTTGTCACGGTTACCTAGATCGAGCGAACAGGCCACGGGGGACATACTGTTCCCATCCGTAATTTACGTGGTTTTATTATCTTAACGACATGTGAGGACGTCCGATTCACTGCAAATCGATTGATAATGGTCACATTTCCGTCCCACCGAGTGAGGGCAAACTAACGGAAAATAGATGACAGCACGTTTTGATTAAAGAAGGTTACAAAATTCTTTCGTCTGGCCCAACGAGGTCAAACTGGGAGTGACAGCAATGTTGTGAAACGTGTGAGTATCTCATAAAAAAAGTCGCACCGATTGAAACGTCAACTGAACGAGCTCCGTTCGCTTGGATGACAGGTAGACTGGGTAAGTTCTGTCGCCTCTTTGGAGAGAGCACTATCATTCTTGGGGCAAAGTTCAGACTACCAAACCAACAGACGCAGGAACATCCGTTGAACTATGACCTAGCCGTGCAAGATGAATGAGGTTAAACTAGAGGAAACGCCTCAACACCAAACGTACGCAGCTAAACCGGATAACACACGTATGCAAGTTGCTTATTTGACACTAGCCAGCTAAATTTGGGAGCTCACATCCCGACAGAGCTAGGGATATGCATTGCCCGAGCCCACTGCTTGCCCCTTCGGTTTGGATGCAGTGGAATAGTTGCACCAGGACAGGAAGAGAGTAATACGGATGTGGATGAACCTACACACACACACACACACACATCCTTGATATTTTTATATAGGCACTCCTCTGAATTTTATGCGTATGTAAACACGTGATTACTGCAGCTGGCTTTCGACGGATGTTTGTCTTGTCAAGTTATTTCAGCAAAGAAATGACCCATGGAAATATAACCTACGACAATTAAGTCAACTTTTGTTTCCCTTAAAGAATAAAAAAACGCTCAGCTGTAGCACCCTTTCGGTGTCTGCCATGCTGCCATGCCACCTGAAAGAAGCACGGGGGCTGGAATACTGCCAGGCTGCTCAAGTCTAGAGAGGGGAAGTCGAAAGGCAAAGGTCGCGTTCGAACCACGGACCTTCCGGTCAGAAAATTCGCGCTCTAACCACTTGGGCCATCTCGCCCTTCCCTTAAAGGGAAGTTGGTTTCCAGCATGGGTCTGGCGGGGTCCTTTTCAGACGGTCCAGAAGCGCTTCGCAGACTTTGCCTTACTTCTTACATTCAGAAATATCTCTGACAGAATGCAATATTGACTGAAAATCAGGTTTTAAGACAAAAAAACAAAGTACCATCTCCGCAAGATGATGTTTTCTATATTGCTCTGTAGGGTAGAGTTATGGTGGGGTGGATGAAGCAAACTTATGAACGGCGTGGAGGCTTGATACGAGCATACATTTATCGAAGCACTCCAATATCCTCATCATCAATATGGACAGCTTTATACCAGCAGTAGCTATTGGTACCAACAGGTCGTGTAAGAGATATTTATTAGAAAAAGTCTGAAGTTGTCGTCAGTAACGAGATTCGATTTATGCGTCTTCTTGTGAACAACTAAAAACAGCATTCAAACAGGTGTAAAAAAGGCAAACAGTGTGTTAGTAGACCAGTTTTACTAGCGCAGTCCACACTTGTTTGATAGCTAGGATACAGGGACGGCCCTCGAACCGGAACTGGCACACGAATGAAATAGATTGTGGCCTAAATTCCAGACCGCAAGACAGCAGTCTCCAGCAGGTCATTAGACGGTTCCCTGAGGAACCCGGGGGTGTGTTTGTACAAACCGAATTTTCCAACCTGGTAATGCAATCTCCACTGCGCCTGGTTGAAGACACTACAAGATATGGCTGCCAACTGATGTCAGCGGCGTTCTTCTTGTCAGTTTCTATCCAGATTGCCTGAGTGAATGTTTGGAGGTGTAGGCACCTCGGAATGATTGTAGTAAGCTAGCACGAAGTCCTTTCCCCATCCACCTTTATTTTCTTCTTTACAATAAGGCTTTCAAAAACATCATGGTTGTACGACAGCGAAGCATCGGTGTTGAACACTGATGTCATGCTGTCGATGATGATGATGATGATAATGATGATGAACCCCCACGATACTTTACAATTTTAGCTTTTTCAGATTCTCTTAATTTATTCAGCGGCCGGAATGAAACCACTACTGCTGAATTGCACAGAGGATGTCAGTTTCGACTTCCAACGTCGACAGTCCAAACAGATTAATAGTATCACCATGAAAAGCCTGCTTGGTCCTTCATTAGCTGAAATGTTGTTCATGGCTAGCATTGGAATTTGAACGAAAGATCTCACTGAAATTGTACAAAAGCTAAGTAAACAACTTATTAGTGGTTACAGGATCAATGCGAGGAATAAAGGGGCTGTTTCGGACACTGAACATTACTCATCCAAACACCACGCAATATTCACTCCTGAACAATGAATCTACACAATTCGGCCTCGGATCTTCAGCTCTGAGCTGCTTGCTCAAGCAGGAATAATTTCAAATGTGTTGGCCACCTCATCAACCGAGATCCAAGGCAGAATGGTACTGATCCCCTCAGAAAGAATTCCAATGTTCTTACATGTTGATTTGTCCAATCTGACGGGTGAAGTTTATCCTCAACGAGTGAAAGTTCATTTCCAATGACTAGAAAAATGATCGGAGAATCACTACAAATAGTTTCCCTTCTTTGACCCTGGACCGCCCCAGAAAAAAAACAATATGCTAGGAAAATGCACCAACCAAGATTTTCTTCCCCGTAGGTAGAGTACTGTCAGGATGACACTCGCCTTACGACGGATTGTGGAATACCGGGCTGAACTTCAGCACATGTTGCTTTGTTGGCTTTTATGATCCGGCGTCCGATCATGAGCCGTTTGGGAAAGTTTTTGCTTACTTGATTTGCACTTGCTAAACTCGCCGTTCCCATCCAGGAGCACAAGTCGTCGAAAAAACCTCGAGTTTGCGTTTGTGACAGGCGGAATTCTGGATCTCATCTTTCTCAAGGTGTGAGGTAAGAATGTCGATTATCGTACTGGTTGTTGCATGTACGAAGCGACAAGACTAGGAGAATAATCCCATGTCTGGTATGAATAATAAATGCAATATATAATATATATATTATATTATGATATATATTATATACATATTAGAATACAATAATAATCTCATCATCATCAACAGCATTACATCAGTGTTCAACACCGATGCTTCGCTGCCGTACTACCATTTGAAAGCCTTATTGTGAATAAAGGTGGATGGGGAAGGGACTTAGTCTTACTACAATCATTCCGAGGTGCCTACACCTCCAGACACTCACTCAGGCAATCTATATAGAAACTGACAAGAAGAACGCTACTGACATCGATTGGCAGCCATATCTTGTAGTGTCTCCAACAAGGCGCAGTGAGGATCACGCGGTCCCCATCCTGGGGGGTGAGTAGCACCGACATCATCCAAAAGTTTCGTTATCTCCTTCAAACTCCTCTTCCAGGTCAAGGGTTGGCCACCTCTCTGCTTCCGCCACTCTGAGTTGGGTATAGAAAACAACACTCTCTTCGGCAAACGATGGTTAGGCATACGCAACACATGTCCCAACCAACGCAGCTTCTGGTGCTGGACACATTCTTTAATGGAAGTACCCGTTGCACAACCCAGAACTCGCTTTCTAATTGCCTCGTTACGGATACGCCGACACCATCCCACGCGAGCTATGGTTCTGAGACAACGATTGTCGACCACATGAAGACGTCTCAGTTCCGCTGCTCGAACAGGCCAAGTCTCACAGCCATACAACAAAACAGCCCATACTGTATCTTGATACACGCATCCCTTGAGATTCAGGGATACACCACTTTGACGTCACAAGTGTCTCAAATTAGCAAACGCGACCCGAGCCTTGGAGATTCGTGCATTTGCCTCAGAACTAATACAACTTCCAAAATATGTAAAACGATCCGAAACTTCCAGTGCCTCTCTCTGGATTGTAAGTGGCGTGTTCAGTGACTGCATGTCTAGGAGCATAACCTTACAGTAGTGCAGAGTGCATACCAAAGGACGGAATGATTTTGGTCAGTGCATCCATTGTATAGTATATATATATTACACATACATTATAATATATTATATACATACATTTAATAATAGTATATATGTCTGAATAATACGGATTCCGGATGTCAAGTATGTTTTCTTACTGAGCGAGAACATGGAGACCTCACAATCGTTCCTGGTCGAGTTACTAACGGTTTATTGAGTTTAGACAATCAGTCTCTAACTGGCATGCCAAGAGTAGAAAAAGTCACTTTTTTCGTGGGCTTTTTGAGGTTCCAGTTTCCATTTGGACAGTAAAAGTGGATTTTGAGTAGAATTGTCCAAATGGTTTTCAAAAATGGCGGAATCCGACGGTGTGGCTTAAGAAGTAACGATAAAGTTTAAAGGAAAACACGCTAGGATATTTAGCTGCATGACCTTGGCTGACCTTACAATGCGCATAAAAATGGGCACAGTTCACACAGACGCGACCGATGCATTTTGGGGTGCTCACTGATTTTAAAAAGCATGTGCCCCTGGGCAACCCTGTTAAGGTTCCAATCACTCACTTCTGCTGCCAAAATAGAACAAAGTCATCGATGTAACCTTGGCATAGCTCTAAACAAATCCGAAATCCCATTTATTTAGAGCGACGTTTACCAGTTCACACAGTGCCTTCAAAGATATCCGCAGTCCGCCAAATTTTAAGGCATATTTGGATTGATTAGACTCTACTCGGTACCAAGTTCATCATAAACGAATTAGTTCTTGTACTTTTTGAGAGAACGTCACTCTTTTCATGCAGACGCATTCTTTTATCTCCGCAGGAGAGTTTTCAAGGTACTGTTTCACCGAAGATCCCTTAGGAAATTTTTTTACGCCACTGAAGTTTACGAATTTGCTTGGACAGTCGTAAGTTGTTCAGCGCAAAAACGAACAGTATTTTGTTATGCATCAACAAACTAGGTCCGTGTGTGAAAAACACACACTAAAACGATGCACCCCAGAGAGGATTCTAGACTTTGATGATGTCCTGCAAGGTTGGCAAGTACTTCTTCTGTGAATCGACGCGGAATCACCCGCTCCAGAATGGCAGTGTTCAATTTAAACGATACAAAATCTGTGAACTCTCCGTTATCTTTAGTAGCTTCAGTTTGGGTTCGGCTATTCGTTCAAACATCCATTCACTCTTTGTTTTATGTAACGACTGGAGTCATTTGCGTTCCAAACACACAACTTTCTCCCAGAGATAGTTAAAAATAACGGCGTAGTTCGAAACGGTAAGAGGCGCTGCCAAGAAATGAGCCCGTTTGATAGTCCCGGAGCAATTGGGCTGATTTGAATAAGAGTTGGTAAGCTGAAACGAATCATCCTAGGCGGAAAAGACATGGAGATCAGGTGAAAATGTGGATTACATGAGAAGGTACCAGCGAATGTTGTAAGAAGAAAGTCATACGGGGCCGACAGTTTTAAGCGGAAACAAGTCACATGGAAACTGAATGCCTTAAGTTCAAATTTTACCACTTTAAGCAGTGGAGTTGCAAAAAAAATGAATTGGGTGTTGACGAAGCAAGAGCGGCTTTTCCTGAAACGAATGGGAATTTTCTAGAAGACAAATACACCCCCCTACATTTTGTCCAAAGGTTTTTTTTCTACTCAAAAAGGCAGTCCTCTCATGCATAAATCAGGGCTTCAAAACTTGGCCGTTGATGCCTGTATGCAAAATTGAGACTTTTCAGTTTAGTTGGCTAAGGGGTCACTGTCTTTTATCCCCACTTCACGGGCCGGTACAGAAGCAACATCGTTCGCTAAGTTACCTTGTCCGGCTGGCTATTTCACCGGGCCCGGGAGGAATGTTGCCGTCGTCTAGGAGGTCGAATGAAGACCTCAATCGGTACACTGTAGTCAGCAGTGAAGCATCCGCTTTCGGAAATGGAATCGGTTTGCACGGAACTAGCAGTCAACTACCGTTTATGGACAGCAACAAACCGGATCGTCCATAGAGTCTATTCGCTCCTTCACACGATCTGACTACCATGACGCAAAGTAGTCCACAATTCTGTCCAACTGATGACGACTGGCTGACGACAATCAGCGCCAGTAGCGAGGCTTCTGCTTCATTTCCAAGGCCTCTGATATCCTCTAGAAAGTGCACTAATGTCGAGAAAAGGAAGACTTTGAAATACTTCAGCAGTTAGTCAGGTACAGTTTATGTGAGCGAATGACAACAGCTTAATTAGAACCTATTTCATTCCAACTGTCCGGCTCATAGCTGGCAGCTGGGCTACAGCAGATTCTATAAACACTTACTAGGACCTCAGAATGAAGTCCACAGGGGAAGAATGTCCGGAGTGTGCTCGAGCCTGCCGCACGAATGAATTTCTCCTAAATGACGCAGAGTACAAACTGCTTCATGCGCAGCGCTAGTCGTATCGTCTACTAAGCGATCTTGCTACTCGAATAATCGGAAATTCCCCTAATCCGTTCTAATTTGCAGGACGCAGTGTGACGCTAGCCTCAGGTCCCCTATGAGGCGACCACAGAATGGGCCTACCAGTAGGTCGAGTCTTCTGATCGAAGAGTTTTGTTTCACCCGAGCGAACCTGCTAATGCGTGGTTCAGGAACCAAGGCAAAGTAACTGTTCCCAAGCTCTTGCTCGTCTACACGTCAATCTAATTAGACGCTAATTGGGGAACAGTTAGGTTATTAGCTTTGAAATGCTGCGTGTAATTGAGCTTGCATACATTCGCAAATTCATTAGGCCGATCCTGAAGCCTGGAATCAATAGAATGCATGGTTAATTAGGAAAGGTGTGGTAGTGGTTGTAGAAACGGGGACCAGACTGGTACTGTTCTCGAGGTCAGCAAAATGTGTGTGTGTAGCTGTGTACACTGGACGGAAAACTAAAAAAAACTATGCGAGGCCGTGAGATTGACTTGACCTTCTCAGTGGATTTTGTCGAAACGGAATTCGCCCCTAGATAGGTGAAGTTCTGAACCAGGAATCCCAGTTATTCTAATGAACGATGGGATGCTTCCCATGGCGAGTGTTTCTGACAATGAAGCAGTTTGTCCACTCAGTAGTCAAGATGCAATGATGCTAGAAGAGTGGAGAGTGGAGAGAGAGCTCGGTGCTCGGTCAAATCGTTTTTATCAGTTTCAATGTTTACTTTGGAGCGTAAGACGGGCAGCATCTGAAAGTGGAAACCCAAGCCTGAGGACATGGCGAATTGTCCGTCAATTTTCAGAAGTGTCATCAAGGGGTGAAAGTAGTCGTACATCTCGGGAACTAATCCAGATAACATAGTTCGCTACCCAAAAATTCATAAAAACAGCTCATACATAATTTGCAAACAGAAGGAAACTTTGCATTACTCATAAGGTTGCTGAAAATTCTTTCACAGCCCACGACCGGCTTCGCCCTTTTGAGGATCATCAGGTGGGCGCAGTCCCCGAGTTGCCGTCAACCTAATGCAGCATATTCAGTTGCCTGGACACATCACAACCGGGGGATTCAGCTGGATTCCAGGTGAGTCTCTCACAAAACCAAAATTTGATTTGCAAATGAGTGTATTTATCGAAAAAAGAAACTTTGTTGAAACAGCGCAGCTGTTCGAAGTACTTTGGTTGAGTTCATCAAGCCTAGCTCAGCTACACGTATCTCATAATCATATTCTTCAAATGAATGTGCTTCAGCTTCGGTTGGAACGATATTGAAGTTACCGAAGTATAGATCTATACTACTAATAGGGTCGATGAAAACGCCTAATAGCCAACTGCCGTCCTTTGTCCTCTGGAAGGTCATCGAGTGGGCTTATTCCTCGAGTACCCACCAGGCTCACGGTGCACTTACGCACTGCGACAAGTCTCCTGTTCAAACTAAGTTTGTGTTGACAGGGGATTCAGGTAAAATTCACGTAATTCCCTCGTTTGTATGTGGAAATATACGTCGACATATTGGACTTCGTTCCAACTGAAATCCCGCACAGCCTTTTTGCAGCGAGTCCACTTGAAGAACATTACAGACAATTGATTCAGATGAATTTTCGCTGGTTCTCTCTTCAGCAGCTAGTTAATTTGCAAATGAGTGTTCATCAACGTTTGTGTACAATATTTGGCAAGGTAGAAACTCGGTGTACCGCGGTTGTGACCTAACTGACTCGAACATCTCCAGTAGGCTGAAAGCATTAAGGGCCTACACAATCAGTCGTAGCCTGCAACAAATATAACCGTCATCCAGCGGTAACACTCTTTAGGTGCCTAGCTGCTATACCATCCGAAGGAAGCGGAAGGGTTGAGTCAAAGACAGGTTGCCAAGTGTCAACAGTTAATGCATACGTAACCTACGTTTACCTTTTGTGGCTGGTCACAGGTTTGGGAAAGGAGCTGTGAGTATCCTAAAAAGAGTTCAGATCGTTCGTTCGTTGGGTGAGGTGCTTAGCTTCGACCGTCTCTCAAATTCACCTTCAACTTTGTTGATCCCGGAATTTGTACCGATGTTGAGCTTAAATATCTGTTTTCGCTAGGTTGAGAACCACAGATTGCTTAAGTTGGCGTCACTGGGCAAATGTTCCCTGGAGTGTTATGCATTGGACGAGTAAAATGTGAATAGGAGTACAATTATAATTTGCTCTCTTCAGTTCATCATCATCGTCAGCAGCAGCAGCATCGACAGCAGGACATCAGTGTTCAACACCGATGTTTCACTGCCGCACAACCATGATTTATTTGAAATCCTTAGTGTAAAGAAAAGAATAAAGGTGGATGGGGAAGGGGCTTAGTGCTAGCTTATTACAATCATTCCGACGTGCCTACACCTCCAGACACTTATTCAGGCAATCTGGATAGAAACTGAAAACAAGAACGCCATTGACATCGGTTGGCAGCCATATCTTGCAACGTCTCCAACCAGGCGCAGTGGGCATCACGCTGTCCCCATCCTGGAAGGCGAGTAGCACCGACAGCACCCAAAAGTTTCCTGATTTCTTTCCCACCCTTCTGCCAGGTCAAGGGTTGGCCACCTCTCTGCTTACGCCACTCTGAATTTGGCATGGAAGACAGCACTCTCTTCGGCAAACGATGGTTAGGCATGCGCAAAACATGTCTCGACCAACGCAGCTTCTAGTGCTGGACACATTCTTCAATGGAAGTACCCGTTGCACAACCCAGAACTCGCTTTTTAACTGCCTCGTTACGGATTCGCTGACACCAACCCACATGAGCTATGGTTCTGAGACAACGATTGTCGACCACATGAAGACGTCTCAGTTCCGCTGCTCGAACAGGCCAAGTCTCGCATCCATAAAACAAAACAGCCCACGCTGTATCTTGATACACGCGTCCCTTGAGATTCAGGGATACATCTCTCTGACGCCATTCGTGTCTGAAATTAGCAAAGACCTTGCAGATTCACCCTCTGTTCCTCGAAATAGGTAACGGTAAGAGAGAGTGACGTCCTAGTTAGGTCTAGCTTTGGACAAACCGGGCGATAAACAATGTGTATTGTTTTCGCGAAAGACGTCCTCAACTCACAGCGACTATTTCGTTGGCCATGACATTTTACAGCATTCCATCAAAGCCTTCATCCGTGTTACATTTTAAAAAGGTATAAACTCTAACCAGCGGCCTTACGACAAGATAGTGTCACCACCTATGAAAGCGTGTAACATTGCATTTATGTGTTTTCTCACGGAATAAATCGTTCTTCATCTAAAATCTCCCATTCTGTTCCCAGTATTGCTCTCTTTTCAATAAATGCTTGCTGTCGATGGTACCCAAGTACCACAGCAAAACGTCAGATGTACGTGAGGTGGTTTGCCTGAGAAAGTATTTTAAGCACCCAGTTTATGTTCATACCACAGTGTTCAAGGAAGTGAATGACAGAGGTATTCTCCTTTCCTTCTGGTCCAAGTGTCCCGCAAATGGCAGACACTATCTCATTCCAAGAATCTGTCATGCTGATGTGGTCTGCAGCGAGTCTTCAGCTGTTTTCTAGTGACTTACAAAAACCAGTAATCGTACTTGAACCCTCAGACACCAGTACAGAGATGACACTGAAACACGAATTGTGGTTTATGGGAAAGTCTTTTCTTCCCATGAGGTCAGGTGATCATGATTCAGGGTCACCGCACCTACACGCATTAGCACCTCGCACTGTTTAATTAATGAGTCACATGTTCCTGCAGACACGGTCAATAGAGTGCAGTGTTGTTGTTACAGCAATCACTAGGGGCGTCGGCGAGATTGCCCAGTGGTAAGAGCGCGAACTCACTGACCGGAATGTCCATGATTCGAAATCGACCTCTGCCTGTGGACTTCCTCTGTCTAGGCAGTGGGCATCCTGCTCTCGTGCTTCCTTCGGGTGGCATGGCAGCTGGGCACCGAAGGGGTGTTACAGCTGAACGATTATCTTTTACTATCTTGTGGGCCTTGGTGATCGCTAACCACACGATGAACGAGTCGTGCGCTATTGTAGACAAAGCTCCTGTCGGTGGTAGCTATAAGCGCTGTGTAAACTGTATGCAGTTCTTAGGGTTGATGATGATGACGATGATGATAACAAACTGAATTCGGGTGATGCCTCATGGAGATTGGTGAGGTTACTGCGTAACGAAGGATGTAGTGTAGCGATGATTCCATTAAGCCGTTTGACGGGAGGAGGAGCGCATACAGTAGAAATCACCACTGGTGCTGGTGTGCTGCGACGCATTCCGTTTGGGTATTGTATGAAAAATAATCTATCCATCTCAAACTGTTCGGTAACGAACGGCCCAAAACTTGATGGAACACTCAAGCTGCCGTGCTCAGGTCGCAGGCCCTGGGCCCAATGACCCGCTACTGGGAAACAGCGAAACCGTAGCACAAAGTCAGCAGCGTTGAAACATGCGAAAACAACGGAGGCTGTTTACGGTGGATGAGTTGGCGGATGCTAAGGAACTAAGATGTCAGTAGTCAGCTGTACCAGTAAGGATGAAGAGATGTCATGGTTCCGGGGAGCCTCACTTCATGCACATCCAGTTCCTTCTGTAGCTGCCGTCCTAGTCCAAAAATGACCTCTAGTCAAAACTGCTATGTAGATTTGACCGTAAACGCGTTCCATCCAACTCACGAGGTGGGGTCATTGCGATCCATTTTTTGTTTGACTGGAACTGATGAAAGACTTACTTGCTAGCCGAGGTAGGGTGTACTTGAGTTATCAGATTCTTTCTCTCTAGCACTTTCGAATACATACTTGGCAATGTGGGTGGGCGTATGCGGGCATATATGGGGGACCGTAAGCTCCTTTAAGTTCTTTTGGGTATGGGGTTTTATCCAAATAACCTGAGATGGTTCTGGGACAGCTAAGCACGGATGATAATGGTTACAATACTGATCTTTCTGTATCGTTTTCCCTATCATTCGATGCACAGAATTTGTCACCTCAGAGTTGTGGCATCCCAAGAGGTAAATCGCTCCTAGTGCAAGTTTGCAAACGGCAGGGTGAAGCACCATCAACTTTGAGATACAAGTAGTTGAACCGAAAGCTGACTTTCTCTTTCCAGGAGTGGCCAACCTGACCCTTGTTGGGAAACATTTAAAGATATTATGAATTGGTGTTTATGCCTTCAGTTTCTATTCGGTTAATCTGGCTGAGTGTTGGAGGATCCTGGGATATTTTTGATAGAATACTCCTAGGTCGTTTTCCCTGTCTCATTTTTCTTCTTAAGGTAGAATATCACTCTGATAAGTTGCCACGGTTGCAAGACAATGGAACATTAGTTTTCTTTTCGGGTGTTGTTTGCAATGATGATGATGATGATGATGGTGATGATGACGATGATACTAGTGCGAGCAAAAACGATCAAGGTCTTTCAGGAATAGATGCCTATCCGGAAGCCCTTTGTAGACAGTTGGTAGTGGACCAGTCAGCTGTCCATAGCCTTTGTGGCTGTCCCCCTTTTCACGATATTTCTCAAAACTGATCCATTCTCTGAATTTTTCTGGCGTACACAGTCCATATGGGAATAATCCTGACAGGCAGTCAGCTTTTGCAAACTTGGCAAAAGTATCTTAACACATTGGTTGCTCGGGAAAAAAGGGGCGGAAGGAGGGGCCACATTTACACACGACAAAAGCAGATGTTGCTTCATATGACAATTCATTCCATACCAATGCTAGTAGTTTCTTGCAGCTCCCCCCTTTTTTAAGACCTCTGAAATAAAGGTCAAGCTCCATAAATGACTTTAGCAAGCACTTACGTGCCCTTTTCTGTTCGTAGAAGTGGACTGAGGCTACTACAGCAGTGCCTGTAACTTGCATTCATATGCGTTTACGCACACTGACCTACATCATAATCCTGACCCCTTGCGCATGCCTTTGCGCATGTTGGATGAAAAGCTCACTCACAGTATAAGATCAACTTCTAAATGATGTCATGTCATGTCTAAATGATATCATTTCCGTACGTAATGCACTACTCATAAGGTTGCTGAAAATTCTTCGACAGCCCACGACCGGTTTCGCCCTTCCTATTTGGGCTCATCAGGTAGGCGCAGTCTCCGAGTTTCCGTCAACCTTATGTTCTACTTGAGCCCAAATTGGACTGTTTTCGAGAAATACACTCATTTGCAAATCAATTTGGTTTTTGCGAGAGACTCACCTGGAACGTGGTCGGGTTCGAACCACAAACCCTCATAAGTAGCAATGAAACATTCGTCGACACCTGGAACGTCATTCCAAACGAAATGTGCGATGATTTTCGCGCAGCACATCCAAGCGAATTTCAGCTGGATTGCCCATTACCACCAACTTAGGGTTCAAATTTGCCTGCTACGAAACACGAACTTGTGTTTCACCGTGATCGCTCGGTATAAAGTACAGTACAGTATTGGTATGAAAAAAAATCAATAAAAAAGTGGAGGAGATACCCCTAATCTTGCGATAGTTTTGGGTCAGACAAATTTTGAGTACTTCAGGATGATCAAATCACATGGGGAAGCGAAATTTCGGGCTCGGTCCGGCTAAAACCGAAGAGGATCCCGTACGACCAGCCCAGTACCGAACTGGAGGAAAATGTGTTCGTGGAACCGTCCGAAACATCACGAAGATGGAACAAAGTGATGTAGGTCTTTGAAAACAATGGCTCAGATAAGTGAGTTACCGAAGCAACATCACCGCTTGCGTCGATACACCCCATAAGGTCCAGCTTTTGAGCTCGAACAGTTAGTAATTTGAGGTAAAGCTGATTAACTGCCCCCGAATATTTTCCATTCAGATAACATAAGCCTGGGTCACAAAGTTTTGAAAGCGTACATCGCTCTCAGAACATGTTTAAAGCTACTTCTAATTTTTGAGTGGTCTAGTGAGGAGGAATTCGCAACAAGCTGCCTAAGCTAAGCCGTCACTACAACTAAAAACAAAGATGCACGGAGAATGTCAGGCATCCCTGTACAGATTGTGAAGCTGCCAGTTGCTATTGGCTATTGGAATGAGATTGATGCGTAGCTAAGCTCCCGTTTGTGAGTGCACATGACGGCATCGGAAAACTCAGTCGCCATATCAAGGAAGGAAGTTTGCCAGCGATATCTTGTAACTTTGCTTTCCCCTATTCGTTTGTTTTACTAAAGTGGAAAGGAATAAAAAAAAATGGCAAAAAGCGCGCAGAACGAGCCACTAAAATTATACAAAACAGACTCTCTCAATAAGAGAGCAGAGCAGAGGAGAGAGAGAGCAGTATCCATGTCCAGAAGATCACTTCCATACACTTTGTATGACAGATTTACATGGCTACTGTGGTGATGAGCTCACGATTTTTGCCGCATTCTCGGTGTAGACTTGAAGAACAAATGACTGATCACAGTGGAAAGCTGCACTTAAGCATATGGGCAATTAGTTGCCAGAATGGATTTCATTGACAAGGGCGGGGGGTTAAAAAGGCACCTGAATCTTATACCTATCCGCACAAGGTCACACTGTAGTCAGAATTAGGACCACGTGACTGCTTTGGTAGAAACGGTCACTTTGCCCTAGATAAAGAACGATCAAATTCCCGAAACCAAGTACTCATCAGTAATTAAGTCTCCAAATGGCTAATCAGTTATTGGACACATTTACGATCCAGGTAACAAGAGAGTTTCATAACAGTACATTACATAGATTTATTTGGATCTACTATGGAACAGCGGTTCTTGTTTTCGCAGGTTGATGTTCATAAAGAGAATACTTCCCACAGCGCTTCACTTAGTTACTGATCACCGAAACGTACAGAATTCATGAGCTCTAATCATGTTGACTGTTGCACAAAGCCAGGTCATCAGAAGTGTGGTAAATCTGAGGCATCAGTTTCGGGTTATTGTTGCTCCAAGCTGTACCAATAGCACGACCATCATCACCAACATTGTCATCATCATCATCATCATCATCATCATCATCATCATCATCATCATCATCAACATCGTCATCGTCATCATCGTAATCGCCACCATCACCATTGGTATCCAGGCGATATTAACTGTGTTGCCTCTTCGATTCATTTAAATGGGTCCCGCACTGAGAAGGACTTTGGCTCGCATATCTGTATTGCTCAGTTCGGAGCGAAAATATCCAGGGAGACACAAGAGTGTACGAGTAGTTGCCCCGCTTTCCAAGCAGACTTTGGGGTAAGATTAGTAGATGCACCAATAAATTAGTGGAACTCACTTAACACACGATTTCTCGGTTGAATTTCCTCTCCATAAGCAAGCTCTGCCTATTGCATTTGTCAGACCACAAATGCACGTGCATTGGAATTTGGTCAGTGCACTTAACAGGTTACGATATTGATTGTATTGTTCAAAGTCCACAACCACTTTCCCGATTCAGGAATGTTGCTTATGATAGGGCTCCTGGTGTGTTTCACAATGTTAGTTTTTCCGAGAAAGTCACTTTCACAAGGAACCCTGTCCTGTGGGATACACACACTGACGTTTAGAGGGGGAGTTCCCCCAGAATATCCTTGTCATAACGTCACTCGTTATATGGACACCTTCGTTAGTTGTTGCATATGAGCCTGCGTAAACGAATTTTATGCTAAATGCTTCGTTATAATATCGTCCTCTCGATATCCGTTGTCAGTCGACCATCATCATTATCATCACCATCATCATCATCATCGTCAGCTGTAAGAGCCGCGTACTTGTCGTACAGTGGTTGTAGCTGCCAAAGTTTCGTCCACCGATGATTTGGGAAGGTGAGGTAGGTAGCTGCGCATTGAAGGTGGGAGCTGATAGGTTTTCGCGTAAATACATCACTGTCAATGGACTGTTAAGTAGGGGAGCTATTAAGTAAGGGAGCTATGCATTGAAGGCAATAGCTTGGATGCACGAAATGTTGCCAGGCGGAAAACTACACACCATTTTAACAAGCCGTTGGGAAGGATATTTTGACATTCCAATGGAAATTCCACTCCGCAAGTAAAGTTAGTGCGCGCTAATAAACCGACAAACACCATATGGTTACGCACTCCTTGTCAGGAATCATCAGCCGTGCATGTCTCACGCACTCTGAAGAGATGCGAATCCGTGACCTCGCAAGATGAAACCTCCAGTGAAATTTTTCTGAAGCGACAACTTCTCTACCGATTCCATACAGTTCTCACTTGATTGATACTCACAACCCCCTTCGAGATAGTACTGATATTCCTCCACTATCCTCTGACAACCATTCTGAAGGTTGGTCCTACCGGTCCCCGCCACCATTTTGATCACTGCAGCCACTCTACACGTTCTAACAAGTACATTCAAGCAAATAAATATGGACTGGCCAGATAAATTGTGAATAAATGGTCCAGCTGTTCCCTCGACATACTGTAGAACTTGGTAGACATTTACTCGGAAACCAGGGCATGTGGACTGCGGTGTACCCATTACACTCGACCTCAGGTGAGAATGTTGCATATTTATTTAACTACTTATAAAGCGTAAGTAACGAGAGTAATAAAGGCCTCAACGCACCGCATGTGTCAAGCGACTTGGTCTTTTGACTCTTAGAAATACGAATACAGTGCATAGACCCTAGGAAGCAAACTGGGGATGAGGACCAGCCTTATTCAGTCAGTTTCATCGTGTTGATAGTAACGTCAGCGAAAAAATGATCAACTTATGCTTCTCCAACCTTTGCCAATCGCGACTGCTGAGACCTAGCAAGACACAAGAGGCTGCCGTAGAGAGTGAATAATTTCTCTGCTCCAATGAAGATACCAGTTTGGGCGAAAATGGGTAAGAGTATCGGTGATGAAAATCAGGACTTTAGTCAGCTATCAGGTTTCGTAACAGAGTTGTCAAAAAGTTCATAGGGCATGCTATCTAGATCCGTAGGAATAGCTCAGTGTGGTCATATAAAACGCGATTTGCGATCAATACTTTTTTGATGGGTTCATGTTCAGGATAGGCGTAATGTAAACCAAGCAAACCAGATGAAATTAATAAGGGAATGTTAGAGCATGGATCGCCCTTATGTTATAGTCGACAGAAACAGCGAGTTACATAATATAGCTGCGCCACAGCTGTGGTGGGCAGAAACGAGCGTCTTTTGGGTAACCTGATGACAAAACGTTTCAGATAAACGGCCAGTGTATGTAAGGAATAGAGTAAGGCAATGGAGATCACACATTCCGCTCTGTGCTTACCTTTCGTGGTTTGTAAAAAGGAAGGCTCCATAGAAAGAGTAGCAGGATACACTGCCGACACGAAGAGAGTGGAACTTAACGTGATGTGGCGGGGTGTGCGCCTCCATGACCCATTTGGGTATACTAGGAGTATTCGTGCGAGACTTCCAGACTGCCTTATATCAGCTTTCTCAATGGCTAGAGGTCTGACCAACACAGTCTCATGGGCCTCCAGGTTGGTGGCTGAAATATGTGTGGGGACTTGCTCTATGGAAATGCTAGTGCACCTGCATTTCCAGTCAAACTGGTCAAGGGACCTAATCGACTTTTTATCTATGTATGAGCACCATAACAGTATTCCAGCAACCATAATTCCTATAAATTACGGCAGTGGAGCATCGGTTTTGAACACTGATGTTATGCTGTCGCTGATGGTGATGCTGATGATGACGACGCTGCTGCTGATGATGACGTTGATGATGATGATGATACACGGACGACATTGTTCTCATTTCTCAAAATCATCATCAAAGACAGCAACATCAGTGTTGACACTGATCAATCCACGTCATTTTACCCCCTTGCAATTCAAGGAGAAAAGCTAATGACTGAAGGCTATTAAAGAAAACCAGGGAGTTCCAATGCTTGTGATATAAACTCGATGAATAAAGCTAGTCGTGAATCATAAAGGACAAGGCAACTGTTGTGCACTGACTTAGGAACGCGTATCACTCAGTCATAAAACGATTTCCGCCCGAAACGGCCTAACGAGCCCGAAGTCTGGCATTTGTTAGTGAAGGATCTGAGATGGCTTCAGGCCTCTGACACAAATGCCCTATAACCATAGTCGGAAGCGGTTAACAAAGGAACTCGCAAAGAAGTGATTAGAAAACGGGGGTTCAGTGTGGCAACAGGTGTTTTACTTTCAGATTACTTTTGGTACCACTAGCTGTGACAAATTAGTACCAGTGAAGATGAAAATGAAGAGTTGACGTTCTACCTGAAAACCGGTTCTGATTACAAAGCAATACAAAGGTCGGGCTACCTGAGTAGTCATTGATTCTCCTGTGAAACCTATAATAACCGGGTCAGCAATTCGACCAGATCCGGAAGCTCTGTGTCCTATGGATTCTTGTATCCATATTAGGACGATAAGTCCAAAGAAGTACACAGAGGTGTACCACAAAGAAACTTTGAGAAATTCGCTAATCTAGGATAGCACAAATACCTCCTCAGATCTGAAATTGATCGAAATCGCCATTCGTTCAGTTTCACTTGCTATGCCAACCCACCATACGTGTTGCTTAGATCTTCAAAAAGTTATTCTCATCAACAGGTAGAAGTATTTTCGGCAGAAAACCCTATACAGACTGTGGAGAAGTCTTTTATAGTGTGACCTTTCAGGAGAATGATTCTGGAGATGATTGTAAGAGGTGGTCCCATCATAGAATTGAACCATAACACTAAACAATCCGTAAAGTTGAAGCCAAAAGGGAACATTTTATAAAGGTACTCCTTTCAAAGCAGGACAATGACAATGGTTGCAATTTCTACTCCGGTGTCTGTTGCATCCATAGAAATGTCATCTGGCTGTCCGAATTACCTCAAGTGTGCTCAGTTTGACACATAGTCAGGTAAGACCTCGAACTGTGGGCACACAGTGGAAATGACGCTCATCTCTTCCCTAAATCACTTAGATTCCATTAGGCAATATGTCTAAATGCATGAGTTTGAACTCCAAAGCGATACACATAAGCTGAACCCTGTCACTGCTCATTTTCACGTAGCACACAGAAAGTACACCAAGCAATCAATATAACTTACCGCTCATTCTCGTCCTTTTGCTTTTGAATTTCGGTTTCGAGTTGCTGTTTTTCCAGTTGACGCTGAGTTGCCGCTGAAACCAACTGGTTTCTCGACACGATTGCCTGGGTGTTAAAGCTTGGATACAACGCAAGCCAATCTAACCTTTAACTTTTGCTTCTCCACCTGCTCAGCAACCGAAGCGAGCATCGCAGTCAGGTTTTGAACAATTGACTGAAAGTCTGCAACTTCTGCAATGAAACCGGAAATTATATTCCATCAAAAACGTATGGAGGGCGCATGTTCGGTAGCATGTGTGCATCCATGTCACCTGTAAATTAATTCCAAATTGTCTAACTACTCATGAGTAAGCTAAAGAGTATGCTCTAGGAACAAACCGACCCCAAGCTCCCCCGGTTAAGGAAAGTTGGTAACTCAGAGAGAAGCCGCCGTTCTGAAGGTGTTCACTTAGCAATTTTTGGATTGGCTGATGGACGGGCTTGTACAAAGAGAGGGAAATTCACAATTCACAATTCATCTGCTAGTTGAAATAAAACCCAGCTATGAAATTTCCAATATCCCGTGTTTCCGCAAGTGTGTATTTAGATGACTTAGAACAAGTTTTGGCTGGATTGGGATATCTACAACGAATAGCTTGGAGTCATGCGGATTCTGGTTCCAGCATGGTTTAAATGTGACAAGGTCACTTTTTTGTTGTTTCTGATTACTGTGAAATTTAACACAAATGTGGATTCGACCTTTGACATCCTACCCTCGCTGATGTTCGTGATACAGGCAATATATATCTGCCAGAAGCTAAAAAGCGCTTACATTGTCTTAAACTACCAGTCAACCTGATGGAAAGTCGTGTGACAATTTGCCGAAGAAAGGGCCAAGTTTACAGAAGACTTTGACCAAACAACAGTCACAAATGAGAACAAAATGCGGATATCAAGTAACTGCGGATTGGTCTTTGTTAAGAGACATTGGGATCACGACAGCTGTTGTCACACACCATACACGGATGTCTGAATTCATTTGGAGATCGCTAAGGAAGGCTTATGCAAGAATATGGTTTCAGAAGAGACGGTATCTCCTGTGGATCGCTGGGGTATTAACCGCCGAGAAGTCTGAGAAGGGACAAGGCACAAGGCGGCAAATAACAACCTCACAAAGGTTTATCTAGGACACAGTCAGAGATTGGCACACTGGAGTTGATCAGCCCGGGAGAAAATTGAGTAGACAACCAAATAATACGAAGGTACAGATAGAAACAAAAACAACAATACGGCATAAACTCGACACATGATACAGAAACGGTCGGTGGTGCTGGGATGCGATTCTTGCTACGGAGTGTGAAACTTGGGGGACATAGAAAACCATAGAAATTGCTGTGAGCAAGACTGAGGAGGCAGTGGCGACGGGCACGTAGAGGCTCGCCTTGTGTCAGCCGATCCGATGGGAGACGATGAGGGGTTTTATGGCATCAAGATGAATCGCAGAGTGGGAGTAGTCGGGCTGAACACAATACGGTTAGCCAACATGAATCCAAATTCGTCGGGACTTCGTGATGGCCATATTCTAGCAATCGTCTGGTAGGCTTCTGAATTCGATGGCTGGGACTCGTAAAAATGTCTCATCACTAGATGAGTCACTGGCAGCGCGTTCTCTTTAGCTTCAGTAGGGTGGTGATTAAATATCGCACAGCGTATAAAAGGTGATGCAAATGCGCAGGACCTAAGTGGCTACAAACGTTAGTGCCCACGAAAGTGAGGACCGCATGCAATAGGACAGTCGCTCAGAGAACACTCTACCTTTGGCATTCATTCATATCTCAATAGTACGAGGTAAACAGAATCAATTCATTTTCCATAACACATTTTTAACCACTTGGGTAGGTGCAATTCTTGGTCTGATCGGTTGTTTAATAATTCAGAGAATCACGTGACTACTGGTGAGTAGTCAAAAAGTATTCACGCTGGTTGGTCTCAATGTTTCGGCCAGCATACATTGATATGAATTTAGCCATGAAAACCGTGCTTTGGACGCTGTCTTGCAACATCTGGTAGTCTCTGAACTATCAAGCTGAAACGACCACTGGTGGAAAAGTGATGTGCCAAGTGAGACCTAGAAAATGTTATTTCTTGTAACAGAACGACTCCCCTAGAGCCTCAGTCTTTTGACCCACACATGCGGCTTCCTCAGAAAATCGGTTACGACTGAAATCTGAGTAGCCAACTCACCTTCACAGTCCGGTGGTTCCATTGAATGTTTCAGTAGGTCCAGTCGTAGTATTTCTTAGCATATTTGTCAGATACGCTAACTGAGCAACTAGCTGTCACTTCACAAAATGTCCAAACGTTTCCATAATAAGATACTACTTATAAGGTCGATGAATACGCCTGGACATGCCGTTGCCGCCTTTTATGAACTCAGCTGGTAAGCATCGGTCTTGCATCAACCCACTCCACACTTGCTGATCAAAGGGGCCATATGTGCGGATAAACCCTCATTTGCGAAATCAATACGTTAACAGTGAGGAGTTGACTGAATTCTAGTTTAAGGAACTCCAACTGAGTGTGCTTCACAAGGGCTCTTCCACGGTTTAACGCCTTCATAATTAATAGCAGTGTATCGAGAAAAATAATCGAATAATACACTCACCGGCACACTGCGATATCTCAGACCATCGTACAAACTAAAACAAGAAGTGGCCTTAGTTGAAAAATATCGTGAAACAAGAAATTTAGTTCGGATTATGTTGACACTCCTATGGGAAAATGGTGTGCAAATGAGTGTAGCTCGCAAATTTCGTACAATTTAGGCTCAAGTAGAACATGAAGTTGAGGTAAACTTGGATGCTGAATCTATCTGCTGAACCCCAAGAAGGACGAAGTCGGTCTTGGGCTGTCCAAGAATTTTCAGTAACCTTGTGAGCAGTTTCCCCCAATAAAATACATGAATATCCCTTCAACTGGAACGTGTCACCATACTTGGACATCACTTTTAACTGAAGCAGAGGGATTCCGCTGATACTCGGCTGCGATTCTGTTGAGCCCCCCGTTACGGCCAGGATCACTTGCAGCTGAGTGCCTCCTGAAATCTGAGCTTCTGTCTATCACGCCTTAGGGATTTCCGAGCTCTCACAAGTTAGTTGCGTTCGTTCGTGCGATGTCGCTACACTCTGTCGCCGTACGCACCGGATTCTTTTTTGCGTGCATACATTTACTCAACCGTGCTATGCGAACGGACTTAATTCTCAGACCAACCTGTCTGTGTAACGAATAAACACAATGGCGTCTTCTAAAACGCTGTATAAATCTCAGTCTCCTCACCAGAAGAATCATTCAGCGGTAACACATTTTCGGTGCCTAGCTGCCATGCCACCCGAGGCAAGCACGAGAGCTGGGATACTACCAGGTTGCCCGAGCCCAGTCAGAGGAGTCGGGAAGCAGAGGTTGGGTTCGAACCACGGAACTTCCGATCAGTAACCAGTGACTCATCTCGCCCCTTACGAGTAGTGATTTTCCTCACTACCCGTAAACATACTCGCCAAGTGAAATCTCGTTCGGAGGGAGCTTGCAAAACAAGTGACCGGCAAAATTTCGATAGTCTTTCACGATCCTACAAACGTTGTTTAATCCCCAGCGACATCGTTTTAGTTTCTACTCGCCAAATTGAATCTAACGAAGAAGGTTTTTTGCAGCAAACTGTTGTTACGGCCGACCCCAATCGGTCCATCGAAATAAGCTCGCGCCAAGTCAGTGTGAGCGTGCTCTTCGTAATTCAAGTCCCATGATCAATAATGACTGCTGATGGCACAAATCAATACAGCGATTGTGTGTCACAATGCTTGAGAAGATGATCTCACAGACGTGACAGAAAATCATACCTGTGTCATTAGTTGACTTCACTTTCGTGAATTTCACTAGTTTACTATCATTTGTTTAGAAGAGGGAGGGAACCATGCGAAACGGGAGCAAGCTAAATTTGATGGATCGTTTGGGAAAATCAAATCTCTTACATGAAATGCCTATTAAAGATGCGGATAGATAAAGGAAGTTGACCAACAGCCAGTGTAAATCTACAGACCCCAATTAATGTACCCCTAATGCACTCATGGGGGGGGGGTACAAGCGTGAGGGGATACGATTTCCTTTCGGTTGAAGGAATGCCACACAACGGTTCGCTCACTAAACTTTGTTTGTTTCCTGTTAATGAAGTACGTACCCCATAAAATGCCCCAAGATGAAGAACTTGGGATGATCCCACTTTCCTTGAAGGATGGATGGATGAATGAATGAATGGATGGATGGATGAAAGATGCTCTCCAACAAAGAGCACTACATACATCCCAGTACGTCATATTGATGTTTACGACTACCTTACGCTGGGTATACTGTTGTCCGGTTTCTCTCACAGACCACTTGACAGGGATTTTTGTCTTACTGGCATGTCCAAAAACAAGCTTTCAAGTACAGTGAAATATCAAGGGTTGTACTTGTGAACTCCATGAAAGATCCCCCTGTAAGGATTTTATTGAATGCCCAACATATCCTCTGTCCCTTTGTCAGTCAAGACCGTTTCCGATTCTGGCACTCTGTCAAAATTCTAGTTCCCTCAAATTAAGACGCATCTATGCTCGTACCTTCATTGCTCCATCATCATCATCATCATCATCATCATCATCATCATCATCATCATCATCATCATCATCATCATCATCATCATCATCATCATCATCATCATCATCATCATCAGCATGACATCAGTGTTCAACACCGATGCTTCGCCGCCGTACAACCATGATTTATTTGAAAGCCTTATTGTAAAGAAAAGAATAAAGGTGGGCGGAGAAGGGACTTGGTGCTGCCTTACTACAATCATTCCGAGGTGCCTACACCTCCAAACATTCACTCAGGCAATCTGGATAGAAACTGACAACAAGATCGCCACTGACATCGGTTGGCAGCCATATCTTGCAGCGTCTCCAACCAGGCGCAGTGGGGATCACGCGGCCCCCATCCTGGAAGGCGAGTAGCACCGACAGCATCCAAACGTTTCGTGATTTCTTTCACACCCTTCTGCCAGGTCAAAGGTTGGCCACTTCTCTGCTTCCGCCACTCTGAATTGGGCACGGAACATAGCACTCTCTTCGGCAAACGATGGTTAGGCATGCGCACCATATGTCCCAACCAACGCAGCTTCTGGTGCTGGACACATTCTTCAATGGAAGTACCCGTTGCACAACCCAAAACTCGCTTTCTAACTAGCTCGGATAGACAAATCCCTCATTAAAAGTGCTGTCTTCATAGAAGTCGGAGATTGCCGGCTTTCGGCTTGTGAACCTTGGCAGACAGTTTGCTCACTCAAGTTTCTATGTGATTTTTCAATTCTGCTGTAATTTATGAGCATGAAGCTCTTCTTTACTTTACTTGACCAAACGTTTTTGCAGGTGAGAATTAAACTGAATTCCTTTCGCTATGGGACCGATTCCGTCCGGCATCAATAACCGTGCTGTGGAGTTCCATGTTTTAACGCAGTTGTCTCATCTACTCTTCTCGTGATACACGTCACAGACTGCGCGGAAAAGTTAGGTCGCCCTCTTTCCGTACACACACACAGACACATACACACACATGCATACGCATGCACATACAACTAACACAATTTTTCTGCGTGTTTCAGTCGTAAGAATGGATCTGGGCAAAATAACAAGGCTCTAAATGCATCGAATCCGTCAGGAGCTGCTTTTGACGTACTGTTCATCTCCAAGGTTTCATTTTACTATTGATTGACAAAATCTCTCCAACTTGGCTTTACGTATGAAACTTAGTTGTGATGTGTTCTGATGTGACAGCAGTAGAAAACACCAAAAAACGTGAGAAAATATTGTCTTTCGCCCGAAACATCACATGTTTGGTGAGGTCATTTGAAAGAATGGAATCAATTGAAGCCAGAATCAATGAATGTCTATTTGATCGGGGCACGTTTCTCGCTAAAACTATGGTTATGTTGACGTGGGCTTTTCGTGAAGAGATAGGTAAAAAAAACGAGATGGATAACACTCTTCTTGCTCAGCACCAATCACGGTTAAAGTTGTTTTAGTAGATCACGATCTTCCTTTACGTGGTTAGGTCATTCACAGTACAAGACTGTCATATCTGATGTGAATACTACTGATTGGAGTAATCCGTGTGCGCAGCACACACAAATTACTATTGAGAAACGTGAAATAGGAAAGAAATATTTGAACGAAAAATACACAAAGGGGTTCCTTCTTCGATACAGCATCTCTTAGTATTCATCCACCTTTGAGTTGGGGCTACTGCTTTACTAAATTCACCTTCGAAATATCAGGTCAGATCCATAGTTGAGCCGCTTACCGAGGGTCACTCACTGGCTCCAAATGAGGGCTGTACCGTTTAGTAGGGAACAGTCTCATAAGTCGATATTATCCAACATAAAATAGTCACAGTGTAGCCGCTATTGTTCGGGGCAATGCATTAGGGATGTGTGTTTTCTTACAAGGTCATCTTTGTTCGAGAAACATCTCTGAGTGAAGACTGCTCAGGCAAAAACGATGGTTTCCGCTGAAATTCAGTTGAATCTTCCGTTAACGTGAGATGACCCAAGTGGTTAGAGCGCGAATTTACTGACCGGAAGGTCCGTGGTTCGAACCCAACCTCTTTCTCTCGACTTCCCCTGTCTAGGCTCGGACAACCTGGCAGTATCCCGGCGCTCGTGCAACCTTCGGGTGGCATGGCAGGGTGCTACAGCTGAACAATTTTTTTAACGTCAACACAGTTTGTAAAAGTTTTTGTTTTACCAACAACCCGCTCACGTTTCGGAAGGTAACACTCTTCGCTTGCCAATGAAGAACCTTTCGGTGATTCGGTCATTCCAAGTAGAGATCACCTAGCAGAAGTAGTCATATGCGGTCCATCATCCAAGGACGAAGTAGCTGTACCTTCCTGGAAGCAGTGTATTTCAGAGTCGGGGGAAAAGGCTACAGTCGGACAACATACGTCCAGTTAGAATACTTGTCAGTTCATATTCCCAATGCCGTGCTTGGTACTTAGACCACAGACGTTACGTCGCCCCCCGATGCCACTCATAATAAAACAGATTTTAGTGTCTCAAAGCGATCGGCGCTAGACTCTCTTTCTATGGCATCACCGGTAAGCAAAATCTCCAGAAAAACTTGCCGGAGTTTTATTAGAATTCACGCCTTCACAAGGGAACCTCAGAGCTTAACAAAGTACCTCCCGCAAAACAAACTTACCTCTGACCAAATGACGATATAGCCTGATCAGCCAAAGGTAAGGAGCATACATTTAAATCTGTAGTCATTCGGAGAGATTTCCCGACGATCCACGTACATTCCCCACTATCATAACTCCGTATTTGTCGTTTGTTTTCGGTACCAACTTGCAATATCATTGCAACTCACCTTCCTTTATCTCCGCACTATCCATCCTACACGGCAGCACGTCGATTACAGAAAAAACACGGTGCACTGGGAGAAGATGATGGCAATTCAGAATAAAATAGAAGAACATGCCGCTTGTAAAGTCCCATCTAGATCTCACTTTCAATTTGAATGAATAGTTTGGATCGTTGCGCTAGAAATTGAACACTTCCAATCACGTTTGTGGAGGACCAATGATCCCTAATCGATACACTGCTCTGCAGTGGTAACCCAAACGACCTGATCGAGTAGAATTAACCGTCATTTTCCAAATTTTCACTTCAGTTCCACCGTTAACAAGTTTTGAAATCGTGTGTAGTAAGAACCACCCCGGTTTTTAAGGGGTTCTTTATGATTTGCAAGGTTATTCTTACTTGTGAAATTGTTGTGGTGTTTTTCGTGTTTGCCCATCCACCGACGATTTGAAGTCTTTGGGCTCTTTGGCTCCAAAAATTTGCGCGGCTGGTACAGATCACATCTATCGGCCCCGACTCACCTTTTGAACAGTTAGACAAGAATTGTGTCCTATATACTGTGGCTCAAATGTAGACCGTGTCTAAAACAGCTTGGTGGATTTCACACGGTCACTCATTTGACAACTTTGGCTGGAACACTTGAGGGACAAGTCTGAAATATATAACTTTGGATCACTCTTCTGTATAAGTAAACAGCCAAAACTGTAGTTTCAGACGACAGGTTTGGCCGATTGTCAGAGAATTGGCACTTTTAGATGATTTTAAACTTTCAACCCCTAGTCAAATGACAGCTTGTAAAGGAAAGGAAAGCGTTCAGCTGTAGCACCCTTTCGTTGCCCAGCTGCCATGCCACCCGAAGGAAGCACGATGGCTGGGATACTGCCAGGTTGCCCAAGCATAGACAGGGGAAGTCGAGAGGCAGAGGTCGAGTTCAAACAACAGATATTTTGATCAGTAAATTCGCGCTCTAACCACTGAGCCGTCTCGTGGAAGGTGTGTTAGAATTTTGGGGTGGACAGCCCAGAAACCGGAGAGGAACGTGGTAGTAAGAAAGTTACCTGTTGTATTCCTCTGAACTATCAGGACACCTTCAGGTACTTAATGACGGCTGCTAAGAAGAGGCAATTGTATGAAGAAAATCTAGAGAATCACTTGACCTGAAATGATAAGTATCGGACCGTTTATCTCTGAAAGGCGATGTTTGAGAAACCGTGGAAATCAGTGAAAATATGACGTGGGTCCTTGCTACTTTAGGACAAATTAAAAAATAAAAATCGGACCGAAATTTGGCTGCCATTCTCTATTTCTCTTTGACTACGTTTGAACCCACCACTTCGGGCACGTCAGGAACCAAAGCCTGCCACAGGTTTTGCAATGAGTTCACAACGATTCCGCTCACACCCCTAGTTGATATGGTATGGCGCTTAAAAGCTGACACGAACAACTTTGATCCAGCCACACCTCGCTTGATTACACTCGAGAGAGGAAGGCGTTCGCATATTTCTAAAGACGTTGAAGGTTCCAGTTTTAGAATTCTTGGCTCCGCTGCCCAAAGAAACTCCAGAAAATCCGTAGCAATTAGCCAGTCAAATAGTTTTTGAAGGTATTTGGCCCAGAGACCTAGGAGTTGTTTTTCTTTGGATATGAGTTGGCAATTTCTTAGTTTGAATGTTACGTCACCACAGGTAGATTTTGGCCTGCTGATTGTACCATTTAGAATAGTTTTTGCAAATTTCCAGCGTTTCTTAAGTCTCCTAGCTCATGAACTCCCTGTGCCTGTCAAACTTTTAGACTCGCGCTAGTGCTCCTCCCCCCTGCTGTATTTCTTTTTGCCGCGTTCTGTTGTACAGGTGATCGGAACGAAAGCGTACCTCAGCTATGATCAGGTTCAGAGTTTTGCACGAGACCAAGTGCCTGGGTGTAATTGGCTTCACCGTTTCATAAGCAGCATCTTGCAAGGCAGTGAACGGTAGTTTTCAGTGATGGGTGATATCAAAAGACGGTCTTTGAGTTTTTTGTGTTTGCTTCCCATCATGGTCCGACAGTTTCTCAATGGTCAGATGAGATATATGATTTTTGTGTGCCCCCAGAAAGAGTGTGATCAGAAGCCATGCAGATGGACGACGAAAAGAAAAAAAAGATAATCTAACTGGGCCACCAACAAACGACTGCGCCGTGATCTATCTGTGGTTAAGATTGACTTGGTTGAAGGAGACACTCTGTGGCCAGGCACCTTAGATCTTCACAAGTTGGTGCTGTACGTGCCGTCGACACGTAACTGTGGCCAACGTTTGCAGTTGTTGGCGCATCTTGATTCCAGGCATGGAAGACCAAGAGCTTGCTCACTGCGCGTTTACACCTTTAACACCTACAACTATGTTTGGACTTTTATCCCACCTCAAACGCTCAAGACTCCTTAAAACTACCTTTGGAAGTGTTGAAGCCAGATTCTTTGAGGGCGTCAGCAAACGCAACAAATGGGCGGAAATTTTCAGTGCGTTTACGGGATGGTTTCACGAAGGTTTTTAAACAAACCTCACACATGCGATTAACGGCGGGCATTTAGCGGGCAGAGCAGTAACATTCCGGATGGCATCAGCGGCTTTTAGATCACTAGAGCTGCACAACCACTAGCCAGAAGAAACCGGTGGGAACGGGTTTGACAACCTCATTCGAGTCTTGCATCTTAGCTAGGAAAAACGGCGCACATCAATGAAACATTCTGATGTACAGGTGTGAATAGCTTATAATTAACTCTGTTAGAGTTGCAGTGTTAAACTGAGTTTCGGGGTTAAAAGAATGATTTTAGGCTGTCTGCGGTAGTGTAGGTCGCTATGGGTGCAAAGATTGCAGCTGAGGAAAAACGGATCCACCAGTCGGTAAGAATGTTCCTTAGAACACATCAGAGAGATAAGAAAGAATAACTAACAGTAGAAGCAACAGAAGGGTATCAGAAGTAACCAGTATTCGCCATCCTAATCTATTGTATGCCGCATATATACAGCCAGACTTCAGGGAACTGCGTAAGAACCGTAGTGGCACTGTACCTTCGGTAAATCGATAAGGTTGTCGTGCATCTGACTTTCAAAACAATCATTCAACATCCCAAACCCAAACTTCTCACAAACGCAAATCAATAGACTCTTTCTAAGAATAAATGATGTAGGAAAATACGGCAAACTACACTCAATGACAGATTAATTTGGTGTAAACGGACAACTTAGATGAGTGTCATTCATTTGGATGCAAACATTGCGTTTTGGCCGGGTTCATTTTTTGGCAGTGAAGAGACAGTAAAGAGCGTCAAACACTTGGTCGGTTTACTTAATGCAAAACCAAAAGTGGGTTCATTGAGACAGTGAGAAACTGGCAAAGAAAAATTTCCTGCATAAATAGCTACGGATAGACCACTCATCCGCTTAAAATTATTTTGAGTAGCTCGTCACAGATGACAGCCAAATCAAATGACTTACATCCGAAACCAAATATGCAAAAAGCTTTGAACCACCGAAACATTTCATAATGAACAAACGAACTGAACAGCTTTCTTGCACTTGCAACTGAATTCGCGAATATTTCACCGGAATCTATCGATTTTGTCAAGAATTGTTAAGCTGTGATATTTGACGGGCTGAAGTGAAGTTTAAACACAAGATGATAACACAAGTAAGAACCCTGCTTATCAATTGTTGTTTAAGAATAGGCCTTCTTTTTATAACAAAGACACTGAAAAAACTCTTGAGCAAGACACTGAACAAAACACCCCTCTGCGATAGCTCCCTACCAGATACTGGTAGGGTATACTGCTTAACTGGACTTTTATTAGGCTATCAGCGACGTCTATAAAATTTTGCTGCAAAATTTGTGGCGAGAAAAAATAAACGATGTTGCATTGACTTGGCACCTAACTTTTCCATGACAGTACAATCCGTTTTCTATACAAATATATTCAGTCACATTTATTCGCATGTTTCAGCCGATATTTTTTCCAGCATATTCTTGACTATGGCTTGGGATAGTTCAGTGGTTAATTCGTCAGCTTACGACAGGAAGGTTCGTGACTCGAACCTAACCTCAGCCTCTCTCAGCCTCTCTCTCTCTCCCGTCTTGGGCAAATGGCAGTATTCTAGCCCTCGTGCTTCCCTCGGGTGGCATGGTAGAAGGCATAGAAAGGGTGCTACAGGTGATCGATTATCTTTTTATCTCCTTGACAATCATACAACCCAAGATATATGTATATTTAGAACAGTTTAAAAAGCAATAACCACTCCAAAAAAACAAAAGATAACAACCATATAGAGAAATCACGAAACGTTTGGGTGCTGTCGGCGCTACTCGCCTTCCAGGATGGGGACCGCGTTATCCTCACTGCGCCTGGTTGGAGGCGCTGTAAGATGTGGCTGCCAATCGATGTCAGTGGCGTTCATGTTGTCAGTTTCTATTTAGATTGCCTGAATGAGTGTTTGGAGGTGTAGGCGCCTCGGAATGAATGTAGTAAGGCGGCGGTATGTCCCCTCCCCATCCATCTTTATTCTTTTCTTAACAATGAGGCTTTCAAATACATCATGGTAGTGCGGCGGCAAAGCATCGGTGTTGAACACTAATGTCATGCTGTCGATGATGAAGATGATGATGATTGCCACGCAAATTTATCCCTAGATTCAAAAAGATGAGGGTGTTTACAGATTTGCTTGGGAAATGGACATCACCATATAATTTCAAAGCATGCTGAGAACCCCCCACGCCGCATACGGCCTGTTGCCTCAGAAGGTCATCTCAGGTCTTAAACTGGTCCACTTCTTTTAGAATGCTAAAACGTACACCAGGACTCATATAAACTATGCTCTATAGGTCTCAATCAGATAGCAATGCTAAAAACAATGAGATAAATTTGGTTTGGTTTTTTTGCGGTGCGTTACTCCTTAGTGGAAGTTTATTCTCCGGGTTAGAAAGCTGCTTATCGTTTAAACGTTATACACACTCACTGCACAAAAAAATCCACTTCCGCAGCCGTGTTATTAAATAATTATACCAGCACGGATCACTTGTCCGTGGAGTGTGAAACGGACAGTATAATAAAAAGTATGTTCATGTATGTACTGGCTCTGTCCAAATTTGATGCCACTCGAGGCTGTTGTTGAGCCTGCGTTCTTACTTAAATAAAAGTACCTGAAACGCTAACTGGCTTGTTTCCTTATTTTAACGTTTTTTTTGCATGCCATATTTGTTAAAACACAGCTATAAAAAGATGACTGCGCTGGTACTGCGTCTGCGAGCTTTGTTTATTTCCCCAACTGTTTTACCCATGATATTTCTCATTATCACATAATACGAAATTTTATCATAATCAGCTAATGTACCAGTTATGTTGATGCAATTACAAAAAGACAAGGGATTGTTTGCCTTTAAACGCTCTTTTACGTCATAACACCATAAAATGCACCCCTTATAAATCAATTATCAACCATCAGGTTCTTCCATATGATGGGCATCCTTTCCAAATGTTAGGTGATTTACAGATAGCTAAAAGGTTATGTTCCCATAGTTGTGTGAAAAGCCCTGATAAAACCTATATTACACTTTTAAACAGTGCAGCATGCATTAAACGCTTCAGACCACCAATTTTATTGTGCACAAAGACTAGCTTTATAGGGGTTTCTGCGCATCTCGTTGAATACCTGTTTGGGCGGTTGGTGTGTAGATCTGGTGAACGCTGGTAAACGTAGGTTTCAAAATCATCTTTCAATACTACAGTGAGACTATACTGCATAGAGAAATTGCCCCTACTTTATTATAACCCGCTTTTTCTAATCTAATGAACTGATTTTAATTCCTAGGTTGTCTAGCCATATACTGTGACTTTTATATCGTCCATATGGACAACTCTGTGAACTACCACATGTTCCATGTACTGTTCATGATTTGACACTGATGTCATGCTGTCAGTGATGGCGATGAGGAGGCTGGTGCAGTTAGCTTGCGAATATACCCTCTAACCTCCATGAAGAACCCTTCGTTTGAAGCAGAAACAAAAGCTTCAAAACCCATAAAAATTTCTCGCCTTTGTTAAGCACCAGCGCCATATGCCAGAGGGACAAGCGATGTATGGTTTTACGTGAGCTGCCTTGGTGTCCATTAGGTTCTTCTACCAAAGTTTTTGACTCAAAATCCTAGCCAAAGAACACCAGGGATTATGTATAACACTCAGATCCTTTAAAATATCAAGAAGCAAGTCACCACGTGTGTCCTAACCCACGAAATCGAGAACCACTTTTACTCTTCTTTTCCCATGAGGCTTTATTCAAATAAACTGATACGGTTATATGAAACTGGGGCACCAGCGTCCGCACCTATGTTTGATCTCAGTAGTGAAGATGATGTTGATGATAACAATAGGATGGATGAAGGACAAGTGTGTCATTAGGAACCCACCACTTACCCACAATCTGGTATCTCGGATCGTATTTTTCTTCATAGAGACAGTGCTTATAAGTATTAAGCTGTCAATTTACCAGGCCATTGTAAAGAGAGTGGGCAACGAAGAACTATAATGCTGGTACTAGAGCGGTTGAAATGTGCCCCACCCACTCTGATAATGAAATGCTGAATTCGCCATCACTGAGGACCAGATCATTACGAACTCGCAATGGGTGGGTAAGTTAAAAAAAATTGATAATTAAAAATGCCCTATTAGTTGTGTATGGAAGATTTAGATTGAGTCCAATAGGGATCACGCATTGCAGTCAGAGAAGAAGGTTTTGTCGGTCAAGTTGCCACTATCATGTGTTTTCATAGGACGGGATACTGGCTAGCATACGAGCCTATATATAAATGTGAAAGGGTGACTAGGGTAATCACCACTTCCAAGCCCAGAAGTCACACAAGTGCTGTAAGGTGCTGTCATAAATTTTCAACAAAGGCTAGTAATGCACTACTTTCATGGAGGTCATTTCAAAAATTCAGTGCATTGATACAAGGGTAGCTCACGGGTGATGCTATAACCACAGCCTCAAAAAGTACGAAAATGACGCAGTGCACTAGTTTGGGAACGATGCAGTATATGCGGCCGTTCATGTTTTCTACGAACGAAGTCGCAACGTTAACCGTATGTCCTTCTGTCGATCGCTTGTGTATTTTCGGAAGATTCACCGGGGTGCTAAGTTATATACATCAGATTAAACATTGAAATTATGGAATCAACACGTATCTTTGAAAGAAGTTTACCACTGATAGCGTGCATATTGGTGTGAATTAAAAGAGGGAAAACAGACGAGGAATTTTCCACAAAAATGAAAAAGCAGAAGGTTGTGTTTCCACACACTCTCTCTCCACTTTTCCGAAACTCGCGCCAACCATGCTCTCAGTTGGTGGATCTCTGTACTGTGTTGGAGAATTATGTGACTGCAGAAAAAATATGCTGCCCAGAATGCGTTGCAAAAAGATCATGTCAAAAAAGTTGTTCAAAGATTATAACTTTTACACTTACTGGACAGATAGTTTTCGCATTCTGTTTTAAGCTCATTGGTGTCATGTGTCACGGCTGGATCAACGATACGTAGTTTATTCAGATCATCAATATACAGTCCTGCTTCCTGGAGTTTGTCGGTCATGCTCGGCTTCCTGAAAGGGCGCCGTTTTCACATTAACCATGACAGCATAGAGTAAAACACATTTCAGGATAAAATCGAAGACCAGCAGAAATCGCTGGCTCTAGTAGGTTCAGAAAGTATTCACCTGAGTATAAAACAAAGGGTCATAGGCCCTGGCGGTCGTTTGTAGATTCCGCGGATAGATTTGTCGGAAGTAGCTTCAACTTGAGAAGGGTTACCACCGTTACATGACCGCACACTAGAAGCACACCCAAATTGTTTTCGCCAAAACCATAGAGTTTTCGAAATTGTGACTTTTACGGGGAGTTATTCTAATCCGTTTGCATTTGTAGATAATATGTTGCTCATGGCATTTTGTTTAAGTGAGCGAAATTTCAAGGTCACGGACCATCGCCGATTCGCATTTTGTTATCGGTTTACGAGAGATGGAATTAGAAATCGCACATCACCATATTTTGGCGTTCTTTAAGAGTGAAAATAACATCTACAGAATATCCAAAGCAAATTCCATCCATGAAAATCGGTTGCTGACATTTGTTTGCTTTATAATCCCCAGATTTAACAAACGGGGTAATTTTGTTCAACGAACTTCGTCACAACACTTTTTCTTATGGAGCTCAGCTTCTATTAGGCACAACATTGTCACAATTTTGCAGTGGAGGTTCGAGGACAGGGTATGCATAACTGACTTGTGGACAATACAGCGTCAGGAGGTAGCCTTATTTAAATTACCAAAATATTAGTATCATTTTATTAGGAACATGAAATACGTCATAAAGCGGTCATAATGATAACAGTAGACGTTGTCACTCACCTCGACTACTTATCATAACTGCTAGACCCGTGTTTATGTGTGACGCTGACTATGAAACCTCATCTATACACAGCAATCTAATTCAGTGGCTAATGACGGCCTTTCATACTCATAACGGCGCGCGTTTTCAATCATCTCGAATGTTTATTGTAACTGCTAGGCCCGCGTTTATGTGCGACGCTGATTATGAGGCCTCATCTATGCACAGTAACCTAATCTAATGGCCAACGACTGTCGCATAATCATAACTGTACGCGATGTCGCTTATCTTTGCCACCTATGGTAAACATTAGGCCATTATCTATGCGGGCCGGTGAAAATAAGGCCTCCACTATGCGTAATAGCCTAATCCGATGGCCAGTCATAAAAAAGTTCAGCTGTAAAATCCTTTTGGTGCCTGGCTGCCATGCAACCAGAAGGAAGCACGAGTGCTAGGATACTGCCAGGTTGCCCAAGCCTGAACAGGGTAGGTCGAGAGGCAGAGGTCGCATTCGAACCGGGCCCGTGGCTGTGTGGCATTGCCTATGAAGCACTGGTTTTGCGTCCGTCATACTCATAACTGTTAGGGCTGTCGCATATCGCGGCTACTTAAAATAAACACCAGACAAGTATTTATGCGAATCGATGAATACGAGGCCCCAACTACGCACACAAACCTAACCCAACGGCGAACGACGGACGTCATACTCATAACTGTACGTAATATCGCCTATCTTGATTTCCTTTTGTAACCGCTAGGCCAGTGCCTATATGCGACGCTGATTATCCGACCTCAGTTATGCTGTCCGAATCTAACGGCCAACGACTGCCCATCATCCCCGTAACTGTGTGCGCTGTCGGTTGCCTCTGCCACCTATAGTAAACATCAGGCCAGTATTTATGCAGGCCGATGAAAATGAGGCCTCAACTATGCATCGTATCCTAATCCAACGCCCAAAGTGGGTCCGTCCTACTTACAACTGTAGTCGATATCGCCTACCTTGATTGCTTACCGTAATTGCTAGGCCTGTGTCCATGTGCAGCGCCGAATATGAGACCTCGACTTAGCTCAGCAGCCTAACCCGATGGCCAAAGACGGCCCGTGGCTACTTATAGTAACTGAAGGGCCTGTACACATGCTCGTATCTGACTAATGCCCCAACTATACATAATAGACTAATCCAACGACCAACGGCGGCCCTCCATATCCATACATGGCATTCGTATGCCAATCCCAAGCCTTAAAAATACACAACCACTTTTAACAAATCGCGTTTCTATTTGTTGGTTGCATCGGTACAAACGTAATGTGTGGTGAATCCAGTTCTCAGTTTCAGGTATCTGCTTTTTCTCTACAGGATTTCTGAGAAGCAAATGTATACTCAAATATGACTCGTAAACATCTTCCGCGATATCACTTAAAACATATGATTAAACAAAGTTGTAGTGGCTCACTTACGAAGCCCCTCATAAATCTCTTTTACCACAATTCCAGATCGGTGTCCACGTTGGAGCTGAAATCTTACTGTTACAAACGTAAACCCACTGCTTGCTCAGTTAATCCCATTGGCGATAATGAGAGAGCCGTTTGTACATCGATTATTCAATATCGGGGCCTAAATTTGAGCCCTAGGTCCAAGGACCACGTGCGTCATCAAACGAGTCCCATTGGTGCAGCAGTAACGAAGACCTGGTGGGTGGATCGATAGTTGTAGTTGAAGCGCTAAACCCCAACTCCACTCGACTTCTGCTTCCCGTGACCAATACCGCGTAACTTAATAAAGTCAACTCGTAGCCATCGTATACTCAGCCACAGTAGCAGTCTCGTCGGCCGGGAGCTACTTTCTGAGAAAGCGATCAGCTAACGTGCTTGCATTTGTAATTTTCAGCTTCCCATTTTGTATAAATATGCTTACACATCTCAAGCACGTAGGTTGGAAGCTGCTTGCCAGTTTAGACTAATCTGAGGCTGTATCCCGTGCCTGTTGTGTAGGTTTCGGCCTCATATAAATAATGCCGAAGTACTGTAATCCATCTTCACTTCCAAAATCATGTCTATATATCGACGAGCTACAGTTGGGACAACGGTTGTCAAACACCTAAAGACGTCTTAGTTCCGCTGCTCGGATAGGTTAAGTCTCACAGCCACACAACAAAACAGCCCATACTGCAGCATGATACACATGTTTCTTGATATTGAAGGATATGCCACTTTTACACCATAGATATTTCAGATTAGCAGACGCGGCCTGAGCCTTCCGGATCAGTGCATCAACCTCACCTGTCACACTACAATCAGAAGTAATACAACTTCGAATGTACATATAAAGCTTCACAAATTCGTATGCCTTTCCTTGGACCGTAAGTGGCGTGTCCAGTTACAGCATGTCCAGAAGCTTCGAAGACTGGTGACGGTATCTCTTGCTTCACTTTCTGCCCTGTGTTATGGTTCTGTCCAACTCACGTAATAAATTCCAGGTAAATTAGTCTATCGTATCGGAGGTCCTACTCCCGTCAGTAAGTATACGTTTGATTTGCCTAACCACACCACCTCTGCATGCTTACAGCGGTTTGCTCCAAATCTCTTGTACTATGATAGCATTTATTAAAAAACTCAAATCGGGCTTCAACGCTGGTCTAATAAGTACGGCTCTCATCCTATCCTGGCTCATTTAGTCACCTGTCGTCACTACCCTGATTGTGGTGAACGTTCAGTTTGTTCCTGTAATAACGCACTTTATCCTATCAGATATCTCCTTAAACTCACCGTGCTTTACTGACCTCATCCCCTTCCATCGTAATACCAAGCTTCGAGCTTCGGCAATACCCGATTTGGACGCCCTGTTTGCTGTTATCCACTCCACCTAGTCAGTGATTTACATCCCCAGAGATCCCCCAAACGGACCAAAAAATACCTCCGATCTTAGAGTGGCTTCGTCCTACCTCCAAAAACTCCCTTAGCCAACTCAGCAACCCTGCTGCTCACAGAATTGCAAGTCCCAGCCCAAACATCTCAGACATGACGTCTATTACGGGGCTGTCCAGGAACTGAAGTACGTCAGTGCAATGATGGCACGCCACTGCCATACCTCGTTTGATAGCACGCCCGCAAATAATCCCTTCCTGTCCTTGAATGTACCCTTTCGCCCACTCGGTCCACTATCTGCAACTACGAGCAAACTCATGCCTTATTCCGTACGTAACCATATGACCATACCCGAGGGTATGCCACACACCAGTTGGGAATAAATATTATTATTATACCCTTATATTACGTGGGTCCAGAAGACATTTAGTTAGCAATTGTGACCACTTTTGTATGCTTGTTATTTCGGGCCGCAGTACAACTCACATTACGGTGCTTTCTAGCAGACTTTTCCAATTTTGAGTCCGCAATGTAGACACGGCTGTCTTATTGCCTCGTCCGAACAACAGCAGTGAGCCACCGTGCGCCCTCGATGGATCCAAGAATATACTTGATTCATGCTGGTTTTCATTTGTCACGATTTCACGGCGAATCCTTACTACAATGACAATCCTAGACGACTCACCCAAGATGTTCATGTATGGGGCTGTCCACAGACCCAAGTACGGCATCGCGACGACGGTACAGCGACTACCGTACCCAGTCTAACGGCTTTTCCATAGTTCACCATATCCCTAATGTTTACCAGATGAGCGTGTTACGTGCACCCACAAGACCGCCTTAGTCCGTATAATTTGTGCCAGGACTTGAAAGCACTGGTCAGTTTATTGTGCTGCCTGCTCGTTCTGCCCATAAACACATTAGTTCTCCCGTCACTTTCGATGGTTCGATATAACCTTGCGCCCGATATAGCTTGTACTGACCACCATAAAAAACAACTTACCAGCCGTGACGAATTCCTTGGCTTTGCTTAACAGGACGTCCGCCACAAAGATAGAAGGCTTTTTATATACATGTCGTGAAAGGCTGCTCAATTTTGAGTTTACGCCAACATAGAGGGCGGGATTATTGTTCTTGTCGCTTCGGGATTATTTCCAAGTGCAATACAAAGGAACGCACGAGAAGAAACCGAAAATTTTCCGCCGCCACCAGGGAGACATCATGCGAAGCAACTGGCAGCCATTAAAATACTAATTTCGCGCCCATGGTGGACCTCGAGTACGTTTAAGTAACTTTTGACAAAACTGACGCTGCATGGGGAGATCTCAAAGGACCGAATAAATACCATCAAATGCTGAGACTTTAGTTTAGTTTTCTTCCTCCGAACTATGGTTTCTGAGAAATTTTGGGTGTGCATCTCATGCTCGCCTTGTATGGCAAGAAGCTTTTCATCAACTAGGCACGTATCCCCCAAAGCAAAGTTAGGGAATTCGTCATAGCCAGTAGGTATTTTAATTTTGATGACGTTCACCACGCGCTATATCGGCTGCACGGTAAGGTGTTATCTTCACCGGTATACTCACCTCTTGACAGTGCCGTTGGATCAATTAAAGGGTTTATTGGCAGGAGAAGAACAAAGTACAATGTGATTGCCAGTGCTTTTGAAGTTCTGACACAAATTTAACGGATCGTGATGGTTTTGCGGTCGCATGTTACGCTCGGTCGGGAAATATTTGGGATAGGGTGAACTACAGGCAAGCCGTCAAGCTAAGTATGGCAGTCGCGACGCTGTCAACGCAGCTTCACACTTGGGTTCGTGGGCAGCCTCGTACACGAAGAGCTTGGGTAAGCCAGTTGAGGTTATATTGGTAGTTACGATTGGTCGAGGGGTCGTGGCACAATAAGACCTTTATTTATCACGGATATTCATCTGGCCACCGAGGGACTAAAGGTCAGAGAAATGCGTGGTGGTGTCGCGTGTTTGGGCGATGAGGTGGCACCATAGTGGCGCAGTCACAGCCTGAAGAGAAGCTCAATGGCTTTGCAGAACGAGTTGTCTCTGAGGCATCATATCTCGTGACTTTAATGAGTCTGTGATAGAATTTTCTGCTCTTCTATCAATGAATTTTTGGGTTCATAGGAGGGATGCCCGGGATATATGCTACAACCAGGGAGAGCTCAGGCCACCGGCGCAGTACTTCCCCTTCCTCCTTTGCAGAAGGCGGGGTACAAGACTCAGCATCGGGTAGGATTGACTTCGGAGAGAAGGAGTGCACTTCAAGTGACAGGTTGCAATCTCATGCTAGCTTATAGGAGGGAAAAAGGAACGGACATCGCACAGAAAGATTTGGCGGAGACTTGGTGCTTGTACAATCCACAATTTTGGTATTCCTCAGATATCTCGAACTTTTCCACGTGTGAGATTATATGGAGAGCTCTCCAAAAGTCTCCGTATACAAACTGGTGTCCGTCAGGCGTGCAAATCTCTCCATTCCTATTTATTATCCTGAACGAGACAAAGGCCCAAAGGCCTTCGAAATCCCAGTGATTAAATAGCTTATGATGGAAAACTTGTCAACCTGGAATAGGCGGACAACATAAGCCCCGCCTTCGAAGAGAGGTGGGCTTGGGTGTTTTTGGATAAACCAAATTATCCCGCCCTTTGGTATGCACATTGCTTGTGGACGTGCAGACACTAAAAACGCCAGTCCAGGGAGAGGCATTCAAAGTTGTAGAGCGTATTACGTAACTTGGAGGTTGCATTAATTTTGATTGTAGTGTGACAGATGAGGTCAGAATCTGTAATTTAAGACATCCATTGCGCCAAAGCTTAATATCCTTGAATCTAAAGGGACGTGCGTATCCGGCTGCAGTAGGTGTTGCTTTGTTATATGGCTGTACAGTTTTGATTATGCCGGGCCATCGCTGACCGTTAGATGAGGCTATCACGCATAGTTGCGGCCTCACGTTCATAGATACTGTCCTGGTGTCATCATGGCTGACGATATGCCACCCACCAGTTGGGAATAAACAGCATTATTATTACTAAGTAGCAAAGATAATCCACAACGCGCACAGTACTGAGTATGGCTGGCTGTCGTCAGCAACGGGATTAGACTGTTGTGCATAGTGAAGGCCTCATAATCAGCGTCGCACATAGATAAATGCCTAGCAGTTACGACAAGCAGCCAAGCTAGCCTACGGCGCGTACTCATGTAATGATGACGGGCAATAGTTAGCCGTATTTTTTGAAAGGTCGCATTCCATCTTAGGAGCGCAACATTTTCCATTTGGGAAGATAGTGTTATGCTGTCACTGAACATGCGGTTATTCCAAAACGCTGCACTGTGTCCTTAAGAGTAGTGCATATCAGAGAGCGGAAATCATCAACAGGGGTGTCTGCGAGCACCAGGACTGCGCGGCGCATCGAATTCTCCTCCATCGTTATACTGAACGGGAGGCGGGCCTTGTAGAAAACTGTGATGTGCCGAAGTTCACCGAGCAAATTCATCTAGTTTGTTTCGTTTGATGAGTTTTATGCACGCCAAAACTTTTTTTCAGAGTTGAATCCGCAATCTGCATTATGTGGATGTCCTACCACTTGTGAAAAACACCGTGGAATAGTGCATCCTGCTAAAGCATAATTCCATGCCTTATCTCGTGAAGCGGTAATGAAATGCGAATCGGTGGCGATCGATGACCTCGGAATTTCGACTGCTTAAAGAGAATGCTATGGGCAACATATCACCAGAACATGCAGATTGATTAAAGTAACTCCCCGTAAAAGTCACAACTCGAAAACCCCATAGTTTTGCCCAAAATGATTTGGATTCACTTCTAGTGAGTGGCATGATCATTGACTGAAATGGGCCCATATATCGGCCTAAGATGCTCGCAGTTACACTAGTCAATTAGGTGGACACACTAGCATGCGAACTGCAAACAGCGCTACACGCACAACTGCTGAGCGCCAGAGAAGTCTCCGAAAAACCCCAGTTTGTCTTTTCTTGTTCGGTAATGGAATGCCGCACTTTTCCACGGCTAGCTACATGGATCTCTATTGTTCATCTGTTAAGGGACAGGAAGTGTACAGATTTCTTGGTGCGCAGTGTTCATCGAACTAGTGAGTCCTTAAATGAGAGGAAGATGTAAGTTAGTTTATCAAACCACCACTGTGAGGTAGGCGGTTTATAAACTGGGAACAAGGCCTACTCTATAAAACGGGCACTTCAGCGGCGACTCCCTCGTAGAACAGTTTTTACATGGCGCCACATTTGAAGGCTAATTGATTTTGCGTTATTCCTTGTAGCTAATACTTAGTATTTGGCTTCAATATATACGAGGCTTACTTGAAATGCATGATGCCTTAAAAGGCATGATGACGGCAGAATAGAACTAGAATCCTTTACATGCATCACACTAAATCACCGTCGTCTCTCTGTAACCAGTGCTCTATAGCATTGGTACTGATATTAAGATATTAACTCAAAGTTAGCATGTCTTTTTTGTGGAACGTTTGGCAAAAACAACCGTGCACTTTCTGGGCAGGTTGGGAACTAGTCAGCAAGAATAAGTTAATCATGTGCGCACTCACCCCGGGAGCAGGCCTGAAGTGCGTTACTCTGCAGTGGGCAAGGTTCACCATCACACAACTCGACAGGAAATGATAAGCGGTCCGTTGCGCGTCAGCGGTCATCCGACCAATCTTTAGGTCACGAGGCCCACAAAAGCGAAATTCTGTGTCCTTAGACCACCATCTAGTTCGAGGCGCAGTATCCTCGACTAACGAACGCAGTTGGTTCGCCGCAGATTTCGAGCCACGGTGCAACAGGATCGCCCCTAAATGATACATTTCTTTGTAACATTTGTGAGCTGCATGTTTCCAGCGCCTGAAGTTTATCCATCGCAGAGTAAACTTGTTTAGGTAGGCCATCTAAGGCGGCGACGGTTGCTTGAGAGGTAGTTTGATGGGCACACCTTGATCCGGGAGCTTGCCATCAGACAACTACCGGGGTTGGGTGGCAATGGGGCCTCATACAACATTTGCGAATGCTTCTTAATCTTGGCACGGATTTTTTTGTTACAGAGAACAAATGGATACACGGAAGTTGTCTTACCTGATAGAAGGGACACGTGCAATTTCCAGCAAAATATCGAACTTCCAGGAGCGCTCGGGTGTTGAAAGAGGAAATATAAGTACACTCATTTGCATTTAACCTGACCATGTCGGTTCCAACACGATGGTGGTGCGGTCCTAAGAACCGCGGCCCCAAGCGCTTTAAAAACAGAGAGGATGTAGTCATTCGACAGACCACGCGGAGAACGTAATGTATCTCTCCAAGATTCCCCTTGGTACACAGTGGCACGACCTATGCACATCATACCCCTGCATGCGCCACCCAAAGTGCCGGGACACATTTTGTATTGTATGTTCGAGTGTGTGGGTGGTTTAACCGTTTTTCCGGTGACTGTTTCCGTTCTCCAGAAGGTTGTTAGTCGCATTGTCAAAGTAAGCCACTCCAGATTGTATGTGCGCCGTCATTTTGCGGGTTATTTGCAGCCAGTAAGCTGTTATGCTAGATAAGACTCTAGGGTCCGTACGACCCAGCAGCTGCACAGGTTGACGGATTATGTGCGCTAATTTTATAGTAAACGGGAAACACTGTACAGCAATTCTCAGGAGAACCGTACGACGAAATGTGTGTGCTGTTCACATGATACACGGTTAGAGGTTGATTTACCAGAAGTCGAGCATAAAAACCTGATCATCTTATGATTGTGTTCAAGATAACAAGGAATGACTGAGGGATGGTTACCGAGTCCTCTTGGATAAAACCGCACTGGTCAACCGGTGCTTTATGTACCGCTGACTATTAGCAGCTGTGCTCGGCTTACTAACCTGTACAAATTTCTGGATATCCGGTTAGTTTTGTGGTTGGTTGCTACATTTGTAATACACCCACTTCCAATGCGAAACAGCACTTCTGCCTCTATCTCGGGCTGTGCGCTCAGGTGCCACGGAACTATCCCTCATTTTTTCGTTTAACCCCTTCTCAAATGCCTTGAAAATGAAAAACGGAAAATCTCCGAATTCTTAACCAAGCCTGAAGCCCTATCTGAAGCCGCGGCACAGCAGCCGTTAAATTGAATACGCGCCAAAAATTAGGCGTGCAGATTGATTGAAACAAATGGTGACAAAAGAAATTCTGATTGTTTTGGTTTTCGGCTTGTGCATGAATACAGAAAATGCAAACTTTTAAACAAAAGTTCTTATTGAATACTAAGATTTTATGGAAAAGCGTACCTGCCGGTTGCAACTTAGCGGCGGGAGAAGTGGAGCTTTTTGAGAGCGCGAGAGGCTGCAAACATCACGAAGCTACTGATCGTCCAAGATCACAATAAGACGATTGTCCGGATGGCGTGAGCGAGTTTATCTCTCTGCCGTCTACCTGGATAACTGTGAGCAGAATTAGCTAACAGCTTGTTGTTTATTTTTTATTCATAGTCTCAGGACACGTTGTGTTCTATATTGTGCTGATGGTGGCATAATTCGGCGCTCTCAAACCGGGTGCCCTTTTGTCGGTTGTCGCTGCACTCTGCCTATTATTCGAAGCCATTTGTAGACGTTGCAATGCCGAGTCAACTGTGTCTCACTACTTCCACAAAGGTACTAGAAATTTTATGGAAGTCCTACAATTAGATTTAGTTCGTGTGCAATTCTTCGGCAAGTTTGGGACCACAATGGTTTACTCGTACGCCGAAACTACGAATATGTTTCTCTTAAGTTAGGTTCACGCGCATTTGTATGAGTCGTTAGGTGCCGGTAAATTTTTCCGTCATGACAAACGTTCTGATAGCGTTTCTTGAGCAAAAAACAGGTGCATCCGCATACCTCCACTCAGGCTGTGTTGAGATCTACGCACATGGTCTCAGAACTAAAAATTCAGCGCATTTTATGTCAACATGTCATTGTGCAACATGAAAGATCCCACCTGTTATTTGGGGTGTAAAATGACTGCAATATATCTTCAGATTCGGCCAATCGTATTTCTTGGTTGGTTAATACTTTATTTCTCTAAGTGCGATTTCAAAGTCAGGGTCAACTGGTTCTTAGTCGAGCCCTGTTTAAACAAGGTTTGCCAACGTGTCTTTCGCCGTAATTGCTGACTATGCTGTTACATCGAGGTCGAGGGAAATTTATAGTTATGGAAAAGCTCTTATGGAACGGGGTTTGGGGCACCAACCAGGGTTGCGTAGTTTGGAGAAAAGAAGCAGGGGCGGAGCCTAGTCGACTGTTTTGATGCAGCGGGTACAATCTTCATTCGGGCACTCTGTGAGTGTGCTCATGCGTGGAAGAATTTCGGAGGATGGATGGATCTAGATGCCTGGATTCATATCAGTGGCCTGATGTGGGTTCGCAAGTGGAGGAATCAAGGATAACGTACGCTTTACAGTTTCATTCGCATCGGTAAAAAATTAGAGAGTTTGTGAGGAGGAATCTGAGTCTGAGTTGACATAGACTGTATTTGAAGCCGCGGCTTCATACACGCGGCTTGCCAGCGAGTCTGTGGTTGTCGCCGCCTGAAGGATGTATGTGGAACTGCAGACTTTTCGACTTCCATTAAGGGAGGTTATTCCATCACTTAGGCCAAAGAAGCTCCGATCATTACTTGTTCGAGGATCATTAGGAGGAAATAGTGTTCATCATTAGCTCTGCGATCCGGTTGTATCTTGACAGGAAATGACGGTGTTGTGCTTGAATGGGCCTGATTGGACGTCCTTACCAGTGAAAATGTTGCTGGGTCATGCTGGAGTCACGCATAGTGAGGGTTTTAGAGAAAGGGGCGCCAGGAGTGGCGCCAGTTAGTCTAGAGCGAACTCCTGGATGTGACCTTGTGATTGAAACCATGCAGCGGCATCCTTGATGTGGTTTGAACATGGCGTAGTGCTGATCCTGAGGAAGGCCACTGCAGATCTGGTGGCAACAGCTTCGGCATTAGTCACTTTGGAGTCCACTGATAATTACTCCAATAAACCCTCGTCATACACAGGTTTTATCTATTGAAGTGTACCATGAATGGACAGCAAAACGGATCAGCTTCATCAGTTGAGGAGACAGATGAAGTTTGTGTGCGATCATGCACCGGTGCGCCGATTTTGTACAGCAATGACCTGACTTTCCATCCATCATCAGACATGGAAATTTTTTTAAAAATGTCTTGGTATCGCTAGAACAGGTAGTAAAAAGTGCCAGAGGGAGGGGCAAATGTGAATTCCGTGATTGAGGCCGTGGCTGAAATAGTTGAGGAAGCAGAAAACTTACTAGTACCGGCTGCTGCAGTCTGGGAGGGCAGCGCCGAGCCAGTGCTTCAAGGAGCTTCAGTTACGCTTCTTTAAGCTGCTCTTGTTGCTGTTGAAATAATTCTCGGAGCTCAGAAAATTCGATTGTCATTGTGAGTTCCCGTTTTCTAATTGTGATACTGGTATTTTCCTCAGCTTAGTTCTCGGAGTGAACCTCCCAAGCTAACGTTCCCGTGAAAAACAACCGCCAAAGGTGTACAATGTATGGTAGTGCCCAAAACCAAGTAAAAAACACTTGTACAGCGCGTAGTATATGAAGTGTATACCGCGGAAATATTCAAGAAATCTCAACGTTTTCTGGGTGCGTTATCGGCAACCGGCATTTGGCTTTGATTTCAGCTGCTATTGGGCCAGAAAGCCCGAACCCCAAACGTGGATTCGAAACTTTTGCCGTGCGGGCTCTTCCGGAATGCGCATCTTTGTTGAACAAGTTAAACTGGGACCAGCCTCAGTGGATGACTTATATAGGACCATGGTCCAGAAAGTTCACGAAGCTGACGCAATGTTCCTCCCGAAAAAACCCAGCACGAAGTCGGATGGGCCGTAAGCTACCCAAAAGGATCCGGCGTCTTCTGGAGAGGAGGTCTCAACTATTTTTCAAAAAATAGACTACAGGAGACACAGAAGATGGGCTGGCATTTCGTAAAATGTGGAACGGCCGTAAATCGGAAATCCGCCAATGGAACATACAAAAACAAGCCACCATTCTTGACCTCGCCCGGAAAAACAGCAATATGCTGTACAAATACATGAGACATCACCGCAGGAACAAGAACGGGGAACCCACGAGTGACCCAATAGTGGTATCTCAGTTCTACTGAGATTACTATGTAGGTCTGTATTCAGTCCCAGCATACTCGCCACATCCAATCTTGTCAGAGCGTACCTAAGAACGGCCTCGAACCGACATGATCTTCCCAGTGGAGGACATTCGTCAACTTTTGCACAGCGCGTTCTCCGCGCTGGGGCCCGGCGAAGTCTATCAAAGAATCCTGAAGGAAACCTCGTATACACTGGCAACTCAGTTCTATCTGCTGTTTCGTCAGTCGCTTGACGAAGGCCACCTTCCCTCTGTTTGGAAGGAAGCGATTGTCACGCGAATCCACAAAACTGGTGACCGACTATCGCCTGGCAGCTACAGGCCTATAAGCCTCACTAGCGTGCCATGCAAGGTGATGGAACGCATTCTGAAGCGAGCCATTCTAGATCACCTTACTTCCAACAACTTGATTTCTCAAGCTCAACACGGATTTCTCCCAAACCGTTCCTGCGTGACGAACATGCTCGTATTTATGGACAGCTTAACCCAAGCCAAGGACGAGGGACTCATATCGGATGCCATATTTTTCGACTTTTCAAAAGCATTTGATCGAGTCCCACACGTCCCTCTGCTCCACAAACTCGAGTCTTACGGGATTCAAGGGAAAATCCTACACTGGATCAAGGCATTCCTATCAGACAGATCATTCCGAGTGAAAGTAGGCTCGACCTACTCTTCTGCGGCGCCGGTCTCCATTGGAGTTCCTCAGGGCTCCGTTTTGGGACCTTTGCTGTTTCTGATATACGTCAATGACCTTCCAGATGTTCTTTCAAGTCCATGTCTACTTTTTGCGGACGACTTGAAATCGTGGAGTTCCAATACCAGTGCCCTCCAAATTGATGTAGACGCCGCAAAGCAGTAGTCGCTGGACTGGCACCTTCCTCTGAATGACGAAAAGTGCGTCCATATGTCGTTTTGAGGAGACTCAGCGAACTCATTTCTCACACATGGTGAGAAAGAACCAGAAGACAGCATGAGGATAGATGTCAAAAAGGATTTGGGTATCTGGCGCTCTCCAAACATGTCCTTTTCACTGCACCTTGAGAAATAGGCCTAGAAGGCATTCGCTGTTCTACGGATGGCTCAACGCACCTTCTCCTTTATTACTCACACGGACCTCCAAATACTCTATGGGACCTATGTCAGACCACTCCATGAATATGTCAACCCGTTTTCTATTCAGGACGCACGAAAGACCTAATCCTCATTGAGCGTGTCCCGCGGGCTACTACGAAAATGGTTGCCGGCCTCAAGTCCGTGGACTACCAAACGCGTCTCGCTGTGCTTGACCTCTTTCCCCTGGAGTATCGTCGCTTCCGAGGGAACTTGATTCTTATTTACGCCCTGTTTGAACAAGGCTTGGCCAACAGGTTTCTCACCGTTGACCCAGCAAACACACGCTGGGACATGGTACGAAGATTTTTAAGCTCAGAGCGCGCACTTTCATTAGGCAAAATTTTTTCTAATTTCGGGTAGTTGCTGCGTCGAATAACCTTCCTCAGACGGTTGTCCACGCTCCCACTAGAACTCAGTTCAAAACACTATTAGATATTTCTTTACGCGAGTCCTCGCGCTGGCAAGTATACTGCCCCGCGCTGAGAACTTAAAGAGCAGTGCTATAGCCTTTTTCACTTGTGCCTTTCAGGCGAACGAGAGCCGCTGAAGAAAGAGAACAAAACCGACCCGGGAAATCTGGGCGAAAGCCTCGATCCTGTGTATCAATCCGTGAATCCGTGACATTCGGTCGTGATTGGCTGTCGTGCCCAGGCTTTCTATCAATCAGACCTCGCGTTAATACCGGACCGGTGGGGTTCCGAGCTTTTGGCCAATCTTGTGCGGGATAAGCTTCTCAGCCGTGCTGTGCTTAACTGCGAACGCTACAGTGGAATCTGTGTGGAATTCGACCTAACAGCAAACTAATAAACCGACGGGAGAAGCGTGTTAAGAACATGCGTGACTTTAAACTTACAGTTTTTAGTAGCCACTAAGAACTATTAAACTAGTTTAGTAGTTAAAAACTAGTTAAACAGTAATCTGCAAATCAATTTGGTTTTTGCGAGGGACTCCTGAATTCATGGGCGTATTTCACTTCCATGCTGGTGCAACATCAACATCCTACGTTATCTGTATTCAGACACTTGGTAGTGAGAGGAATTATGGGAACCTTTTGAAGCCGCAACTGGATACTCACTCTGGATTTGGGTTCAATTTAGTCATTCATTAGGTAGTGAAGCGGACTCCAAAACCCTGGCCTTCAGATTCCCACGAGCGAGAAACTTGCCAACTTGGAGTATGTAATATTGCTTGCTCAACTGTAACACTCTTCCAGTTCACAGATGCCACACCACCCGAAAGAAGCATGAGGGCTGGAATACTGCCGGGTTGCCCGAACCTAGACCGGAGCTGCCGAAATATGGAGGTCGGGTTCGGACCAGGGATCTTCCGGTTCGCGCCTTAACCACAGAGCTATCTCGGGCTCACGTGGAGTATGTGGACAGCACTGTTCCAATTCCGGCGAGTAAGAAGCAGACGTTGTCAGGGAAGGTTGACTTCGATTATTCAATCCTCCATCATGTTCTTCGCTCCTACGAGCCATGCAGTTATTCTGATAGACAGTTTTTGTCACGATCTTACTCATTCAAGAAAGGGGCAAGATAGCTCAGTTGTTGGACCGCGAATCTACTGACCTGAACCTAATGACCTGAATGAATGACCTGAATCTACTGAATGTCCCTGATTCGAACCCTACCTCTGCCTCTCGACTTCTCTTGTCTTGGCTTGAGCAATCTAACAGTATCTCAGCCCTCGTGCTTCCTTCGGGTGGTATTGCAGCTAGGACCCGAATGAGTGTTACAGCGGAACGATTTTTCATTTCCTTTAAGAAGGTACACTTGAGATTGTGGTACATTCCATTTTCGGCAGTTGGATCAGCTTCGATGTTAGTGTGAAGTCAGCGAGCAAATCTCACAGGTCATTGTTGCGCTTGCCAGTTTTCAGCAGGTACGTCGCCTGTGGACTGCCTGCAACGTTACGACACACGGTGTTACTGTCTGCCGACGGTCTCCATGTCGGATTTGGAGTGACAAATCCTGGACGTCAACAAAGTACAACCTGACAGGTTTCGAAAAGTGCTACAAAATGTCCTGACACCATCTGAAAAAACGTTTTATGACTCTCTGAATGCCCTGTTGAGGAGAGCTGAGAGTTCAGCTACCGCCGTGGTTGCCGGAGATCGGAATGAGCACCTGAGGCTAAATTATGTGGTCGACATGAATTTGACTAGGTGCTTGCGGATGATTGCTCTAGCTATGTGTTGACCGCAGGCTTTTTATGCAGTACTAACTTCTGGAATAACAGAAGTAGTCTGAGCGCGATGTGCCAGTGGTTCTAGCGCGAAATTACTGACCAGAAGGTCCGGGGTTTGAACCCGACCCCTGCCTCTCGACTTCCCCTGCCTAGACTTGGGCAACCTGGCAGTATCTCAGCCCTCATGCTTACTTTGGGTGGCATGGCAGTTAGGCACCGAAAGGGTGCTACAGCTGAACGAAATAGTCTGGCCACATTGTGTCCTCCAACATCATGCGGGCTACAAACTCAAATTGACCACACTGCCATCAGTTATCTATGGCGCGGATCAGTTCCTGACTGTCGCTCGTTTTGGAACGCATTTATGGATTACGACTACTCGCTCGTCCGGAGTCGCTTATCTCTTCGTTTTCCAGGGCAGGTTTAGTTGCGGACAAATTGCTTGGACACTGAAAGACCGGCGCATCCGGATTCAGACGAATTTGCCAGAATCGTCCCGGTGGTCTCGCGAAAGATGTGCCAACCCGACATAAATTGAGACGACGAATTATCAGACGTCAAGTGAAAGTGAGTATGCAACCGTGAAGTCTAGTGGACACGAAAAGCCAAGGAAATGGAAGAGGCCCAGAAAGCCGGAAATGCCCGTGCAACCGGTCCTCGGAAACCACTTTTGAGCGAAACCATCAAGGAGTAGAATGGAGCGACCATGTTCAATAAAGAAATCGCTTCGACTGGTGGGCCGATACACCGAACAACAATTGTCGTGACTACCAGCTGCCACTCATCTGGAGCCCACAGCTGACTTAGAACCCTGGACGATGAATGTGGAACTCCCTATGTACTCGGAGGTTCACTGCTGTTTATGTTCTCTCAGGCGCCACAGAGCTTCTGGTCTGGACTTCCTTCCACCTGCATTGTTCAAAGATGGGGTTGAAGTCCTCAGTCAACACTTGTTTGTTCTGTTTATCTGCATCTGGAAAAAGGAGACTGTTTCAGACAACTGGGGGCAGTCAGAGATGGTGCCCATTTTCGAAAAGGGGCTCGTCGTGAGTGTGACAACCCCAGAGGGGTCAGCTTGACCCTATCGTAACGAGGCTGTTGGCGTTACTTTTGCATCGGTCGCCTTATAATAATAAATACTGATCGTTTATCTGTAACACTCTTTCGATGATGCCTAGCTGCCATGCCACTCGAAGGAAGCACGAGGGCTGGAATACTGCCGGATCGCCCAAGCTTAGACAGGAGAATTCGAGATGCAGAGATCGGTTGTGAACTTCGGAGCTCTCGGTCAGTAAATTCCCGGTCTAACCATTGGGCCATCTTGCCCCCTTGTCACCTTATGATGGCTCGTGAAGCATTGGCTTGACAGCAGCAAGCGGGATTCCGGCCTGGAAGGGGTTGTGTTGGCCAAGTCTTCGCACTGCGCTCGGTGCTAGAACGACGTTATACGGGCAGCTCATAATCTCAGTGTTCTGGGATTTCCAAGGCGCATCCAACTTATTTGACCGGTCTGTTCTCCCGTTGCCTATCAAGGAATGCCTCAGAAGTTTGTGGACATAATAAGTTCATTGTATTCTCAGACTTCCGGACGTGTGAGAGTACATGGAGAGGCCTCCAAAAGCTTCCGTACACGGAGCAGTGTCAGTCTGTGGGTGCCCTTGTCTTTCCATTCTAATTTAATATCGTGATCGATGAAATAATGAGACGAACGCTGGATGGTCTTCACCTTGGTGTTCAGGTAGCCTCTGATGAAAACCTGGAATATGCAGACGACATAGTCCTCGTCTTCGAAAACGAGGCGAAGGTGCAGGTGTTTTTGGATGAACTGATCAGTTATCCCGTCCTTTGATATACACTTTGCACTCATGAAGTGTAAGGTCTAGATCCTGGACATGCAGTCACTGAACATGCCCCTTACATTTCAGAGGCACCGGAAGTTGTGGAGCGTTTTACGTATCTTGGAAGTTATATTGGTTCTGATTGTAGTGTGTCAGATGAGGTCAATGAACGAATCCACAAGGCTTGGGTCGTGTTTGCTAATTTGGGACACCTGTGATGTCTCAAGGGACGTGTGTATCAGGCCAAAATACCACGTGATCTCCATTGCCTGTAACACTCTTTCGATGATGCCTAGCTGCCATGCCACTCGAAGGAAGCACGAGGGCTGGAATACTGCCGGATCGCCCAAGCTTAGACAGGAGAATTCGAGATGCAGAGATCGGTTGTGAACTTCGGAGCTCTCGGTCAGTAAATTCCCGGTCTAACCATTGGGCCATCTTGCCCCCTTGTCACCTTATGATGGCTCGTGAAGCATTGGCTTGACAGCAGCAAGCGGGATTCCGGCCTGGAAGGGGTTGTGTTGGCCAAGTCTTCGCACTGCGCTCGGTGCTAGAACGACGTTATACGGGCAGCTCATAATCTCAGTGTTCTGGGATTTCCAAGGCGCATCCAACTTATTTGACCGGTCTGTTCTCCCGTTGCCTATCAAGGAATGCCTCAGAAGTTTGTGGACATAATAAGTTCATTGTATTCTCAGACTTCCGGACGTGTGAGAGTACATGGAGAGGCCTCCAAAAGCTTCCGTACACGGAGCAGTGTCAGTCTGTGGGTGCCCTTGTCTTTCCATTCTAATTTAATATCGTGATCGATGAAATAATGAGACGAACGCTGGATGGTCTTCACCTTGGTGTTCAGGTAGCCTCTGATGAAAACCTGGAATATGCAGACGACATAGTCCTCGTCTTCGAAAACGAGGCGAAGGTGCAGGTGTTTTTGGATGAACTGATCAGTTATCCCGTCCTTTGATATACACTTTGCACTCATGAAGTGTAAGGTCTAGATCCTGGACATGCAGTCACTGAACATGCCCCTTACATTTCAGAGGCACCGGAAGTTGTGGAGCGTTTTACGTATCTTGGAAGTTATATTGGTTCTGATTGTAGTGTGTCAGATGAGGTCAATGAACGAATCCACAAGGCTTGGGTCGTGTTTGCTAATTTGGGACACCTGTGATGTCTCAAGGGACGTGTGTATCAGGCCAAAATACCACGTGATCTCCATTGCCCCCGGTTGGAGACGCTGCAAGATATGGCTGCCAACCGATGTTGTCAGTTTCTATCCAGATTGCCTGAATGAGTGTCTGGAGGTGTAGGCACCTCGGAATGATTGTAGTAAGCTGGCACTAAGTCCCTTCCTCGTCCACCTTTATTCCTTTCTTCACAATAAAGCTTTCAAATAAATCATAGTTGTACGGCAGTGAAGCGTCAGTGTTGAACACTGTCGATGATGATGATGATGACAAAACGTTCTGATGTTGTCGGGGTAACTTCTCTCATACGGCCTACCTCGGCTTTGTCGGCGGTACTGAGAGGTTTGGCTGCCAGGTGGTGTCACCCTCACTCCAACTACTTAGCACTCTGGGTGTTTGCAGTAAAATGACATTTGGCCTCTCCATTTCTCATCTTTTACCTCATTATGGATATACCGACATTGTTATGCGGCGGTTGTTTTATCATCAGTGATGATGGTGAAACAACAAACTTTTGTGTCTTGCCTTCGTTAGGTGTTTTTTTCATATCTGGTCGGGATCGCGAGCTTGGTATTTTATTGTCGTATGCTGGTTTCTTTTATGTTCAACTCAGCTTTTGTTCCTGACCGCTAGTTAGTACACAGTCATCCGCATGTATCTTTGTTTCAGGTAGTTGTTTAACGTATGTTGCGTTGAGTACCCGAAGATAGACCGAGATCCGTATGTCGACCGTGGATGTTTCGAAACTAAGGTAACACTGCACATCATTATGTGCTTAGCACATTTGCACTGTAGTCACCGCGCCAGGCGTGCGTATTTGAAGAAACAGAAACGGAAGCGACTACGTCAGGCCGCTGCCCGATCTCGTGATGAAACAGAAGCTAAAGGTGCCCATTTCTAGGTTATTCGATGGTCTCATTCAACTTTTTGTTGCAGAACTCGCCCTGCGTGAAGCCTCACCATCCTACCAACGGCAACTTGAGGAGAAAGAGGAACGAGAGAGGATAGAGGCTGCACAAAAGTAGACATCTCTCAGTGTTGCGTAACTTTACACAAATTCACCCTTTGGTTCACTTCACCACCCCGCCACTGTACCTCTTCATCTCCCAACAGGGAACGTGATGAACAGGAGTGGCTGGCACGTGAAGCTCGTGCTCAGCAGGAGTGGGCTGAAGAACAACGACGCCGAGAAGAAACCAGGCAGAAAGAAATAGAAACACAGGTGACTCACCTCACACTTTTTGAGTGTACTATTGTCATCCCCTTTACCTGACGTCACCTAGTTAAGTGGCTGTTTTGGCACTGTTTTATATTGTTCGAGGTTGCAATTTGCCAAGTCTGTAGTGTGGCTCGAAACATCCTGGAGCTTAGCACTCTTGAGGGAACTGCTTGGAAAAAATTCGGTAGAATGACTGAAAAGGTATCGCATCAAGCACGGAAAACCAGGTTGTACCTGAGGATGTCCGAATACCTACCACAGTTACTCAGCGAATTTGTACAGCTCTTTATGCTTACTTTAAATGGTTGTATACACAGTTTGCATTGTATGGTAAGCACGGGCAAAAAAGATACCACTGCTAACCCGTTGACGAGATGAAAACCTAGTCAAATGTGATCCGCAGAATGATGTCCACAGCTACTAACCATTCTGTAATAACAGTCTTTTGATTTTCAGGCAAGCCGTTCGATCATAATACATCCTTTAAGGGCTGCAGTATTAAAGTTGGAACCCATAGAACATGCTTACATTGTTGTCATCAGAACTTTAATTGTGACAGTTTTGATTATCAGAACCTCCCTACAACGTTCATGCATTCAGAGCAGCGATACACCAGCATTGTGCCGCCTGGCAAGTGTTGTATTCCTGCAGTATGTCTACAATACCTACGGACCTTTTATTTTTTTAAAAAGATCACTAGCCAGTTACATTTCACAAAGAGTTAATATGGACAGTGGAAAATAAAGAAAAACTTGGTGATTTATTTTGTCCGCCCCCTCCTTCTTTTCACGCCAATAAAAGCTTCCATCTTGCAAGTCCAAATGGTCCGAAAACCATATCATGAAATATAGATGGGGTTGATTATTGAATCAGCATGGCGTTAAACATCCGTGTCACAATGTCGAGTGCGGATATACAGCGCGTCTGACCTATCCAGACTCCACTTTGCAGCTCTTGTGAGTCTTCTCACGCAGTTGTGAAAGAGCGCAGCCACGTGACGAAACAACTAAGACCTGGCTATTATTGTGTTTTGAAGCCGTGAAGCCAAGGGCTAATATCGCAGCCCCAGGAGGGTTTTGGCATTATCGGTCTGACTCACCGAGATTCATTGCTGGATAAGCTTCCTTATGTGAAAATTGGGGCCGCTAGTTACGTCCTCTTGCACAGTTCCAAACCCATCAAATTTGATCGCATTTTTCACAAGGGGGGGGAGATGGCTCAGTGGTTAAAGTGCGAATTTATTGACCGGAAGGTCAGTGGTTCGACCCCGACCTCTGCTTCCTGACTTCCCCTGTCTAGGCTTGGGCAACCTGACGGTATCCCAGCCCTCGTGCTTCCTTTGGGTTGCATGGCAGCTAGGCACCGAAAGGGTGTTACAGATGAACGATTAGTATTTATTATTATAAGGCGATGATGTAAAAGTGACGTCAACGGCCTCATTACGACCGGGGTCAAGCTGACCCCCCTGGGATTGCCACACTCACGACGAGCTCTTTTTCAAAAATGTTCACCATCACCGACTGTCCCCAGTTGTCTGAGACAGTCTCCTTTTTCCAAATGCAGACAAACAGACCAGACAAGTGTTGGCTGAGGACTTCACCCCCATCTTTGAACAATGCAGATGGGAGGAAGTCCGGACCAGAAGCTCTGTGGCGCCCGAGAGAACACATGCAGCAATAAACCTCCGAGGATGTAATGGGTTCGAATAATACGTTCTTCGCAACCCACTCTTACGCTTTAGCCAGCAATGCACTGCAGGTGGACGAATCGCGGTTCAAGAGCAGTGTACGCATCTTCCTCAGTGATGATTACATTAATTGCCAGTGTTTCGTAATTTTACTACACACGGTTCAGCTCGCGGGCGGCCTAGTCCCCTCCCAAGTGGAACAATGTGTTGTTCACGAAGTGCACTCATTTTCACACTAGGCTGGTTTTAACGGGATCCTCAACTGAATCCCAGCCTAATCTCTCGTTTATGGTATTCTTCAACTGAATGTGCCGCACAAAGTTCGCCTCATGTTCCAGTTGCTACATATATTTATTTTCCTGAAGAAAACTACTCATAGACTTAATGCACTGCTCATAAGGTTGCTGAAAACTCTTCGACAGCCCACGACCGGTTTCGCCCTTTTTGGGGCTCACCAGGTAGGTGCAGCCCCCGAACTTCCGTCATCCTTATGTTCTATTTGGGACTAAATTGCACGGAATTAGCGAAATACACTCATTTGCAAACAAATTTGGTTTTGCGAAAGGCTCACCTGGAACTCAGCTGAATCTCTCGTTTGTGATGTTTCCAGGCAACTGAATGTGCAGACTTGTTAAAAACTCTTCTACAGCCCACGATCAGTTTAACCCTTTTTGGGACTCGTTAGGTTGGAGCAATCACCGATATTCCGTGAATCTGATTTAACGCAAATTGCACGCATTTCACGAAATACACTCATTTGCACATTAAATTGGGTTCAACTAAATCATAGAGTTGACGGAAACTCGGGTGGTGTGCCCTTGCTGATGAGCCCAAGAAGTCCGTGGGCTGTCGAATAGTTTTCAGAAACCGTGTGAGTAGTTTCATTCTAGAAAAAATGCGTTGTTCAGTTCACTTCCTGTGGTGTTATTTTACTTTCCTCGAATGGGTACACTTCACCTGCAAAGTCAGTAGGTTCGTAAGGCTTCTGTCTGCCATAATCTTTGCATTTATAGTAGAAGTAAGAGAGCTTTTCATGGAGTGTATATAGCCGTGTATATAGCCGTCGGGTATTTCGTCTTTGTCGAGGCTCATTGGTACTGAGTGCACCGAAGCTTGATGCATGCACCATCGGGTTCCCATGGTTACGATTCCAAACACTTGTATCGTTAAACTTCTTCAACATGACGATTTTATATGTTCATAAAGGCATTCATTTTAGTAGTATTGTATAATTTCGGCTCTTCTATTTCGCTGGGTTGTTGGCAATTCAGCCCTTTGACTGGACGGAGAACATATTTACGTTTGTCCACAATGTCATGTTTCTAGACTACGACTGTGGTTGATTCCTGTTTCTCGTATTTACATTTCAGCGTCAAATTCGTGCCGATTGGGAACGTCAGAAGATGGCAGAACAAACTGCCGAATCCAGTCAAGGCGGCAAAACTTCTTTTGTCAAGGTTGCCACCGTTCTGGTTCTCTACGAACTTCCTCAAAGTTGTCGTATCCTCTGGCGTATCACTTTTTCGCTGTATTTTGTCCCAGTTAACTCATGCACTTTCGGTCAATAGGGCACGAAATCGGTTCGAACAATCTGGAAAGACCGTGAAGCTTTATTTCGTCATTTCCAGCCTCTCCAAATTACCGATAATGTGCATACCAAAGCAGATTTGTTACCACAGGAATGGGAGACAAGTTGGACAGTTTAACTTCTCCTGGCGTGGATGAACTTTTTGAAAGTCATGCTTTAGGCTAATTATCCAGGGAAGCGACCTCTGCTGCAGGCGGGGAGGGTGTTCATTGCTCCGGAAGCCGAGGGAAAGTAGCTATATAAAGAGAGTTCATGGTGAGACAAAACGAGTCAAGGTAGCTTTCGCAGTCTTGAAAGGTTGAAGGATATACAATGCTGGAATTACATGTCCTGCTTTCGCACCTTTTCCTCAAATGACTGCACTTTGTCCACCGTATCCCCGCCTTTGTATAACCTCCAGCCTTTGAGAAGTCGAGCTACTGAATTCACGTAAATGCCAAGTAACTGTCGTTTTGTCGACTTTGTTTTGCGCATCTTATTTACAATTCGTAGGATTTTCTATTCTCGATGAATTGTTTATTGCGCAACAAAGGGAAGGACATCCGGGACTCTAGACCAATGTCCTTCATCAGCCTTGATGCTAGTGTGCAAAAATTCCAATGTTTAAAAACGAAAGTCTGTCCCACACGTGACTTGCATTCACAGGATGTGCGACTCAGTTGGCTGACACGGCCCGAAAGTGTCGCATGTCCGATTCTTTAAGACCCACCAGATAAGTCTCAAACAAAGTTAAACGCACGCTTTTGAGCGTCCTTCTGGATCTGACCACCTCTTCACCAAAAAAACTTATCCAATTAGGAGGGAATATCGGTGGGCCAGCTTGGGCAGACGACCTTTGGTATGTTCGCCGAACCGAACCATCTAGTTGCAAACGTTTCATCATGAGATGAATTGACATCGTCAGCTTCGCAATGGTGGTGATGCCTTCGCTCACTGAACAGACCAATGTTGAGAATTTTTCAATATCGATGCCTTTTTCTAAAGAGGCCAAATAGAGCCCGCCATTTGGATCTACCCTTCTATGAGTAGATGACCTTGTATCATCTCATATGTAGCGAAAAGGTACTGACAAGACACCTGTATCGTGCATGTCCCATTCTGGCATAGTTGTCCTACTACCAATGTGGAGCATGAGGCTGAAAAACTCACATTTCCAAAGCTTAATCAGAAGGGATCGAGCCATAGACCTGTCCGTCATTGACTCGTGACTCAAGCGATTACTCACCACGTCTAAAGAGTGTCCAGCCACTATCCGATGCATATGGATTCGAATCCACCTGTGAATTTTTTGGATTCAGCCTCCTTCCGATGACTCAGTTTGACTGAAAGAACCATACAGTTCTTTCAGGCATAGCTTGACGCCGTTTTGGGGACGATCGCCGTCAAGTGGATCGATCCATAAGCTGACCAATCAAAAGACACTGAATTTTCCGTCAGAGTTGCTTGCTAGTTATCTGCATTCTTGATGTATTTGTGAACCAAAACAACCATTACTTTAATTTCACTTGCAGGTAGTAGTCTTTCGTGTCATATTTTCGTTTTTTATATGCATAAGTTCGGTCACTAGAACGCTGCTGTCCCCTATACGTGACCTTTAAAACAAACTCTAGTGATGAGCTCACTGATGTCATCTGCTTCCTATCACTCGGACTTATACTCGTGAGAGCGAATCCCGGTTCTGCACATCCGTCGAGAAGTTCTTGGCAAGGCTTTTACCGTTGTTTTCCGTTGCCTGGTCATGTGCGTCTATTTTTTCTTAACTGCCGTTACATTAGACATGTGTCAGGAGCGAGCAACACACAGTCCAATGATACAAATTTATCCATCTTTTTTCGGTGAGTGAGTTCGTATCTCGGTGCTCATCGATTCGTTTGGTGACTGTATGGAATCCGACTAATTACAAACTCTTCTGTGCAGTCGAAACGGCCCCCAGTGCTCGTTCTGAGGATGGTATTTATCTGGGGTGAACAGGTTTTCCTACGAACTGAGAAACTGATTTGTTTTGCTTCATGCAATCTTGTGTCAACTACCAGTTTGGCCACAATTCAGTTTGATTTAGTCTACCGAAACGTATTACATGATTACCTTTGTCTCTCCTGATGAAATTATGGATAATCTTAAAAAAAAACCCAACTTTCAAGTTCGGTTTTACCGCAGGGGTGGTTATTGGTGCTTAGAACATCCTTCACCATCGAGGACAAATACTGGCACTGCTTGCATTTCGACTAGCTCATTTATATGAAACTGTAGTCGAGTGGTGGTCGTTCAGCTGTAACACTCTTTCGGTGCCTAGCTGCCATGCCACCCAAAGGGAGCACGAGGGCTGGGATACTGCCAGGTTGCCCAAGCTCAGACAGGGAACCCGACAGAGGTCGGGTTCGAACCATGGATCTTCCAGTCACTGAATTCGCGCTCTAGTCACTTGAGCTATCTCTCTGGGGGAAAAATAACCAGCCGTTAACAAAGTGTTATTCATCCCCTTGTTTGGGCCGACTTTACTTTGTGTTCTGATGAGGTTTGCTGGTTTTCAATCATCCAAAAATAGCTCTCTCGTACTGAGTGGCATTTTGTCCTCTGCCTCGCCGATCTTCACTCTGTGTTTTGGTCGAAACCACAATCCTGTCTCGTAGGCCGTATGCATACGAGTCCGCAGGGTAATTAGGTTCAAGTCTGCATGAATGACGTGCCACAACACAGTGGCAGTACGTTCACCTCACACGCATTGAACTGTTTCATTTGCCTGCCTCCCCGAAATCAGAACCCCTCCCTAAAAATCATGTGTTGCGTCCAGGACCAATCACAGAGCGAAGTAGCTCGGCATCCGCATTAAAAATGATCCAAAGACATTGTCAGATGATACTGTTAGCCGTTGCATCTAGCTATACTCCACATCTTACACAGTATACTAACCTCTCTACTTTCCTAATCTTATTTAATCTAGCCCGGTGCAGCAGAGACCTTCGAGAATACTAGCAGCGTCCTAACAAAATGTGTGACATTGACGCTGCAGATACCTGTCTGGTCCCGGGGGATTAGGTTGAGAGTGTCCCACTGTTTAAACGTCTGAATACGAATTATTGCATTCGGTAAATTGGCACAAGCTGTCTCCCAACCTGTAGGAGCAGTGGATCCAATAGTTCGTTGACAAACACATGATAGGTGATATAACAAATTCACTTGTCCTTTACTCGGAAAATCCAGCCCTGTTCTTTCTTCATGTAGATGAGCACACAGGAGCTTGTTAGTGAAAAATCTATTCGTACAGTGAACTAAGACTACTGGTACATCCCTCAGTAGTAAAATTTACGTGGGTTATTTTGCTAGAAGAGTGACGTTTGGACAGCTTCTCTCTGGCGGTAGGAAACTTTGTGGACTTGAAAAAGGTCTGTATGAGGGGATGGCATTTATATACGAATTCATCTCCCGAAGTAGAACAAAGCATACGGAATATGTAGAACATATAAAACATGTGTGGAGGCAAGAATTTAACGACGAGCCAAGAGAATTCCGAGTTCTCTGACCTAGAAAGCTTTTCTGATGTTTTTCGAATGTTTCACTTCTAGGTGATCCGAACTGTAGGGGCTAGGATCCTTCACAGTCTATAGCTGAACTGAACTTCCGAGGCAGGCTATGTTGAAAAGTTTCAGGTTTCTCTTTTGCTCAGTTGCCATTGTAACACCACAATTCGTATAGCTTACTGAGCAGGTTCTCTGCAATGCCTCTTGTTTTGTTGGGGTTCATGTGAATTTATGCCACACAGCTTACATCGATCCTTTGTTTTCTCATGTCGCACCATCATCTCCAAATCAGGTAGAATGTTGTTTGCAGTATGTGTTTATTCCGTAGTTGGGACACCTCATTTCATTTCCGTTAACTTGGTCGCATACATAGGACATTGCTTCGACTGAGTCTGATACAACGGGCTTACCGCCGTGGCATCACCCCCCGTTTACAAGTGGAATTCAAAGCCTGAGTCGTAACTCTACTGGAGTGAATTCATAACAAGAACGATGCAGCTTTTTTCGCAAAACAGGAACATGCCGTTACGGGTTTAGGTGAGTGCTTCCGGTGTGGCTGTTCACTTAGTTTGTGTTTTATCACAATTGTGTACTTTTCTCCGACGAGAGGCTACGGTTATCATCCGCACGAGTTGTCATTCGGAGCAGTATTTCCGTCACTACTTTGTCATGCTTGTTCTGTTGAGTTTGGCGCCTCAACCTTTGTTTTAATCTGACTTTCACATGTAATAAAGCAAGTAAGGTCCGGAATTGCAGACACCAAAAAATGACAAAGTATGCATTTACAAACAGTTCGCGATGGGTGTGGTTCAATGGCTTCCGGTTTGTTTTCGTGGTATGGAGCCGCATAATAGAATAGGTTACGTCTTGAGCTGTAATTGACTGTCTCATTGGCGCTAATTATCAGCTGTAACACGCTTTCGGTGCCCAGCTTCCATGCCTTTCGAAGGAAGCACCAGGGGTGAGATACTGACAGACTGCTTGCGTTGGGTTCGAACTACGAACCTTCCGGTCATTAAATTCATGCCTCAACCAATGAGATATCCACTCATTGGTGTGTTCAATATCGCATTCATTCATTCAGCATGTCAACTACTGTTTTGTACCCAAAAGTGAATGAGATTTGGGTACAGGGTATGCCCTCGCCCTGTGAATGTTTGTGCATGTACTGATTGGTTCTGGCCTCATCACACCTAATAATCGTTCAGCTTTAGCACCCTTTCGGCGTCTAACTGTGATGCCACCAGAAGGAAGCACGAGGCCTGGGATATTGTCAGGTTGCCCAAGCGTATACAAGGAAAACCGAGAGGCAGAGGTCGGGTTCGAACCAAGGACCTTCCGATCAGCAAGTTCGCACTCTAATCACTTGAGCCATCTCGCCCATCACATCTAGTGTTGATTAGAGTGGCTGAACACAACTCTCACGCCGAACCGATTTACTAACGTGGCATATGTTGGTATCCAGTGAACTGAGCTTAGTTCAGTTTGAACCTGCAGACCCTGAACTCTTGGGATTATATTCAATTGAGTTCGCAGATGGTTACCGCATTCTTGTACACAATCGAATGTGTTTCAATTTTCCACGAAAGTAGTTTAATGGGTAACAGTGATTCCGTGATATGACACCGCTCAACCTTGATGAAAATCCCTTGACAAGTCGCTGTTTTTGTGTCTCATCAGATAGGTTTAGTCCTTTGAGTATCGTCAGTCTTATTTTGTACTTGAACAACGAATTGGATATATGTGGAACGATGCATTTAGTTGCAAGTTAAGGTAATGTTAATTGGAGACAACCGAATCTCTCGCGTGCACTATTTTTTCAGCCGAAGGTGGTGCACGAAGGCTGTTTCATGTTTCACTTGCTGACGTGGTTGACGATAGACCAGCCCGAACCCGTTCAGCTTTTCGTCTAACTCCGGCACATCCAGAGACGACGTCACATTATCCTTTTGGTGAAGGATAGGATCCACGATGTGACAGCAGAATCGGTATTGCTTTACGACTATGAGACGCTAAAGACGGAAGAGCAGGACAGTCATCTCTGTTTGTGTGTGTGTGTATCATGGGAAAAAATCGTTCAGCTGTAGCACCCTTTCGGTGCCTAACTGCCATGCCGCCCGAAGGAAGCACAAGGGCTAGGATACTGCCAGGTTGCCCAAGCCTAGACAGGGGAAGTTGAGAGGCAGAGGCAGGGTTCGAACCACGGACCTTCCGGTCAGTAGATTCGCGCTCTAACCACTTGCGCCATCTCGCCCCCTATCATGGGAATGTGTGATTAGCAATGTTGAAGGACGTTGAACGGTTTTTGACTTTCGTTCCAACGTCCGATTTGATTCGGCTGGCTCAGGCAATGTGCACCATGTGCCAGGTTACTTTGCTGTTTGCTGAAGCCGGTCTCGTAAACTGGTGCGAAATATTTGTTTAGACGCCGTTTATCTTCTAAACAGAATGGACTGGCATATGCATCGCAGCACCACTATCTCCAAGCGGAACAATATAATTTTCAATGGTGATTGCGTGTTTCGTTTGGACAGTCTACAATGTTTCACCACCCTTCCACCCCTAAGATGATCGGACCCTCGGGTTGTTTGGAATGCATTCTTTGCAGGATGACACTCCTCAAATAGAACAAGATAGCCGAGGTGGAAAACACTTGGGGCCGATTGAGAAGTCATCGCTTTCAGAAACGTTTGAGAAACAGTCGATAGATTTATTGCTGGACAAAAGCTTAGTCAGGCCAAGTGAATAGGCTATGAGGAAGGGGAACCAATCAGCTAAGTCAGGCTAAGTCGGCGTTAGGTGTCGGCTAGGGGATTTTGTTTGTTAGGGTGGGTCAGCAAACGTTAAGAACGATGGGGAACCTGCAAGCATTAGGGTTCATCGTAGGGTCCAGTTCTTCCGGTTCGATTCACATGAAGCTTCCTCTTGAACGTAAAAGACGTGTTCTTGCAAAGTAGGGTCTATAGTTCTTCAGGAACAGCAGGAACTTACCGCAAGTCGTATAAACGATGTCCTATGAGCTAGCTGGATCAATTCGATCGTTTATCGAGAGGAGGAGTCTTGCTAGTGCTTCGTACCTGTTAGGCATGTTATGAAAGACCTATCTAGCTGAATCCGATTTGGGTACCAAGTACAGATGGATTGATCTATCCTCGTATCAGACATTATCCTTCTGAGAAACCCCGAGAAATTAAAAAAAAAGACAGGATGGTTCCAGTAGTATTTCCTGCACTACAAATATTCCATGTGTTTGAACGCATACTACCAACGGACCGCCACGATTCAGCTAGCTGCGATCGATAGCCCCTCAGCCTGTTGTCTGACTTGAGCCGGAACACTGCTAAGGTCGGGAAACTTGACGACCGATATTCGTTTGGACACCGTTTAATTTTTCTAACCACGTTACCGCGTGGATGACCTTGATTCATGCGTAGCTAGATTGGCGTATCATTGGTGAAACACCCATTAGCTGAGTTTACTTCCAGAGATAGGTAACGAGTGAGTTGGTCTGTCAAGGGAAGGGTTTACACTGGGGGGTTGCGATCCATACTGCTTTATGGATCAGAGACGTGCACCTACGCGCAGAGGATATACGGAAGATGTTAGTGCTTGATGATCGGTGTCTCCGGAGCATTGGTCAGGTCTGGTGGGAACATCGGATTAGTAATGTTGAGGTACGCCAGATGGTCTTAGGAAAAGGAATTCTTCCGCGATAGATCAACTACTCACTCTTCATAGTTTGCGCTGGTTGGGACATGTACTCCGCAGGCCAGAAGACCGTCTGCCTAACAGAGCTCTTTTCTCCCAGCCCTGTGCTGAGTGGAAGCGACCGGGACAGTGTATGACCTGGCGGCGAAGTACGAAAACACTAATCAGTAAACTTAGTCGGGTGGGCAACTGCCACCTCCCTGGATGGGGACCCCGGGGCTCAAATCACTAGTGGTTAATGACATTGGCTAAAGTGGCCCAATCGCGCAGTCAGTGGCGCTCATCCATCAAAACTATCGCCTTCACTGCGTAGCTACTCAATTCCCGAACAAATGTAAGATTCCTTGCCTCCAAGGCTTGGTTGTATGTTCCACTTTCCCGGTTTTCGGTGATCGAAACTCTAGCAGCTTGAACCAATGTGTCAGATTTCATGAACCTTGTTTCACCATGTCAGCATACAAGATGCATATGCTCAGAGGTCGACCCCATTCGAGAACATCGTTGAACATACCACTGTTGTTTGTGAAGCTATTTATTGGGGCATGTTTCTCGCAATACCATTTCTCCCTTTTCTTCAGCTGTTCCCGTCGGCATGATTATCCACAGCGCATTGAGTCGGCAGTCGAAGAGGACGCCGCAGCGGAGGATGGAGATCATTCTTGCATCGTTTTGTGTATCCCACACATGTTCACGCATCCTCATTTACCACCGCCCGATGCTACTTCTGGGGAGCTGGAAGATTCAGGTGCTTTCTGTTCTATTTGTCCATTACAGTTGCCTTGTGGATAAAACTTAGAGGTGCACTTGCCAGTTCAAGACAGACCCTTTGTAGTTTTGCAACGAAGTTTGCACACTTTCATGTAGATTACTCATTCCGGACGTTCGTCGTTGCTGTGAAAGCAGTGTGAAATGTGCAGAAACTCTCCGTGAGATATTGGACTAGCTTGAGTACAACTGCCTATCTCTCTACGGCAGTAAGCCGTAGATCCGTTTTCGGTCCTCTTAATTTCATATCGACGTTTTAACGACCGAACAATTCTCTGGGGGTTAAATTTAAGGCATTTCCTGTTTGTGCTCAGGAGAAGTGACTCGGCATGTAGGGGATAAATAGAGGCTAGAGGTTCTCGACCACTACTGTCTTGGTCATCATCATCATCATCATCGACAGCATGACATCAGTGTTCAACACCGATACTTCGCTGCCGTACAACCATGGTTCATGGTTGTACGTGGGCTAGAATACTGTCAGGGCGCCCACACCTAGACAGGAGGACGATTAGGGTCCTCAACCAAAGCCTTTGGCTCAAAAGCCTAACCGCAAGGCAGCGGTGTTTGGCGGGAAATGCAAATGCATTACTGTTTCTACGGAACAATTCGCCACAGGTTCCAACCCCCAACCTGGAGAACCAGGAGACTGTCTTCGTCAGACTTCTAGCCATTGACCAACCTGGTATGAGAGACTCTGTGAGTGTCGCAGGAACACTCCCCAGTGAAGCTCAGTGGATCGCTGAGGTGCGCAAACCGCCACACCACGGCAAGGTCCAGTCTCTTCTTGACGGTACTGTCTTGGTCGAATAATAAAAACCCGCCTCCTGAGGAATGAGCCTACATGCGAGATGTGAAAACGTTGATAAGACATAACTTACCTATCCCAGTGGTTTATAGGGTTTCTGTCAAGCAACAGCGGCACTAGAATTCCAAAGCGAGACTCGACCTTCATGTCATGTCGGAGACGGCATTTTTGCCTGGGATGGCAACTGGTGACGTGACTGGCTACCTTCAGAGATGATGCGAAACAGCTCTCTTCCCACGTGGTCTACAGAGCCTAGCACCCATTGACGCTAAAGTGCTACCCTTCCCACTCATCTTTTGGGGGAAAGCAAAGATGTTTTTAACTGATTCCGCATGTAATAAAGTACATATCACTATTCTGAACTTCAATCCACAGCGTGCACATCGGCAGAACGACCGCTTTTTTGCCGCGCCACAGGGGGGTTCGCCGTACTACTTTAAGCCATAAATGAGTTGCTGCATTTTCCTTGGAGCAGTAGTCGAATTAATTCGGCCTTTTAGCGTTACACTCCATCTCAAGGCTAGAGCAACTTAACCCACTAACTTATTTGACACATGTAGACAAGTGAAAATCCGTATGACTCATGTGAATCGCTAATCAGAGTAACACTCAATTAGGGATAATGACAGCATTTTCGGGAAGATAAATTTGGCCACAAGTATGCATTGTTAACACAGATTGGGATTGTAACACTGGGCCTTTCAGCCGGACTTCGTAGACGGTTGTTGTTTTGTGTCCGACAACTCGCAATTTCTGCCTGAAGTCGCTGTTTTGTCTAGGAACAAAACGATGGCAAACCATAGCACTGAAAGGATGTTTCGAACTGATAGGTTCTAGATTCCTTAGAACGGACTCAGAAACCTGCTTAGTTCATCTGACATTTTAGCAGATCTATACGGACGAAGAGGTACCCCAACAGTGAGGGTTTTCTGGTCTAATTTCTCGGTTATCGCAAGATCCACTGAACCGGTACAGTACTTCAGACTCCTGTGAAAGTGGTCGTCCCGATAACGTTACATTGGTGCCCTTTTTTCGCCTTGTGATGTACTCTCTGTGTTTGTCACTGTTTAGCTTCACGACTACTGTATTTTCAATGTTATTCGCCACTCGTCAGGCTCTGATAAACAAACTATCCACTAAGGTTCGTTTCTAATTTGCACGACAGAAATGCTCGAATTTAAGGTATCAGCTATTCCATGTTGACCTGTGAAATGAGAGTCTGATTCGAGGTCCGCTTTTGTTTCTCACGACTTGTATAGAACAGTAAGCAAAGGAGCTTTCCAGGTCATCCTCGGTTGTGATTTCACTACCTGGATGAGCTTTTCTGTAGGTGTTCGTAATAACGGTAATGTCTCCGTTCGGTCTGAACCTTCCAAGGTAGCGTTCTTGAAAACGGAATGATCAAAGGTGCACAACTTTTATTGAACACCCAGCCCAACATATACAGCGCGACGTAGATAAAGTGTATGAGGTGACAATATTCTGGAAATTTCGACGCCTTCGGGATACGGCATTGGCAACCGGTATTAGGCGGTTGCTGGATCATGATTGGCTGTTGCGTTCACGCTTTCGGCCAATCAGAGTTCGCCTTGATGCTAGACCGGCAAGCGGCCCAATCTTTTGGCCAATCACGTGCGGGATATGCCTCTTGACCGCAGCAGTGCCTGACTGAGATCGGTAAAGCGGGATTCAGCCAAACAGTGTTCTATGCATACTGTCCATTATCCACCACAACAGACGTATTTTTGGAGCAGGAACTATAGAAATGTGTTCATCTTTGTTCTTGGCTTTTCTTCGACGCGCGGTCGGTCTGTTGAAACAGAAATGTGGATGAAGCATTAAGCTTAAGAGACTGTGTACAGAAGAGTGTGCTCATAGTGACAGTTGTCTGCCCACGGAAACAAATATCTCAATAAGGAACATACACAGTAGAACACAATTCGTTATTGAGACACATTAACCTTCACATCTTACCAAGGAAGATAAAAGACTTCTGCGATGTTTGGTCGGATTCTTGTAACTTGTCTAGCAGTTAGACCAGTTCTCAATTCCATGCTGTACTCAAGATGAGCATCGGTTGTAACGGGATACCGTCTTCAGAGTATCTCACATCCTACGATTACCACGAAGGACGAACCCAGCGAGTGTGGAGGCCATCTTCAAACGACTATGGCAGCCCGATGCAGTTGGTATGCTGTTCTATCAAGTCTAGGAGTATTTTACATTTCCAAATACAAGCTTCTCCGTTCGTTGCCCTATTTACGGAGATCTCTTTTTAGAGCCTCAGGTTAATATTTGGCTACTTTCCGGATCTGGTGAATTCATGGCGAACTTTTGTGGATTTGATTGTCACTGTTCGGCGAGAACAAAGCTCACCACCAACCTGCTGTACTCTATCCATAGTACCGTATTGTCTATCAGGCTCATATATGTATGTGCAACTCGATGAGAGCGTTCGTGAAATCTTTCCCGTTCGAATACGTGTACAGTAGCAGTCAACTGATACTGATTCGTTCCTTATTCCTGAAAGTGTTTCGTACTTTTGCATTTCTTTGAAAATTCAGCTACCCTTCCTTGATGTACACCTCTTTGTGGGTTGATGGTCGAAACTTTGTTTCTTACACTCAGCTCAAAACACTTGAAAGCCGAATGACATGTACTTTATCATGACCTTGCCATGACACTTTTTGTATACCATTCCAATGGAACGAAGTTTGTAAAAATTTGAAATTCAACCGTACTTTTGCACACTGGCGTTGGATCATCAGGATGACTGACACACACACACACACGTTCCGCCTCTTGCCATCTTGATTACTTAGGTACTCTGTCTGCGGATGAGGAATCTGTTCTGTGTGCAGACTACGTGGAATTCTATCACGATGTCCGAGATGAACTGGAGGCTCGGTGGGGTCGTGTGGCCGCTCTGCGTACCTGTCGAAATCGGACTGAACATCTACGTGGTACCGTTTATGTAGAATTCGCCTTGGGATCGGGTGCCACCTGGGACGCGGCCGAAGCATGCGCTGGTCGGTGGTTTGCTGGACGTCAGCTTACATGCATGGTGGTTAGGTTGGGTGGTGGATGGCGTGAGGCCATATGTGGTTAGTTCAGTTGCTACAAGTGTTCCTTGTAGCTTTTTTCATTGCACCTGCAGGTTGATTTAATGTTACTTCTAGGTGATTGTAGTAACAAGTTATCCGACCTCAAACCATATGCACATTACACAGTAAACTGGTTTCTTGAGTTTTTATGAAAAAAGTTTACAAATAATGAAGTTCCTTGCCTTATCCACTAGTGTGCTTTCTCCAGGAAACTAACATTGGTATGTTTCAACACTCTCAGGACATCGCTTCTCACGCTAATCAACGCGAATTTACTGACCAGAAGGTCCGTGGTTCGAACCTCTCGACTTCCCCTGTCTAGGCTTGGGCAACCTGGCAGTATCCCAGCCCTCGTGCCTCCTTCGGGTGGCATGGCAGGTAGGCACCGAAAGGGTGCTACAGCTGAACGATTTTTTCTAATCAACAGATTTACCCATTCCATGAGAACAGTTCAGAATTCACCAAAGTTTTGACGGAACACCCACTCCTGAAAGGAGTAAAGGGGATTGTCAATATAAACCTCGCAGTGCTTTTTATACGCCGGCAAAATGATGTATTGCGTTAATCTTTTTGTTCAAAAAGGCTTTTTTGATAGAATATTATTTCTCAGCTGGAATGATTGCGCCAGACGATGAATATTCTTGCTTATTTGTGGCAGTGCAGTTTGTGTGGTGGCAGTCAACCGTAGGCATTCGTTACGAACTGGCCTGCTCTGTGGTTCTAAGCCGTCAGACAGTCTTTCTCGTTTTGTACCATCACCGCAGGTCTACACCACCGCCGGCGTTGTCCAAAAGGCGATTCGAAGTGCAACTTCCTGCACGTTTTCCTGAACCCTGGTGAAACGGTCACTGACTTGCACCAGGCCCTGAAGCTTCAACTTGGTGAGTTGCCACCTCCCGAACGCGGTCGGGAAAGCACAGAGCGGCGAACTCGAAACACTCGGTAAGCCCTAAGTTTTTTGGAATCACTATACCATACAAATTGTGAATACTACTGGTGCCTTAGACGATATTCGAAACTGCCCTCAATTTGCACTGGCTGATTAAATTAGCTCTATAGGATACGCTGGCGTTTGATTTCTAGCATTCGTGTACGTAATTACTGCCCCAAAAAAGACTATGGGTACAATATGAAGAGCCGTTAGTTATCGAAGTCGGTCGTATCGACACAGTCCATGACACCTGTTCTGTTGACCATCAACTAAGGTTTAGTTAGTCCGTCTATTTCCAGCTGTTTTTGCTCGCCTGTCCGACAAATGTTGTAGTATTTAGCGCATGCCATCAACCACTCCGGCGTCCGCTCACCACTGAGCAGACCCTGTAGCCCACCAGTCAAAGATATGGTTTCTCCCATTACATCCTCTCCACTCGTCTCGTCATTTCGAATGGCACTAGGTTTCTTCCATACGGGAACATTCCATGTCAATTTACGCTTGGTTCATTCACCTTTTTCATCTTCGCTTGTTTTCCAAGATACGTTACGTTGGATTTTTGAGCTTGGCTTCTGTTTTTTTTTCATTCTTGCTGCAGGGGATCGTCATTCTCTAGCAGCCGAAGATCTGCCTATAGGTGTAGAAGCCGTTCCCGTTCACCTCGCCGTCACCGCACATCAGATCACCATCGCCGACGTTCTTCCAGATCGAATTCGACCGACCGTTCCGGTAGCCGAAGCTCTAGTCGTTCCAGAAATTCCCAGAGACGTCGCTTTCATCGGAGCCGGTCTCCATCGAACTGTTCCCGTTCGAGTGGAAAAGAACACAAGAAACACAAGAAACGCCACAAGGTACATAGCCACCGATCCCGACGATCCCCCTCCCTCTCCACACATTTATCTCCCCCAGCCCATTCAAATATGTCCCCTGTATGATATTTCCTTCTTCCAATTGATCTTTCTGTAAATAAAGTCTATCCCCTGTCTCGTGTTTTACCTATTTATGACTGATCGCATGAAAAAAGTAAGCTCACCTTTACTTTTCTTACCTCATAGTTGTGTCAGACAATGTCTACTTGGATCCTAATGAGGGGTGAAGGGCACTTTTCACCGGCTTAATATAGTTTGGTAACTAGGATACCAGCCCGGTAGGTCTGTGTTCCTAACTTAAGCCCAATTTTCCTATGTAGACATGAGCAACCTGGCAGTATCTCAGCAGCACGTTTCTAAAGGATAGCCTTTAATGTGCACTACTATCTAGTGGATGTGGGACAACACACGTAACACACTACTTACAAGGTTACTGAAAACTCTTTGGTAGCCCACAACCGGTTTTGCCGTTCTTTGGGGTCATCAAATAGGCGTAATCCCCGAGTTTCCGTCAACCTTACGTCCTGACTTAATCCAAGTTCAAAAATTCGGCAAATACACTCATATCAATCTGGTTTTCACGAGAGACTCGACTGAATCCAACTGAATCTCTCTCGTGTGTTGCACCAGGCCGCCTCATATTTCAGTAGGTACGATATTCGAGATATTGCGATACATTGCGGAGACGTAGTGCATCACAAACGATAGGTTCAGCTGAGTTTCAGGTGAGTCCCCCTTGGAAACCAAATTGGTACCCGTGAAGAGCCAAACTGGTCGTAAGCCGTCGAAGAACTTTCAGAAACCTTACGTTACCCAATGTGTTGCAATATCTCGAATATCGTAACAACCGAAACATGAGGTGGCCTGTTGCGACATATTCAGTTGAAGAAGAACGACATGCATTCAGCTGGGTTTCAGATGAGTCCCTCGTGAAAACCAAATTGGTATGTATATGAGTGTATTTGTCGAATACTCCTCATTTTTTGTATCTCCTCGCACAATTGTCGAACAGTATTCGGAATTCTATTCAAATTAGACTATCTTCCAACAGAATTGTGTGTGAAGCAATGTTTTGTAGCTTGCAGAGTATCCAGATTTCCACCTAGCAACACTGAGTGAGGACGGAAATCGTAAGCGTCTCTTTAGTACGTAAACCGTTTTTTGCTATTGGGTTACTTTGGCTCTCGTCCTATATAATGAGAGGTTCGAAATGAGACAATAACCAGACCAATGTGCTGACTTGGAACGCACTTATTCCCAAATCGTGTATCGATTACTTGTGGTTACGCAGTATTTCGTTGACCGTCCAGCTTTCTAACAATACACTAATACAACCCTGTGACTGTTCACGCCGAGTGTAAAAGATAGAATGTTCTTTACATAGGTGTCGGCCGGAACAGCATGCTGATGTATCAATTGGTTCAGTTTATGAGTTTCGTACGGTCTGTCACTTTCAATATTCGAAAGAGAACAACCATGGGTTTACAGGGATAGAGTGAACGAAGGATGATAAGAAAGTCGACATGACCAAGAGCAGTGGTAATTCTGTCGAAGTTAGTGCGAAAACCAAAACTTCTGGTCTCGTCACAAGACCTACTGTTAGTTTCAACACCGGATCAGGTAGCCAATGCCCATTGCTGTAAAAAGACACTGAGACTGCCTGTTTGCTTCTGGAGAACCCAATCCTGCAATAAATGAAGACGAGACAGGCTATCCGGTTCCGTCGGAGTCGAGCCCACGAAAAACTGAAGTCCATTGCGTTAGCGTATACCCCAAATCAATAAATACAGGGTTCGGTCTAGACCGGGTGGGGTATCCGAGGTTTTTGAAGGCAAATTCACGGTGCCATTTCTAGCGCAAGATTTGCTGTCTGAAAGGTTATCTCCGAAAGGCGGAAATGCCAGTATTCACCTTAGCACCATCACAGTTTGCAAACGAGTGTTCAACCCCTTTAGGCTCCACTGATGTTCATAGTTGTTTAAAAATGGGGGACTACGGCTAACCAGTGCTACCTAACTTTTTGAAACCGGCACCAGGTTTTCGGAGAGTTTCCAGTAGACTTTTAAGCGGCATAATGCTGTAGTACTTCAATTGTGGAAATCATTCAGCACCACCGACTACGATGGCTCGGTCATGTGCTACGCATGCCGAAACACCGTCTACCTAGACGAGTGTTGTTCTCCGTGCCTCCTTCAGACTGGCGCAAACCGCGAGGTGGACAGCGTATGACTTAGCAGAAAGGCGTGAAAGAGATCACTAAGAGTTTGGGTGTTGTTGGTGCTGTACGCCTTCCAGGATGGGATCCCCGTGCTTGGCTGGAGACGTTGCAAGAAATGGCAGCTAATCGATGTCAGTGGCGTTCATGCTGTCAGTTTCTTTCCAGATTGTCTGATTGAGCGGTTGGAGGTGTAGGCACCTCAGAATGCTTGACGTAGGCCAGCACTAGGTCCCCTCCCTCATCCACTCTTTTTCTCTTCTTTTCACCCTAGGGCTGTTAATATATATATATATATATATATATATATGAAATTAAACGAACTTTATGGTTGTACGGCAGTGAAGCATCAGTGTCAACACTGCTGTTGCTGTCTCTGATGATGATGATAATGCTATAGAATACATGCTGGAGCTTGTCTGGATAACCTCAACAATAATTCTCATAGGCCAGGTCGAGGACGTGAGTTTAACGTGTCTGTCACTGTGTACCTAACGCAGTGGTGTTTTGTGTTCCGGAAACTTTCATTATTAAATCGACTACCTCGTAGATCAGATCCTGACCGTATTGGAAATGCTTGCTATCCTGCACGACGGGTGTAGGCTGCCAACCCTGTGATCAACAAATTGGACCGATGTCCTGTTAGTCGCGTCGGAGTTGTTCAATGCAACATGATTGAACCGGGCAAGTCCCATTCTATTTCTTCCTGATGATCCACATAGATCGTTGGATTCTCCATCCGATTTTTACCAAACAGGCGCCTCCCAATTGTGCGTAGACGATTCCGTGGTATTTTTTCATACTGCTTGGTCCTTTTTCTAACCAAGGACGCTCACCTCTAAAGTATCTTCTTGTGACATTTTTCATCAGGCACTGTTTTCAAGTTTCTTTGGGATTGTATACCCTGTTCTCGGATTCATATTAGTCTTTCATGGAATTGATTTTGTCAGGCTCGTTTAGGCTGCGCACCGAGTAATTCAAAAGACTTTGTGTTTGACCATCGGTGTCTTCGAAGCATTGCCCGGGAACACGGGTAAGTCGAACGGTATTCGGAAGAAATCACTCACCCTAGATAGATAAACCCTAGATAGATCACACTGCGTAGGTTGCGCTGGCCTGACCACGTACTGCGTGTGCCAGTCGATCGAATTCCTCGAAGAGGTCTTTTCGCACAACCACATAGAGGGTGGAAAGCAGCTAGAGGCGGTCAAACAATGACTTAGCAGCGAAGTATAGAAGCCATTGTCAGCAAACTCAGCTGCGTTGGCCTTCCTGGACGGGGATCCCGAGACAGGTCACACCAATGGTTAGAGACATTGTCAGACGTGGCCCAGTCGCGCCCTGAATGGCTGTCGTGCATCCAAGCTATTGCCTTCAATGCATAGCTCCCTTCCCAATTCGCCCACTTAACAGTCCCCTAACAGTGCTGTATTTGCGCACAATTTATCAGCTCCCACCAATGCGCATCTATCTACCTTACCTCTCCAAATCATCGGTGAACGAAGCCGTGGCAGCTACAAGCACTGTACGACAAGTACGCGGTTCTTACAGCTGACAAAATGAAATTGAAATGAGTCTTGTTTTGGCGCACTTATTCTTGTTTACCCACATCAAAGCTATGTGAACTGGGTAGAATAAATGCGTCAGCACAGGACGAGGATTGTTCAAACGCGAGTTATGTGGACACGGTTTTTACAATTCCCGCGTACCCTTGCATGCTATCGGTTATGGGTCTATCCGATGCAGCAACAGGAGTACTATCGACCATAACCGAAAAGTGGTATGTTGAACTTATCAGGCCTTTCCCTGGATCATACATTAGGTCGTTGATAATGTTACTGCACGGGAAGGCTTCCATGCGGGCGGTTTTTGTGTGTGGAGTTTCCGTAGCTGTAACCAACAGTGCTGATATATATTACAATAGTCCGGCTTGACAACCAAAGGAATTTCATCTACCGAATCCGATTTAAACGGAAGGCAAATGTCACCGTACCGAACAGACGTGCTGTGTTATTTACCAGTGATCAAAACAGTCAGGATTGTTTTCGTTTTACAGACATAACAATGGTAATCAAAGCTATGGAGTGTTGTATATGATGGTGTACTGTTGAACTGTTAGAGTGAGTGCTGTTAAAATACCAGTTACTACCAACTGCCAGAGAAACAACCAAGACTAAACTGCGAAGGAACCGCGTGTGTGAACAAGTGCCAAAGCCTGACACATGATGCGTCGTGTGAGCAAAACAGCAAAATAATCAGTGGTCGTGCGCACTGGACAAGGTCGTCTGCTAACGGCTGGTGTGGGATAGCAGACAGACGTTAACAAGCAGGAGTGCGCCTAACCGACTGCTACACGAGGTCACATAGCTTTTCACCGATTTGGTAACGCGTATCTGTACTGTCATTCTGGGATCTCGCCCAGTACTAATATCAACGAAAGTGGGCAGATGCCTGGTTAGTTGGTCACTATACCGTTGGTCACATGAATATGCCCTGGGTTCGTTTAATCTGTGAGGTGGATCACCACACCATCTTTATATGCACTGTTAGTCTCAACTCTTCCGTTGTCCTCAGTTCACTTGACAATATGGCGCACTGACTGCATCCTCCTGTTCGCCTTGCGCTCAGGAGTGTTGAGTTGGGTGCGTTTGGGGCAGACATGGTTCATCGCGGCTGACGCTTGTCCATCAATGCTATCATTGTGCTTTCATTGTGTATAGACTGAGTTTCCCGCTCCCTCAGAGCAATGTATAATGCGAACTAACTACATGATGTCGCTTGAATGTGTCTGCCACGCCCCAATTTTTCGGGGACCGAAACTGTAGCAGCCCGAACCAACTTACCATTGTACGTGGTTTATAGCTGATAAACCAAACCAAATTGAACCGCACCCGCGGCTCAGCGCGTGACGCACGTGACCTTCGTCACCCTTCTGCACATAAGGACCTACTGAAGTTCGTTCAGTTTGATTGTTCTATCCGGAAATGGACGCTAGGACAACAATATATGCCTGCACACTGATGCACCGCTTCTGCTGCCCACTGCCGATGTCACTGGCGTCCAAGTGTGCGCAACGAAGTCGCCCAGCTCAGTGAGCCGAACGACAGCTTGTCAGGTATGGTATTTCACCACAACTGGGACGACAGAACTGGTCAAAATATATGGTAAGCTTATGTGACCACAGTAGTCCTGCCCGAGAACATCTTTTGCGGACAGTAGTCATCATCATTGTATTTGTAGGGCTCTAATTCTTTGCCAAACCCATGTTTGAACACTGGTTTGTACAGTAAGAGATCTATACGAACTCGTACGGAGAACGGGAGTATTCGGCCTCACGTGGAGAGGTCTCGTTCCTCTTCCGAGCGGTCGCACTGGGCCGTGGCTCATGGGAAACCCTTCACGGTCGCAACCTCTCCTTCAGAGAGTCTCCATTTAGGTGTTGTAATTTAATCATATATGGAACATTATAGGCCTTGACTAAAGGCTGTTACAGTACACCAACCAGAACCGTTGGAATCTCGGTCTTTATTTTTTTCTTTTTTCTTTTCAGCCATAGTTAATGAAAGATGTCCCAAATTGCACTAGCAACGCGCGTGCAGAACCAAAAACCAAGCATCTGGTAGGTAGGCAAATCGCTTTCTTGTGTTGAAAAAGATAAGTCTCTCTATAAGTACACTCATTTGCAAATCAATTTGGTTTTTGCGAGAGACTCGCCTGGAACACAGCTGAATCTCTCGTTTGTGATGTTTCCAGGCAACTGAATGTGCTTCACCAGGTTGACGGAAACTGCGCCTACCTGATGAGTCCCAAGAAGGGCGAAACCGGTCGTGGGCTGTCGAAGAATTTTCAGCAACCTTATGAGTAGTGCATTACGTATATATAAGTCTCTCCAATTTTCATTTCCTGCGGTATACAAGGTGTTTATTATTCCTGATTAAGGCTCACTTCTCCACATTACTATGCTTATCAGGATGAAATATACATGAGAAGATTCAGACACCAGTCCAAGGTCAAGTTGATTGCCTGTCTCAGAGAATTCTACTTGCACTTCTTGGATCTATTCCGATTCATCACCGCGTTTTCGCTTGTTCAATCCGGTCACTCCTTACCTGATTGTCTTGCTTATGGACGTGAATGTTCGTAGTGAACTGATGGGACCTATGGTCCGATCAGAGAGGTACTTGTGACATATCAGCTCCTGAACTGCACGAAGCAATGTTGTCACTTACGACTGCTTTAGCCGCGTTCTTCTGGCGATGAACGGGTTCTCTTGGCAACTGACAGAAGTTCCTTATTTTCTTTTCTACAGACATTCTGTGGTTTACGTGCATGCAGCATCGTCTTTCTTTTCTTCCTTCAGGGTAACGATCAATAAACTGTTACAGAACTACCAAGTAATCAACTTGGGACAAGTGAGTGGCCACCGTTAGTTGTTTTTTGTCTTGCAACAAAAAAAAACGAAAAACCGTTCAGCTGTAGCATTCTTTCGGTGCCTAACTGCCATGCCGCCCGAAGAAAGCACGAGGGCTGGGATACTGCCAGGTTGCCCAAGCGAGATGCGGAGGCCGGGTTCGAACCACGGACCTTCCGGTTAGTAGATTCGCGCTCTAACCACTTGAGCCATCTCGCCCCTCTTGCAACAAGAAGTACTAACTCAACCTCGAAACCATCCACGCTTTTTTAGTACTTCTTGCAGCAGGAAGTACTAAAAACGCGTGGATGGTTTCGAGGTTGAGTATGCTACATCAGATGAACTTATTGTATCATTGCGGAACCTAAGCCACCACTGTTACTATCCTGCGTCGGCCTCATTTAACACAAACGAGTAGATGATAAGTAGTTTGTTTTTGAATCTTCATTTTGTTGACTTTTACAACCATGTAGTCCCAACGGTACCCACGGTGTTTGAGTTGTTGTTCCTTTGCTGTTTGACAGGGTTTTCCAGAATGTCTTCCACCTGCACACTTGTTGGCCAATCTCAGCGCTCTGGCTTCCCCCACTGTCAATCCTTTGTTGCACCAGTACACTCGGTCAATGGTAAGTTGTATCTTTTGACAGGTTTTCGAAGTTCGTAAGAACCATTGTTTCTTATGAACTTAGCGTCTGCTGGATCGTAAGCTAGCAGTTGCCCACTTCGTAAGGTTGGCTCACCTCTTTGAATAGCCTTTAGCTTACTTCGCAGGGGTGTAGGTCAGAAGGCGGTGGAGACCATTGGCTGTTTAAATCTTGTGGCAGAAAATTATACTACTTGTTTCTGTTTTAGTAGTATATACAGTCAATAATTCTCGGACTGAATGACCCGAGGGACCGTTTCCACTGCGAAAATTAGGACACCTCCCCTAACGAGCGCCTTCGAGTGTATTCATCTGTATGTGGCATTATGGATCGTTTGTCAATACTTTTCACTGCGATGAAAATGTGCTCTCAGGCACTTCGCTTTTTTCGCAATTCCTGCGGAATTTTCGTACCTATAACGTCCCTAGTATGAATTGGCCTTTATTTGAATTTTAAAATCGTGATTGGACAAAAATACTTTCAAAAAGCCACAAAGCCTCGCTACATGGTGGTGTCCTCGCGGGATGGCACTTCAGCTGTAAGATTATCGTCACTGTTAGTTGTTGATATCTTTTTATCAGTTAACCACTGAAGTTATTCCAACTGTGTAGCTCATGCTCAGGCCAGACTGCCCCATCATCAGCTGGTTTTACACAGGTGAAGAAGCTTTGGATAGGTATAAGCCCCTGAGATGCATAGCTTACTCTTGTGACGTAGACCGGAGACACGGGATCTGATTCCAAAAACGCCTTTGGAAACGCTGTTGACGTGACTCTGGAGAGTAAATTTCTGCTTCCTAGGAATATCCTGAAATGATCTTCTAGACTAATCGGAGGTATGAAGACAACTGAAAAACATCCTTTGTGTTTTCTTTTCAGAGTTATCAAATGAAACGCTGTGATTGGCTTTGGTCTTTTCTGAGAGTCTCCCTACACATACATTCTATTGGTTCATTTCGTACGATGGCATTGGTTTCTAGTGAGAGACGCGTTGAACAAAATGGGTTGGGTCCAAGTATGGTTGTTTTAATTCCACAAATGAACTCATCTTCAGAAGCATTGTTCCGACTGTTATCCAGGGTGGACTAGCACTAAACCCGGTTCCCTGTTCACTTCTATTCTTTTCTGCACCATGAGGCTTTCAACTAATTCATGGCTGTACAGCAGCGAAGCACTTGTGTTGAGCATTGATGTTGTGCTGTCGACGATGATGATGATGATGATGTCGGCATCCTCAAACCTTTGAACGCAGATTTTGGTCGATTCGAGGTTTTTGAAAGCCGTTTAGGGCGTGTTTGCTCACGTGCACCAAAAAGTCATTCTTGGCTTAAAAACAATGCTGTTAGAAGCGGCTTATTCTTTAGGCGTCAGTCCTCTCAGTTGAACGCCAACGTCGTTCCCCAACAGGCATTGCTATGTATTAATGGTGATTTCACAGTTTAACAGGACTCTCTACTTTTTAGGGATACATACATCAGATACATACATCAGTCATACATCCCAGAAATCCGCGATACCCTAACTGACAATCGGCACCAAAATATGGTACAGTTACTGGTTGATCGATGTCCCCTTTTACAATGAGGTGGCAGGTTGCATTTCGGTTAACTGATTGGTTGATTGCTTCCACAGGTAAATTGAACCTTTTTCGTTTGCTGCATCGCTATAAGCTCCAGGTTCTTGTTGACTAAACTTAATGTCAACTGTGCGTGAGTTTTACAAGGTCAAACAAAACGCAGGGTCATTCACGACTCTCTGACTTTGTCCCATAAATCCACGCTCGCGTTGTGGTCTCACGCATACCACCTTGCTTCTTTTCTCTCTCATAGGGTCATCCTAGGTTGGTGACAGTGCTCAGCAAGTTGTACACACCGTTTCTCCGATGCGATCCGCATCGGTATGCGACCGCAGACGCAGCCCTCCAACGGGATTCTTTTGCGCCCACACGCGAGATTGACCCAATGAATGAAATAATTGTATCCGTCGGAGCCTACGGATCTCTGTACGCAGCCATATCCTGTCTGATTAACCCCGGTGACGAAGTCATTATCATGGACCCAAGTTTCGATTGCTACACTCCGATGACTCTCGGTGCTGGAGGTGTTCCGGTTTATGTTGCGTTGAGACCAACACCGGTGAGTCGGGATTTGGGCAGCCTTGAATGATGCGTGTCAGTGTTTTTTTGGTTATCTTAGCTGGAAATTACGGATAATTGTCGAGATGCAGGCTATTGACAGTCGGAACTCGACCGGGTTTTTGAGTGTCTTTGTATAAGCTCGGGAATTCCATTCATCCCACTTACGAGAAGTTGCACTACAATTATTCCACACAATATGGATAAGTATGCTCACCTAATACAGAGTCACTCAATTCTCTCACTCCCGGTTTGTTGGCTTGATCCTCCCCTCGTTCCTCGTAGCCCTTCTAACGGGCTGTTGATACCGACGTTGGGATAGTCCCTGATATGGTTTTTACATTGCCTTAAATTATGAAATCGAGCTTGTGTCCACCATGGAACACGTGATCTCTAAGCCAGTTTTGACGTATGCTTCCTTGTGTGGATTGGACCCACTGGCACGGATCATGGCAAATTAGATGGAATTATTACTCCAAAGCAGGTGACGTTCTTGAGTTTTGGTGCTTGACCGTTTAGGAGAGTTGCGATATTGAGAAACAGCCCCACGAATGCTAGTTCTGCTGCCGGTTAAGCTCCCTGATTCAATAGTCTCCAGATCCTGTATGTGTTATCCACCTCGATTGGCTGCAATGTGCGCTTTCTGTTGTTCTTTTCATGGATCATACAACCCACTTTCGGGCGAACAATCGCGAAAATCACACTTTTGTCCTAATGTGCAAGTGATGTGCTCTTCACAGTGAGGGATTCTGAGGTATTCTGAGGCGAGAAGTGGGTCAAGTGGTTAGAGCGCGAATTTTCTGACCGGAAGGTCTGTGGTTCGAATCCCACCTCCGCCTCTCGACTTCCCCTGTCTAGGCTTGGGCAACCTGGCAGTATCTCAGCCCTCGTGCTTCCCTCAGGTGGCATGGCAGCTAGGCACCGGAAAGGTGTTACAGCTGAATGGTTTTTTTTCTGCGTGCAAACCCTATTTGATTCAGTAAACTCAGATAACAGCAGCCCTTTTAGTAGCAAATCACATTTATGAGAAGGAACCGAATCACGTCTACTCATCCGGTGCTGTTATTTACTCATCTTCTCCTCAAAGCATGACTATTGCAGTTTGTGGATCGCGGTACATTCTCGCACAAACTCTCGGGTACGTTGCAGCAGAGTGCACTATTGACCTGGAGGTTCACCTCATTACGGCAATCCTGTCATGATTTCGAAAACAGCGCGAACGGAACTAGCCCTATTAGACATGTGATTGTGTTCTTGAAGGACAGTAACTTAACCATTGCGAATGCTGCGCAGTGCTGCATGATCGTATCACAGTGGAAGTCGTTACAGCACGGGTCGTTAATTATAGAGCCAACGGGTTCACTCTCGTGTCTGCCATCCTCTGTTATCCTGAAGGTATCGAGCTTGAAATCACCGGTGTCAGAACTAACCCACTTTCACATATGATTGTTCCGCACTGCTATACGATGTTGATTTCGCCAGAAGCCTCCTATGTGAGAGCTTCGGTGTTCGGCCCTGTTACCTCTTGACTTATTTTCTCTCGTTTTCCTTTGGAATCAAAGGACGCCCGTACCAGTAACGATTGGAAGCTGGATCTGAAGGAATTGGAATCGAAAATCACCAAAAAAACAAAGATGATCATTCTGAATACCCCTCACAATCCCTTGGGTAAGGTAGGTGATTTCGTGTCTTTCTCTTGCTTTTTCGTAAAGTGTTTTTTCACGAATTAAAGGTGTATCTAAGTGATTTGCTTCGAACTTTACTTGCTAACTTACTTGTCGCGTACTGTTTGGTGAATACCTGATCTTTGCAGTCACTGGTGGACATAAATCGGTGACGATTTTTCATGTCCGTAAACTTACTGTTGTTATGCTATGTATTTTGGCTAATCGGTCTTCATGGACCATGAATCAGCCAAATTACTGCCCATGGAGCCGTCCCATGCGACAGCTGGCGTGTGTTGCTGAGTCGTTGTACTACAAATGCCCCGAATTTAGTGGTTCACTTACCCCAACTCGATGCACGAGGGAGAACTTGATGCGCTACGCTTTAGGGTACAGCAATTGAGGAAAAAGGACTCACTTTGTCGGATGCTTCCGCATGTTTTCTCGCCGACCTTTGCCGATAATCTAGATCAGTCCGTCCGTCCCTATCTTCATTCCTTTCCCGATACAGGTGTTCACTCAAGAAGAACTCGAGATGATTGCGGACCTGTGCATCCGACATAATTTAGTGTGTGTATCTGACGAAGTATACGAGTGGCTTGTTTTCCCGCCGAATAAACACATCAAAATAGGTAAGCATTCCCTATTTAACCGTGGTTCACAACATTTGGTAACTACGACCGCATCTGAAGCGCTTACCTTCTCTCTCCTCTTTTCACAGCTAGTTCTCACTTGGTCCCAAGAGTATTGAATTCGTGGTTTCTCATTTCGGCTACTACCCACTACATGCATAGGGGTTTAGTTCAACACAAACTTTGTTGGTGGTATGGGGATAGTTCGAACAACAGGGAAACCACGAACTACACTCATTTGCATGTCGATTCGGTTTTATTAGGAGACTCAACCGAATCCCAAGTGAACCTCTCGTTTCTCGTACTGTTCAACTGAATCTGTTGCGCACAGGCCGCCTCATGCTTCGTTTGCTGCGTACTTCGTAAAATTCGTGCAAGTGGAACATAAGTTTGACGGATACTCGGGACTGCGTCTACCTGATGAACCCCACACGAAGGTGACACTGGTCGTGGCCTGCCAAAGAGTTTTCAGCAATCTTGTGAATAATTCTGCTCAAGAAAGCATGGAGATCAGTTTCGCAAAATGTAATTGATGTTTTTCGCCAGCTAACTGACCATACTGTGTACATACACTATGCATACCATGCGTAAATGCATATAGTAGCTCCCGAAGAAAGATCACTCACCAGCAACTATCCAGGTGGTCTTAGTTATAGTGTGTAGTTTCTCCTTTGGTCGGATCCACTTTTATCTGCCACGCAAGCAACCATCAGTACACGTAGTACACTTGTTCGCATTAACACGCTGACCCATTTTAGCCGGTAGGGCGCTTGTATGACCTTTCATTTTGAGGACTATCCCCTGCGCGAGACTATTCTCATTATCGAGAGAAAGGGCTGAAACTATCGCATATGAAGTACAGCACCCCACTGGAATAGCATTAATGCAACGGCGTTTGGCTGGCTGTCGATTTCGTGAGAAATGAGATAAGTCAGGAAAAAGGTGAGTTGTTATCACTAGTCTTGTTGACCTTTGGTCATGCTAATGGTAATGCTGAAGTTGTTTAGCTCATCGATCCTTTTTCGGTAGGTTGTACATTTGAAGGCCAACAGTATGCATTTATGATGAGGCCTGATAAGAGTGAATCTCGAGTGCAGTGCTTCGCCCTTTTTGTGTGGACTCTTCGGAGTAATTGCGCTGGAACAGTAGGGGGACTGTGCGTCCAGTCCGGTTACATGTGAAGACGTCTGTGGTGTTAGAATATTGCGAGTAGAAAACCACTATTTATCTGTTTGACCGAAAATTCCCACCGGGTTAACAACAACACAGTTCACGCTGTCTTATAGATTGAACATTCATTGTCGTCCCACCTAAACCCATATTCCACCTACATCACCATCGTCATCAGCTAAGGAGAGCAAATGTGTTGAAATGGGACGAAAAACCTGTCCCCCAAACAGCCGATCATGTTAGAAGCTAACAGATAGTCTTCAAATGCTATATAAACGCACGTAGCGAAGGAGGAAGTACCCAGCCAACTGCGTGCTAAGAATGTCTCCTCGTTTGGTGACGAAACACGCTTGCAAGTCCATTGCCAAGCTTGGCGAACAGATCAACAACCAACTTATTATAGCTATAGTATTACCAACTTAGTCATCGGTGACACACGGGTTTCAAGCGGTGCCTAATGGTACAGCGGTAGAACAGAAATTGCAAACAGACTAATCAAATCAAAGGCGGAAGAATACCAGGAGTAGAAGATGACCAGTCGACCAATTAAATGGTATGAAGGTTGTCTGGAGTTCAACGTCCGAGAAAGGAATGAAACAGTTGGGATAAAGGAACAGAACTGCTAAAATGGGTTACCCACGCACCAACCAGATGCAAGGTAGTCAGACCACAACGCAATACAATTCCTGAAGGTATCAATCTGACCAAGTGTCACACAATCCCTAAACAACGAATGTCGTTGCAGGTATTATTGTTCTCTAGGAACAGTATAAATGCGAGTAGAATTGGAGGAATCGCCCAACAAACCGCGCACTGGTGATGTCTCCTCCTCGCACGGGGACGAAACGTTTGCGAGCCGATCTCCAAGCTCGTCGAACATATCAGCTACCATCTGATCAACACCAGTATGAGGAGGAGTTTATAGCGTTTATTTTAAATTTCCTTGTTCGACAAGGCTGCCCGCTGATGCTTTTGAATGTTGCGGGTGAGAATGATGATATTTTGGGAGAACGGGAAGGGGGTGGGGGGCTATACAATAAACAACGGCCAACCGCATATAGTGCTATTGATTTATTTTAGGTGTTTGTGCTACAGATTGATTTCCAAGCTGTTTTTGAAAACACTTCTCTGTGGTTACTCTCTTGTCCGTTAGATCACACTCATGCTTTTGGAAAGTGAGTACCATTAAATAGAGAATCGGCTATTGGTGGGAAAAAGTCCGAAACCGCCTTGGCAAATACGCCCACCATAAATTAGAACACACGTTACGATCATGTGATTTTAACAGGTGCCCGACAAAAGTCGTTTAGCTGCATCACCCGTTCGGTGCCTAGCTACCGGGCCAACGGTAGGAGGCACGAGGGCTGGGATATTGCCAGGTTTCCCAAGCTTAGAGAGGAGCAGTCGAGATGCTGAGGTTGGGTTCGAACCATGGACCTTCCTGTCCGTAAGCTGGCGCCTTAACCACTGAGCTATCTCGCGCTCAAGTCATCGACTGGCAAATGTATTTGGATTTAAAGGAATGATCAGATTGCAGTGTCAGTCACTAAAATCGTTCTACGCTAAAGAAGCGCTTGTGAGTCAGTGTTGGAGATACTTTAATCTGGAGGGTTGGTGGGACAACGCTTTTACGTCAGGCTTCTGATACAAATGGTCGGTCGTCTTAGTACAATTACAGTTACTTCGACTCTTACGAGTGTATTTTATTGAACGGCCTTGAGTAGTTTGTTAACACTCGGCAGATCATACTGGACGATCCGGCCGGATTAATCCGGTGGTGTTTATTGTCGATCAGCTGGGCGGCAATCGCACGGGTCACGTAGTTTGGTTTATCACAAAGTTTGCTATATGGAATGTGCTCAGCAATCTTTATGGATGTGCACTGCGTCGTTCGCCCCACATAGTCCGTGGAACAAGAGCAAACAAAGGAGTAAATGAGCCGTGAATGGAAACCGTACCCTTCAAGTTAACATTGGACATTTGTCAGCTCCTGAAGTGTTCAGCCGTCGCGTGACCATTTCAGAGACCATCACCTATGTAGGGGAGTCGGATGTATATCGGCCGACTGACTGCGTGATTTTACCTGATTGCACGACCATCTTGTATCATAGCACGAATTTCTCTAGGTAGCCGTTCTCCATCAGAGCTTTAGAAATGAGGTGCAGTTCTGCATCTGGCTTGTCTCCAGTACAGATGTTACGAGCTGTGTTAGGCAAACACTTGATTGAGTGAAAGTCTGCCATTTTGTAGGCTCGACCTCCAGGATTGTCATCACTTTCTTTTTACGCGACTCGTACGGCACTGCGGTTTACCGCGCAACCAAACACGGATGGGCAACAGACGTTGCGTGATTTCGTGTAAAACATCGTAGTCACTCTCACCAACAGGTAGTTCCGCGAAATATCAGTCTTGTATTGTTTGAAAATGGAATGTAGGTTTTTATGTACTAACATACATAGATGCGCAAAATTCTTGTGTTGGGTCATAAATAACCCAGCGGTCAAGAGATGGTTCAGTGGTTAGAGCACGAATTTACTGATCGGAAGGTTGGTGGTTCGAACCCCACCTCTGCCTCTCGACTTCCCTTGTCTAGGCTTGGGCAACCGGGCAGTATCCCAGCTCTCGTGCTTCCTTCGGGTGGCATGGCAGCTAGGCACCGAAAGGGTGTTACAGCTGAACGATTTGATTTGATTTGCTCTGGTCAAGAGACAAAAGGTTGAAGGAGGAATGAACAGCCTTCTTCATCGACTGCTTTATACAGTTGGTGGAAACCACCTTATAATGTGTCAGATGTTCTCACCTCTTGTTGTTATTTTACCGCCTCACATTAGGAAGTCTCGTCCGGCATATTATTCTATCGTTTAAGACGATCATCAACCGAACAGCTCTCAACTATGCTTTTGGAGTTGACAGTCTAAATTAGATCAGCGAATGCTTGTCCTAATGAAAAATTAAATTTCCTTCTTAAAGTGAACCGATTTCAACATGTGGTTGGGCGTTTCTCTAGCTAAATTTCACAGCAAAATTGCAGGCAAATTTGTACTATCCATTTGTACTGCCCATCAGGTGCGCTCTGTGGAAGACTTGAGTGTATGTTGCTTCAAATCACACCTGAATTTTCGTTTCAAAACGAGAATGTGGACGCATCCATGTCTTTGACGTACCCACTAAGTAACCACTTGTCTCCCCTTCTTCAATCCACATCCTTAAAACGAGTTGTCTTTTGGATATGCTTTCCTACTAAGCGCTGTTGTTCATTGGAACCAAAGTCGTGACAAGGTGTGATACTTCGTTTTTTATTCAGCTCTCGGAACACTGCACTGATTACTCTCTTCATTACACGTCACCTTTCTGTAGCCTCACTTCCAGGCATGTGGAGTCGAACGTTGACAATCGGCAGTGCTGGGAAAACATTCAGCGTGACGGGATGGAAACTGGGCTGGACCGTAGGCCCGGAGAAATTTATTCATGGGATGCAGCTACACCAGCAAAACACTGTCTACACTTGTCCCACTCCAACTCAGGTAGGTCGAGAAAGGTTGTGTCCTTGAGCTGGGTGTTGAGTATTGCGTCCTACATAAGATTCAGCGGAACTCTCAGCCCCTTCCCCCGAATATCTTATCATTTTCGATTGCAGGAGGCTGTGGCTCGAAGCTTAGAGGAAGAAACGACGCTTTTGTCCACCGGGAAATCCTATTTTCACGAGATGTGTGATATCATTGAACCCAAAGGAAAAACCATGGTCAAACGATTGGATCAAATTGGGATGCGGGCTCTTCAACCCATGGGTGGTTACTTTCTAGTCGCTGATGTGGCCTCGTGGCGTAAGTTGTGACTGTTTGTTACCTCATATGATATGAAACCCAGAAACTATCCATCGCATATTTTGTACGAAAATCTGTCCCACAGATATGGTGGGATCACGAAAATCCCGAAGCACTTTACAGCAATGCGCGTCTCACGAAAGGATGGGGGGGGGAGTTGAACATTTGATTCCTTGGTTGGCAAAGCTATTTACCGCAAGATCACGCTATTCCCTGGGGAAAGGACAGTGGGTATCAGTTAGAAGCCGTCCTAACCTCGTCGTTGTGGGCCCAAGATCAAATTAGCAGTCTAACCTAACCTAGTTAACCTAAACAACGTATAACATGATAAACGAACTGTTCAGACTTGCAATCTGGTAGCAGACGATCATTCCCACTATCTGTTCGATACATGTAGTATATTTAATCTGCTCGAAAAGCCCATCATAGCCTGGTTTTCACGAGTACCAGTGTGTCACAGCGTGTCTTGCTGCACGTGGTGTGCAGCGGAGTGTCCGTACCTCAAGCGGTCATCAAAAAGGGCATAATCGAGATACGGTGGGTTAGCGATCGATTCCACGGGTGTGACCGTCAAGCCGAGTGCACTGACAGACTTAGCCGTTACCACCCGGTTGTGTACATGGTTGCTGAGTAGATAATTTACTAGTAGGACGACCGTGTCACTGTTGGCAGAAGTCGATTTGCCGACTAAGGCGAGTATTAGCCCCAGAACCATGGACCAACAAGGACTGAATCGGGACAGCAGTCATCCCATACAAAACAAGGACATTTGAAGTCATTAGATAGGTTTTGAATACGATTAACATTAGAGGAGTATTCTAGAAGAGTAAAACTTTACCCTCAGTACTAGTATGGTAACAAGGTATACATAGGACAAACAACCAAGCAGCTGCACAACACAGTGAACGATCCAAAGCGGCACATAAACACACCGCCAGGAAACGCAGATGGTCACCTAGAAAGAGTCTCCGCAATGACTGGACGTGCACTGGATATAGAATAGGGCAGAAAATTGGGCAGTGAGGCAGCAGCGTCTTCTAGAAGCGATAACAAGTAAGTGCCAGATGAGATCCAAACGTACGGTTAGTGGCAATGTAAAACGGTTGTATACAGGGTTGGTGGCGCGGGAGACAGTTAGTTCGCTTGGGAAGTATTGCTGAGTCAAAAGAAAACGGAAACTATCTGGAAAATGGGTATAGGATGAGCTTGGCATAAATGAAATATACCTACAGTCTTCAGCTGCAGGTGTGATAAAGTAGCACGTGTTAAAATCGGAATATGTGCCTGGGCTTCTTTAAAACAAAATCTCAACAACAGGTAAGTTGCGATAAAACGGTAATACAAAATATAAGGCTGCCGGGGAAGTCGATTTGGTGTAGTGGATAGCGTGCTCCCCTGCAATCCGAGGGGTCCGAGTTTCATCTTCCTCATCGGAGCAGGCATTCGAAAATGCAAGCACGGATAGTCAGGCGACAAAATCTCGACGTTAGTAACCACACTGAGGCTAACCCTGACCAAGGAGCAAAGAACCTGGGGACTGAGGGGCGGGGAATCAGAATGGCGTTGTGTTAGACTGGTGAAAGTCACGCTACTCATGAGTAGTCAAACAAATAGGACAAATAACAGCTGATAGCCGTTGGTTCACAAGATTCGCAAGCCTGTACCCGAAAACGCGGATGATGCTTACAAATTTAACACCCACTTTTTGTGAATGCTCCACGAATTTCTGTTGGACACACAATATCTATTGATAATCAACTGAATTAAGCTTGAAGCATTGGGCAAACAGACCGAATTAGGGGATTTGTAGCAAATATCTCACAATTTTTTTTGCATTCGCAATATTTTCTCTCGTTCGCAGTGTGGCACGCTTGTAAAATACATTTTGCTTCATTCATTCGTTGCAAAAGTGTGCGCACGTATTGTCCGACATATGGCTGGTCGTAGAGAACTTGCTTTCACTGCTTTGTGTAGCGTTTGATTTGCCGATTCAAGTGATACACAACACTTGACATTTTCACAGTGACGAGTTGCTGCTCGCTCATGCGGTCAACTCTGACTACAATAGTCATAGCACAGTCGAAACCTCGTTCGGTCGTTCCAGGGTTGACAGTGCATTCGAAGTACTTTTTGTACTGTGCAGTAGATTTGATATGGGTTTGTCGGATAGTGAGGCACTTCGGACGGGTTGAACAGTACTCATCCATCATTTCAATTTATCAACGATAAACCATGTACGATGGGTACATTGGTCCAGCTGCTGCAGTTTTAATCACCGCAAAGTGGGAGAGTGTTGGGGACTCAGCCAAGTATTAGAGGTGATGGCATGTGTCAGTTCGTTTTAAGTAGGTACGCATTGGAGGCGCCAGCTTTGATGCACGAACGCCATTGACTGTGCGATTGAGCTAATATCATTAACCATCGGTGAGTTGAGTACCGGGATCCCCATCCATGGAGGCGGCAGATGTCGATCAGACTAAGTGTATTTGCACACTTTGTTGCCAGGTCATACACTGTCCCGGTCGCTTCCACTCAGCACAAGGCTGAGCGAAAAGAGCTCCGCCAGACAGACGGTCCTCTGGCATGCGGAGTACATGTCCTAACCAGCGTAACCTATGAAGCCTGAGTAATTTGTCCATCTTGGGAGAGTTTCTTATTCCTAAAACTCTCTGGCGTACCGCAGTATTGCTAGTCCGATGTTCCCACCAGACCCGACCAATACTTCGGAGACACCGATGATGAAACACTGACATCTTTCGTATGTCCCATGCACGTAGGGCGGTAATCGGGCTGGTATAAACACGGATTAGCACCAAGCATGATTTGTGCAGCAAGCGGCGTGAGGATGGACGGTAGTAAAAACGTCCAAGTTGCTTATTTCCCACTTACCCCGCCCCTCCATCCATAAATTTGAGAAACCGAGCCGAGCACAGGGACAGTCACGTTGATTCCATCCTGGAAGGCGAACAGCACCCAAACTGCTCCTTCGTTCCCCTCTGCCATATCACATTCTGTCCATCTCCAGGTTATCGAAAGGCGTTAACTCAGCATGTCCAGCCATCTTAGCATGTGGTGCTGAATACATTATTTGAGTGAAGTACCGTCTGCTTCACCCAAAGTCTGTCTCCGGATCATCTCCTTCCGAATCCGTTATTTCCAGCCGATTCCAACTATGGTTCTGAGGAGTCGGTGGTCACAAACTTGAGGATATCCGAGATCCTTTACCAGAAGTAACGAAATCTCGCAGCGAGATGGCTCAAGTGGTTAGAGCGCGAATTTCCTGACCGCAAGGTCCGTGGTTCGTACCCTACCTCTGTCTCTAGACTTCCCTATCTAGGCTTGGGCAACCTGGCAGTATCCCAGCCCCCAAACAAGCACTCAAAGCGTCGTAAAATAACTCTGAGTTTGTCAGAGCCACACTCTGTTTGGGTGTAAGCAGATATGATTAAAAGACAGCGATTATCGGTGTGTTCACGGGATACTCCCACAGACTTTGACAAACGAACGCGTAACCATTCATCCAGAGACCCTTCAGCTCAGTGGCTTAGAACAATGCCAACTTAAGCAGAACCAGCTGCACCGGCTTCTTGATTACTAGAGGTGCACAATCAGAAGCAAGAGGAAATCGACTGGGAGGGGAGTTCTTGCATCTTGGGTCTTGAGTCCTCGTTTTGGAGAGACAGCACACAACAATAGAAACTGAGTCCAGCGCACATGTTGTCCAGCTTGTTCTTAGGGTACGACCATGAAAGTCTCTCAGACTTCGGGGTTCGCAGAATGATCTCGAAGTATCTGCGGTCGTAGCGGTGGAGTTATCTCGTGGATAATGCAGCTAACGGCATCGTGTGACGAACGGATTTGTCAGTCCTTAAGAACGGGCATACGGAGATGTTGCTGGCAACGCGATAAAGGGGAGGATTAAAAACGAATGTGGCATAAGATTATTTATAAGTGGTTGTAATTCATGGTTTTACTTCCAGGATGCTCACACTTAAACAGAAGGACGATTAAGGTCCTCACCAAAAGTATTTGGCTCAAAAGCCTAACCTAAGACCGTCAGGGCAGCCGAAATTTTTAAAGAGCAAGCTGCCACACATGTTCCAACCATCAAACTAGAGATCCAGGAAACTGTGTTAGTCAGACACCCGTCCACCCCGTCCACCAACTTGGTATGGCAGGCTCTGTGAATGTCACAGTATACCTCAATGAATTATGGAGGTCCACAAACATCACACCGCGGTTTGGCTTGCGCTTCACACCTGCAAAGTAGAAAATGCTGCTACAAGGCTGGGTGGAACCAAACCCACAAAAATCAGTTTCACATCCTATTGGTCACAGGTGCCACAGTTGCACACCAAAGATGGAACCGTGTTGAAAATTCTTCGACAGCCCACGACCGGTTTCGCCGTTTTTGGAGCTCATCAGGTAGGCGCAGTCCCCGAGTTTCCGTCAACCTTATGTTCTGCTTGGTCCCAAATTGCACGGAATTAGCGAAATACACTCATTTGCAAACAAATTTGGTTTTGCGAGAGGCTCACCTGGAACCCAGCTGAATCTCTCGTTTGTGATGTTTCCAGGCAACTGAATGTGCCGCACCAGGCCGCCTCATGTTACAGTTGCAACGATATTCGGATATCGTGATACATATATATTCGTAATGCACTACTCATAAGGTTGCTGAAAATTCTTCGTCGAAAGCGAGTGTTCCGTAACTTCTATTCGAAAAGCGTACAACTGCACTGTAATGAAGGTAGGTCTTAGGGTTGACCTCGGTTTGCATGCAACTATCCTTTCCACCTGTTGTGTGTAGTTTGCATCCAAGTAGATTCGCAGGAAATCCACCGATTGTTTTTCATGTGTTATCTAAACCAATTTGGCTTGTTTAGTTGAGTTGAGTATCAAACCTATTAAGTAAACATTTGAATTTTTGTAAATACTTACGCAATAGCCGGATAAACATACAATCAGAACCGTTCGGTTAAAAATTTCTCCACTACATACTTCAACTACGATTTTCTGCTACAAGTGAAATTGATCTGTGCTAAACAATAAAACTCAATAAAAACCGCTCTCATGCGCTTTGAGAATCCACAGGATTACGTATTTTAAAAAAATTTTTGGAGCGATTGGTACTGTTCATTTTCCGGTTGCTAGTTGAATACTGTTTGGTCAGTAATGTGGTCAACGTGCACGTAGACAGGATGTGGCGCCACCATCTGCGCAACCTGCAGATACGCAATAATGCGAAATGCGTGGAAGTTTTGCAATTCAGAAATTACGCACTTGGGATGTATGGGTGGCGAAAAGTGATCAAAATGGTGTGCCAAACGATAAAATAAAATTCTTGTGATGCGGCATTTTTGGCGGCAAATGAAGCGACAGCTTCATTTTCTGTTCTTGCTCGGGGTGCTATTCATCAGTGGCAAGACGACTGTTAATTTTTATCAGTTGACCAGACTGAAGAGCAAAATCTTGAAGGCGCTTATCCTACCTCCTCGATTGGGAACCCGCGCTCGAACCCAGGACAATTGGTGTTACACATAATTATGGTTAGAGCGCGAATTTACAGACCGGAAGGTCCGTGGTTCGAACCCGACCTCTGCCTCTCGACTTCCCCTGTCTAGGCTTGGACAATCTGGTAGTATCCCAGCCCTCGTACTTCCTTTGGGTGGCATGATAGCCAGGCACCGAAAGGGTGTAACGACTGAACGATTATCTTATAGTCCAAATAACTGGGCTGTATTCAATGAAGAGAGTACCACCACCGACTAGTTGGCACACAAAACAAAACAATTCTCAGTGACACCATCATTGAAACGACAAATTTGAAACAGCGAATTTCACTAAGAAAGGAGAACGCCTGCGTCATTTCCCCGTAAACTCTGGCTTTACATGCCCTATATTTGTCGGGGCTCCAAATTTCGACAGAGACTTTTATCATCCGATTCAATCAGCTAAGTCGAAGGCTGCACTTCTGTCCGGAAATACCCTAAAATTTGCTGGTGGTGTCCTTAATTCTGTTGCAGGGTAAAGATTTAGTGAATGCACCTTATTAAACTCAAAAACCAGCATACTCTCCGTCCTTGTGTTCGGTACAACACTGCTATAATCTTTGGAGTATGAGAGAGACTTCTGGTTCCCTGAGAATTGGTTGTAAGACTGATTTCCCTGTCGTAAGCACAACCGGTTTGTTCTGTTTTCCTTAAAAAATCTGGTCAGTGATGGAATCTCGATTAGGGTATCTTCTCTACCAGACAGTAAAGCACAACGCCATGTGAGTTCTGTTTTAGGCACCAGCGCATTGAATGGGACCTATAGTCCGATGGTGCTTCAGCGCAATGAAACCTCAGTTACTCTCCTCTTCACATTGCGTTCCCAGTGAAACTGCCCATGGTGGAACGTTTGCCTCGATGCTAAGATGGAAACTACGTTGGTCGCCAGTTTATCTGTGACTGAAAGTGTTCTACCCAATTAGCGGAGTACACTCATTTGCAAAACAATTCGGTTTTGCGGGAGACCCACCTGGAACCCAGCTGAATCTCTCGTTTATGATGTTTTCAAGCAAAACCAAATTTGCTTACAAATTAGTGTAATTCGCTAATTTCGTGCAATTTGGGTTCAAGTAAAACATAAAGTCGACGGGTACTCGGGGACTGCACCTACCTGATAAGCCCCAAGAGGGGACGAGGGATCTGGACGAATTTTCAGCAAACTCATGAGTAGTGTATTGCGTTCATACATGTTCTGCCAGATTTTCATACCGCATCCACTAGTTGCGAATGGATGTGTCGTTCGTTTCATTGCCATTCTTGTCATATCGTGACTTTTATCAATAACAGCGCATAATCGGAGTCAAAACAAGGTGTTCACTAGGAGCTACAGTTTTGGACATGTGCTTGCCATCTGTAACTCATAACGATATGATTGATTTGATTCCATGTTGGTGTTGGCGACGGAGAATGTCAGCTAGTAAGTTGACTTGGCTACGTAAGTAAAACTTGTCTTTGTTATTCTAGTTGGCAGTCCTCTAGGAGAAACTCCCCCTTTGTACCGAAGGTGAATGTTTACGCACTGTTGGGATGCTTCAATATCTACCATTCGCATTTTCAAATCTAAGTAGATTTTATTGGTTTCCGTGAAAATCCGTACAGGTTTCGGTGTACAACGAATCAGTATCCGTTCTGCATGTTTCCCCTTTTTCCACCACGAGAGGAAGCATGTCGTTCAAGCGTTGTTTCTTGAGAGGATGGTAAGACGTAGTCGATTAGGGCCAACTGCATTCACATGTAGACTATTAACACACCATGGTTAACGACACTGGCAGACCTAGCTCACTCACTCAGTCACTGGTGCTCGTGCGTCAAAGTTATCGCCTTTAAGTGCCCAGTTTCCGGAACTAGCTAATCTTTACACCGCCTCCGATGCTTCGCTGTGTCTCTCGTGCTCTCCGATTTTCCGGTGACAGAAACTGGAACCAACGTACCCTTGGTACATGGCCTATAGCCTATAAACTGACTGATGGAGTAACAGAGACATCTAACAGAGTTGTCAGGGGTGCACAAAACGTTACACCGGGGACATGCATTTTTGAACAAAAACGAACTGAAACGGGAATGAATATCAACGCTTTTCCTCTCGGTTCAAAATTGTTCCAAGCACAATGAAACATTGCAAATTTCGAATATCCCCTAAGGGTTAAGTAGTGAGACGATTTTGGTAATTTCAGCCGCACATTTTTAAGCACGAGATGCGAACGCGACTAGATCACACTGACGTTTCTGTGTGCTGTGCGTGAATTCTTTTTCGTTGAAGTTGTTGCTTTTGTGTCAAGTAAGCACTTTCTCCTTTTTCGTCCGCCGGAGTTTGCTGTTTTCCAACCTCACTATCGCTTTTTGTTAGGCTGTTAATAGTGATGTGCATGTCATGTTCACTGGGTTGAACAGCTCTCAATGCTGAACTTCACGATCGATTAAGTATATCTAATTGTAGTACAAAAACTATGTTGTTGTGTATTTAGAACCGATTCATTTATAGCCTGTATGAACCCTAGTAGAGGCGACATACCTGTTCACCGCTTTCATGGGTGTGATTAACCAAAACTACGAGAGATTGGACGTATTCAACAAGTATTCGTAATTCGTAATGCACTACTCACAAGGTTGCTGAAAATTCTTCGTCGACAAATTTTCAGCAACCCCATGAGTAGTGCATTATGTATGTACATGTATCGCGATATCTCGAATATCATAGCAACTGAAACATGAGGCCGCCTGGTGCAGCACATTAGGTTGCCTGAAAACATCACAAACGAGACATTCAGCTGGGTTCCAGGTGTGCCTCTCCCAAAACCAAATTTGTTTGCGAATGAATGTATTTCGCTAAGCATTCGGAATCTTTTCTTTGCTTTACCTGGATATGCTACGTGTTGCAAACATGTTTCACGTGCTTTATTGTCAGACGCTGCTAGGAGTTCAAGCCAGGAGCGTTTCGGGATGTTTACTTTTCTATTTTACCTCTACGACCATCTTTCGGAATGAAACTTTCTCCACGTTCATCCTCTTTCCTGTTCAGCGATACCGAAGGATCAACTAGAAAACGATCCCGCACTAACTTATGATGTCGTGGTGAACAACTGGTTAATCAAACACAAGGTACGTCTTGGCACGGTTGCAACGGTTTTTCACCACTGTCTCAGAATTTTGTACGGATTCCTGTACGTGAGGATAATCCAGGGAACATTTTCAAGGTTTTTAGAGCAGATGGTCCGAATCTTGGTTATGCTTTCATATAACCTGCTTAGTGAATTATGGTCACCCTCTCTTTTTAGCACCTTTCCTGTGGTAAGAGCTCAAAGTAGTTCAGTGGTCGGAGTACCAACTTACTGACCGGACGGTCCGTGGTTGGAATCGAACCTCGGCATCTCGATTGCTCCTGTTTAGGCGTTGGTGACCTGGCAGTATCTCAACCCTCGTGCTTTCTTTTCTAGGCACTGAAAGGGCATTGCAGCAGAGCGATTTTTTTTTACTATTAAGTGACGTTTTAACTACGTACTTTTAACAACTCGGCTCACGGACGTGCTGAGTGTTCTGTTGATCGATGCAATTCTAGTAGACTTCACAACTCGTCGCAGGAATTTCACTCCATTCATATGTCTAAAAGTATGAAAGACAGAAGCCGAAGTTTTATCACGTTTATCCGCAGAGTCTGTACTCTGTTGGTTTGCTCTCTTGGGCGAAAAATGGATAATAAACTGACAGACTAAAACCGACTATCGAACAGTGCTTTTTTTATGAAAGAAATCACGAAACGCTTGGGTGCTGTCGGTGCAACTCGCCTTCCAGGATGGGGACCGCGTGATCCACAGTGCGCCTGGTTGGAGACGCTGCAAGATATGGCTGTTAACCGATGTCAGTGGCGATCTTGTTGTCAGTTTCTATCCAGATTGCCTGAATGAGTGTTTGGAGGTGTAGGCACCTCGGAATGATTGTAGCAAGGCAGTAATAAGTCCCCTCCCCGTCCATCTTTATTCTTTTTCTTCACAATAAGGCTTCCAAATAAATCATGGTTGTACGGCAACGAAGCATCGGTGTTGAACACTGATGTCATGCTGTCGATGATGATGATGATGACTTTTTATCAACTGCGGGTCGACGGAAGTTTGGAATTGGAACTCGATTCTTTAATTAGGTCCCCGTATTTCGCCATTTGTGTACAATTTGGTTTTCATGTGGAAGATGAGGTCGATGGAAACCTGGGGGACTACCTGCCTACCTGATGAGCCTCAAGAAAGGTAAAACCGGTCGTGGGCTGTCGAAGGGTTTTCATCAAATTTATATGAGTAGTGTTCTGTGTCAGAGGCTGATGTGTAAGCAATTGACGTCCGCTTAGAAAACAATTTTTTCTTGAATAAAATTTCGAGGGAGAATACCAGTCTGCCAGTTTTTTCAATGGGTGCTCTACTTCAGGCTGTTGGTTTTCAACTGTACGATTTGGGTCGTTTTGTGAACCAGTCCTGGTAATGATCGACATTTGTGATATCAACTATCAGGATCTGTCGACCTGTTTTCCTCTGTCTAGGGTGTTGCAACAATTCCTATGAGCGTGTTCTATTCGGACGAGAATAAACATCTGGGGTCTACCTACCTTCGTTTTTGTTTCTTCAAAGTGAGTTTGCATCAGTTGTAGTGGTGTTTTTTCCATCGTTAACTCATCAACTTTTTTGGTAAGGTGTTCTGACACGAAGGTGAGAGGTTTGGGGGGGGGGACTACATCATTTTCGCTAGTGCGCCACAAGCTAAACACCTTTTGGAACATATAAATTCGTATTGGGAGTTTCTTATCGGTAGACACATTGCGTGAAAACGATGCACAGTATTTGCTTTCCAAATGAGGGGAAAGGGTCGTTTTAACCACTCTTTGGTGGAAGTACCAACTCCTACGAGGCAATGGCTTCTCGCAAGTAGCCTTTATACAGGGATCGATTGCAGTCTTTGTTCTCATGTTTCAAAGTGTTCTTCCGACAGATTTGATTGGAATTAATCAAGTTAAGAATCAATCGAATGTGGTTAAAATGTTATCATTTTCAGCTATAAAACCCTCATATAGCTACTGCAGTTTCGTTCGCCGATGCTTTGGGGTGGTGGGATAGAGAGCTACGCGTTGGAGGCGTCAGCTGGTATGCAATTGATGCGTCACTACAAGGGCGTCAGTGGACAAGACTAGAGGGGAACCATGCATTGAAGGAAACAGCTTGAACGCATGAGTGGTTGCATCATGTCTCATAGTCTCTCTAGTTATTGATATGTCCCGTCTCGGAGTCCCCATCCAAGAAGACGGCAATGACCAGCCTAATTGAGTTTGCTGGTAATGGATTTCGTACTTCGCTTCCAAGTCATTGTTTGACCTCCCTTGGTTCGTTTCCACCCTTCGCATGGTTGTGCGAAAAGGGCTTTTCGGTGAAATCGGTCGACTGGCGTACGGTTTACGTGACCGAGCCACCGCAACCTATGGAGTGTGATCATCTGATCTAGTGTAGGTGAGTTAGTTCTTCCGCAAACCATTCAACGTTCTTCAGCATTACTGATCCGGTGCTCCCACCAGGCTCGGGGAATGCTCCGATAAAATCGATGCTCAAACCTCGATGGTCCTCAGCGCGCTGCGAACCGTATAATACAACGGAGCACACCGCGGCGCTGTAAACTCGACCCTTGACGGATAAGCTGATGTCGTGCCTACACCACAGGTGGTGCAATTTCACGAAAGCTGCTCTGGCCTTCGGCAGTACACTCCTCGTAACGTGATCAGACATCCATTTGGATAGCCGCCTCATTTGTCCTTGTCTCCACAGATTACTTGGTAGACACACAAAGGTGGGCTGTCCTCGAATTTTGTCCTTCTTGGGTTGTCTGCTGGAGGATGGACGACTGGTGAATGCGACTGGTAAATTGACCACCAGAGGTTTTATTTAACCTCGGACTGGAATTTCACTGGTTGGCTACCTTTTGAAAAAAAGTTTCATCTAGTCTTTCATTAAACATTATTTAATTGCTACGTGTGTGTTCATCTGCGGTAAGATTCTCCTGTGAATAGATCACTCTGTCCTTTCACAGTTTTGTGTTTTGTAGACCGTCCGTGGCTTGCTATTTCGCACACCACGGTATAGCAGAAGGCACAATAGCTTGGGACAATGCTTGAGGGAGACAAAGGAAATTGTTGCAGTTGTACTAATGGGGTTACCACGGAATTTTCCACAAGCTAGATATTTTGTCATGGGCTGAGAAGCGGAGGGCTTAAGTGCTCCATCATGATTGGCTCATTCTGACCAATCCGTGCCTTCCATCATCTGGTCAATCTCGCGACACCTTCGTCCAAGCGACGTGCTGTCCAGTTATATAGAGCTACTCGCCTTCGGGTACAAGCAACTGTCTCCTCTGTTTTCCATCTTCTTGGTTGTGGACTTTGCTTGATTTGCGTAACTCGCTTATTAGCCTGCCAGAGTGAAGTAGGTGTGAATATTCACATGCTCCGAACAATATTTGGTCCACTGATCCTCTTCATAGTTACTGACTGCGGCCTTTTCAGGCCTCTTCGGATCAGTAGAGTTTACTAACATGGTACGAACTTGTGGTTGCAGCTCCATCAGTCGGAGTTTTTATCGAACAATATGAAATCAAGGTCTACTATAATTTTGGCATCGTTTTCGGAAAAGTTTGGTAACACTCGGTAGATTTATTGCTGGGCAACGTTTCGCTTTTGACACAAAAGCTTCATAAAGCCAAATGACTAGGTTAAGAGGTTTTGGTCTAGATTTAAGGCGGAAGGAGAACCAATCAGCTAAGTCAAGCTAAATCCTTGTTAGGTGTCGGCCGAGTGATTTTGTGTGTTAGGGTGAGTGACCAAGTGTTAGGCCGATGGGGAACCTACACATGGATTTGGGTCCAGCCTAGCGTCTAATTCTTCCGGTTCGGTTCACGTGAAGATCCCTCTTGAACTGGTGTTACGATAGTTGTGTGAGGAAGAGGGATCCTGTGGACTTCGTTCGGGTTGGGATTTCCACCCCCTTGATTTGCTAATGGTTGCATTGACACCCGCACACAGTCACGTGTCAACTCCGCTTATCTAAGACCGCTCTCCATACGCTCGCCAGTTCCACACCCTCGATACTATTCACGCTGTGATGCTTCCTCGGCTATCAGCCGCTGTGGTTTGAATCGCAGTCCCCGTCTTACGTGTTACACACTCCAGGAAGGGTAATGTCCTCGAGTTAGACTCAATCTCCATGCTAAATTTGATGTGTGGATTGAAACTATTGAAACAGTCGTAGAAGCTGTTCACGTTATCTCGTTTGAGTACGACAAACATGTCGTAAACATAACGCCAACGAACCCTTTGGCGTATGATAGAATTCTTCCATATAAATATTAGCTAAAACTGGGGATATTGGAGATCCCATTGCAAGACCTTGTTCTTGTGAGTAAACAGTTGTGTCAAAAACAAACTGATCGAGATTCAAACACACTCTAATGCCCTCAACTATTTCATCCACCGAGAGCTGTGTCCGTTCCCTAAGTGTCGTGTCTGCCAGTAACAACCTCTTTGTTACCTCTAGAGCATCTGTCCTAGGGATGTTTGTGTACATTGAGGCTACGTCAAAACTCACGAGGACTTCGTCCATGTCCACGGGAAGCCCTGCGACCTTATTGGCAAAGTCGTACGAATTCCTAATGAAGGTGCTTGATTTCCCCGTGAGTGGTTTTAGTATACCAGCTAAGTATCTGGCTAGCTCATGTGGTGGTCTTATCGGAACGTCTGCCTTGTGGATTTTTGGCAGTCCGTAGAGTCGTGATTGAATCGCACTTTTTGGGTACAACCGAAACCACTTACCTTGCCCTAAATGGTTTATCACTGATCTTAAATATCTACCAACTTCAACCTTACTCTTATTCATTATCGAAATAATACTGCGACTGGTAATTTGTCCTTTCCTTTCACGGCTATTCCAATGAGAAGCATACCGTTGGGATGTGGGTTGAAAACCAGGGTTGTGATGGTCTTCCAACATTCGCATCATTGTTTCACCGACGACGAAGTTGAACACAAACGGAGGAAGTGGGCCTCCTTGTCGTACCCCAATTTTTGTAGCGAAGCTTCCGGAGAGCTCGCCGTACTCTCTCACACGCCCAGAAGTATGTGAATATAGGGACTGGATTATGTTCACAAACTTCTCGCGCGGCTCATGCTAACTTTGGCTTGGAGAACAATCACCTCCAAGAGAAGACTAAATGGTCTTTTCCTCCATCGTGATGATGCATTGGTTAGGCCATGTATTGCGTATGTCGAACCATGGTTTGCCGAAGAGAATGCCGTTTTCCGTGCACAATTCAGAGTGGCGCAAGCAGAGAGGCGGTCAACCCTTGACCTAGCAGAGAGGTGCTGTCGGTGCTACTCTCCCACCAGGATGAGAACTGCGCCTGGTGAAAACGCTGCAAGATATGACTGCTAGTCGATGTCAATGGTGTTTGTGTTTTCAGTTTCCATCCAGATTGCCTGAAGGAGTGTCTGGAGGTGTAGGCACCTCGGAATGATTGTAGTAAGCTAGCACCAAATCCCTTCCCTGTCCACCTTTATTCTTTTCTTCACAATAAGGCTTTCGAATAAGTCGTACGGCAGCGAAACGTCAATGTTGAACACTGATGTCATGCTGGCGAGATAGCTCAGCGGTTAGAGCGCGAGCGTACTGACCGGAAGGTCCGTGGTTCGAACCCTGCCTCTGCCTCTCGACTTCCCCTGTCTAGGCTTGGGCAACCTGGCAGTATCCCATCCCTCGTGCTTCCTTCGGGTGGCATGGCAGCTAGGCACCGAAAGGGTGGTACAGCTGAACGATTTATTTTATTTATTTATTTTTCTGTCCATGATGATGGTGATGATGATGATATCAAATTAGAGCGATTCACAGGTCTCGTCTTAAGATCCTATTTCAATTTTTCTTATACGATTAGTCTTTACAACCACGGAATATTTATTTTTCTCGTATAATATGTTATTTCCAGGAGGATTCGACACTTGAAAGGGCGTACAAGGCTCTGGAACAGTAAGCTCTCAATAATTTCTATGACCTTCATATCGGGCAATCATAATGTGTACTGATTCTTCATCCAAACCGATTACCCGGCATATCATTGATTGTTTGTACTGTGCTAACTTTTCGTACAAAAATTGACTTTTTCCTTCTTTCATTAGTGTTGGTGCACTTGACTTTGGGTAGTGAAGACTAGGCTACGAAATCAATACATGTCCGTTTGGAGAATGTTGATAGGCGCCCTTGCGTCTAAGCACGATCGCAGGTGTGTGCGAACGAGCTAGACATCTTATGGAGAGGAAGTCAGCGTCGCCAAATATTAGGTCCCAGTTTTCCGCGCATCGATATCCAGCTGTGGGTATAGAGGCATTCAGACTGTGGGCGGAAGAAAATCCCATTGTTCAGGTTGAAAAGACCCGCTGAGCTTCTTCAGGATAGCATATATGAAAGCAATCTAGCTCGATCGATTGCCGGAACTCATGATTATCCGACGACTGTCATTCACTTGGCTGTTGTGTAAACAAGGTTGTGAATACAGACAGAGGCCAGCTCTATCGTTGCCCCGAATGATCAGTTTTGATTGGAACAGTCTAAAGCCATCGGTGAGGGTTAGATGTCAATCGGGTTTGAGCCTTCGCGTGTGGCCTTTGTGAAGGTTCGCAAGAAGAATCCGCCCCTGTGTGAGGAATGGTTGTCCAACAAGAATAGGAGGAAATAGTTTTTGCCGACTAGCCATGCCGCCGCTTATTTCCTGGATGGGATTACGCTACTTGTGTGAGCGGAAGAATGTGACTCGGTTTGCGACCCACTGATTCTGGATGGAAACTGGCCCTATCTGGTGAACTAGTCAGGACGGACGAAAATAGTCAATACAACAACTCATGGATCAGTAAGGTGAGGACAACGCGAATGATCGGTACACACCCGCCCTTATCCGATTGTCCAGATGGTTCGAACACATCCGTGACTAGATAAGGGGACGAGATGGCTCAGTGGTTAGAGTGGGAACTAACTGAGCAGAAGGCCGTGGTCGAATCCGACCTCTGCCTGTCGAATTCCCCTGTCTAGGCTTGGATAACCATGCAGTATTCTAGCCCTCGTGCTTCCTCCGGGTGGCATGGCAGCTAGTCACCGAAGGGGTGTTACGGCTGAACGATTATCTTATTGTCGTGACCAGGTAAATTCACGGCATTCCATCGGCTCGTTGGGAAGCGCTACTAGGGTGGGGATGTGTGCAAAGTTGCAAGGTTGGCGACACTGCCACACGGAGTAAGCATCCCCAGATTCCCTTTATCGATAGTATGGGGTTTGGATTTGTGACTGAGAGGAAGGATAATTTACAGATTAGGTGAATCTTCCACCTGATGAGTATTTACCCGAAAAGCCAGTTATCATGTAGTGTGAATTCCGTGGTTGAAAGATCAGCGGTACGGTATCCTATTTAATTGCGAGTTAGTCACTGCTGCCGAATCACTGGTGGTCTCAAACTCTAACCGTAACGTCGCAGGTGCGAATCTTCTTGGAGTTTTGTGGGATGCATGTTGCTGCTGACTGTCAATAAGAATGAAATAGCCGTACATTGTTTCTTGGCTTTTCGGCATAGACTGACTTAATTTGCAGAACAAATCTTTGTTGTTCATATCCACACCACTCTCCTTTGAACGGTCGTTCTCCTGTTCTGGGTGGGTCCACACCAAAGGGAAGCACTGGACTCGAGTTTCGCTCTTGTTAGAGCTCATCAGTAGTGCATATCCAATGGCCGTGCCCGGATTTGAATCCCGGACATCCAGTAGTGCATGCGAGCGTGTTACCACTACTCCACCAACGCACATTGGACGCATCTGAATTTTCACGTCTGAACAGGCGGACGTGTTCACGCTTGAGCGATGTGATTGGTGTGCCCGACTCATCGAACGACGACCCAGTAACTGTCCTGGTTGTGTCGATCGATTGACACGCCAGTCAGGACTTCCCAGTCAGGTAGCGTCACACACGCTTGAAACCCACTGGGCAACTTTTTTGGCTTCAGTTGTTTTTTTCGCGGGTTGTGTATTTTCTTCATATTCGCACGACTCGTTTGTACGGTCGTTCTCCTGTGCTGACTGTTCGGACATGAAAATTTCAGATGCGTCCAACGTGCGTTGGTGGAGTAGTGGCAACACGCTCGCCTCGCATCTCAGAAATCCGGGGTTCAAATCCCGGCACGGCCATTGGATACGCACTGCTGATGAGCTCTAATAAGAGCGAAACTCGAGTCCAGCGCGTCCCTTTGGTGTGGACTCGTCGGAATAATTACGCCAGAACAGAACGACCGTTCAATCGAGAGTGGTGTGAATATGAACAAAATACATATCCCGCAAAAACCCCAACTGAAATCTTGATTGGTTTTCCAAGTCGGAGAAACATCTGGTATCGCTGTATCCCGTAACATTAAATCCAATAACATCAGTCGTTGATTATAATAATTGTGATAATTCGTGCTATGGTTAGGAAGCATTGCTATTGTGTCCTCTTCTGAACTCATGGGAGTGTCTCCTTGCTGAATGACATTGCAGTACGATTGATCCCATTCCTGACGATTTTAATCCCCTTGCGAGGAGTACTGTACATCACGGCGGCACTCCACTACCCGACCACTTGCCAAAATTGACACCTGAAATCGAATAGGAAATACCGCGGAATATCGGTGATTGTGTAATAAGATCTGTACTCCAGCAGGCTTGATGCCATCCATCTCACATTTCTGCCACTCTGACTTGAATGGCTTGGGTATTTGTGTGGAAACAGGATGCATACCTACTTGTGGGATGGTGTGGAGATACCACTGATCCACCGCCGTCATCATCAGCAATACAGTCATGAGGGAAGCATACTTTTTTCAAGGGTAGGGGGAGTAATTGCTCAAAAAGCTCCATTTCATATCGGAGAATTGTAGAATGTTTCTACACCTGACAACATTGGAGTGGAACGCTACTCACTGGATGGACTCAGCCTCTTCTATAAACCTTATGCACGCAGTACATGGAGGAACTGACGGCATGCCGACCACTGGAATCGTGCCGTGTTCTTCAGCAGGTAAGGAGAATCATCTGGACTCATTAGCAAGTAGTTTCTTGCAAGCCGCTATTGTAGGCACCAATTAACAACCTCTATATTAGAAAGGCACGACTGGTCATATAATCGAAGATGCTTGCTTATCAAACGTGCCGCCAAACCAGCATAATTTTGAAGTTAGAATACAAGGCAGGTTGCAGGATGGTCTAGGAAGGACAAGCTGAGTTCACATCATCTAAAAAAAAGTCGTTCAGCTGTAGCACCCTTTCGGTGCCTAACTGCCATGCCACCAGAAGGAAGCACGAGGGATGGGATACTGCCAGGTTGCCCAAGCCTAGACAGGGGAAGTCGAGAGGCAGAGGTGGGGGTCGAACCACGGACCTACTGGTCAGTAAATTCGCGCTCTAACCACTTGAGCCATCTCGGCCGTCATATCATCCGGTTTATCAGTAGTATAGATGTCAGGGAGTTGTGCAGGAAGTAAACATTCTGAGATGCGCGAACCATAGTTCACGAATATAATTCTATTTATTTCGGTTTTGTTCCTGCTATTTTTCGCTGTCTTACAAAAGATACGCCCCGGAGAGGTGAGGTCTGATTTGGTTTTCATTCGCCTACCTCTAAGCGTTCGACTTTTCAGACCATAGAACGTTCCAAAATTTCTTGGGTGGGAGAGGACCGTACCATATCCTAAATCTCTGATAGTGCGTAGGTTAAACGCTCGTAGTAGAATTCTGTTCCTATGGTTCGAAGTTTTCTTGGGATAGCGGTAACAAGCCGGCGCGTTTTGATCAGAGTTTGACAGGTTCCAAAATGCCGAAGATTTGTAGTCTAATCTTAGGCAAATTGCCGTTCCTCTAAGCGGATTTCGATTTCGGTAGCACCAAAGATCTACGACATCCAGGTTGTCGTTCGCATGGTTGTTCGAGTCGCTATATTTCAGCGGTCCTGAAAACTAGAGCGCTGACGTAGTGTTAGTAGCATACTACTCATAAGGTTGCTGAAAACCCCCCTTCTTGGGGCTGGCTTAGTCCCCGAGTTTTCATGAAACTTGCAGATTTGATGGCAAGAACAATGCACCGCGATGTCCCGAATATCGCGCCAGTTTAGAGATAAGACAACACCTGTGCAATCTATTCACCTGAAAAATACCATAGACCAGAGATTTGGTTGAGTCTACCGTTAACACCAAATTGACGTGTAAATGAGTACATTTCGCCGATACTGTTGAAGACATCTTATAGTTCCTGTTGGAGAAGCACGTTCTCAGATGTTCGGTTTCTTCAGAATGGGAAATTGTTGCTGCATTTATCCTCGCCGTATGCTGTTGCTATTCTCTGAATTTGGAGTCCTTTGGACAAAAATAACCAACGGGCTTAAGAGTACACTCATTTACTCGCATGTGGTCACAAACCGTCTACGGGGGATGCTCAATAAGTTGATAAATGCAAACGGTTTTCCACAATAACAATCGTCACAATTGACACGCAACATTACGTTTAAGGATCGCGTGTCTATCGTGGTTGACTGGACAACAAAATCCCATCTCCCTAATATTTGCACTTCAGTGCAGTTGTTCGTTCAATTCTCAGTTTGATTTTCTGTGTTTTGCTTCCGATCTACCCTTATAAAAGTCAGCACACTGCGATTCGTTTTGTACGTCAATCTATGACTGGTGCACCGCAAATCTCGGAGTTTCGTGAAGAGAACGACACATTGACCAACGCTGTGTAGAACGCTAGTTCGCATCGGTTTGCAATAGAACACTTCTCTAATATGACCTCATGGGTTAATTCGGGCTAGAGTTGGTGGTCGTTCAGATTAGTTAAGTTTCGTAAGGTGTTGAATTTTGAGAGCTCATCCAAGGTCACATTTTTCAGTGAGTTTACTCGTCTCGCCAAAGATGGAGTCATCTAATTTTGTTGAGACTGACTCGGTCCGTCGTATATTACTGATAAACTCTTGTGGTGTAAAGAGCGTTTGGGTGGTACTGTGACGCAGTTTCAAACAGGCACGATTCCAAGACGGACACTAAACTACGTTTCCAGCTGGTACTGCATATTGCATTCAGTGTCGCGATTAATGGCATATTTCTACTCGAACCAATATACCTACAGACTGGTTCATCGGAGTCTGAACACTGAGTTGAACGCTTTGAGTTACGGCGCATCCTTCGTAGAAGCTAATTCGACGGACTACACGAGGGCGCTGTGATGAAACACGGTGCCAGTCAATTGTCAGGCTGTTGGAAGTGTGAAATTCGATCCAATGGTCTATGAGGTCGTTTTGCATTCGAAGAATATGAAATGTGATTTCGCCGACCATCTCAAGGAGCCTTTATAGGGTCGTCGCGTTCAACGTCGCATACTTGTTAAGGAAGAGCTACCTTTTGCTGAAGCTGGGATATCTGCAGACAACATGAGCATGTCCAGGCAGCTACAGTCAAGTTTGAAACAGTTTTGCTCGACACATCGTCTTTCCATCGTGGACTGCGAGTTTCATCGGGTAAAACCAGAGACTAAGTTGTGATTTGCTGGTATTTGTAAAAGCGAACGATGCCTTTTCTGTGGTGACATTCATGACGTCTTGCCAACACCACTTTTCTTGTTTGTGGTAAACTGGGGCAAATGAAAAAGGTGTGTAGATCCGGGAAATACGACTTCGCGCAGAGGAACTTGGATAATGCCCATGATTCTGGACCTATTATGTTCAACTTCAGCAACACGAAAGCAAGCACCAACTTTACAGGTAGGGGTTTTCATACTTTATCATGGTAGGAAAGAAACCATACTGCATTTTTAACCACCCACTCAGGACACTGCAATCGAAAGCGTCTAAGAAAATGCATGAGTTGTCTTTGCATCAGGTTGACTAATGGGGAAAGGTACTTGAGGGATGATAAATTGCTTCAGCCAAATTTTTTTCGTTCCAAGGAGAAGCACCACCACAGAAAGTGCAACCGGTAAAGACCAGTACAACGCCTTCCTTTAGCGCAAAATCAGACTCTGCGTGGTCCAGTGCGCAGTTTGGTGGTCCAGTGCTCCCCTGCCAGATGAAGCATGCACATCCCTCTCGGGTATTTTGAGATCACCAGCGATCCTGTATTCATGAAATGTAGGATCTTGTCTTGTTGCAGTCAGTAAGAAGGATTAATCGAGAGGGAGACTCATCCCCCTGAACTCATAATTCCTGTGGGTCTCATCACTAATCGTCACGATGATGATTGATGTCAAATGTGTTGGAGCTGCCGGTGAATCCGAAACTTTATTGAAGGGCGGTCGCAGCCGAAGGACCAGATGATTTCATGGGAGTCTCAAACGGAGCTGCCCTACCCTCAGCTCAATCTGATTAGTGTCTCCCTACAGGTTCAACTTGATAATGATTCTACACTATTTATAGCAACGTATGACCAGTTGGGTTTGTACCAGCTCAAATTAACATTTGATAAGGAGCCATGTGATTCGATTTTCAATCTGCAAGTGCTGTCTTTATCTGGATATCCGTTTGCATGTCGTACTCTTCAAAGTAGCTGAGGTGTTCCTGGTCAGCAACCTCACCAAATTTATTGGTTCTGTGTTGATTGAAGACAGGTAGTCTGCATAATGGGGCACATCAGCGGTTATCTCTCTCTTTTAAGAGCGTACGCAAGCACACTGTAGAAAGCATCTTGCCATTAGCCTGGTACTTGTAGAATCAAAGTCTTCATTAGTCTCATGGACACAAAAGGACGCTCGCTCCAGAAGTCAGCGAGAATATCTACGATAGAGGAAAAACAGTAAATTTTGAAAGATGAAGTTAGGCTTAATGATTTCCAAATGCCTACTCCACTGCCAAAAGATGTCTTCGGTGCGGACGCTGAAGCCAAGTGAACATCAGAAAACAAAACAGTAGAGTGCTCCCAATAATTCCTCGCCTCTCTAGCGGGGGAAGGTAAAGTTAACTGTCTTAGTCACCTCACAAACAAGCAATCACCAAGTGAATTATTTTAGCGAAATACACTCGTTTGCAAACAAATTTGGTTCTACGAGAGATTCACCTGGAACCTAGCTGAATCTCTCGTTTGTGGTGTTTCTCAGCTTAGTAACATCTGGGTTCATCTGACTGCATTTTCGCTAATTTCGTGCAATTTGGTTGAAGTAGAACACAAGGATGACGGAAACCCGAGGGCTGCACCTACCTGATGAGCCCAAAGAAGGGCGAAACCGGTTGAGGGTTGTCGAAGAATTTTCAGCACTCTTATGAGTAGTGCAATACGAATATACATGAATTTTAGGTTCTACCCACCCACTGCGCACTGAGACTGCAAAGTAATGCTATAAGATTCAGTATATTTCCAGAGGCTAAAATTTGAGGAAGCAAGAAAAAGCCGCCACTTCGCAGCGAGTTTTGACAGAAAGTTGGTTAATCAGAATCATGTTCCGTCATCATCACCACTGACAACTTCCCGGTTTTCTACCATCCGGATTGAGGCAGAATAGTTAGGACTTCGAAAATTTACCGCTGGCTCCAAAGGACCGTTTCGAAGTGGTCTATTTTTGGAAGAACAGCTTATTGAAGGAAAGCCATTCCTTTCTGCTCTAGGTCAGTATCCGTCTACTTTACTGACGAACCCGTTAAACTGTCATCACCGCCTTAAGGTTTGCTTCTAGTTCCCTTCTTCCAGGATATGAGTACCGATTTCTCCGTTAATTTTGAATGTACAGCATAAATCGTTTTCAGTAGTTCGTCCCTGGAACATCATAACTGGACAGACTTGTAGAGCTCTCGTTTGAGATGCTGTCAACATTTTACCTTATCTTTGGCCTACACGCTAAAGAATGGACGCCCATCGCTGTCAGGGGGCGTGAGCTTGTGGCGTGCCTAGGTTTATGTACGGTCTGTTTATTAGACCAAATTTGAGCTGTCGGCAGCTCAGTGAGCGCGCCAAAGATCGTCCACACTAACTGAGCTGCCGCACTTCCCTTCGACGAGAGAAAGTTCCAATAGGTTTCCTGACAGCCGCACCAGCATGGACCCGCTTTTGGGTTCTTTGATGTGTGTTGAGACTGACATTCGATTCCGGTTCTACTATTTTGCAGGAGTGTTTGGGTGAACAAAGGATGAAGGGAAATGACGTTTAGTGCAGGGAACAGTCTGGCATTTTCATGTCACAAATCAGGTGAACTCTTTGAGCTGTACCTGATGCAGACTGGGTCATTTAAATGATATCGATCCTTTCAGGCACACGTGACCATGTTTGACTTAAGTCACCTGCCCGTTTTAACTGAATCCAAGAGCTTATTACTATGTAGAGGTCAGTCTAGTGGCAGAAATCGAATTGCTTTCGTACTGTTCTGTGCTGTTTACGTTGCAGTGTGGAGGGCTCCTACCCACCTCTGTTGTTTTTAAACATGCGACCATCTACTCTGGTTTATCGGCTGTTCATTTGCTGTGTTTTCTCACTAATGGTCACACGCTTCATATATGTGAATGTTACTAGGCTCTATGAGTCAAAGGAAATTACCCCTGATGAAACCGATGAATCTGTATACAGCATACAGCCTGTACACAGCAAGTGGGATGCACTGAGGAGTTTGAATGGCAGTTTGTTTAAAACGGATACTCTTACGACTATCGCCTGCAGCCAAAGCTCCATATCAAGTAACAAATTACTTGGCGTGCCTTTTCGGAAATACAGTTTTACTGGATCACAGCAGTTTTCATTTCCCATGTCTGTTGACTTGCTTGCTTTGATTTGCAAGTTTCGCCAAGGCCATTCACTACAGGCAGAGCTGCCCGACGATCGTGATTTCCCGTTTCTGATCAACCAGCCAGAGTTGTGTACTGACACTGAGTCAGCAGAACTCGACCTCATACTTCTCATTCGAACGGAATGTAAACACCGTGTACGACGAAATATTATCCGCAGACTGTGGGCAAACCATTCTTGTTGGGGTGAGATACGTGTTAAACATGTATTTTTGCTAGGTAAAGTTGAACAGGAACAACACATGAGCAGTGTTCAACACGAGGCTCGTCAGCACAGGGATATGGTACAACAAGACTTTTTGGACACCTACAGGAACATTACCTACAAATTCCTTCTGGGCTTGCAATGGACACTCGCATACTGCTCACAGTCCAAATGGCTTCTGTTTATTGATGATGACTTTTTTGTCAATCCACGTCAAATGGCTTCTTTGCTCCAAGATTTGCGCAGAACACCTCGTCGCTATCTGATCCTGGGTAGTCAGCACACAATGAGTGATACTATTCGTGACAAGTCCAAATGGGGTATCTCCAGGAGCCTGTACCCCTTCGGAAGCTACCCCAACTTTCTTTCCGGTGGTTCCCAGTTGATCGGTGCTGATCTGGCACTCGATATTTACATCAGTTCACGTTTTACAAACTACTTTCCTCTGGACGACGTGTTCACCGGTTTGATTTTGAACAAACTTATGGTCACACCGGTGCATTCGAAGCATGTCATCATTCATTTGCCCTCCAGACGATTCAAAATGATCTCAGAGAATATTCTGACTCTTCACAGCTTGCAAAGACCTGCTCAACAACGTTTGTTGTGGTGGAAGCTGGGCTTGTCAAACATGTGTAAGGTGTGGCTGTGATATCTGTTTGTAGTACAACAACGCTATTCGTCAGACCATGTATTTGAAACTTTTGTATGGTTTAATACAGTGGTGCGCAATTCGGATAGATGCTTCTCCGCTCAATGTGGACATCGTTTGCGGTGCATGCTTGACATAGGCCAGCACTAGGTCCCCTCTCTCATATCCACTCCTTTTCTCTTCTTTTCACTCTAGGGCTTTTACTACATTATATGTATACATATGCAATTGGACGAACTTTATGGTTGTACGGCAATGAAGCATCAGTGTCAACACTGACGTTGCTGTCTTTGATGATGATGATGATGATGATGATGATGATGATGATAATAATTTGGTTTGCTGGAAGGTGAGATTAGATGGAATGTTCGGTCAGCTTGGTTCATGCACTTTAGGTCTGAGATACTACTACTGTGGACTCCTCTTTGCCAATAACTGCATAGTACCACGTGTCAGCTCGACTGATATTAAACCGTTCTCCATACACTTGCCAGTTATACACCTTCTATTCTATTTACACCGGGTTGCTCGGCGATTTCCACAACGTCTCGGTGGCGAGAACTGTAGCCTTCACCCCAAAACTTCAACACTTTCTCAACAGTGTTCAGTGCATGCTCCGCTGTTGCGCAGTCTTTCAGTAACACTCCATATGAGTCTGCATTTCTCGGCAGCTTGTCTGTTTTGCTCATGATGATGATAATGATGATGATGATGATGATGATGATGATGATGATGATGATGATGATAATGATGATGATGATGATGATGATGATGATGATGATGATGATGATGATAATGATGATGATGATGATGATGATGATGATGATGATGATGATGATGATAATGATGATGATGATGATGATGATGATGATGATGATGATGATGATGATAATGATAATGATAATGATGCATGTTTCTAGGACGGTAACTCATTAGTCACTCTCCTACAACACCCGGCGTACTAATGTACAAAGGCTGTGAATGAAACGTCTTAGGGTTGCTTCCATTTTTCGTCATAATATCAGTGACTCGAAAAATTCCAGTTTCAAGCTGGTGAACTACACCATGAGATGTGAGCATCAAACAAAGGCAATCGAATTGGTGAGCACAACTCACAGGACAAAAGTCGACAGTTTAAGTCAGGAAGCTTTCGAGCTGGGAACGGTTTCCGTAGAATCGCTGATGTAACGTTAGCACTGTTCAGGAAGGATCGTAGGTAAGGCCACACAACTGGACTCAGAATAAGCCTGGGGGTAGGAGGAATCTCTATAACCCCTAAGCACATTTAACTTCTTGATTTAACACACTACTTACAAGGTTGCTGAAAACTCTTGGACAACCGACCACCGATTTTGGCCTCCGTATGTTCTAGTTGAGCCAGAATTGGACAGAATGTGACATGTTAAACGAGAGAGCTTGGTTCAGATGAGAATCTGTTGTCAAAACCAAACTTACATGCAAACGACAGAATTTGTCACATCATCTTTTTCGCCACGAAGCTGATGACGAAAGCTTCGTTCGATCACGCCTGAAGCCTTTACTCCAACTTGTGTGCAAACCAAATGTACCGCAGTGGGGTATAGACTAGAATTGTAAACTTATAAACGAGAAATCTCCTCGAAAACCGCTGTCGATTTCCTATCCTGATTGGTCTACCATATTGGTCTCAGGAAACGCCTGTTACCGCATGTTTTCCAGTTTACAGAGATTGGGTGAATGTTACTTCACATGTGGTCGATATTTTGCATCCCATCCTGTGTCATGGAACCCGATCGGAACCACGTTGACTATTTCTGTTCAGTATGGTTGCATAAATGTTTTGTATTGTGTTCCACATCCAGCCAAAAATGAACTGTTTAAAAATAATCGTCGCGTTTCATTTGATTGTAAATTGCCGGTTGAATAGATTTATTGCCCCCCCCCGCGGACCGATAACGCAAGGCGCTGCAGGTATCAGAAATGTTGTTGTGTCAGACAGCGTCAAGAAATTCGTAATAATTTAGTTGAAAAACTGGTGAACTGGCTGTGTAACAAGTACTTCAGTCGTGGAAAACATCCAGTACTATCAACTGCGGTGGCTTGGCCATGTGCCACGCATGCCAAAACATCGTCTACCGAGATGAGTCTTACCCCCTTACCCATTTCAAGACAGCGCAAACTGCGAGGTGAACAGCGTTTGACTAGGCGGAAGTGTATTACAGAGATGAGGAAGGGTTTAGCTGTTAGTTCTACCGCTAACAGCTAAACCCTCTTACATGGGGTCCCTGTGAAACTGCTGCGCTTGGTTGGAAGCAGTACAAGAAGCCGTAGTTGATCGGTGTTGGTGGCATGCGTTCTAGCACATTCTTTCCAGATTTTCTGATTGAGCGGTGTAGGCATGTCAAAATGCTTGCGATAGGCCAACATCAGGTCTCTCCCTCTCCTTTTGTCTTCTGTCTTTGTCTTTTGTCTTCTGTTCACTTTAAAGCTTTAGTTATAACCGAATAAACTTTGTGTTCGTACGGCAAGGAAACGTCAGTTTCAATACTGATCTTGCTGTTTCTGATGATAAACCGATGATTAGTCCCAGCAAAAGAACTCCTCTTGCCGTTTTGGTATCCTCATACACTTGTTGTTATCACCCAGTTTCGTGTTTTCACAGAACCGTAACACTGTAGAGCTTGGTGGTTTGTAACGCCGAGTCAGGAACCACAACACTTTGTCCTGAGTTTCTAATTATCTTACCACCGGAACGGATTCTGCCAACATGTACGTGACAAATAATCAGCGTACTTCCTGTCGGTTAAACGGGCTAGCGAAAATCCATGTAGTCATCCGTTGTGAGGATGTAGACTAAATAAATTACCGAAAGTAGCGAAACACACTCATTTGCACACCAATTTGGTTTTGACGGGAGTCTCATCTGGAACCCAGCTGAATCTCTCGTTTATAACTACAATTTCTCAGCAGAGACGTACTTTATGCACAAAATACAATAAGGGCAAACCCTGACAGCGTGAATCTGGCTTGTTCAATTGGACTACGTTCTTCTTGGAAGAAGCACTGTCGAATAAACGAGGAAGGAGACAGAGGTTTGAGCCCGAATCGAACTTTATTTGCTGCTGGTAAACTAAGAGGGTAATTAGACGGGGGCTGTGGTTTCGAACTGCTGCTATCCTCAGATATCTATAAGCAAAGTGCTCAGGTTTCGCACTCCGCTGATTAAATCTGTCATTTTCCGAGGAAGACGAAAAAAAATGAGATCAAATGCACGATAGTTCCCCATTACAAGTATGATGATCCTGCCCCCTTATTAGGTTGTTTGTCTCGAAACTATTTTGTTTTATGTAGAGAACGGTTTTTCCCGTAAAAGTTCACAGAAACTTGCTTCAGGACCATTTGCTTCAGCACCGAATCGACTATATCGGTTTCACAAGAACTGATTTAACTGTGGACGAAATAGTTTTCGAAAATTAGGTCGTTGTTTTGGGGATGCATCGCGTTAGATCAGTTCCATGGCATAGGAAAATCTAAAAATGGACTTCGTATGTGGATGCACTGGGAGTTTAGGCTGCAAATACGTCCCAGTTTTTGTAATCCTCATAAAAATCTTGTAACATGGTCAGTCTTGTGACCATTATCATCTAGGGGAATGGTGAATGTACGAGAATCAAGCTGCCCAACAGAGCCCTGAGATGAACTAACCGATAAAGTTGATTTGTGTTGCCCACAATGGCACAGCGATGACGGTCCCTTCAGTGGTCATCATCATCATCGATTACGCGCATCACCATCGACAACCAAACATCAGTGGTCGACACAGACGATTTGCTGCCGCACTACCATAATTTATTTCAATGCCCAATTTTGAAATAAAAAACAAAAGTGGATAAGAAGGGAATCAGTACTAGTCTACCACAACCATTCGAAGGTGCCTACGCATCCAGACACTCATTCGTGCCATCTGGATAGAAACTGGCAACAGAAACTTCAGTTACATCGACTGGCTATCACATCTTGGAGCGTCGCCAACCAGGCACAGTGGGGATCACGCAGTTCCCACTCTGGAAGACGAGTCCTAACTACGGCATCCAGATTTTCGTAATCTCCTTTTTAACCCTTTGTCGAGCCAAAGGTTGACCACTTAACATCTTTCGTCACCCTGAATTAGACAAGAAAACAGCACCCTGTTCGACCAACGACGTTTGGCTTGCGCAATATATGCCCTAAGCACCGCGGTTTCTGGTGCTGGACACATTCTTCAATGGAATTCCCCAAAGTACAACCAAAGACTCGCTTCTAAATTGCCTCGTTATGGATTCAGGCACGTGGCCTTCAGGATCTATGATTCTGAGACTACGGTTATCGGAGACTAGAAGACTTCTGAGCTTCGCTGCTCATGTTGGCCACTTCCCACAACCATAAATCAAAATAACCCAAATCCTGTAGCCTGATACACATACCCCTTGAGATTCAGAGGTACACCGCTTTGCATAAAGTTAACAAACGTCACCCGAGATTTGGAGAGTCGCGCGCCAACCTCATCTGTCATACTTCATTCGGAATTTAGACAACTCTTGAGATACGTAAAAAGCTTTCCAAATTCTGATGTCTATCTGGATTGTAATTGGCGTGTTAAGTAACTGCACATCAAAAAGCACAACCTTACACTTTTTGGGTGCAAATTGCATACCAAAGGATGGGATGCCTTTGGTCAGTTCATCCAGAAACACTTTCGCTTTCTCCTCCTCTTCAAAGATAAGAGCGATGTCATCTACTTACTCCAGATCGACAAGGTTTTCTTCACAGGCTATTTGAACACCAGGGTTTTAGAGACCCTCCAGCGTTCGTCTCATTATCTCATCGATCACGAAGTTGAAAGGGAATGGAGAGAGTGGGCATCGCTGACGGACATCGCTTTGTTGTATCTCTCCATCAGCCACTTTCAAGGGCTGATTCAACCAGACACGCCTCCCGCCGACCGTGCAAGTCGTCGACTACATATGATGAGCATTTAGAGTCACCTTTTTATCACCACGGTGCGTAGGGATTCGAATGTCTACAGTGCTATATCACTCAGGTTGTTGAACCATTTTAGGATCCCATAGTCCGGTAAAGAACTATCTTTCTTTCACTACGCTTTCCAACACTGCTGCAGTTGTTCTCGAAATACTTCATACTATGATTTAGCATTCTAGTCCTTATTTGCCGATTTTGTAACCTCTTTAGTGGGTTAGGTTGGGTTTTGATGAACTTATCTACGTAGCTGTGTGAGGCGAACTCAAATCTTCATCCCCATGAAATTTTCACCAGCCGGAATCGTTTCTGTTATGTCTGCTGATTCGCTAATCTGCTGTATCTGATTGCTGACCCGCTCCAGTGCCTAATGCCGGGAAAAAAGACTCAGAGAAGGGAACACAACAGCTATATTCCGAACAAGCGAGTGCGGGAGCGTGAGTACGTGCGAGGGCGAGGATACAACTGTCTCAAGCTGGTTATTGGTGGGACACTGTCTAACTTGGTCCAATGCTGACGCACGCGGTCTGGTCTTGGTATAGGCTGCGACTCGCTGCATACTGCGGGGGCGTTGTCTGACCTTGATCAACGCTGACTCGCGCTGTCTGGGTTTGATAGAAGGCTGTGAGGCGCTGTATATTGAGGGGGCGTTGTCTGTCTGGTCAACATCTACAGAGCTGAGGGTCTCAGTAGATTTCGGGCATTCAGTGGTTGCTTTCGGGAATCTGACCTTCCTGATAGTTTCTACAGCCGTTTTTTCCATAAATCCCCACACGGATTTTGGCCTCCTTGGTTGATCTGGTTTCCAGCCTCTTATTACGAGTTTTCAAATAAATGTTATTTTATTAAAAAAAATAACCTTATTTTAACTTGGAAAGACGAAAGTAGTAGTTCACTACAGGTTTTACGAGCTTCCGGGCATAAACCAAAGACAAGGTGGGGAGGGGCTACTGGATCGATAAGCGGGCAGTTGTGAACAGTCATCAGACACTGTAGATCATCGAAGGATCTGTTGCCTCCAGTTCTCCAGCTTAGTCAAAGTGTCACTATGCTGCCTATTTTGCGCCATCCAACCTATTACTGGTTGATTAATATTCATTGTTTGAACGATTCTCTAAGTCCGGAGATTGCAGTCAGTCGCCTGCTTGTGTCCCTAGGTCAATGGACCACACAGCAATATAATCATTCGAAATTTTCATAGTTCACCGCAAGTTGTCAGTTTTGAAATAGGGGTATCTCAGCAGTTGAAGAGGACGGACGATGTATTGTATTCAGAGATTTTAATAGCTCAGTATACCAGAGAAGAAAATAAGATAACATTCTGAGCGAAGGTTTGAAACAAATCGATCGCGGTAGGACTTCCCAAAGAAAGTGAGAGAAAGGTGTTTGAACAAACCGATGCACGTGTTTGATTATTGGTCAGTTGCAGTATGGATGGTGAGACCGTTGTGGTGAAAAGAAACACTTTTCCAAAAGCAGACCACGCGGGAAATCTTGCGGAAATCCGTACCGAAGCGTTCCAGAGACACACGGTTCTGGCCCCAGCCGAGATTCGAAGCAGACGGGTGTTGTCAGGAGACTGATCCGCTGCTGTGAACGTGGGTCTAGAATGCTTCGTTGTAGGCGTTTACTTCGCTGCAGGAGCCGCGTATGGTTCTCCGGAGTTGCTAACCACAAACCTAACTTTGTGGTACAGGATTACTTCGTCTGGAAAAACTCGATGACAAATGAAAATCAAAATAGACACGCGGTTACCCAGTGTTGACAGACATCCCGATGTTCATCTTCCACATAGCGACTATTACGCAACCTACTATCACACAGTGAACGTTCGTTCTCACTCTGGTTAAATGATCAAACCTTTTAAGTGAACTTGTCTGTGAAGACCACACGGAAAACAGTAGCTGCTCGCTATTTTGCTATTCCGGTAGCATAGAGCAGGTTGGGAAGTTGAATCATGAATGATTTGACATCTCTCAGAACAGCGTTTGTGAGACTTTTGTGCATGAAGTATGGGGCGACTCACTACAAAGATTTTCATCCTGCTAACTGGCTGAAATTAAGGATACCCATGCCTACAGTTAGTTGTTGTAAGGCGTATGTTTTGGAAATTAGCGCAAAACCAGAGAGATGAGAGTTGTTTACTAAAGACTAATTAATTTATTGACCACTTATTTATGAAACCAACGCTAGTAAGGAATCACGAGTTTTCTGCTTTTGTGGCAATCACTATTGCAGGTAGTTTTATTAAGAGTTGTGTTTTTGAAAAAAAAGTTGAAAATGTGATTGTTCCACTATCCAGCAGCCGTGTAGCGGGTACACACGACTGACACGAGGTTCGCTCGCCGTTACACTTGGAGGTTTTGAGTTGAACTGTTGTTAGTTTGTTTGGCGACATGTCGCTTGTAATGCTGTACTTTATGATAACGCGCAAGAAAGTCCGGTAGCCTATCTGACCTGGTACAAGTTTCCAAATCAGTTCTTGGCGCTTGTGTCGGTGTGTTTAACAGAATGCAGTGTATTCGCGTTTGGAGACGAGAAAATCCACAACAAATTGAATATCCTTAGATCAACCGTTTACAGGGAAACTATCACATAAAACTACCTATACGTAAATCCTGAGATCACCTACTGCCCAAAATCTGTAAACGGATTTCAGCATAACAATTTTTAGCTCCCACAAATGGGAAACCAATATGAAATATCCCACCTTAAATAATTCACTTGGAAAGACATCTTGAGCGTAATTATCGCGTTACATGCCTGAGGTGTTTCCCAGCTTCAATCACAAGGATAATTACCCGAAATTAGAAACTGTTGGTTTCTGATGTGGAGTATTTTTCATCACATGCTCTTTGAGGCGTAAGTTCTCGTTTTAGATAATGAATAATGTAACCATTTCGAGAGCATTTCTTAACCTCAGTGTATAGACTTTCACACACACACAAACACACACCTATTCTCTTACTTAATGCTGAAAAGCAAGACAATCTTCAGTGAAATGCGATCACTCGAAAATTACACTGGTACTAACAATCGACTTGACTACATTCCTCATTTACGATATTTTCAGACTAGATGTGCTGCACAAAATCAACCTTTATTTCATAATGCACTACTCATAAGGTTGCTGAAAATTCTTCGACAGCCCACGACCGGTTTCGCCCTTCTAATTAGGGCTCATCAGGTAGGCGCAGTCTCCGAGTTTCCCCGGTCAACCTTATGTTCTACTTGAACCCAAATTGGTTGTATGCTCTTCAGGGCAATCTAGCTCCCGCATTAGAGACGCCCTCGGGATCTTGGAACTACCCGTTCACGGCCACTCTCTCGGAGACGGGTCGAACTTTCTCGTCAACTAGTTCTATCATTACTGACAGTTATTGGCTTGTTCGATGGAAGATTATTTTAACGACCACGTCTAAGGTGATGCTTCTTCATCCGCCGTCGACTCCCCAAATATACCACGATGTTGCATTTCTTCAAGGTGCACCTTATTCAGCTATACCAGCAACACATTGTTGTTAGATTCATTTTTGTTTGTTCTTTCTCCCTTGCCACTAACAGCACTGTCGAGACCATTCTCGGTCCCTTGCTGAATCACTGGTTTTCCGTGGACCAACTGGATGCTTCAGTGTATAACTCGAAAAACTTTTATTTCATTTGGGAGTGACTGGGAGGATATAATGGGATAACTTACTACTCAGTGACCTTACGAGTAACGGTTATACTATATCGAATAAAGATGGTCTTCGTTAGAAAGTAGCAAAACGTTCTACTAGAAAACTTTGCCAATTCGCAGAATCGTGGCGATAAACTTTCACTTTGGTCGGAAGCTCACAACCACTGAAGCTTCAGATTTCCCTGATTGTCAACTTTGAACCCCTAATGAATTGAAACGAAGACAATCAAAACATTGTGATCCCCTTCGCTGATTGCATTCGAGTTAGCAAACCGCTTTCACATGTTCTTTGCTGAATACGCTCTTGTGTTTGGGCTTCAAACAGACAGGGGTCACACTTAGCTATTTCCTCTTTGTCTAGTCTATTTACCCATGGATAAATCTTTCAATTACCATGGCCGAAAACAAACATGAATGTCAATAATATAAGCTGCATTCCGATATGTAATCAAGAATTAGGGTTGTCAGGACGCGTCCAGACATGGATGAAGTACACGTACAGAGAACGACGTGTCCCCAAGGTCACCATCGGTTCCACACGTTCCGGATAGCAGGTGCGTTGGCGGAGCTCACCAAACACGGCTCAGCAACATACGACCAACGGAGTGGGGCTGAAATTGTCATTTAATCATCCTATATATTTACGCAGACTACAGCCGTGTCCTGAGTTCTCTGTCTTCTCCTTATCGCGTAGTCTGGCAGGCTCAGTGCACGCGTAACCAATAGACGACCAACCCACGATACAACGAGAGTTTATCTAATGCGTTTACTGAGTGACGCTCTCTGGCTCCGGTCAGATCACGTGATTTGGTATTGACGAAGTCTGCAAGTCCTCCAACTTCTCTCAGACGGGAGATTCATGCAGCTTTGGAGAATTATCTCTTGTTTTATGATGAAATCTATATTAACGGTAAAATTCACACTTTAGAGAACTCAGATGCGAAAAGTATAAATTGTAAGAGTTTTCTGGGCCCCGTTGGCGGAGAAATCGTTCTTGAAACAGGCGGTCAGCACCGAATCATGCCATGCAAACAGAGTGACTGAAGGGTGATGGCTTTTTCTCTCCTGTGCAAATGTGACTTCAGCAAATAGATGCTCATATTTATGGTATTATGACATCAAGCAGACGACAAAAGGTGTGATTATTCCAGGAGCTTCGTAAGATTCGTGAAATTGGTGATCACAAGTAAGGGTGAAACAGCTGTACAGTGTTACTCATCTGTTTGGTCCTCTGGTTGGTGTTGCACTGGAGGGGTACCATGACTCTGTGAGGAAGTTTGGAACCCTGTCGATGGTAGAATCAACCGAAATTTACACGAATCTTTTGTCTACAATATGCTGCAAAAAGACAACCTAGTATTTTGGAAGGAACAGTCGTAGACGGAAATATAGAAAGTAAGGTCAACGAAAACTGTGCAGAGGAAAGTACCAATTTCCACAGACAGGCGGGCAGCAGCACGACGAAGTCCTGCTGCAGTATTGTGAGAACTCGTATTACGGGGTGGCCTGGAGGGAAGGTTGTACTGTTCTGTGCGACAGGAATGTGAAGCTGGTGGAGCGTTTACATCAGGTGATCAGCAGCTATGACGCCTTCCTCGGAAGAAGGAGGGGTCAGTGAGTGTTGGCTTTAAAAACCGAACACTCTCACCGACCAATGGCTGACCACCGATGCATTATACAACGTGGTGCTACTCAGAAGATACACGCTGTGCGCAGCCGCATTGGCAGTCAGACAGTTGTGTTTTACTGCGTGTGCTGTCGGGCCAGACCGGCCAACTGTAGATAAGTGGCTTGACCTCAAAAAGGGTCCCCCAAGAAAACCCTAAAAACCACTGCCTCGCCGTCCAGAGCTTATTGAATGGGTCCTGGAACAAAACGTACATCTTCCCGCTGTCTATTGGATCAGAATTTGAGTCAAAGGGGTACCTTCTTCGGGTTGAGTGACCGGGAAATATCATTCGCCCTTGCTAGTCTTCTTTCACCGGCCCTCACCCACACCCCTTCCCCATCCATCAAATGATGGACCATGTCGTGCGATGGTACCTAACTGGCTTTACTTTCTTCTAATAGGCTGTATATTGATAACCGGTTATCTTTCCAAGGTGACCGGGAGCTTCTGCTGTGCCGGCGCCACTGTGGACGGTGTACATCATCAGACGGAGCAGATAAAATTGTTGCCAATGTAGCAAAACCTTGGCTGTCGGCTGTCGCTGACTGATTACAAATAGGACTGGAAACTTGTGACTACAAGGCCTTCCTTGGAGGAATACAGTTCTCTTTTAATTCACGGATCACGAAGGGTAAGTGAGCACATTTAGTGTGTGAAGTGATTGGGTCCTCCGAACGGCACAAATCCGTCCGCAACGACTGAGCTAAATTCATCATTAGTACACTACAACTAGCAGACATACAGGTGGAAGATGTAAAATTTCGAGCGTGTCTCGCATGATCGCGAAGTATTGGCTACGTGGGTCAGCCACGACATTAAACGGAGCGCTGTCATTTTCCCCTGCTGGTTTCGGTTGATGGCCTCTCACCTACACCAAGTTGGTAATACCGCTCTCCATGAGAAACGCTCGTCCGAAATGACAGAGAAAATGGGGCAATTCTCCGGCTTTCTAGCTCACTTGCTCTCCTCTGCGCTTCATGCATTACGACATTATTCCCACACTGCGTAAACAGTGTGAGTAATCGGAATACCAGTTCCTCCAAAATGGGGCCGCATTCATGGAAACCAAAAAACGGCATGCCCGCCCCCCCCAAAGAGACCTCTCCCAAACACAGACCCAGTGCCATCCTGTCCTAGGGATTACTGTACACCAAAGATAGCTGATGTGGTTGGGAAATGCTGCGAGTGAATACCAACTAGTATACATTAGGCTGGAAGTCATTTATCTTCCGTTTAGAAAACTGTGTAATCTATCACACAATTCAATACGGAACAGTTTGACCAAGCGGAGACATTCCCACGTTGTGCAAGGGCCTTAAAACGTCAATAACGAAAATCACACTTATTTCCCCAGATCAAGATGATGAGAGGCGAGATGGCACAGTGGTTCGAGCGCGAATTTACTGACCGGAAGGTCCGTGGTTCGAACCTTACCTCTGCCTCTCGACTTCCTCTGTCTAGGCTTGGGCAACCTGGCAGTATCCCAGCTCTCGTGATCCCTTCGGGCGGTATGGCAGCTAGGCACCGGAAGGTGTTACAGCTGAACAATTTCACATTGATTCAGATATCCCAAAGCCTCACTAGGGCTTTCCGGACGTTGATCAATGACCTTTTGTCGGTAAGCTGACGCCAGTAAATCACAAAATCGGTCTGCTGTAACAGACGGTGGTTCACTCCGTCCAGACACATTCCTCACTCTGTGCAACCAAGATTCTCAGTCAAATCTACTCAGCAAAGCACAACGGACTGGTGGACACAGCTATGCTTTGCGGCTTTGCTGTTTTTTTTTTTGCGGCGCACCACAGTTTTTCTATACTTACTTGAAAACTATGATAGAAATTCACGTCGCATTTGGAGGGGTTGCACGTGTACAGTTTGTATCTAACGTAACAACATATGGTGTGCGCGTCACCAGAAGAACAGTTATTTTGTTAAGTCCGAAAACAATACTATGAATTGGAATAACTTGCTTAAATGACCCTTCGAATTCAGCATGGTTCTGTATTTCCAATTGGGCCTTCATTAGCCCACTCTTGAGAAGTAGCCTGAGGTCACCTTTTGCCATCTCCCTGTCCCATCAAAGATTTGATTAACTATGTCATTCTCTAGTTGATTTCGGATTGAATTTTTGGTTTGAGTTAGAAGTTTGGTGAGTTCCATTCACTTTTTTGTATGGCTTGCAGAAACTGGTCACGAACACCATGTGTAGAATAGTCCGACTATACGGGAAAGCCCACGCAAGCCAGAAATTGTGGATTCTTGAGATTCATCGATGAAATGCGGTACTACATGTATAAAATACGTAACAAAAAGGGGTACAAACCTCAAATTATGGGGGTTTCCGTCTAAATTGTTGCACAAAGTAGTGCAAGTTCAAAGAAATCCCGACGAAGACGGCAAATCGATCTTAGTTAGCGACACACGCGTGCGCACAACACGTGGCAACGCAAAATGGTCAAAAGGCGTGCGTAAAAGATGGTTGACCAAAGTGGTTCAACATGTCAAAGGTTAAAAGTTCATGAGGGATTACAAATGCATACGGAGTCTATGAGGTAGAAGCAGTAAACAGCAGGCTTAGACAAGGGAAGGGTTTGACCCGGGGGAAAGGACGTACACCATGTCAGTAGTGCTATATCCGGTAGGTTTGTGTGACGCCTTCAAGCCATCAGTTAATTAATTGCCCGATAATTTATTCAAGTTAATCATTTACTTTCCCAGGTATAGATTGGACAGTCACCAAACAGCCACACTAAAAAGCTGACATGCTGGATTCACTCATTTTCCAAGTGGCACAAGTCCACAAAAATTTTTCCAGTAAGCTGTCTTTCAAATAACATTTTTGCGAAGCAGTGAACCCTACCGCTAACCTTCCAAGGCATAGCCGCTGTACAAATCATAGTCAGCGCGACCTTCTGCCAGAGTGTAATAGATACAAACGTAACAGAGGTGTCGAAATTTTAGAATCACGAGGTCTGGTTTGCTCTCACTCTATCCCTTTCTGGATGTAAAAAACAGTTCAAAAAAGTTGTTTATTCGCTCGGGGATGATGTATACCTGTAAACTGAGCCCGTGGAACGAACTGTATGACTTCCTGTCCAATGCTTTCCGTATGAACATTAACACGTGAGTGAAAACATGAGTACGTTTCAGGTTTAGCTCTCTTGACATTTCCTCTTTATGAAGAAACAACTCTGACTCTCCCATTCAATTTCGGAACTCATGACAGACCACTTCAGACAAGGAAAAACTTTCCGAAGCACGTCCAGCTAAAATTGCACTTCTAATAGATGAGAAGACTGTTCCGCTACATTTGTCCCAGCAACAACTTGGTGTTCATGTTTCCTTTCAGGTTTAATCGAGGCTTTTTGGAACAAGCAAACGAAGCACTAATTTCATTTCTGGTTACCTTGTTCCCATGTGTTATGTATTGAAGACGACATTTTAGCCCACGTGTCGGTCTTTGGCTTTAGGTTCCGCCCAGCATTGTACATCGAAAGGCACGTTTGCTTGGCATAGCTTTTTTATCGAATCAAAGGGAAGTTGTTACTATCGTATTTTTGGGGGTTATCACGGAGTTTTCCGCGAAGATTGTCGTGAGGGTGGCGAGTAGGCCTGATCTCGATTCTGATTGGCTGACATTCTGACCAATCGCAGCGGGCCTTCGTTCGCTGCCCAGCCGACTCGCTACATTTCTGTCCCATCGAAGTGATGTTCGGTTATGTAGAGCTGCTCGTCTCTAGACACCATGCGTTCACCCATAGAGTATGGAGATAATTTCAGCATCTGGGTGCACTCGTTAGTTTAGGACACGCAAATTTTTTTCAGGCTTACTATGGACCTTTTTGAAGCCGATTGCATCTGCGGGTTTGAAAAGACCATTAATTGTATGCTGTATTTTGTCCCTGTTGAAACCGATGCTCAGAGGAATAGGACTCGATTACTTTGAAAGAGGATCTGAAACTCACGAATTATGTTCACAGCATAAACACAGCATATTTCCACTGACAGGTGTTGCGCTCACACTGGCCTAAAATTTTGCCTCTAAGAAATAATCCTCCCTGTCCTGTTCGAGAGAGACCATCCCCTAGAACGAGTACGCTTAGGAAGAGGCCAGTTTAAGTGACTCTTCTCTGAACAAGCCACTTTTCTGCGGTATAGCTGCTAGACGTGTCTCGTAGTTGGCCGTGGAGACTTGTCAAGCTCGGTTGACTTCCTGTCATGTGCGCGCGATTATGTGTGCTTTTGGGCCGAGTTGCATGTCTATTTATTGTGTGCACTGTGACCAGAGGGGTGTCCATTGGTGTTCGATGATTGCACGAACATGAATACAACTTGACCTGATGTGGTTGAAGTTCATAAGCCTGGCAGGTGACGCAGGTGGTTGCCACGTAAACAAAAATGGATGAGAAATTGTAGTGCACATATTGTCGGCTAAGGTTGCAATTAGGACAGGAACTGTTACGTGATTTGAGTGTTTGTGGCGCGTGATCTAGTGAATGACCGTTACAGAGAATCGCACAGCTGTTTTGTCCTCTTTGAGAAAAAGCGGCGCAGCGCATCTCACAAAAAATATCTTAAAGTCTTAAACCAGCAACCTCAGAGATAGTAGTCTGGACGAATAACCTATGCGCTGATCGGCGGCTTCATTGGCCACTCATCCTTCAATCACGGAGAAACATCATGTGGTCACGTGTTGACTGGCTCCTCGAGTGATAAATTCTCAGACGGAAGTTTTCCTGATTTTGTGACGTCATTCTTCCTCTATGCTACCACGCAGTGTGGTTTGAGTGAGTGGAGGGTGATTACAACCATATCCTCTCTAGGTGCGAGCTAATCACACTGCTGTTCAGTCGGTCTTGGCTGAAAAGTCAAGTGTTTAAACCACTAGCTTGGAGATCGTGAGTGTTAATCATCCCGGATTTTCAGGAAGTCTGGGCCAAACTAGGCTCGGATAATGTCAAAAAAATTGAGCTCCATGTGGCACATAATATGAAATTATTTTAAAGTTAAAACACGGCAACCTTGTCACTCAGTGAATTGACAGTAGAAATCCACATTCTTGAGTTTCTTCAAATGAGCACTGGCGAAGATTCCCAGTGACAGTGGAACAGCTCTACAGGGCTCCTTGGCTTTCCAGCATGGGATGGCTTTGCTTACCTTCAGTCAGCCATCCAGCTCGGATTCACTGTACTTTGGGATACAATGCAGTTTCTTCTGTGGTAAAATACCTGCTGCTTACGGCTGATATATTTCACGTTTCTGAGATTTCGTCGAGATATCCTACACGGCGATCTTCCCTATGGGGCTCCGATCAAGGCGATCTCTGCTAAGCAGAATTCTGCTTTAGAAAAGACCGACTAAATCCACGGGCTGTGGTAGAAACTGTTAATTTCTGACGAGATATGTAACACCTAATTTTTGCTTTATCTGAGGGAGTTTTGAATGCAACTTTCTCACTAGAAAAAAGTACAAATGTATTGCTGCTGGACAGCGAGCAACTGTTCCGAATATCCTACAATCAACCGAAAGCGTCTGATATGGTCGTTTCAAAGACCTGCAGTCGACTCTGGTATCTAGTTGACAAAACAAATCAACATACAGTTTTCAATGATGTCGGGAACAGAACAAACAAGGTTAATTTAAGTGGTTTTCAAAGCAAGGGTGTTCAGTCAACATCGGTTTATTTCTAGACTTTGAAAACGAAACCCATCTTCTGACAAACTAAAGCCTTGCCAGCGAGCTCCTCCTTAAAGAGACAAGGGAACCCCAGTAGTGCACGTGGTAGTCACATAGCGCTCAGACCGTGCCAACGAACTCCGCCTCGGTACAACAATATGGTTTTACTGAGATAAAATTTATTGCACGAATTTCAACGTAATCTGGACAAATGTTCTTTATTTGGCTGGAAATAGCTGAGACAGTTCATATCAACTCTGACGACATGCAAAGCAAGAAGTCCTTGGCGGTTTCTAAAAGTCATATTATAGGAGCAAATATGTAGCATAGAAACTGAACACAGATAGAAAGCGAACACTGTTCTCAAAAATTATTCGCCATAGGCTGTAAGGTAGAAAATCAGTAGAACAATGACGGTAATCATAATCTCACAACATCTCTCAAACAGGTATCCGAGTGGACTCATCTTGACCACTATGGGGGGTAATCAGGACTAGAAAAGGAAAACCAGGGAACCCATGCCTCTTGGTCGATTCATCGAAAGCAAATCCTTGCTCCATAGACTAAACATGCTGGTCCATGTTGGCCCCATGCTGCCTAAACAAACAAAGTTACGACCACAGCCTCGACAGACACTTTCTCTAAAATCAAACAACACCGGACAAAAACCGTCTAGAATTGTGATGTTTCGCTTTGTAGGATAGCAAATTCTACCAGCCATGCAAACTATGTATGTATGTGGTATTATGTATATATTATGGATGTGTATTATGTATGTGAATAGTATATTATGTATGTATGTGTGTGTGTATGTATGTGTATGTATGTATGTATGTGTTTTAATAAAAAGCTGAAACCTTTTCACTAGTAGGATTGTGTTCATGCTGTTCGATTTGATGCACTGATTCTCTAAATAAAATACCTGTGAACTATTGGTCAGTCTAGACGAGATCATCTCCGTAACTGTACATATCTATTGATGCCCCCAAATGCTACCTAATGATGTAAGGACGTTAACTACTGATGAGCCAGGTGAGTAGTAACTGGCGAAGTGCCTAATCGCTGTCTTCGCATCTGGTGGGTGGGCAGTGTGGGAGTTATGGAACCACTTTTCAGTGGTTATTCATCATTGTTTGATGCTTAAATAACGTTCAGGAATACACCACTCATAAGGTTACTGAAAATTTGTCGACAGCCCACGACCGGTTTCGTCCTTCTTGGGGCTCATCAGGTAGGCGCAGTCCTTGAATTTCCGTCAACATTATGTTCCACTTGAAACCAAATTGCACGGAACTAACAAAACACACTCAGTGGCAAACAAATTTGGTTTTTGCGCGCGACTCGGGACCATCTGAAATCCAGCTGAATCTCTCGTTTATGATTTTTTTCACGTCTATACATGTGTCGCGATATATCGAATATCATGGCCTGGTGCAGCAAATTCAGTTGTTTAAAGACATCATAAACCTGGGTTTCAGCTGAGTCTGTCGCAAAACCAAATTTGTTTGCAAATGAGTGCATTTCACTAACGTCCAGAGAAGTTCACGAGGACGCTTGAGGATACTCATGTTTCAGAAATTCCATACAAACAAGATTTTAACTTTCCTGTCTCCTCGCAAGTAATTCCTTAGTTCATGTTGGTCAGTAAGCAACTCCTAACCGAGGAGTGTTCTTCCTTAAGTGGGCATTAGGCGGGGAGCACTTCCGTGTTGCAAATGACTTTATTGTTGGTTAGGAGTTTCATATTCCCCCCACCAAGAGGACCATCTGATGTGATCGACCGGAAGCATTCTCTATTGAGGGTGAGTCTTTGCTTTGAAAGATTTCTTTATAGGTTATCCATATTCGCCCATGAAACACGGGCCAACACCTATTTTTGTTATCTTGATCATAGTAGCAGCTTTCATGAGCAGTTTATTTAGTTTTGAAGCTAAATGTTACAGCAGCAACTTTTGCAAAGAAACGTCAATTAATTTGGCATACAAGTGGTGAACCAAAAATCCACGTTGTTTTAAACTGGTACCTGTTGGAATGCCAAAACTACCAGAATTATGATACTACTCAATAAAATCAGTAGGTGATGGGGACATTTGAGGAAGCGCAACTATCGAATACTGGATAACGGCTGCAATCAGGGAGCGAACACGGAACATGGGGAACACCAGCACCCATCCAAAATTAAAGACTGTCGAAGATTACTTTTCTACTAAGGATCTGAGAAACACTTATTTCGTGCGGTCGGTTGCCCTACGCATAACTAGGAAATCCTCTGTGGCGTTCAAAAAACTTAATCAGTTTCGTGACATTTCTGCATGGATAAAATGGCTCATAAGCGAATGAACTAGAAAATTTTGAAGGAACCAATGTGGGCTCTCTAGACACAATGAGTTTTTATACCTCCGAGGGAGGACTCTTGTGAATGCTTGTTCTACGGGGTACTTCCTCCCTCTTAGCGGTCCCTCTTGAAGGTGTTACGGAATATCGATTATTCTGTTTGTGGTTGTTTTGAGATGGATTTACACACTCTGCGGGCATATACATAGAAGGTAGTGTTGCTAACCTAGAAATTAGGCAGAATTAACCTCTGGACGTCTAACCGAGTACAAGCTGAAACTTTCAGTACCTACAACATGTGGGATGAAACGCACGGTGTGATTCTTGTTGTATTCTATTCGCCTGGCCTTCAGTCCTCCAATAAATCCATGTTGACACGCTAGGTCTTCAAAGAAAGACGCTCAAGAGACGCGCGTAGATTGTTGTCTTTTTGGGATGACTAGCTTCTCGAAATGCTCTCATACGCTGATGTGCCGATTCGCGAGTGAGATTATTCCCCAATTATTGTCCACTGTACACAGACAGGAGTTGTTTGCCAAAAGCAAATCAGCAGTTCTTGGACTGAGTATAAAGGAGCGGTTTGATTAATCGAATACCACTCCTTAATTAGATTTTGTTACATTGATCAGCCTAAGTTAATTAGCGTTAAGAAAAACAGCTTTTCTGAGGATCGTCCTTGTTGACCAGACTTGGTCACTGTCGGTCTCGAAATTGTCCATTAAAACCGAAGGGAATATCACCACAATTCCAGGCATGCTAGTCGACTCAAGAGTCTAGCTGTTACCTATCTGTACTTTTCTTCCGTTTGGTGTTGGATTTTGATGAGTAAACTGATTAGCAACATTATTGACACCAGTATCCTCGAACCGGGCACTATCACTGTGATCAGGTGCTCCGGTTCAGATAAGATGCCATCCTGAATTTGCGATGTCATTCAGTTATTCCAAACGGCTTTACCACGCTAATTGTTAGCTGCATGCAATGCGGCTACACATCAGGTAAAATATGAGTGATGAGCGTCATTGAAAATGAAACATATGTCATGATTAGGGTGACAATACCTAATAGGTGATTAATAGGTGGTTCACTTGAAACGCTTGGGAGACTCGTGACGAATTATTGCGGCAAAAAGGTGTGCAGCCTAAATTCACGCTCTTCCACGGATGTGAACGGGCACACAGTAGAAAACGAACTCTGAGATGGGTGGGCCGCTGTACACCTACCAGAAGCACTGCGTTGATGTTCACGATGTTCTTAACCTTATGGTTCTGATAACTATGATAATTTCTTTCGTCTCTCAGGTGTAATTGTTCTTTTCCCGCGGTGGGCCGAAGATGTTCGCTCTGGGCATTGTAAAGGTACATTTTTTATGGACTGTAGGGAAAAGTGGGACCCGAAACTGGCTAAAATTTTTGTCGGTTCGGTTTTTTGAGTGTTCTCAAAAAGCGTCCCCACTTCGTTAATTCTGCTCAAAACAATGCATCATCCTTCCTCAACAAGCTTACCTCATCAACTCGAAATGTGCGAAATCGTTAGTGGGCCTTCTGGGAATATCACTCAGCTTTACAAGTGGCGTCAGCCGAGAAAAGATAAGAATATTTCCTTGCTACGTCCCTGATATGGCTAGCGGCAAAACATTTGGTAAGCTATCAGTGAATTTGATGACGTGTAATGTTTCGCTTTGTCGGTGCTGCTGCTGCTGCTGTTGCCGATAGTGATGACGAGGATGATTCAGTCACTTGCAACGATGGTCCAGTTCCGAGACTTACAGAGAAACCAGTTGTACGCCTATTTTGAAAGTGAAAACCGGTGAGACTGGATAATGTCCAGAACTGATAAACTTGGTTACTTCTCTTTTGGGAGGCTTACGTGACATTAAAAACGGGTGCAGAAACTTCCATAAAACTCTCTCAGACAGGCAGACCATCGTTCAGAGTATATTGCTAAATGAGGGTGGTTTAGCGACATTTTACATAAGATTGGGTTGTAGGTTACGAAAGCTGCTGTAATCCCAGAATGTTTGGCTGACTTGTGTGTTGCTGACATCCCAGCCTACCAATCACCGGATACAGACAGAACGGAGAGGCCGAGTTTATGGGAAATCGACAAAGTTTGACACGGTCTGAGCAGCACTACATGACGACTAATTGTGCACCTTAGACAAGATCATCCACCGATGGCTGGTGTGGCCCGTCGGCAGATGTTAACTAACCTGAGTACACACACACTACTCACACAATGAATGTGGTTAGCAGACTTCTACAGAGTGGTTGATTGCGTGCGCAAATTTTGCGCTGCCGTATTCGACGTACCTTCAGCAAGGTAGCGGAGACATGCTTCTATTCACTGCCCGTGGCCAAAGAAAAATTTCAGGGCCTTCAGACAAAACCGAGGAATCTTTCTTGTCAAAGGTCAATAATCGAAATTCTAGAATACGGCCGTCGCTCCGCACTTCATAGAATGAAGTGATCCGGGGAAGCAAAAGGAGTCAACGATAAGGACAAGAAATAAATTGCATCATCACTTTCGAAAGAAAGTGAGTACCAGTGAAAGGATGAAAGCGTTTTGGTGTGAAGGTGTTTATTAGCAAACACCAACTAAGCGGTTACAAGTCATTAGGTAAAAAAGCAAATATCTCATCTGCGCTTAGTTTTCGAAAAGTGAACATTGTCAAGCGTACTCTTGAACTTTCCTGAACATTCACTGGCTACTAAGTAATAGAAAACGAATCCTGCGAAGCGTTTCCATAATTTCCGTACCAACATTCATCTTGCATCAGATGCGGGGTGGAGCTTGGATATCAGATCATAGACTACTCATGTGCTTCAGCAGTAGTATACACTATTACACCAGCATCATTTCCACAACGAAGGATCTGAAATCGTGGAGAAGACGACACATTTTGGACAATTTGGAAGTCTCTTATTGGCTCTTTGAGGAAGGAAACTGTGATGTGTATTCTGTGAAAATATTGACTTGCTCACTTTCTAAAATCCAAATACGGTCGTTTTTTAGGGAGAAGGACACACAAATAGGTGACAAACTAGGCGAGAATTCGCACAACCACCCAGTTAATTCAACAGTCAGTTAATATCTTTGCAATGAACGCTCTATTTGTCTGCTGAATGCCTAACAAGCAATGGAAGGGATTTCCACTTGTAAATGTGCATGACAGTAACATTAAGGCATTAGAGCGTATAGCTTAAGACATAGTTAGCGTAGTACTGTGTTGTATCGTGTCTGAAACAGGTTAGGTTAAAAAGGTTCACACCGGATGAGAAACTGGAATTTTGAACGATTACAGTCTATAAGGAAGGTGAGGGAGGATAATACACCTCTCTCTCGCAACTCACCAATAAACTCGCTAACGCGGGACGGAAAATTTAGCCTCCAAATGCTACTGATTTGTTGTTACACTCAGCGTCTTACCCGAGCCCATACAATAGTTTACGACTCTGCTATTTGATTTGGCATCGCTGGTCGTAACTTTTGGGAGAAATATTAAACACGCGATCCACAGACCAATCCGAATTCTGCTGTAAGCTACATCTTTGTGCTATTCAGAATTTGCTCGGACAAACGCCTGTACCCCTCCACGATAACGTATTAAGAATATCGTTCGCCGCTGATGATTACTGCCGTAGCAGCACCGGTAAATATGACCGCTGACCTCGACATGAGACTTTTTTTGAACAGAACCTAAAATTCGACTTTGGAGTTCATTTTGAAAGTTAAGGCAAGTTAACGAAACACTGCGCAACTGCTAGAACATTACCAGGAATCAGTGCATTTCAAAAATCTTGTGAACTATTCGAACTCGGGGGCATCCAGGTTGGTAATTGAGCCCCATGCCTCTGGGTTACGAGTGGCTAGTTGGTTGAGTGATTAAATTGCAGGAAGCACCAGGTGTTCTCTAGTCATGTAGTTAACCTCATGCGGTTGTCTGGCAACAACCTCCTGAAAAGACGCAGGAAGGCACGTTCAGCATACTCCCAGTTTGTCGCTAGTGCAAGGCAAGTCTGAGTTTCACACTGAGATGGCATTTCGAAAATGCTGCTGAGAAGCACATGTACACCCATTTGGCTTTGCGAGAGACTCATCTGGAACCCAGCTGAATCTCTCCGTTGTGATGTCTCCAGGCAACTGAATGTGCTGCACCAGGCCGCCTCATGTTTCAGTTGCTACGATATTCGAGATATCGTGATACATGTATACACGTAATGCACTACTCATAAGGTTGCTGAAAATCAGTACAATTTGGGTTCAAGTAGAACATAAGATTGACGGAAACTCGGGGACTGCGCCTAAGTGATGAACCCCAACAAGGGCGAAACCGATTGTGGGCTGGTGAAGAATTTTCAGTAACCTTATGAGTAGTGCATTACGTATACAGATGTACACCTGTTTCATCCTAAGATCAGCGTGAAAACCCACATGAACTAGTCTACAGTCCGCCGGGTTTCCTACACTGATAACGGGATTGTAGGACCTGAAGGGTGCCATAAACACATGACTACTGCTTTCCCCAGGGGTATATACTGTACTAATTGGGGGGTTAGCGCCTTCCCCAAAGGTGGTCCATTAAAGATTTTAGGCAGCATTAAGGAGAGAGAGGGTGTGAACGACGTATAGCAAAGCAGCATGACGGAGAATGATGTCACCAGCAAGATTGATTCGCTGTCGTTTGAAAGCCTTCCACAACAGAAACTCAAAAAGGTGGGCACAGAATGGCAACGCACCGGACTAAGAAGTGACGGCACTGGATTCGGTTACGAGCCGCTTCCTTTCGGGCTTCCAACCAACTACGGAGAGGGTGAATCGCTTGGAACAACAAAATACTGTTGCTTTTACAGATGCAGTGGTCGGAGCTTCTTCAGATAGTATTTCGATTTCCTGCTTTTTCTTCCATTCATCAGTCTTCGGTCCACTGAAAAAAATAGAGACACGGAACAGCCCTTGGTGAACTATTCCAGTTTTGGAAAGACTTATGCACCGTTCTAAGTAAGCGTGTATACTATCATGTATATTTTTAGAAAATCAGCTGATCATCTTTGTTTGAATGTTAGCAGAAGGGTTATCTAATCTGAAAAGCCACAAGCGCTTTTCAAGTCAGGGAAAAAATGGTTGTTAGTCGGTGCAGCTCAAGCAGTTGACGTAATGTGGACTCCATTTGGTCAGAATCCCATAGTCACACCTCAAGAGCTGTAGCTGGAAGTCGCATTAGTAGTGGAGTCACTGGTCGTGTTGTGGTCGGAACAGAAGCTTCGGGCTCGATTGATTCCATTTCTCTGGACCTACCTCTTATTTCTAGATACATCTAAATAACTCTGGGTATACGGTGATTAAATGTCATCTGAGGAATGCTGGTGACAGCTTACCTGGCCCAGCTGTCTTGTGGCGCTTCAGGACAGAATTGCATCTCATCACTTTTTCAAGTAACTGGGGATCTAATCTGACAGATCAAGACCTGATGTGAGCAGTCAGAGTGACCATAAACGCAGCTGGCCAACTAAATTGTCATTGGAAATGTTCGGCCAAGGAATAGTTTGGAATAGCGCGGACAAATTACGATAACTATTCACAACTGAATGACAGTAAGATGAGCTGGTCAGTGATAAGGTCACGTCAGTGGAGGTGAATTGAGATCACTATGCCGTGGCGCCGTAGGCACCATTAGATGATGCTTATCTTGAAGTCATCAACAGCCACATTCAGTTGCACAAGGTAGATTTCCAAGTCCATCTTCAAATCGATGTTTTTCCTGCCTTTTTTTCGCGTCCCATTGGGCTGGTAAAAAAGGTTGATTCAGCTTCGTACATGAAACATATGTTCAACCAACTGATGACTGATACTGAGTAGTTAACTGACCACTGCAGTTAGAGTGTCATAGATGCGTTTTGAGGACCGGAACATTTGTCACGAATTCGTCTACAGGTCTGTCTAAAGCGAAATCAGAACCCGCTGAACTATTACACCGGTTAACCATGTGGCTAGAGCAATTGGACTATCTGACACCAGAATGATGCAAGCGCAACAGCAACATACAGCTTCGAAGAATACCGAAAGGAAAAAAGGCCAAGGTGACATCTAAACGAACGATGGCCAAACGAACGGAAGCCGTTCAAGACCTTTTCAAAGAAACAGTTCATTGAAAGTTGTAGAGGGTGGCCAAAATCCCGTTATCGTTATAGTTGGTGAATACCTACTAGTTAGATGTTAAAGTAATTCACTTGAACCATGCTAACACGTGACTCTGAGACTGGTCGATAAGTTGGAATTAACCACCAGTTAAAATAGTTGTGTTAAACGTAATCATTCGCTCGTATAGAGAAAACATGGCAGATAAAAGTACAGCTAAAAAACAAAAAAATGCAACCAGAACAGTAACGGGTTACTTCCTTTTGTTCTTTCAGGAGGTTGAAGGAGTGTAATGGTGGTCTAGATACCAAGGAGCGATGGCTTATAACCGGAGGTACTTAAGAACCTTAGAGATGTGACGTAGACCAGTTACGAGGAGCTGCCTCGCATGACTGAACTATTCATGTTTGTACATCGTAGTCATGGTAGCTGAATGCTAAGTTTTGAAAACGCAAACCGCTACGCTGTTGGTCATTTTTAGTGAGTCATGTTGATACTAAGTGACAGTTCCCAAGAATTTTTTCCTGCTTGCGTCGAGTGCTTGTCGGCCCTCACGGTAGCTCCATACGGAACATACGTAAGTAAGGAATAAGTGATTTTACTCGTATAGACAAAATACGTCTCATTGTAATGCCACTGCGCGGATGCTATACAAAAACTTATGCATGGTTTTTTGGTCCCTCTCTGATAAACTTTCATTCTAACATATTTGACGAGTTTAGAGTACAGTTTCTCTCAGAATAAGAAAAAGGCTTAACAAAGGCAAAGACGGCTGTAATTTGAGGTGAGGGTGTAAAGGTTATGAGCAGTTCATCAGGCAGTTGAACATGCCTAGCACGAATCGTCAAAACAAAGCTGGAGGATCGATAATCCAGTTGCGGTTATCCGAACTGCCCTTTTGTTAAAACGTCTCAGACACAGGGTGGTCCACCGAACGGCAGACTCAAAATAGTTGTGTTGCTGCTAAAGAGTGCGTTTAAAAAAACGAAAATTCTTTCCGGTTGTTCATTCGTCTGAAATTTTACTTCCGATTACTAGTATCAGTTGGAATAAACAGTTATAAATCACTGTTATCCTCAGACCAATTATGTCATTGCAAAAATCATTTGGTCAGAACAATATGAGAAAAGAGAAAGAATTTTCGAGAAATATGCTAATTTGGTTTTGCGAGAGACTCACCTGGAACCCAGCTGAGTCTCCCGTTTTATTTTATGTTTCTGGAGATTCAGCTGCGTTCCAGGTGAGTCTCTCGCAAAACCAAATTAGCATATTTCTCGAAAATTCTTTCTCTTTTCTCATATTGTTCTGACCAAATGATTTTTGCAATGACATAATTGGTCTGAGGATAACAGTGATTTATAACTGTTTATTCCAACTGATACTAGTAATCGGAAGTAAAATTTCAGACGAATGAACAACCGACTGCTTGGCAAACCAATACCCAAATGCATCATCCTAGAATCTGAAGCAAACTTGAGTGTTTGTGTAACACTGGAGAACAGAGTAATTAGTCTTATTTGTTGCTTTGAGGAAATTAACTACACTCGTTTGCATACCAATTTGGTTTTTACAGTGACTCACCGAAGTCCAGCTGATGAGGATGGTGATCATTTTTTGCTCAAATGAAGGCCGCTTCATGTTTCAGTTTGTAGGACCTATGAAATATCGCAATAAATTGTATAGAGGTAGCGCGATACTCACCAAGTCGCCCATTACAGATTTTGCCCTTCTTGAAAGTTATCAAGCAGGCGTCCTCCGTGAAATTCCGTGAACCTTATGTTCTGCCTTAATCCTAATTCCACGAAATCCTAGAACTATACTCATATGCATACCGGTTTGGTTTCCACAGAAGAGTCACCTGGAACTCAACTGAATCTCTCGTCTATAATGTTTTTCTTCAGATGAATCTCTCGTAAAAACTAAATTGATATGCGAATGATTTGATTTGCCAAATCTCGTTCGCTTTAGGTTCAAGTAGAACACAAGGTTGACGGGGAAACTTGAGGACTTCACCTACCTGTTGAGCCAGTTTTGCGTTGTCGAAGAGTTTTCAGCAACCTTATGAGTAGTGTATTATGTCTAGACACCACACTGTCATTTGATAGCAGTGTGATATCCTTTTGTTAGTTATTAAGTTGTTAAAGTCAGTAGCAGATTCTGCGTATACGAATTCAGCAAACTTCCCCCAATATCCTGGGTCCGTTTGAATGCTTGTTCTTGTGTCTGGCGTTTTTTAAACAAAATTTCATGTATTTAATTACTACGCCAGCCAGCGTAAGACCAGAAGCATTGAAGATGTGAAAAATGAGGGCAGTTTTTCTCTGAAAGTAATTGACTAGAGTGCACCATGGCTATCCGAATCGTCTTGAAGTCTCTCTTGCATGATACTACTTAGGAACATGATGAGAATTCAGTAGTGTTCTTGCTTTTATTGGAGGTTCTCAGGTCGTCTTAGCCCTCTAGGTTTTCATAAAGGGAGAAGCAGGTTAAATGAATCTGAATCTCACCTTCACCACATTCCACATCACACAGCTCGGAGGCCACCTGGGTGGATATTCAAGATATCCGTTATGTGACATTGCTCATAATTTGGTTGAAAACCCCCGATATCCCGCCACCGGCTCCGTGCTTGCTGTGACTCATCGGGTAGGCTTATCCCCAGAGTCTTCATCAGACTTAAAGATGGTGTAGTATACTACTAGCGTTTCAGGTAAATTTCATTTGAGCATTCTGGCAACAGCGACCTAATTTTCATCTGAGTGCCCACCACAATTTCTTTCTGCAGGCTTGCACAATGCTGTCTATGCTGTCTGCCTGAAGCAGTAAAAACTCCTGCAGGCCGGAACAGAAATATTTTTGGGTTTTTCAGATGATTATGGAAGTAACAACAACATCGGTGAAAATTCCGTCAATCAAACAAGCGAACAAGAATCCTGGCGAATTTATACCGGTACGATATAGGTTTCTGACATTCCATGTGGAGAAAATTATCGTCAGAATTGAGGAACTCTCAAAGGCCTGCACAAAAACAGTCGTCTTTCTTCAGAACATCCAGAATATAAACTTTAATAAACAATGTGCAAACAACCTTTGTTTTGGGTGTTTGAAGCAAACCGTTGCGATAGTTTGTGTACTCGTTCATTCGCTGTCGGAAATGGGTAGCGACTGGTTGTGTAGTCTGTCGTGGTCTTCGGCGAATCTGTAGGGGCAACCTATGGATGACCTTTCTTTGGTGTGCGGAATGCAGTCGAGTAACAGGTGACGTCGAAATTGACCTCTTTCAATAGCTAAGGACGTTCAGGTTTGCCTGGGTTTCGATGCGAACATTCGGTGTAGCTTTTAGGATCAATGGATATCCATCAAGTTGGGAACGGGGTTAGCCTGGGACTTTGTGACTGACCAAAACGGTTAAGAGTAACTGCCAGAGCGTCATTTTGAAGATCAAAAAATGAATTTCTCGAGTGTCCTTGAACACTTCACACCTCATGTTTGTCTTTTTTTCTCTTTGGAGTAGATTCAGTTGGGCAAAAGGGGTTACACCAAAGACTGTCAAAATGCAATAGTTTTCAGAAATGCATCTTCAAAGCACTGAGACTATTCTCAACTTTGAGATGCTTCTTCAAATCTCAAGACTTGAAACTTTCAGGTGTCGTCCACGAAAAAGAAACTTACTCTTGCGGAACGGAACCCAGCTTGGTTTTCACGCATCTCTGTAGCTCTGTCTGGTCAACCATCGAAAGATAAGACAGGAGATCATCTTCGATGCTACAGCCTCCAGGCTGATGCCACATTGTTTTTCATACAATGACAGTATGGGACCACGTGACGTGCTTTCCGCAATTGAAGGATGAGTGGTGCTGTTTCTTGTCCAACTGAGAGCTAATCACACTGTTGATCGGCCAATCACTGTTAAGCGGTGGTACAAACTGTCCGGGGGCTTCTTCTGTGTAACTAGAGATATTTCATATTTTATTCTTTAATTATGGGTGATTATGGTTTACATTCCATTCGCTTTTGTGCAGTACCCCCAGAGGTTAGGTTGCAGGGGGCCAGCTAAACTATCCTTCGAAGTGTTCGGCCTATCTTTCCAGTCGGCGTTTTTCTTAGTGAATTGATGAGCCGTTTTTCTCACCTGCCGTCTTACTGACCGTTGCTTTCCTAGGATCAGTCGGTAGTACCGATTGGCCTAGCGCACGGCTGCCTTCGGTAGCAAAAACCTTCCCCATCTCCATAGGTTTCCGTATGCCTTAAATCTCTCGGTCTTTTCTTCTGCCTTTCACTATTTGGCGCATTTTGTGAGCCATCCTACTCGTTGTCTGTTAATACAGTCCCTGTGGCGTCAATCAGGGCTAACGCTCTCGATATTCAGTGAAGAAGTCAGACAGGCAGTACTGAACGCCGTTAGCATAGCTTCTTGCACATTTTGTCATGTTTCCTCCACATGTTCGCTAACAGTACAGTGTTGGTTTACTGTAGAGAATAGGTGAGATAACTAAGATCCATAGTGCTGAGATGTGATGGAGCCCCGATGATGGTGGATTGGAATGCTTCTATCTGACTTGCGACGACCTGAGGGGAAACAAACTTTCAGGGGGGGACACGCACCATGGCGTGATCAAAATCAAGTTGTGTGCCCCGGAAGGAATGTCACTCTTGAATTTTGGCCTTGCACCAGTGGCTGATGGCCACGTGACCCAACTGGGTCCACGTTTGACTTGCGTTTGGTGGCCGCTAGGTTACTACTAGGAACGTTTGTGCTGAAAGTTCTTACCGGCCAGAAACAGTTGGTGGTGAGTACGCAACTGGATGAGTTGCTCTCCATTGTCTGTACGACAACGATCGACTCCGATTCGAACGTCCAGATGTGATTCCAACGACCAAAGACGACCGGCTTGGTCATTCATATCGCCCGCAAAGATCATGTCAGTGTTTCTTGCCCGACGAAGCAGCCCGGATAACTCCGGATAGAAAGTATCCTTCTCAGCGTCAGAACTGCCGACACTACAAACAGGCACCGATTTTCATGTCGAGAGTGACTGATCTTCATTGAGCTGGATAACCGAAAGGCATATAGACCACTTTTCACTAGAGTCAAATCCGTCAAGGTGCTGTGCGGGCAAATGACACATCATGGTTGCCCAAGCGGAGGAAGGGAGTTAACTTAGTCTCAGAATATGACTCATAATTAGGACCTACAGGGCCGTGGGAGAGAGTAGAGGTTTGCCCTAGCCTCTCGCTCAAAAGTCTCACCTGTGATGCAGCAGGCAGTCGAGTTTTCTCTTGCGATCCTGCTCGAAGCCGACGACTCAATAGTCTGAACAGCTCGGCCCCCGGGGCCTGGCCTAACCAGAGGGTGTATGGACTAAGACATAACTCTCTAACTCCTTATTCAGTTGCGTACAGCGTATGCCTTCTGAGCAGTAGCAAACTCTTTGGTTTTGGAAATGTTTCCTCCATAGTTAAAAATGGACCGGCGGTCGTAGTCAACCATTGGGAAACCGAAGTGTGCGGTTTTTAGGGCCGACCTTGGCTAACCCGTCCTTCCTCGGAAGAAGGCAGCATTGATAAGTCCTTAAGCTTGAAGATACTGGTTGCCTGAAAAAAAGCCTTACTATTTTCAAATCCATATGGAAGATGAAGTACGACTTTACCTCAAAACCATTCTGCTGTGGAACTTTTTTCATAGTACGTTTTCTCGCTGTTCTGATTACACCCTTTGACCTTCATGGTTGTACTTTACGGAACGAAGTTTCAGTGTAGCCTATGGGATCAGTGCAGCACTCAAACCCGCGTACAAGGTCAAGCTGGCAGCTCTGTATCTAGATGATGACGATAATGACGTATTTTAAACGGTTGGTGTTGCAGTGGGTTTGCATTGTTTCACAAATCTTGGGATCGTACGCTCTGATTGGTGTAACTATCAGGAAGCAACCCTAGAACGCGCGGAACCTACGGCAACCCTAAAACTCATCCAAAATCTCAATAGGAAAGCCGGCAAGCATCCTGGCCAATCACGCTTCAATCAATTTAGCAACAGCCTATATCGATGAAAGTAGATTTCAAAAAGCGTGAGGCCCATTGTAAGTGCTGCACTCGAACGCTCTCGCTTGTTCGCAATAAAGCCGTTTTGTTCCTTATCAATGAGTCTTTTTCCGACACTAGGCACTGGAGTGAGAACAGCAATGAGATATAGCGGTAACTATAATGTTAGTGTACCCTGACTGTTTTCTCACCTATTGCATAATGCCATTCCACACAACTTGTAAATACCAAGATTAACCTTGCTCACGAGTTGTTGGAGTACCTCTCTTGGCTATTTAGCACTTACTTTCCTCTCATCAGGTGATTTCTCTTCATCCTCAGAATGGTAGCAAGGTTGCACTAAGACCTTACTAGTTTCAATGCTCATATTTCAAAATTTGTTTGGTCACATGGCAGCTGAGCTGTTCACCGACCTTGACAATATGAAAACGAAGCTGTCAGTTCACAAACTGCTGGTTCTTCCTCATGTGATGATGAAACGTTTGCAAGCCAAATGTCAAATTCAAAGAACCAATCAGGGGCCATTTGACCAACGGTGGCGGGGAAAGTTTTACCAATGTTTGTTTGGGGATAAGATCAAACAACTTTGGATATGCTGTACAAAGTTGCAGACAATTCTTCTACACCTAATCACCAATTCGACAACACACAACACCACTGTGTTCACTCATGAATGAATGTATACCCACAGGGGGTAATCTGTCTCTAGTCTGCTAGGTTCAACGTTTTAAGATGTATTTGAAGTTCTTCTGACGTTTGATCTGCTTACTCACACAAATTTTTGAATAATCCTGTCAAATAAAGCACAACTTGGAAATCTCAGTACACGATATATGAGTTTCACGGATATATATATCAGTTGTTTTGCATTTCCACTCAGGTGGTTTCCGAATAATTCGGATTAGCTGATCCGTCTCGTTTGGATGAATTTTCTTTGCCTGGCGCAGCCTTTCGGAATAAATCAGTGTGTCTTGAGATGTGAACTGATCGTTGTTCTATTTCGATAACCAGACTGAAAATAATGAGAAGGTTCCCCGTTGGTCTAATGGCATTCAACATTTGTGTTCCTTCATTCCCAACCAGACAGAATCTTCCGAATTGCCAAGAGTTTTGTGACATTCTTCTCCAGCTTAGCTTTTCATGTTCTTTCAGTCTTTTGTGAAATCTTCTTCACAATTCCCAGATATCAGTAAGTGGTGTCCTGATGGTTTCGTTTGCCGTCTGAATAATGCGTTTGGCTGTATATTGCTTGGTGCTTTTAGAAATGAACACTGCTGATCAGCCGCTCGTGACCGAACGGTCAAGTGTTCAAACTACGAGGCTGGGAGGTCGCGGGTTCGAGACTCTACGGAGTTTCGTGAGATGCGCAATGCTGATGACTCCCAATCAGGATGAAACGGCTGTGGAGTGCTGCTTCTCGGCTTTTCAGCATAGACTGGCTTCACTTACAGGACGAAATCTCAACAGAGAGGGAACTGGTTCTAGTGTGAGCAGAACTCAACCCAATAAAATCTACACCCAGTTTTTGAATCTTGCGTGTTAAATAAATCGTTTCTGTCACAATACAAAAGACCACAAGATTATATACGTGTTACAAAGATTTCCTGAACTTTCCGCGAGCAACATAAAACACTCACCGTGAACTTTGTAAAGGAAAGCTACTCACTCAGTTCACAGTTCAGGCGTTTAAGAGGTCAGTTAAGTCGTCGAGGCTATTCTACTGAGAATTACTAGTATTCATATAACCATCATAAGACATGGGAATCGAGGACGCTGGTAAATCTCACTTAAATTTGACAACCTTCCTGGGTAGCACAGAGATAAAACGAGAACGCGCTTTGGTCTATTTTAGTTCTTTCTGAATAACGGATTCTGGGTGTTGATCAGAAGGAAGCTGAGAATTTTACCGAGCTTGGCTATTACGTTACAAACAGTTCGCCGCCACGGTGCGTTTGGGTCAGTCTACTTCCTTTTGCATTGCTTTTAGATCGTTTTTTGGTATCTCTAACCTTCACAGTTGTTAGAAGTTTTGCTTGCATGTGACTAGATTGCTCTGTTTAGAATCCGGTTCGATTTACCTCACTTGACTGGTCCAGTGAATGGCTTCATTCCGGTAGTTCCGATCCTTTTTTTTAGATCGGTCCGTTTGGTTTTATTGTATCGTGCGTTTCGATCCGCCTTCCTGCCATCTGACTGGTCAATTTAACGTCTTCTACTTATAGCGGCCTTGTGCCGGTATCCGTCCTATTCTCAAATTCTCACTAGTCCATCTTGTATGCTCTTGTTTCATGCTTGGGTCTTTTTATTCGTCTCAGCTGTTTGGCTTTTTGCGTTGTTGATACGCTTCTTCCTCATGACCTGGTTTTATCCGTCCCGTTGTGTGTTCTCTGAATACTTCATTGCTTTGCTCTCCGGATTCTTGTGAGGTTCTTAGTTTGATGATTCCAAATTTGGTTTGTCCTCAAAGGTTGAGAGATCAGGTCAGTTTCAATGTGTTTGTTCACTGATTGATCTACACACAGTCAGTAGAGAATTGTGCCTTGAAATTGTGTTGATAGATGATAGGACTTATTGTTTGTTGTCTTTCCTTTGCGCAATAATATTTTTCTCTATGATTAAGCTCACTAGCTTAACCTGACAATACATGGTAAATTAGGTGGCCCAAAAGGCAACTAGGAACCATGACTAACCGGTCACAAATGACATCTAAATTTCGCGTTCAATTCCTTATTGTTCCAAATATTATCGTGGGGTCTTGGTGATGCTCCATTGGCCTGGAGGTCTATTATTAACATTGTTATTATTACTACTCATGTAACGATGGAGACTACTGATGAGGCATGCGAATAGTATGTTTTCTCGTGAATCCGCTTCGCGTTTTTTGAAAAGTGAGATATATTACAGAATTTGTGGAATCGCTTTGTAGCATTTGCTTGCATTTGAGTAACAGTCAATAAATATCCAGAAAAGTTCAGTAAGACGCGTTCAAGGAGAAGATGGATATTCAGTTTTGCAAACAAGATGCATATGAGAGTTTTGCTCCCCTGTCCCATAGTCTGTAACTGTCAAGTTGGTGTTTTTCCAATGAACAACTCCGCATCGAAGGCCTTCTTCCTTTTCACTGATATCTCAGAGATCCAGCTTCAGAATATTGATTTTTCAGCCTCTACGCACTTTAGGGCAAGGATGGGTAAATAAATGAGCTATAGGTCACACAATTATCAGGAAGGTCAGATTCCTGAAAACAACTACTGAATGCCCGGGATCTACTGAGACCCTCAGCTCTCCTAAGTGTTAACCAGCCAGACAACGCCCCCTCAATATACAGCGCCTCACAGCTTTCTATCAAACCCAGACAGCGCGAGTCAGCGTTGCTCAAGGTCAGACAACGCCCCCACAGTATGCAGCGAGTAGCAGCCTATACCAAGACCAGACCGAGTGCGTCAGCATTGGACCAAGTTAGACAGTGTCCCACCAATGACTAGCTTGAGTTGTATTCTCGCACTCGCACGTACTCACTCTCTCGCGCTCGCTTGTTCGGAATATAGCTGTTGCGTTCCCTTCTGTGAGTCTTTTTTTCCCGGCACTAGGCACTGGAGCGGGTCAGCAATCAGATACAGCAGATTAGCGAATCAGCAGACATAACAACAATGCTTCCAGTAAGAGGGCTGAAAGCAGCTTGCTCTTTTGCTGTACGCACGCCTAGTGTTTGTTCGGTTTCAGTCGATAGGGCACACCAATGACATGGCTCAAGCGTGGACACATTCGCCTGTTCAGACGTGAAAATTCAGATGCGTCCAACGTGCGTTGGTGGAGTAGTGGTAACACGCTCGCCTCGCATGTCAGATGTCCGGAGTTCAAATCCTGGCACGGCGGTTGGATACGCACTACTGATGAGCTCTAGTAAGAGCGAAACTCGAGTCCAGTGCTTCCTGTCTTTGGTGTGGACTCTCCGGAATAACCAGGCCAGAACAGGAGAACGACCGTTCAAACGAGAGTGGTGCGAATATGAACCTTAATGCAGTTTGCTTGCCTATCTCAGGACTGCACGTGCTTGCTTTTGTTTGGACACATTTCCAACGCCAGCCTGGATGCAAGTCACGGACTGATTTCAATTCATCCTGGTCGGAGCATGAAGGTTATTTCCCATCCTTTTGCGAGTAAAAATGATCATGTTAGACGTCTAATGCACCGATCAGATGGTGCAGTACTTTGTGCGGAAGATTCTTTTACGAAAGAAGCACTGAAGTGAGGTGCTGGTCACTTTCTATGTGTTCCTAAGGCTTTGATATCTTGTAATTTCTGTGCCCTTGATCAATTACTAGTGTAACAGCCGATACTACTGATGAGGCATGCGAGTAGTATATGGTTTATTCGTAACTCCGCCACGCGTCTAATGGAAGATGCACCCCAAGGGGTTTATTGAAGAACCTGTGGGACTGATTTGCTGCTTTCGTTTACAAGTGCGTGACAGTCAATGAATATCTAGAAAAGTTAAAGAAGACGCGTGAGGACGTTTAGTTTTTAAAAATAAGGTGCATATGAGATATTTACTTCCCTGTCCAATGGTTTTTAACCGTTTAGTTGGTGTTTGCCAATGGACGACTTTGCGGGGAAAAGCTTTCTTCCATACACTAGTAGTATGGATTATCTTTCGCAACATGATTTCAAATATAAATAGGTAAGCAACCGTCTTGAAAAAACGCATCACAGAGTTAAAAATGCGAGAAACTCTTCGGAAAAAGTGCGTCACCTCTGGTTTCGTCGGTTGCGTTAGATCTTCCGTTACTAGTACCATTGAACTTAACAGTTCACCCAAGGGGCATTACCATGGAATGAAGAGACATTTAGTATAGCACGGAAAAGTTCATGTCCAACTAATTTTCCAAGGAAGTGGTCGTTTTCTAGAGGCGTCTCATTTGGAATGTCATTAAGTCGGGTTGGTAACCGGCTGAATCTAAGATACAGAGCGCCAGGGCGTGGCGAACTCTAAGTTGAGTCAACTGGTCAGAGTGACCATTCAAACACCTTTTGTTAGTCTGCAGTTTGCATGCAACTGCCTTACTGAGTGTCACTGAAAATTACCCGAAATCAATATGTTTCCCAGTGTGGTTTTGAGGGTGACAGGCACACCCGGTTTCATCAATAGAATGCTCGCAAGAGAAACAAAACATGCCGTATAAAAGCCTTGGAACGGTTTGTCTTCAGCGATTGGTATACTAAACAATACATGTGTATTCCTACTGTTTTCTACGACTAAAACGTAAACACGATAGACAGTTTGAAAACCCATCAAAATGGATTATGCAAACTGGTTTGATCAAATGTTCATGAGAACAAGATGTGGGATTTTCCGACATTTTGATCGTCTTCATGGTCCACCTTTAATATGGAGAAGGAACCCGCACGTACATGTATCCACAGTGAAAACTACCACTGTTCGGGCGACGGTAATAGTAATACCTTTGAATAGACGGGATACACTACTTATAAGGTTGCTGAAAAGTCTTGGACAGCCACGACCGGTTTCACCCTTCTTGGGGCTCATCAGGTAGGTAGGCGCACTCCCCGAGTTTCTGTCACTCTTATGTTTCACTTGAACCCAAATTGTACAAAATTAGCGAAATGCACTCATTTGAAAGCAAATTTGGTCTTGCGAGAGACTGACGTGGAACCACAAACGAGAGATTCAGCTGGGTTCCAGATGAGTCCCTCGCAAGACCAAATTTGTTTGCAAGTGAGTGTATTTCGCTAATACTTTTGAACTTTTAGTTAACTATGTGGTCAGGCTGTTGGCTACTAGGCGGTATGTCGTGCCAAGTTTTCGGATTCATTTGATAACATATATATATATATATGCGCAGGATTATTGCAATTTATGTGTCTACTTTTTCGTTCGGGCCTATTAATATTAATGAACCCGTCATGAGCAAAACTGCAAGTCAAAAAAGAAAAGTCTTTTGATATGGACAGTGGCTTCCGGGAGAAAAATTACCCATTGCGGAGGAGTTTGAGTGACGTAGTTGGAAGCCTAAAAATAGGAAAGAAGCTTGCAGAAATGCAATAGAGCGCACAACATTTCATCTAGATAGGAAGCATACAGAAGGTATTTCTATCAAGGCATCACGCTATATTGGTAAATACGGCATTGGACGTGAGATTATGCTAAAGGTTACTCTGTATCTGTGAGTAAAAAATTCGTAAGAGTATACGCTGGTATTTCATTGCACCTGAAGACATCCTTCAGTTGCTGAAATAACTGGGTTCTCTGGAGCAGCCCCGGGGAAATTTGCACTGGAATGGAAAATCTTCAAGTGCATAACGAATGTGATATTCAGAGTTTTGAACATGAGACGAATAGCTGGAGTGATTTCAGATGGCTAACTCGGCTATTCCAAACGGTTTTGACGCCTTCTGGTTGATGGAACCATATAGGTGATCCTTCCCGACCTGATAACGTGCAGATAGTTTTTCGCCCTTGTCGTGTCATTAGAAGCCACGCATAACATTCGCGATCTTGGCAATATTTTTAGTGATATCTGTGATCTCTCGTCCTGTTCAGTTGGGTCTTGTGCCACAGTCGGAGCAGGTTGAGCCGACCACTGTGTTTGGATTATGCGCCAGGAGACAAATTATGCATCTTTACACTTCAGAATACCATGCAACGCTACGTTGTCCTCCAATATCCAAGAAACTTTTCCTCCCAAACGTTTTTATGTTTTTGTTGTTGTATGCATCCTAAAAATGAACGTGTTCTCGTCACCTTTTAACGTGATTCCTTGCCGAAGAGTTCCGCTCTGTTCTCAGACCTTTAGAACACCGTTCTAGGTGAACTGGGATCCCATCTCCGCTGACAAAACAGTACGCAAACAGTTTGAAGCCTTTTCAACTTCACCAAAGACAAGTTCATCATAAACGAGAGACTCAGCTGGGGTTCCAGGTGAGTCTCCCATCAAAACAAAATCGATACGCAGATAAGTGTATAAGTCGAACTTCGTACAGCTTGCTTTCAAGTGAAATGGTTGGTGGAAACTCGGGGACTGAGCCTAGCTTATCGAAACTAAGAAGGGCAAAAACGGGTGTATGGGTGTCGAAGAGTTCTCAACAATCTTATCAGTAGTGTAATACATCTATACAATGTATCGCAATATCTCGAATATCGTACCAACTGAAACAAGAGGTGGCCTGGTGGAGCACATTCTGTTGACTGAGAACAGCAGAAAGGCGAGATGCAGTTAAATTTTAGATGAATCTCTCGTAAAAACCAAATTCGTATGCAGATGACTATATAAATCCAAGTTCACCTTGTCCATCTGCACAAAGCACAAGATTTTGCCCACTGGAGCGTCCGCTTTCGATAATTCGGTGACCCCGCCCAAGGCTGGTTACCTGATTAATCCCGATGCTCTGTATGATGACGACGCTTCCCGCCAACTTCAGTTAAACTTCCGTATTTGCGCCAAATTTATAAATGTGTTTCGAAATGATTCATTAGTAACAGGCAACTGAATGTGCTGCAGCAGCCCGCCTCATGTTCCAGTTGCTACGATGTTCGAGATATCGCGATACATATATAGACGTCATGCACTTAATGCCTGGAAACATCACAAACACGAGATTCAGCTGGGTTCCAGGTGAGTCTTTCGCAAAACCACATTTGTTTGCAAATGAGTGTATATCGCTAATTTCGTGCAACTTAGGTTCAAGTTAAACATAAAGTTGGCGGAAACTCGGGGACTGCGCCTACCTGATGAGCCCTAAGAAGGGCGAAACCAATCGTGGGCTGTCGAAAAATTTTCAGCAACCTTGTGAGTAGTGCATTACGTCTATATATGTGATACCTTTACAAATTTGCATTCAGAAAAGTTCGCATAGAGCTTTACTTCGCCTCTATCCTTAAGGGACGGAAAAAACATGAAATTTGAAGCAATTTGGTCTAACCATCCTTTGTACTGCCAAACGATCGGCCGGTGTGTCTTCATGGCCAGAGCTGAATTCGTCCCTCATCGACCCCGAATAACGGAGAACATGTCAGTTATGGGGTCAGCACTGGGAGCTAAACGAAACGCTAGCTAACATTGAACGCAAATCACTGGTTAATTCAGTGCAATGTAACCTAAACGTACCGAGGCAAGCAAGATCCGTATGATGAACACCTCTTGATCCTAGATCGGCGAAAACTAATGAACAATCAACTTGGGAGACTGGGGATTGTGATTCGAAACCCAGAGCTTGTTAAAGGACATCACTGATTTAACGAATATGGTATTCTCATTGGCTTTTCAATAATTCCATGGCCAGGTTGGGAAGCCGTCCGTATACAGCACAAAAGGGAGCTCCGACTGGGCTGGCTGAAGTGGAGGTCTTTAACAACCCAGTTATAAGGCAGCTTAATGCTTCATGTAGAAATATCGGGAGCGAAATTACTGATGACCAGCGAGCGATGACTTTTTTCAGAGAAAATAAGACCAGAATTAGTGCCATCTGTACACTGCCCAGAACTACACAGAAAGATACATGAATATCGTGGTGGGATGTCGTCATCGAAAACGTTAGTCTACTCAAAAGAATCAGCGTTCGCTAAAACCCTTCGTCAAAGATTCCCCAGAGCTTCATTGGGAGTGGATTTGATGTTGGAAAGTGACATGGCTTAGAAAATCAGTCCAGGAATGATGTATTTTTCGCCTTATTAAGTTGTGGTTTCGTGATAAAGCATACGATTTATCATGGAGAACCACTGGAAGGATTCCATGCTTGTTAGCCGCATGTAAGACTTTGGACATGTCTGCTGACGTTAAGGCCAGTCCTTTCTTGAGGAAGATTCTGGATGCTGGGCACACATCTGCAGTGAATATCAAAAATTGAGGACCAAACCATGAGTGACCAAGACCTTCCGTTGTTAGCCAAAAGCAATTACTGGCCGCTTCATAGCTGTTGATCTTTGTATCTTCCTTAAATATCCAAGAAACCTTTAGGGCCACAGGAGGATCCGGACGAGATCAGAGTCGTTAACACAAATACCTCTCTAAGAGGCCTTTTCGAAAGACCAGGCCAACAGTGGAAACGAGCAAGGGTAGGCTGTATAATGATTTGGCAGCGGAGTATGAAATCTACGCAGGTCATTACCATCTCCCTGGATGGGGACCCTGGAACGGGACACCAGTGGCTAGAGACCTAGTCGCATCCTCAGTGGCGCTCGTGCATCTAAGCTGTTGCCTTTAGTGCGCAGCCCCTATTTCCGATCTCTTGGATGAAAAGTCCACTGATAACACTGTATTTACGCGTCAGTTATATCAGCCACCTCCTCCAATGCATAGTTATCTGGGAATAGTCTGAGTGCCTTTGAAAATTTTCTTCTCTAAAAAGTATCGCATTTTGACTGTCGCTTCCTCGTTTGTCTCACCCTATGATTCCGGTAAAATGAACTAATGATCACGATCACAGACCAACCTGAATGAAAAAAAACTGACACCAGGCAGTAACCATGGGCGACTGAAGTTCACTATTCTTCACTTTCCTTGTGATCGGTCATTGATTTAAAACCGTCGTCAGCAGTACTCTGTTTGTGCATTGATCGTCGCCCCGTCAAATAGGCGGAAACACCAGCGAAAGACCCCGTTGTCCCGTTAGAGATACTGGTTCAGCAGTTTATCTCACTGGGGCCGCATTTTCAGCATAGGCTGGTCATTGGGATTGCGCGATACAGAAAAGGTCCAGGCCATCAAGCATACACCTTCTGGCCTAAACTTTCTGCCTGCCGCATTAGCTACTAGTTTGACGCGAATACGTAGGAAGACCGATGGATACTTGTGACGGGGACAGCATGAACTGGATTTTGGGGCCATCGGCTCACTCAGAGCTGCAATCATGCTGTGGCGAGAAAACTGACTGCCTGGTCGGCCTTTCGTTGCTACTAGTCAAACAGGTGAGCGAGAAGACTATTCACGCCGAATAGAAATTCCCATCTATGCGGCAATGAATATCGACCCGTTTCGTGTGTGTGCCATTTTCGCTCGTTGAGTATCGTATTTTTCATATGTGTGTTGTATATCTGTGGTTGCTGCTGCTCAATATAACATCGAATTTTGAATCGCGTGTATTGATTTAACTTGCCTTAACGTTTCCCATCCTTTGAGCTGTAGTATGGGACCGCTTCAAGATGCATCCCGACGAAAAACTCTCGCATCAGTTTTCGTTGTCGATTCTAGTGTTTTTCTATGGAAGCCTTCAACTATGTCAGTTCCTTTTGGAGAGGCCGATTAGCCTGCACCAAACCGCATCATTTGCTCCTTTGACGGTTTTTCGTTCAAAATAGGCAAAAGATATGATGTAAGCCCATTTGCCTAAAGTCAAGCAAAACGGTCCTAAAATTTCGGGTCGTACTGGTTCCCCAGTTACGTGACAGCATTTGAAGGGTAGCCGAACGGGTTTGATTTTTTTGGCAAGATGGTTTGGCAAAGGTAACAACTTACTGATAATGTGTCTTTGAGATGGGCAGTTATTGTGTACCAGTGAGCCTACCTGATGAGCCCCAAGAAGAGCGAAACCGGTCATGGGCTGTCGAAAAATTTACAACAACCCTATAAGTAGTGTATTACGTCTATAAAATCCTCCAGGTTGACCGAACAGAACCAGATTGTGGTGTCGAATATGGCCGATCAGCTTTGAAACGGTAATGAAGCCTCGGTTTAGACGATTCAAAGTTCTGTCCTATGTTTGCACTGCTCCGCACCTTAAACTGCGTCGCTCTGCATCAGGGTTCCCACCGCGAATATTGATAGAGAACAACGGAAGCCAAACACCAGTCAAGTCAGAAGATGAGCTTTCATAACGATGCAGTTACTGTCCAAGTCACAGTGTTTGATCCTGCCAGATTAGCTGAAACAGCTCTGTTCAGAACAAGGGCTAGGCTGTTCTTTAAGGAAGGTATAGCCCTTACGAATCCGTCAGTCATAATCGGTTCGACCTGGCACATCCGCAGAGAACTGGCAACAGCATTCTCGCTGCAATGATAATTTGGAAAGTTTCTATCCGCCGAGAGGAATGTGAGATATATCATGATCTACAACAAGGCGTTGATCACTATTCTCCTTGTGGTTGTCTTCCGTTGTCTTCGTGGTTGTCTTCGGTTGGCCAGGTTCTTGACGATATTCTGATGGGCAATGGGTTAGGAAAAGTCCACAGCTCACTATTCGCGTGTTTCAGGTCAGACACAAAAGACTGATTTTTTCCACTATCAAATTAGAGTAAAGTTGATGCTCGTGAATGGCGAAATGTGGATGTGAACTGAAAAGAACAAGAGATACCAGTGTAATGCTCAGGTAGTGTATGTTGTGTGGTTAAAATACTGGTCACCAAAGCTATTCCCGTCGTGTGATACGAACAATCAGTGTGGCAGTAGATGCGTTGGGGTTCACATTGGCACGTCGTCAAATGGTCATAAAACATTTCGTAAAACTATTTCAATATCATTGGAGGCAATTACTGAGCATAGTACAAAGACGCCTCACAATGCATCTGCGGCGTCCAAGTGGTGTGAGGCTGGAATCTGGATTAAAAAACCTAACATGTCGCCTATCTATCACCCGCCATGCGGCCCTGCTCACGCTTTGAAATAGGACGAGGAAACTAGGGAGTGTTTCTCAAGTTTTCAGCAACCCGACTGCATGCAAAGAACTCCTGTGCTGAAATGTTGAGCGGTACATGTGTCCAGAAACCGGAGTGAATCTGATCTGATCACATTGTGAAGCCAGGCCAGCTTCCGCCTCTACCCCACATGATGGTCCGTTGTGGTGTGTATCAAGCTTGTGCCCCACATGCTATACTCCTTCTCCTCTCTGCCATGGCCAGTGCATGACGGAAACTCGGTAGGTCCATAGTTCTCAGGGTCAATATCCGGCCCGGGTTGACAGACACATTGAAATCAAATGAACGAAGTAATGTCTACAAACAGGTTATCCATCGGAATACAGCACAAAACTTGAGGACATTCATTGTTTCCGGTGCTGAACAAATTCTGTTTATGTTAATGATTGGAGAAAGCGCCGTAATTCGCAACTAGTTTTAAAGACTTTTAAGATTAGCTGTTTGTGGTTGCTCGACTGATAGAATTCTTGTCCAAGTCACTCTCGTTTGAACAATTGTCCCTCTGTTCTGGCACACTTCCATACCAAAGCGGAGGGAGCATTGGACTCGAGCTTCGTTCTTAACAGAGCTCACCAGCTGTGTACATCCTTGACCATGCCGGAGTTTGAACTTCGGACAGCTGACACACCCTGGATTTAGCTGAATTTTCACTTCTGAACAGGTAATCCTGTTCAGGCTTGGAAGTTCTGACAGGCGGGCCAATCGATCGACACAACCAGGACAGTTACTGGGTCGTCGTTCGAGGCGTCGGGCAAACCGATCACATCGCTCAAGCGGGAATACTTTCGCCTGTTCAGAAGTGACAACCCAGATGAATCCAACGAGCACTTGTGGAATGGTGGTAACACGTTTGCCTCGCATGTCAGATGTGCGGATTTCGAACCTCTTGACGGCCAAAGATCTGAACTGTTGATGAGCCTTGATAAGAGCAAAACTCGAGTCCCATGCTCCCCTCGCCTTGGTGTGGACTCACCAGAATGATTGTTCCAAGACAGGAGGACGACTGTTCAAACGAGAGTGATCGTAAATTCCTCAGACTCGGATACTGTTCCCCTGGGACGGGATGTCTTGTTTTTCAAAATTAGTGAACCAAGTAAAAATTAGAATTCAACTTAGTACACACCCGCTTAGTCACGAAAGTCGGAGAACAACCAGTCAGAGCGGATTCAACACTGATCGCAGACAGCTGGTAACTGATTGCGCAGACCAAGACAATCTGTCACATTCTTCGTCTACCAATGGTTAAACTTGAGTTGTGTTGGCCCTGGAGCCCGTTTACTCTCTGTTTTTATTCACACAGATCCATTTCCCCCAATCGCTACCAAATAATCCTCGGGTCCAGGAACTGGCTGGATATCCTTCAACATTCTCATAGAGTGGAATAAATTTTCCACACATCTTTTGAGTCTAATAGCTTAGCTGTGTTACCAGGTGAACCAGTTCACATCAGAACACGTGAAGTGAACGAACGAGCTTAGCGCTACATCCTGTCCGGGGCATCAAGCTGCTTATCACATGTTCGACAATGAAAACTCGCAACAAGGACATCAAATCATGGTGGACTGGCCTTGTCTGCCTAGAGTGTTTACAAAGGACGCAGACAGAAAAGAAACGACACCCAAAGACGGCTTACGTATTTTTTCCGAGTATGTTCAGTTCCATTGAAGCAAGTGTTGAACAAATTATTATTAACTTACTCTGATTGTGTGTTAGAGCTTTCAGCATTCCGATTCCGACCCTTCAAAATAGTAAGCAATTTATGTCTCTTATTGATTGGCACGCACAAAAAGTAATGCAGAATTCGCAGTTGGGTCTCTGGTGAGTCTCGCGGGAAATATGGCAGTTGGACTGGCACCTCCGAAATTCTTTCTCATATCAGGATTCGGGACAATTCAACAGCAAGCAAAACTCCGGTCATCTGCTTCAGCAGTAACGATTTGAATTCGACCTAGCTTTGTTAAGTTTTCCTCTCCCTCGGGAACACAGTGTGGAATATCTTGAGAAATGGTGTACGCGATATTTTCAACTGTGGTCAATGTAACAAAATGATGTTACAAAACTCGTTTGCTTCTTGTAATATTTGGCCTGAAAACAATGAATTTTGGCGACACTTTGAAATTGCACACACATTCCCCAGCTATGTCAAAGCGGTTATTCTAGATCGATGCTGTAGAGAGATGCATAGATATAGCTGTTTTTTACTTAGCGAGCTCGACTCACGTCACCAACGCCAGATTGAGGTCAATGAAGTTATCAGGACGGTCAGATTCCTGAAAGCAACCACTGAATGCCCGAAATCTACTGAGACCCTCAGCTCTGCTAGATGTTGACCAGACAGACAATTCCCCGTCAATATCCAGCGCGTCGCAGCCTTGTACCAAGGCCAGACCGCGTGCGTCAGCATTGGACCAAGTTAGACAGTGTCCCTCCAATAACTAGCTTGAGACCGTTGTATTCTCGCACTCGCACGCACTCACGCTCTCGCACTCGCTTGTTCGGAATATAGCTGTTGTGTTGCCTCTGTTTTTTTTCGGCATTAGGCACTGGAGCGGGTCAGCAGTCAGATACAACAGATTGGCGAATCAGCAGACATAACAGAAGTCTAGTGTGACGTGCGACCTAAATCACGAGACCCGGTTTGTTGACATAATTAGCTTCTGTTTTGCTAGCATTCCCCCAGCCTGTAAGTTTAGGGTGAGAAATAAACATAAGGAACATTTAGAAAGTCTGACAAAACTCGGGTAGATATTTTCAGATTCTGTTTTGCTATCTCTATATAATAAATAAAAAATTTCGATTTTTCACGTGTACACCCAGTCACTGAAATGTCTCTTCCAATCATACATGAATCCGAGACTCCTTTTGCGTCTCCAAAACAAACCGAACCAGCTAACAAGAAAAAGTTAAAACGATGTATATTCCACATTCAAGTGTGCAATTTAACATCTCACAAAGGACTAGTGATATGATGACCGACCTCCAAAGTGTCATATTGCTCCATTCTGCGCAGCAGCCTCTACTGCTGCTTGCCTGTAATTTATCATGGGAACAGCAAACTGATATGGGGCAATACAACCGAAACTCGGGTTGGGTTCCGTTCGGAAAACCACACAAACTTTATGTATGGAAGAGTTCGCTCTAATTGGTGTGATGAACAACGCTCATGGTCTCCAATAAGGCTGAAACAACTGCTTCTGAACGGTTCAGCATGAACTGGCTTCACTTATGAGACGAGACGTCTATTGGAAATTGTCAGATCTGCATATACTACTAGTCATATGAAGTCCAAAAACCTGAGGTATTTTAAATCGTATTCTAATTTCCAACTGATCAGACAGTCCAAACTATCATTCGGCCCTTTGTTGTTCCTGTGGAACATGTTAGGAAAATATGTACTCAACTTTTGCAATTTTTACAGGATAGACAGCATTTTTCTTAGGGAAAACGATAAACATGTGTTCAGGTTAAAAACCTACAGAACCTTGTTTTTTCTTACAAGAGCTTGTTGTCTGCTGGTAGAGCTATTCCACTCCAAACCATCGCCAAATGCCACTTCATCGATGGCGAACAAATTGACCTACGAAAACCACATATTGCCGGCATCTTGTTCTGTCCCCTACTAAAGCTACTGATGAGTTCCTAATTTTGTATTGGATTGCATTCCTTCAACATGTGCTTACTAGCCATAATTTGATTGATTGATTGATTGATTGATTGATTGATGTTTTGACGGACTTATCTAAGCCCGCCGGATTTACCTCAATGAGGGCAAACATCGCGTCTCACTGAACCGACACTAGTAGAAAAAATAATAATAACACAATAAAAAAATATTTGCTCACACTTTCCGTGCATAATGAAACGGGGTAACCATTCAAAACGTATTCAAGCGTACGAAATTCCAAGCAGAGTATTATTTCATTTCTTAAAAGAGCAAGCATTTATCTAGTTCTGTTAGAAGTAAAGATTGCACTCCATCCAGGACAACTTTCAAAATCAAGTTTTGAGGGAAACTGTAGGACCAGCGTTACCGTTTTCCTCTATCTTTCGACAGAACGGTTCGTTCAGTGATGAGATGCCGAATCAGGGAAATGTACTCTGGGGCATGATTTAAACTTTTCCCGCAAATTGCGGAGAACGACCCTTCTAGCAGACAGTAACGATGGAATCATGCTTCGATGAACAGATGAGAGATGATTCTCTTTGAGGAGTGGTTTAGCTTGATGTTAAGTGGAGCTATTCATCGTTGGTTACAGTGAACCACACGGGGATGTGTGAAACTATGGCGCCTGCATGCGCTTTTACGGATATTTATTCGGCTACGCCGACAACAAAGGTACACGGTCAGAAAGGGTGTAATCTGACTAGCTTGTCTGGGATACGGACGAAGATACGCGCATGTGACTGAGTGGGTGTCTGTATGCACGTGCGTTTCTTCCAGCCCGCCTGAAGGAACCAAATATTCACCTTGTCCTTCGATGCGAAAAAAACCAAGCTAGTTCTCCGAACCCAACATCTGCCTAGAGACAGAGGACGATACAAAGCCACAACTGGTCGATTTCCTCGGAAGGTCTCTCCCTTTTTTGGACCAACTATCACGCACATGGTTAATAAATCAAGTTTTAGATGAAACGGGACACATGCTGCCAGAAATTGAATAGACCTGTAGCTTATGGGATTCAAGAGGGGTGAGGGTATAAAAAATCATCAAGCCATCACTTACCCTTTCCGTCAGTCCGTAGAATGCACGAACGGGTTACTTGTTGCTGGTGAATTCGTTATGAATAACAAAACAAAACAGGTTAAATTGCATTTAGAACAGTCATGTTATTGCAACAGTTGTGATAACGCAGCGTAGAGGAACGAACACTTGGTTTGTCCTAAGAATTAGCCACTCCCACCATGAAGACACGGAAAAATTCACCTCCAAATGCGCTTGACCTTTCTTGAGGAAGTAATTTTGATCAAATTCGTTAGGTGAAAATCTTGCAAGAACATAACACGGCTCCCTTATATGACATTTAAACGAGGGGTTACAACTGACCGAATGAAACGGATCAACACGATAAAGTAGATACTTGCTACCGATGAGGGAGAGGTAACTGATCAGGACACACTGACCTTTGCCTGTCCTAGGATACGTAAGACCTGATAGTCGATTACAATGGATACGGTAAATCTTCAGATAGTGGGTCTAACTGATGAGGCAGAATGAAACGGTAGAGACCTATCCGCGGCTTTTCGTCGACTTTATAGGAAGTACGTTAGTAGTATGAGATTTGGGAATTTTCAGTGTAGCGTTTCTCCTGTAAGTGAAGCCAGGCTATGCCGAGAAACACTGCTACTCAGCAGAATGGTAGCGTTCCAACCACTAGCCGGGAGGTAGCCGGTTTGAAACTTCAGAGAGTTCTGCAAGAGACGTCCTAATTGTGAGAAGTATTGAAAAGGTAGTTTTTTCTAGATCTGGCTAGAACTTGGTGTGCTGACGGAAAGTCATCCGTAAAAACATGATCCACGCCGTTCCGCACAACTACGTCTTTCTAAGATTACTTTTGGAAAGTCGATTAACTTTGTGACTTGGTTGGGGAGAACCTGAACCACAGTTTACTGTTGGGAACGCATAAGCCGTTGTTTATTGTATGAATCAACTGGTATTGATGGGCTGTACAGTGCAGATCTTGCAATGGTCCCAGATAGCCGTTAAAGACTTAGTTATCCGCTGAATATTCTTGAAGCTGAGATCATAGTAATTAAAGTTTTGAGTGTTTTGCGAGAGAACACAGATGCAGCAGGTTAACTAGAACCCTTTCCACAGGAACTTGTCACAATGATCGCTGAAGCACACAACTATTCCGAACTCAAGGCCAGTCCTATTTCGTCCTAAAACCAAGCAAGGCTGACCGTGTCATCGGCCTTTGGAAAATAGGCGCACAAATTCTCAGCAAACCCTTCACTTAACTCCTTGAGCTGATAAAAGCTAGAAAAAACCCGTAGACGAGTCCTAAACGACTTGACCTAATCAACTGAACCATGGTTATCTCGGGGGATTGTTCAAGTCTTTCCGAGTGCATAGCACTGGATTCAATTGAGTAACCAGTAGTACATTGAGGAACGTCAATCTCTTTGACTGGCTGAAAATGACAAGTTGTGACGACCATTGCACCCGGTTGCTTCGCGATAGATGAACAGACCTTCTGTCGTTGAAACCAAGTTAGTCTCTGCATCGGAAAGTAATTGACAAATGCTTTAGGCTGTATATTCCTTGGCCATTCCGTCAGCTACACCGACACAAGTTTCACCAGGATTGTAGGTAAACTGTCGGATAAAATGGCTCGGGTAAAATGAATTTGGAATGCTGATCGCCGGTAGTGGAATCGTCCTTGTTTATTGCTTCATGTTCGGCGTAGTATTTTCGTCATCGTGTGACACATTATGCTTTTTCCACCTTGTACGGGGGTTCATAGAGAACCAGCTCTTTTGGGACGATTATTTGTGCGTTTCTTTCAAAGCATGCTGTCATCAAAACCAGTCCGAATTAGTTAACTGCACCTAAACCTGAGGCTCTTCATACATGTATCTGGCTTGCAGGCTAGTCTTGCTTGATGAAACAAAGTATGCGCCCGTGAAAGTTTGTATAGAACCACACATAAACCAGTGGAGGGAGTTAAGGTACTGTCCGTCAGTTAGGATTTAGCCGAATCGCCCAAAGTAACTTAGTGGTTAGGGTGCAGACTTACTGACTGGAAGGCTCGTGATTCCAACTCAATCTCAGCAACCAGACTGCGCTCCTGTATAGGCTTGGGAAACCAGGCACTATATCAGCCCTGGTAGTTCCTTTGGGTGGTATGACAGCTATGGAACAAAGCTGAAAGATTATTACTGTTTTTATTGACGCAAATGCGTGCTCTTCGCAGATGGTTGGATGATATTTTTCACTCGCAGAAGAACAAGAGACAGGCTGACTAACTGCTATTCGTTTTTAGTGACGCAGATGGTTGGATGATATTTTTCACTCGTTTTTAGTAGCCTCCAGAAAAAAACGTCGAGTTTTCATGTGAGTAGCAGCAACGAGACCAACCCCTTTTCTAAAAGCTTTGCCTCAAAGTAAAGCATTCGTTGCACCTTGTGTGGTCTGTCCTATGGTTTTCAGCAACCCTGTATACAGTGTGCCACGTGAAGAAAAATGCGACTCAACAGTTGAGGTGTATCACAAATCAGAGATCCGTTTGCGACTCATTTGAGTCACTTGTTCACACTAGCTTAGTTTCCAAATGTGCACATGATCCGACTCCCCATTGTAAATTGGGGAAACTGTAGGCGTGTAGACATGTTATCCACGGCTATACTCGATACCTTGAAAACGAAATGTATCATTTTTAGTCCACGAAGGAGTGAGATCCATTAGACCTTGAATATGTTGAAAAAGGGTTGTCTGAAAAACCCAGCAGTACACCCACCGTTTCCATTCGGGGTAGGCTGGTGAACCAAAAATTCCGCGTGAAATAGAACACTGTCGGAATATCGGCATTCACTACCTGCGATAAAGTTTGCAGGTAGTTTTTACCAGTGCTTTATGATGACCGTTCCTCCAGGCTTAAGATCACTCATGTCTGGGATGAATTTTGCCGGCAAAATAAGCGGAAACGGTACACCAAGTTTGGTCATCTTCTGTAAACCATATCATACGACATTCGAACAGTTTCAAATCAATTTTTCAACACAAAACTCTAATTCACAAGTTATCCAACAACGTCGTTTGTTAGCAGTAACTATGGAAGTGCCTGACTTTGAAAGTGTGTGGCCCATCTCGTCTAAAAACACAATCCCAGGATCTTGGTCCAGTCGCGGGAACACGAAATTTTCATCCTTTTTAGCTGTTTCTTTTTACCAGTTGTTCTTCTCTCATTGTGAATTTTTCCTAGATGGAAGCGAAATAGCGGCGGTTACTGAGATTATTTGGCTACATATTAAAGGAGTCCTTATTTTCCGAAGATTTCAGACCAAGTTCTGTGCACTGGTTGGAAAAACAGTTTCGAATTTCTTACGATTAGCGCTGCAGTTTGAAAATTTCAAGTTACGTTCTGGGAGCATATCCACAAGGTGAAGCCTACTTAGACTGACTTTTGATAAATTGTACTTTATTGTGTTAAATCAGTCAAGAAATTACACCGCACTTCGGCTTTCACCACAGCTGATCAGAGTTTGCTATCACATTATTGTGGCAGTGAGAGAGTTAATCTGGCACGTTTTCTGTAAATTGTCCAGTAAACGAAGAAGCTGCACCTGAGCTTCATTTAACCGATTGAATTCGACATTCACAGCCTCGATGTCAGAGGGACGTAAGCGGTTCAGTATTTCTCTGGTGGTCCCCAGTTGGCCACGACTTGAAGCTCAAAGTAGCTGTCGACAAAAGGCAAGACGATTTTATCCACTGCAGTCTTGAGTCCGGTAGATCCTAAACGACTGAGAACTTGCATTTCATTCTCGAAGGGTCTCGGACGCAGTTGCAGGATGAATTCACTCGGTGAATTGTGGTCTGCCGGAAAGCACCTATTTACCCCTCTCTCACGCGCTTTTAGGTCTTCTTACCGAGCATCAGGGAGAGCAAAAAGCCATGAACTCGTGGACAGCAGCCCCAGATTCCAGCTGTTAAATCTACTAACTTGCGCCAGGTGTTATAACTAGAGCCCTTGAAAGTTCCTCAGACGTATGTTGTTTTGGTTACATCTTGGTAGATATTTTTGCCTTTCCTTCCGAGATTGACCCTCAACGTGGCACTGTGTGTGAGCTCGGTAATCACTTCGCCTACCCCTCGGCAGGCATGGACCTATCTTTTACGATGCGCAAAGATAGTCTCAGTTGTTAATCGTGTGGCGTAGATATCCTCCAGTGTTTTTACATGAAAAACGCTGGACAGTCCACCACCATTTTCTCCATTTTGTGACACAGTAAGGCCGTCCTATCCTCCAACTACGATCAGTCTCATTTCGCAGGTCAGCATGTAGGGATAAGCTCTCATTCGCAAATTCGGTCATCGGGGACTGAACAAAACATTTGACTGAATGTTATGTGTGAGAAATTCATTTGATGATTAGCCAGCGTATGAACCACTGGGCAAGCACAGTGATTTTCCTTTGGAAGGGAGTTCACTTCACCAAACTGGAATTGTTCCAATGGTCCATTCCAACGTTTGTCTTCATTCTAAACAACTTTCGGACGCCACAGCAACCACTCTGTTGAACTCTGCAGTCAATCGTGATAGCAACCTTTGGAGCTGACAAAGTTTCAACGGTGACTTATTTGTTTAAATTCTTTCCCGTGGTTTACCCTCGGAATTAAGTAATCTCATTGGTAACTCCCCATCACTGCCAGTCTGTCGGACGAAGTCCGTGGCATTTCAGATTTTCACTGAAGTAAACAGAGCCTAGTCGCCCATCACTGAATTCATCATTCAACACAAACACGTTTGTAAAACAATGGCTTTCTGCAACTCCTGTGTGCCCGGATGAAATCCGAAACCACACACGATACTGAATACTGTGGTGGGATGGTCAGACAATCGCCGTCTTCCTCAGGATCTAACAGGTTGTCATTTTTTTCACACTTCTGGAAAACGTTAGAATGGCCTTGTCAGTGCTCACCTGACCCTGATCCTCTAAACGTCCACTGTGAAATCTCTTCATACATTTACCTCAAGTAAAAACGATTGACACCAGAACTTCTACTTGCATTTATTTTGTGATTCCTCACTAATAAACTTGTGTTTGGCTTGCTTGTAGAAATCCCTAATTGATTCGTAATTCGCATGCAGTTCTTTAAAGCACGGCGGATTATTCTATTAGTTACGTGTGACAAAACCGGAGATTTTCACGCCAAAACCTCCTCTCAGGGTGCAAAGCGCTCCCTTTGACTTGAATCAATGGAACAACACCCTGAGCAAAATGGACTTCATAAAATTGGTTGAATCATTCGGTGAACGGGAAATTGTTTGTGGTATGATTCAAGCTTACTCGGGATCCCCATCGCAAACTTGGTGACGTCTCAGATCAAAGCGTATCAGACTATAGAGCACTCAATCTCAAGTTGTGTGGAGACTTCACACCAATGTGGAACCCAGCAATATATCTGGTAAGCGACTTGTTTTCTCAAAACAACCCTCTTACCCACTTTGTGAAAGCTTACTGTTGCAGTCTAGTAATGCCTCGGAATTTATTATAGAACGACGTGGTCTCCCAATATGCTGTAAGTTTTTTCTATCCCATCTACCTATCTATCTGAATGCAAGACCTCGAAATTTTGATGTTTTTGAAGTTCAAAAGAGAGGTGGTTGCTTCTGAGGAGACACACCCAAATAAATGACATTGTATAACAGAGGTAAAGTTCTTTCTTACGAGGCACTCATCCATTATCTACTAAAGTAGAGATTCACCAGAGATTCAGTGAAGTCGCTGGTTAAAGCCAATTAAATCTGCAGGTGAGTACAGCTCGTCAAATCTTTATTCCTGCCTGAAAGGATGCTCAGTTCGCTAGCTGTAAATCTACCTTTACGATACTCTTCACACACACGTTCCATCCGCGGTCAAGGACAGAGGAGTGAATATATGTCCTTGAGTTGTTGTAATCCAAACGAAACATTTCATGTGGACCAATGAAAATCTCGGATATCGCCGCACTCAAGCAAACAAGCTGATTCGTGGTAACGCAATTTAAACCCGGAAGAGTAACACCTCCATCGCACAAAGTCAGCAACACCTCTCTCGTCTGTGACAATGGTTTCGCCCGGGACATATACTCGTCCGTTCTCCTTGTTGAGGTTCTTTTGCGGACTTTATATTCTGTGTGTTCTACATACGGTTATTGTGATGGCCAGCCCCCACCTGGGATCATACATTCCGCGCTTTCATTTGGAGAAAAAATCTGTGCTCGATACTAGTGAAAATCAGCGTTGCGGACCTCATCCCATCGATCTCTATCTGACTGAACTGTTAACCCAGATGGAGCAAAACGGATCGAATAGCCTGAGTGATAAACTGGCTTACGATCAACTTCTGGTTGCATTTACAGCCATGCATGACTACCATCCGGTCTACTATTTGAGAATGCTGCGAGCCATTCGGGACTGGAATAGGTGTCGCGCTTCTGGTGGTCTTCAGTGAGCAAAATATACTGCAGCCTGCTTGTTTGCTTGCCCATCCAACCGCATTCTTTCTTCTCTCTCTCTCGCTCTCTCTCTCGGCGTGTAAAACCATCATGAAAGTTTCTTCCCCTTGTACTTCTTCGTCTTCTCCACTTTTGCTCGCTTGATGAGTGCTTGTCATTTTGGTGGTTGTTTCTCACCTACCTCAATTTTCTACGTCTTCTTCTCTGTCTCGAAATTCTTTTCCTCTCAGAGTGCAAGCAGAGCGGCAAGTATGGAATTAAAGTTGACAAAATTCATTTGAACTGGACAAATGTAAGTTTTACTCAATCATTGTCCGAATTAAAATCTTTCCAAAAGAAAAAACCGGATTTGTCTTCCACGGTAATCGATTGTCGTGGAAAATTTCGAAACATTGTATATTAGTGAGTATATCTGATAGGTTCTGGAAGAACACGGTCGCCCTAAGGAACGACAGGAAAGAAAGGAAAACTGCAGTAGATGACAAAAATAACGCGTTCTTGCAGCGAGTGTGCATTCTACGGTGGAGTATAGTCGTTGTATCATAGACCAAGAAGATAAAATGAAGTCCCGTTTTTTGTAATTTCAGGATTTTTCGGAGTAAATAAGATACGCTGTTTGGATTTGGTGAGATGTTATTTTGCATGTCGAAAGATCGATTGTTTACAAAATATTTGGCTCAGCAATTTACACTTTGGCCACTATTGAAGAAGTAAGCTGAACTGCAGGGCTAATTTTTTCCTATGTGGTCGACAGTAAGTAGGGTCGAATACTATTCTACGCGCATTTCTGGTTTTCTAAACGATCGTTGACAAGTATTCGGATTGCTTATGAAAGACTGACTTGTCAATTTTAAATGGCCACCGGCCATGGTTGTGTGTTCGGTGATTGCCGAGTGATGAATCCCCAGTGTGACTCGAAGAGACAAAGGGATTTGTGGCCAATTTGTCGAAATATAAGTAGTTCGGGTGTGTTTACCGGTGGTTGATCAGATGGCAGTTGATCTGTTCGCCGAGCTTGGCTTGCAAACGTTTCGTCCCCAGTCGAGAAGGCATCATCACCTACTCAACTGCGCACTGACGATGACTCCTCGACTGGGGACGAAACGTTTGCAAGCCAAGCTCGGCGAACAGATCAACTGCCATCTGATCAATCACCATAATTTGTGGTCAGCTTGGAACCGGTTAAGCCGTGCTATACCCGACGCTGTTACCCAGTGCAGGTTGTCCAAGTCTGCTCAAAAATGGAATTCTCACAAGGCGTACTAGCCTTAAATGTGAGGATCCGTCACTTGAGCACGTCAGCGCTTGAGCACGTGACACAACTTGTCACGCTGAGAGATGAGAGGCGCAATATCCTGTTAACATGAAGGTTACTCGCACTGCAGTTCAGTCGCTCGTGGCCTAACGGTACTACGTCCCACTACTAAGAGGAAAGTCACAGTTTTGAATCACTTTTCGGGTTCATGAGATGTCTTATTCTGACGATTTCCAACATGGGTTAAATGGCTGTACGGTGCTTTGCGAATTTTCAGTACGGATTGGTTTCACTTGAACGGTGAACCCATCAGCTGCGTAAGTCTGCATGATCCAGAGTTCAACCTTATCTAAAACTATGAAAGGCAAAGTTGTGAAGTGCGTTGCCTTGAGTTATCGATTGATATTCCGTCCTGTCATGATAAGCATTATACAGCCGTATCATCCTTACTGGGACTAATCAGCAGTGCTCTTTTGAAACTGCGAGCTCTCAGATGGTAGTCTTAACCGACGTCTGATGACAGCTCTCACTTGGCGTAGAACAAAAATTACTATTTGATGAAATGCTTTGTGATAAATCCTGACCAATGAAATCGGAGCAAGCTTCTTAGATCGAATTAAGAGTGAACCTGTCCAATACTTTCTTCCTCCATCTGGTCCTGTACTTTTGTCTGACTGAAGTATGAAAATGTATGTGTAACTAAATATTGGATATCTGTCTAGTGCGGACCATCATATGGGTATGCTGATAGTCTACAAACAGCAGTCTTTAGTTGACACCCGGCCTATTGCATTCAGTCGTTTGCACAGACGGTCCACGCAGAGTGTTCTGTCGGTCCACTTCGAGGTGGAATGTGAATCCGAAAACGAGTGTCTTCTCGCTTTGCATCTGTTGCCAAAAAATACACCGTCACCCAGTAAAGCTGTTTTATTCGAGCACATCAGTACTAATGGGTGATCAGTTGGCTGTTGATCTGCTCGCCGTGCTTGGCAATTCACTTGCAAGTGTTTCGTCACCGGTGGTGGAGAGATCATCGACGGCGCACCGGTGACGAAGCAGTTGTCAGCCATCACTATTCCGACAGGTTGCCAACAAATCGAGAAAAAAAACAGATCCAGCAGCTTTAGGCTCGCTGCTTACTTTTAGATATGCATATTGGTGCTTGAAACGGTATTGCACACCCCGACAAGCGGTGACCTAGGACAAATTACACTTGGAAATTTGGCGTTACATCATTGGGAGAATTTGGCAGACATTTCGCTTGGTTCTGTGCCTCGCCGTGCGAAAATAGTTTGAAGTAAAAAGTTCGGGTAAGGAGCATACGCAAAAAACATCTAAAATGAATCCCAAACGGGGATATGCACGAATTTTCCAACATCAGTTTGCATTCCACGCAAACAGTTGCATTTCTGACAGTCGGCTAGAGGTGGACCATTTAATTTTAAACCTGAATGAATGACAACCAGACCTTTTAACCCGGTTAGTAGTAGCTTTGGAAACAGCAACATTATGCCTTGTTACCGCTGCAGCTGTTCATTAGAAGAAAACCTGCTCGAATCAACCTGTTTGTTTCCTGTAGTAAACTGTACCTGGTTCCAGAGAAGTGGCTTCAAAACTTTTCTCCACATTTCGAATTCTGAAAACATGCAGGTGCTCAATGTTTTTGGTAGCTTAGATGCATTCGTTGATGCTTAGTTAGGTGGCTGTTGATCGGTTCACCAAGCTTGACAATTGACTTGTAAACGTTTCGTCATCATTCGAGGACACAACATCAGTGCACCCAACCCATCCAACCGCCCACTGATGATGTCTGCTCAAATGGTGACGAAACTTTTGCTAGTCAAGCCAGGTAAACACACTAACATTTTTAGGATAAACCATCAGCTACAAATTAAATAGGCCTTTTTTACATTGTGGTAGAATGCATGTTTGTTTCATGGAGAAGATAACCAGAGGACCTAGGGTTGAATGCATTGTGTCCGTTAAGATGCTTTCCCCCAATCCAACGGGATCTTGCTTTCACCCAGTATTCGTTTTATTTTGGGTCTTCTGGTAGGAGTTATCGGCCAAACCAACTCGCTGATCACAACTCACTTGAAAGCAAACCAGGAAGGACAAAAACCTAATCACTGTGAAATTAGTCGGATCTGTTCGCGCGTGGTTACTCGAATGCTCAGACTGTTATCATAAAATGGGTAAGATCCCACCAAATTTTGCTGAATGCAAACGGAAATCTGTCGCAATGAGCAGCAGCCTACTAGAAAAACAATGAAACACAAAGTCATATTTTCAGCAGTTGTAACTTGTCATGGGACACGTCCAGCGTCTGTGTAGCATGTTAAATTTTCCAAAGGCCTGGTGTCCCCATTTCTCAAATCCACATACATTCAGTTGACTAGAGTATTGCTTAATGGGTGCGTGAGACACTTAAGTTTGTACAAAACTAGATTGCTTATCGAATCTTCAAGAGACCATTATTGACTACTGAGGAAACAGTCGCTGTTATTCACCGATGTAAATCTAAGTCAAACCACAGTCCTTATAACATACTGATGTACTCATGGAGCTTCCAGAACCTAGACCCAACGAGACAGTTTTCATCTGTAATGTGAATGTACAACTTTTACTCGGTGATGGCTTTTATCCTCGAATTGATGGGGATGTCCCCCTTTCCCGTACAGTTCAGTGACGTTAGCTTCCAGTAGGCACACTGCTCACCACTACCTTTTTTAACGACAATTCTCCAAAGTGTTTCGTGATCAGTGTTTACTCGAAATGTTTTCAAGTCTTTGATAAACTTTGCAAAACATTTTTAAATGTATCGCTTTGAAGACGGTCAACTGTGAGAATAAACAGACGTGTCTGCAGAAATCCAACACGGATCGGATGATAACACAATTTCCCCAGCTATGTACCACTGAGAATCAAGCGAATTTTAGCACGTTACCTGTTCTGGAGTGCAAGCAGAATTATGTACAATTTTTCCCGTACCGAATTCGAAGTGAGGCTACTCTGACAGGAAGTTGACTTGCAACGGTTCGTTCCTTGTATCCTCAGAGAAGCCAGTATGCTTGCAAATATCTTAGAAGAGCGGACTGGCCAGTCCGACGTTTACTCGAGGAATTCATATTCATTGTGGGTCGGCTCTGCCTAGGTTGCAGGGGCTGTCTAACTCTGAGAGCAACTTAAAGTCCAGATACCTTTTCAACGCCCCTATCATCAGCCGGATGAAAGGCAAATCGTCTACACGTATTACTCAGTACGGCAGAGAGACCGTATCTATCAAAATCCGCAGGCCTGAGCTGTTCGCCTAGGAGAGAAAGTTCCTCTTCTGCACTTTAGTTCTGCTCTGTTTCCTCATGTCAAGAGAAACCAAAAGACTAATCAATCAACCCTAGAAAAACATGGGTTTTTGACGTTAATCACAAACAGTTTGATTGTTTTTCTTGTTTTCAGTCAAATATTCACCATCCCTCTAGTTCCTGATTTGGTCTTCTGATTAGCTGAAAGTCGAATAAATGTCCACGTATAGATAACAGCTCAAGGAAGAGATGAAGAAAGGCATTTCTTCGATCCCCTAAGGAGAATCGTTCCTCACACTGAGGCGTCTTTTAAAAACAGCTACCGGCGACACCTGATTTCGACGGCAAAATTTTGAAGAGAAAATTGGGTCTTCCGAGGTGAAACCACACTGATGCAACCAAAAAACATCAGTCATTTGATCATAACATACGATTTGGTAGTTTTAACCACTTGCAGGAAGCATATGGCTACACAGATAGACGAGTGTATTTTATTGTTTGTCGCACAACTGCACAGTCGAAACAAAAAAGCACACAGATATATTCTGGGATGCCCAATTTTTTTCTGCTGAGCAGAACACATCGATTTCAATCCAGTGAGATCCATAAAACCTTCGTTATTCTTAAGTGAGTTTCACTCAGGATAACTACGATCCCTATTGTTAGACGAGTTTTATTTAGGCTATCATCGATTCATGTGACAAGCGTCCTTGCCGCAAATGTGCATTTCCTATGGCGGACGATTTGTGCACTGGCGTCGTTGACATGAACAATGGCAGTTTTGGGGTTCAGCGTACATTTTAGTTCATGGCCAGTCAGTAAGGCATGCGCTAAACAGGCAAGACAAACGTTGCGAGCTCCTAGAACCTCAAAATCATGTCCAGAGGATTTTGGCCCTTGAAGCCAAGATCAAACACGCAAATAGTAAGAATTCTTTTTTACGTGGAACAAAAATGTCAGGTTTTCTCATTTCACTAGGTAATGAGTACAAGGCCACGTAATTCTTGCAAAGTTGCATAGAAAACTAAAACCGACAGAGGTTATCGCAAAAATTGCACTGTTATTTCGAAAAAATGAGGATAGTAGGATGTTCCAGGAGAGCCTTGAAAGATGCAATCCAGCTGGTTGATTGTACAAACAACTTTGGGCTGCGTAGTGCTGTCACCCTGGTGAAATGGGTTGAATAAATTTGTATGAGTCTTGGCTTAATACTTCAAAGCGATAAACAACCATACGTAGAGTTGAAAGCTCCAATTAGTATATTGCCGTATATCCCGCTTGACGAACAAGCAGTTTTGTGCAATCTGTTTGCTTGTTGGCCCAGGAACAAGCCCAAATTTCACGGACAAATCTCAAGATTTACAAGACGTCTTTTGTATATCAGACCTGGCTTTGGCGCGCTCCGTGCACCATTCGACATGGGGCACTGTCTGTCTTGAGGTGTACAACCTGTGTAGCAAAATTTACGAATTCATGGTGAACTCTAACTTCAGACAGCTCAGCATGCGTTATCGAATTACTTAATCGGGTCAAAACTAAAAGAGATCCTGCTGGCTTGTTGTTAATTTTAATGTGTAACGTGTGTGTGTGTAACGTATGATGCGCTGGTCCTCTGGTTTGTTATCACTTGCACGAGACCAGAAAAATATCGGCAGTTAGCATGCACATCATAGATCAGTCAGGGGATCTTACTACATTGGTTGAAACAAGCATTATTGCTATTTGAGTTCGAGAAGTCTTTTAAATCACTGTTTTCTTCATTGGTTCGACTGCCTGTCGCTGTCTCACGGTAGGCGCTCCTAATTCAAAACACAGGCTGTGTTGAATTGAATAATGACAACTTACTTGTTAACAATAACTAGATAAAAGGCCAGTCTTCTATTTGATAAATGCTCTGTACCAACACCGCCCCCAATTTGGTCATGTGACTGACCACCTCTTTCGAACAGCGGTATTTTCAGCTATAACTGATGCGTCTACGGATGAAATACTGGTAAAAAACAGCTTGGAGTTTTGAACTTATTCCTTTGAAAATGCACTTCAATTTGGAGAAGCTTATTGAGTTCTTGAGTTAAATTCCTGTCTACTAACTAAATAAAGAAGAACCGTGCAGCTCCAGTTAGGGTAACCAGCTTGCCCGGATGATGCTAGATCATGAAATAAAGCCTTACGATACTTCGAAGACAAACCAGAAAGTAACCACCCAGCCGGGAACAAACGGTGTTAGCCCATCTGGTGACGTAACGTTTGAAATTCATCCGTCATACTGAGCGAGCGAACCGACCAACAGACAAAATTACCTATAAACACTCAACACCAAACACCTGGAACAAAACGTTTCCAGCAGGTTTCAAGCGTTTGGGGAGCTACCTGACTGGAAAGTTCTGACTTGTGGGCCAGTCGATCGAAACAACTAAGGTGTGTTATTGGGTCGTCGTTCGAGGTGTCGGGCCTTCCGCTCACATCACTCAAGCGCACACATATTCACTTGTTCAGACATAGAAATTCAGATGCGTCCAGCATACTTTGATGGAGTAGTGGTAACACGCTTGCTTTGTATGTCAGATGTGAAGAGTTCAAGGCCAAATATCTGCACTGCTCATGAGCTCTAATAAAAGCGAAACTCAAGTCCAGTGCTTCCCCCCTTTTTGGTGTGGACTCATCAGAATGAGTGCGCCAGGACAGGGGGATAATCGTTCAAACGAGAGTAATGTATGTATTCTAAAATCCCGCGACCACCAACTTCTGAAACACTCAACGACGAATACAATTTTTCACGAAATAACCCAATTCCATTTTCTTGGAATACATTACTACTGCAAAGGGGAAAGCCTCTACCGCGGAGTAGTTTATTAGGAAAGGCCAGCTAAGCGTTTACAAATTATTGGACAGGAAAGTAAACATCTCATATGCATCTTCTCTTTAAAAAGTGAACAACTTCACGCGTCTTTATGAACTTTCGTAAATATTCATCGATTATCGCGCAATTGTAAACGAACGCTGCAAAGCAGTTCCACAAGTTCCGTAATAAACCCCATGCAATGCACCTTCTAGTATGCGCGAGGAGGAGTTTCGGCAAAACCACATACTACTAGCATGCCTCATCAGTAGTATCCACCGTTACACCACTTTTTCGGGAAGAGCTTCGGCCTAGCCTCATTCAGTACGCTTCATGGTTATTTTTTATTTGTCATCATACCATTGAAGTAAATGGGAACATTCAGACGACCGCGCTGGAAGAAAGCTTCATTAGAAGGCGAACAAGATCGGAGTGTTTAGCAACCTTATGAGTAGTCTATAAAATGTACTGTGATATCTCGAATATCGTTCCAAATGAAACATGAGGTCGCCTGGCGTAGCACATTCATTCGTAAACTAACACTATAAACGACAGATTTCGCTGGGTTTCAGGCGAGTCTCCCGTCAAAACGAAATTGATATGCAGATGAGCCTATTGTCATTTTGGGGACATGATTTACTATGATTCGTCGTGCAGTCTTGTACATGTTTCGCTATGTCTGCCCTAGATTTTAGTATCTGCTGATCTCAGAGGAAAAAGGGCTCTTACACGGGATTTTGGGCAACAAATTTTAAACAACAAAATTTCAACGTGAAGTGTAACGTTATTGGGCTTTGGGATGGTGGATACTGACGTTGTTGCGGTCTAAACATAGCCATAATTTTTTTCTGGTGAAATGTTGAAATACCCTGTTGGGAATTTTACATAACAAGCCAGCAACCGCTGTATTTAAAACGGTTGTGCCTGTTATATAACCCATTCGGAATGTTCGGACGTTTTTTGCTCCAAAACAGCTTGTCAGGTCCCAGCAAAACAAGAAGATTTTTATGTTGACAACACAATCATCTCAACTGGACCAAATTTGGACCAAATTCCCCGCTGGAAAGATTCGACAACATGAGGTGTGAGGAGGTTTTGAGCTCACACTAGAATGAAAAAATTAATTGTCTATACGTAATGCACTATTCATAAGGTTGTTGTAAATTCTTCGACAGCCCACGACCGGTTTCGCCCTTCTTGGGGCTCATCAGGTAGGCGCAGTTCCCCAGTTTCCATCAACCTTATGTTCTACTTGAACCCCAATTAGACTGATTTCGATAAATACACACATTTGCAAAGCAATTTGGTCTTGCGAGAGACTCACCAGCTGAATCTCCCGTTTGTGGTGTTTCCAGGCAAATGAATGTGCTGCACCAGGCCACCTCATGTTCCAGTTGGGAAGATATTCGAGATATCGCGATATATGTATATGGCTAATGCACTACTCATTGTCTATGTTTCGTCCCTGTGATTTCATGTACGCGGAACACGCTTGTAATAACGGAGAAATCGACCTGACACAGGCATTCCCCTTATTAGGCTTTCAGGCAATTGATCAGTGTACGGTGCACCTTTCCAAAACATCACGTGCGCATGTCACCAGAAGTGACGTATGTTTGACTACCCGCAATTCACATTCACCTTGACAATCTGGGTTCACTTTGTCTAAAATCAAGGAGATCAAAAGGCGATTCATTTCACTGCAGTTCAGTTTCTGATCACGAGCAATTTATTTTACGTTTAAGTGTGTTTCACAAAGGGACTGAAGCATTCACCAGGACCCAAAGTGCCTCTAAATGATTGCACCGTAGCCGGATTGTCAAACAAGCGTGAACTGCAGGAATCGCGTTCTGATTCATACGGCTATTCGTGCGGCCTTCCCGGTAAATCCAGAACAGTTCTCGTCCTACAGACGTCTACTGTTCAGCAACACCTAGCTTTCTGAGTGGAGAGGAAGTGTGCCGAGTTTCTTAGCAGTACCATTCTTCATCTGAGAAGCTCCTGGAGATCTAAATGCAACACAGCCCATACACTGATCTTCACGTATATGCTGTTCATAGTTGAGTCCGGCAATGAAGTACACTACAGTTGAGGTCGGCAATGAGTCCAATTGAGGTAGCATCTATTATTTTGTTACTGATGTTGAAGCTCTCGAGTTGAAACTTCCATGTTTATGTGGAGATTTGCGGCCTTGCGGTCTGTCTGTCCGTCTATCTACCTCTCTCTCCGGTCTCCATCCGTCTGTCCATCCATCCATCTGTCTGTCTGGTTTGCCTGCCTGTCTACCCGTCTAACCGTCTGTCCGTCCATCCGTCTGTCCGTCTATCCGGTCTGTCTGTCCGTCTATCTACCTCTCTCTCCGGTCTCCATCCGTCTGTCCATCCATCCATCTGTCTGTCTGGTTTGCCTGCCTGTCTACCCGTCTAACCGTCTGTCCGTCCATCCGTCTGTCCGTTATCTATCTATCTATCTATCTATCTACTCCTTTTCATGAGGAATCGCACTTTTGAGACTACGAACCGCTACTTGCTCATAATTTATGTCTATGCACCTAAACTGGGTTGCCCCGATTCCAAGAAAACCACAACCCTGTTTCAAACAACTTTTCTTATTTGCACAGTAATTTGGTTTTGACAGGAGACTCAACACTGAATCCAGCTGGATCACCCGTTTGTGACGAGTAATCTGTTACGTCTAGCTCACCACCACGTGAAGTAACCAGAAGAGTTTAGATAGATGCAATTATTCCCAACAGGAACTCCCCACAGATAGACTACTTTCATAAGGGCCAAAGGCAAGTACGCTACTACAGTTTGAGAGGATACCTTTGTTACCACTACAGCGATGAAAGTCGTTTAGTATAATTATCTAAGGTAAATGACACATACCTATAGGATAGGACGGTAAACGTGGACCATGTGAATTTGAATGTAAGCCAACCCACTGATGGCTTTTGAATTAGCCAATACCTGGCTAAACTAGCCACGTAAGTCTGAAGTAAAATCCAACAAGCTATCATGACTGGTTGGTGTCGAACTTATCCTTCCATTGTCTCATCGATCCGAAGGTCTGTAAACGTGCTCCGGTTTCTCGGTGGTTTTACTGAAGGTGACAGAACCATCAGCAGCAGCAGCAGCAACAACACATTAGATATGCACTTGAGTGTCACTCAACTCTGAAGGCGAAAAACCTCGTTTAGGTGTGGGAAGAATTCGGACGAGGATCGCCGGACGGTCAGTGGCTAACCAAGAGTTAATCAATTTTGTGCCCTGGTTGAACGACAACTGCTACTATCTTACGCATAATAAGCCATCAAACGGCTTTTGATTGATCAGTCATCATCCGAAACTTACCTCGAATGCTTCTGAAGGACCATCAGTTAAGCAGCTGAAACTCGCATTGTGGTTGGATTTCCGAAATTCCGCACTCAATTTAGATGGTTCACACGAAGTTTTGCTGACAGCATCTGGTCTTTCGGCTTTCTTGTTGTGACGCACATGCGCGAGCAGAAGAAATTGCCATAGGGGCATTGTATACGGACAGCTTGTCATTTAAATTAGCACCAAGTAAAAATGAACTGCAGAAGGGAACTTTCGATTCTATGGCAATAGGCGTTTCCCGACAGTCTGATCAAGGCAGTGCCCGAATAGCCATTTGAATAGATCGACTCTTCAGGGAAGCCGAAAATTCGGTAGGCTTTTTATTATTGTAGTTAGGTTCGTCGTTTTAAGCATCAGTTGAATGTGTTTCGTTACCTATCATATGCCCAATGGTTCTGTTAAAGGGTTTGTATCGTACACTTGAGCTCTATTTCCAGGGAGATATCGTCTTTCATTTTTCAAACAACAGACAATACATGGGTTCAGAAGATGGTAATCTGACAATCTTCGGCTTTGGAAGTTAAACAGGGCATTCAATCACATTCGCCGAATGCCAGTTCTCGTACTATTCATACTGTAAATGTATCGCTGTATCTCGAATATCGTAGCAACTGGAACATGGGGCGGCCTGGTGCAACACATTCAGTTGTCTGGAAACATCACAAACGGGAGATTCAGCTGGTTTCCAGATGAGTCTCCCGCAAAACCGAACTGGTTTGCCAATGAGTGTATTTGGCTGATTTCGCGCAATTTGGGTTCAAGTAGAACATAAGGTTGACAGAAACTCGGGGACTGCGCCCACCTGATGAGCCCCAAGAAGGGCGAAACCGGTCGTGGGCTGTCGAAGAATTTTCAGCAACCTTATGAGTAGTGAATTAAGTCTATTCAAAAAGTTGTTTTGCAGGGAAAGGGAGGACCCGTGGTCGGGCTCGGAATTATTTAAAATGTGAAGCGAGAACAATGTGAGTGGGGAAGGCATAGTATTCTGCCAAATACTATCAAAGTGGTAAAGTATTGAGAGCCGAAAACGTTTGCGATAAAACTCAATGTCCTGGAGATTTCGTCCAAAGTGACACTTCATGTGCAGGTCGATTAGGGCCAAAAAACTGCTGCATGATGTCCCAGTTCGCAGAAAAAAAGGGTTGGGAAGGAAGGCAACGTAACGTTGTTTAAGGGGCGGAGAAGGCCATGATGTTACGGTGGTCAGAACTGAAGACGGAGATAGATAAATTAACTGAGCCCGTTGGGGTATGAAAGGTTGAATCAAAGTTTCCACTTGATGGAAACTGCTTCGTGGTCCAGAATTCGGTAAAAAAAAGGAAGCGATCTGGGCTGATAAGTGGATGATCGCGAAAAATCTGTCTCGCGAGAAGCGTTCAGAACGATCACTATAACTGAGTGGGGGGTTTTCGCAATAATGTACCTGTTTTTTTAAGAACGGGTAATCTTCAGACAAAACCAGTCAGAAAATCAGGTAAACAACAGTCGAATGAACGTAGTGTGAAAATCAGGAGTGAGGAATAAGCGTGGACAAAATTGTACCGATCTGATGGTAGCAAAAGTGTGAGCAGCAGCCCAGGAATTGGAAATGGATGTAACAGCTATCGAGCATTTGCGTTCCGTTGGGAAGAAAACGGACGGTGTGGAACATGACAAAAAGATAGCGCTATTGTTCAGCCTACTGACATTTCGTAGAGAAGCCTCAACTTTTTGGGAGCAGCGGGGTTTCATGAAGTGGCGAACAGTCACGTTTGTTTTGAACATGCGAACTCTGAAATGCCTATACGTTGGTCGGTGTCATGCGTGCCGATGAAGGCGTGAGCCATCTACCACTTCAAGAGCCTGACTCACCACAATTTGTCAAAGTCCGCTCCGCGTATTTTGCATCTGACACTAGCAGTTCCGTTCAGACTGGCTAAACGAACTCTTTGCTCACAAATAGGAATGACTGTCACTCAACCCTCTCTATCATGTCACGTGATATTTCTACGCTGGTTCGATGGTGTATTGCGTGTCTTATTTAAGTTTGTTCGTTTACTGGACACAACTGGACACAAGATTTTGATATCACTGATCGTTGAACGTGTGTTTTACACTCTTGAAGGGTATGTTTCCATTTCGCAATATGTCTACGTTTGTCTGCCGGGCCGATCAATTCATAAGTTCACTGAGCATCGCTCATTACCTACACAAACAGTAAAGTGCACTTAAGCTTCCGATGACAAGCGGAGATTGTAGTGAACGATACAGCTGTAACTTTAGTGTGACCACTGATAGATCAAAAATTGACCAAAGATTGAATAGCAGCGTTTCGCTTTTGACATAGAGGATTCATCAGGTTAAATGAGTAAGTCACCGAATTGGTCTAATTTTAAGGGAGACGGAGAACCGATGGGCAAGATATCTTTCGATTAGCACACCAGATCAGTGTTGAATATCAGTTAGAAGGCATTTTCGGTTGGGATGAGTGCCCATGCCTGATAGCTTGCGTGAATTTGAAATTATTTTGCTAGGATCTAGGTCGCTGATCTTCCGTGCTCCAACTGATAATTCAGCTTCGGTGTCACTGTTAAATTTCGCTGGTTTGCGTCAGTTGGGATAGGGGCGGAGTGGTGAGATTACGTGTAATCTACTGCTAGCTTGCGGATAACCGCACACCACCACGTGTCAGCTCGGCTGATCTCCAAACCATTCTCTACAGGCTAGCCAGTTCTACGCCTTTTGCGTTCTGCACTGGGGCAGTTGAGATATCGCCTCCGGCAGAATAGAACCAGGGATTATGCCTACAAAATTACATACAGCGACTGTACTAAGATTTATACAGGAAAGATGGCCAGAATCGCAAGGAACGCAGATGAAGGTCGAGCGTTACTGAAACAGCCAAGAGTGGCGAAACATCCACTGAACACGAGGCATAAATTAGATCTAGAAAATGTTGAAATTTTTTGGGGTGGGGACTGCGGTTCAAGCAACACAGACTGATGGTCGAGATGTTGGTATCGCCATGCATCTCAAAGTGAACAGAAAAACATAGAAGACGTAGAACGTGAAGAGAACGGCTTTAGATCAATCGAGTGGACGTGTGGTTGTGTGCGGTTATTAGAGGAGAGGGGACTTAACCAGAACTAGCTAAGAATTGAAATGCATAAACTGAGCCGACCAAAAATTCCAAGTAATTTCAACCCGTCCCTTCCAACCACATTATCGCAGCACCTTCAAGCCCACACAAGCCAGGCAAGTTAAGCAGTGACACGTAACGGGGATCACCAGTTGACGCATCTAAGACCGGAACATCCAAGATCTAAACCCATCACCCGTAAGGTTTAGACACCCAAAACTAACCAAGAAGACCTTTTGACCGACAGCCAAGACTGACCTAGTATGCTAGTTGGAACACATCTTGCTGCTTTTCTCTCCGTCTGGCTTGAAACTGGACCAACTTTCTGACCCACCCACTTGGCCTGAAAAAGTTTTTTGTGGAGAGTTAAAGGTTTCCCAAATATGAAACCGCCGATATTTCTTACCAAACCCCTCTGAAGAGAAAGATGAGTTTCCCTTTTTTCACTGTGTAAACAGCAAACCAACAGGTGATCTAAAGTTTTGAAGTAGGATTTCTGAAGTACCATTTCCAAGCTAAAAAACTGCCAAAGTGTCTCATTTGTGTTCCAGTTTTTTTTCAGACGCATTTGTGTGATCTCCGAGAGATAAATTTTCCAACAGGAACAAAGATAGCAACTGAATAACAACTGAAAACGTCCGAGCTGGAAACGCTTAATGTCAAAAAATCAATAATATATTATGCGCAGATTTAAAATGGTGGTGACCTCCTCATGTGGTAGTCCACTTTGTCAAACTGATGAACCCTCAAGTTTAGTGAAAATGTCCTTCTTATTTTGGCTAACAATATAGATGCAATGTCAAGACACACTGTGATTAGATTACTCGAAGTATCTCCAAGATTGCTCTGGGAAGACAGCAAGAACCGGAAGAATGTCGAGAAATACGTTGCTTGAATTCCTCCATCATAACCAAAACAAGGCTTTTCTCAACGGAAAATTTAGCGCCATTAGTTTGTTGACAGCCTGTTTGCTTGAATACCGACAAGCACACACACACGCACAAGGTGGGCCATTGCTTCTGCGGAGCAAATCTTCATGAGAGACATTGAAGTTTGTTTTGATCAAATTATCAGCGTCACGGAGCGAGGTGATGCTGAGATTATGAAGACAAGATTTAGTGGGAGAAAACGGAAGTCAATAACCGTCATGTGTACCCGTCATCAGAGTAAAGGACAAGCAAAAACCGAGACAGCAACAAACTTCACAGAGGCAGAAAACGGTTGAAAAGCTGTTGATTAAATAAGGAAAAAGACACACACGGAAATAAAGCGAATAGCGGTATATCAAGACACATTTTGTCCAGCCTTGAATGAGGGCCGTCATTGTAAAAAAAACCCCGGGATATACAGAGAGAAGAATCATTTGAACATATCTTTGCAGAATGTGCTCAACGAGGGTGCTTTCACGAGTTGAGTCGAATCCATAAATCAGTCGCCTGTGAAACCGGGACTAGGTGGGTAGATAAACCTATTTCGTACTGACTGACTAGTCCTGTCCACTAGCATATCCTTCAAAGACCTTCTTCTTTATAGTTAACATGACATTTAAGATACCGCGGTATTTTACAACCACAGAGTTCAGTACAAAAAGGGTGAAGCCGTTAGCAGACCATCGAAGGGTTTTTAAGCGACCTCATGAGTAGTGTGTTCTATAAAACACAAACGTTGCAATGGTTGCTGAGGGGAGTGAGCTGACCTGATTAGAAAGAAAGCGCCACTATTTGAAAAGTGGACAGTATTGAACCCTGTAACGTTCTTCATCCAGGACACGTTAATATTCCAGTCTGTTCTTAGGGGCGAGATGGCCCAAGTGGTTAGAGCGTGAATTTACTAACCTGAAGGTCTGTGTTTCGAACACGACCTCTGCCTCTCGACTTCCCCTGTCTAGGTTTGGGAAACTTGGCCCTCGTGCTTCCTTCAAGTGGCATGACAGCTAGGCACTGAAAAGGTGTTACAGATGAAGGATTATTCGATTATTATTTTTACTATTCTTAGGTAGATGACATCCACAACCTAAGTTATCAGTCCATATGGGAAAGCGCATGCTATACCTGCGTGAGGCTGCGGGGATAAAAATGCCTACCACGTCACAGGGTGTGTATCGTCCATTACTTTAACATTTGAAATTCCCCACGTTTCTTCTGTCTTCATTGGTAACCCCCGCTCCACTTTTGTGTTTAGTGCGTGCGTATGAACTGACGTTTGTTTGTCCTTACCACTTCATTCATTTGGCCTTGAGGTCATCCAGCCATTTGTGGCCGACTTTATGCACGTGGGAGCCTGTTTGCTCATTTGGTTCGTACTATTGTAGTCCGAGTGGACCATTTGTTTTGGACTAGTATCTACTCTGGAGGTTTGTATAATTTGTGAATTTATGTCTTACATTAATGGTACCGCATAGAAACCCAGCTCCGACTTTGTTTTGCCTTCCCGGAAGTTCTGATATTACGCGTCACTCGGAAACACCGTTTGTCGTTACAGGGTGGCTTGATTAAAAATACGCATTAAACGGCAACCTCCTGTCCTCGTCGAAGACATAAGCTTTCTGATTTTTCTTCTGGGATTTTGGACTGAATCATTTCTAAATTGAGTTGGGACTCTCCGGAAGACCTTTCAGATTAGACTTTTTAAAGTAGATCAATATATCGAAATTTAAGACTAGGTCAATCAAAGGTATGCTAGCTTGATCACATACTCTCAGGAATGCATAATATTTAAAAGGTTTTCACCGCTTTTGCATGTTCCTTTCCATAATCAAAAGCGGCGGTTTTTTCCAAAATGTCATCCCTCCTGTATAAGGTCACTTTAACTGGGAACACTGTTCAAAAAAGCTACTGGAAAGCATGTTGCCAACAGGATAAGCATGCCGAGCAGTTCACCTTGCTCAAATCAAAACCGAAATTTGTGACTTTTTGTCGCCTATATAACAAGACTTTTATTTCTCGTCTAAAAAGGGAGCTAAGGAAGTTGTTTGCACGCAACAAAGTCATTTACTTCTGCTGCTGTCGAAGATTTTAATCAAAAAAGCACCCGTTTACAGTGTTCAAAAAGGACCTTTGAAACAAAATGTGCATCAGCCGTTCCTTTGGAAAGCTGAGTAAGTCTTAATTGAATGAACCTTTAAAGGAAACCTATCCACAAAGGACGAAAATTTGCAGTTTTTCTTGTTTGTTATGAGGAAGATTTCTAAACAGCTTGCGATAGTCGGTTCCACGAGGCCCTGTTGCCATCGGCGGGAAGACAGGTATGGTAGCACAGAACCCTCTTGTGGTGCACTCTCCGTCTGAGAAAAAAGTCCGTCAAAACCGAAAGTGGGACACGTTCCGGATCAGTGAGTTGCTAGTTAGATATCCACAAAATACCGCAGCACAAACACCCTATGCTTACCACCTAGGTTTATCATTCACGCACAGCACTGTTGACTGACTAAAGAACTAAGTCAAATTCACGGTATTGCCATAAATGGCTCAAACACGTTGCTCAAGTTATTGGACCCTGTTCAAAGGTCACATCGCGAGGACGTTCCGCGTATTATTTATTTATTTATTTATTGGTTTATCTGAATACGCGTGATTCTCCGCCGGTTTTCTAACTTCTTATGCCTCACCGATTTTTTGGTTTTCGCCACATTTAAGCGCGCTGATGGCCTTCGATTTCAATCATACTACATGTTAGCTATGTACCGAAACAGTTGCGAACATTGCGCTGCGATTCACTAAATACCACACGGAAAACAGATGCAGCACTAAAAAGGTAACGTTCTTCTTCAAGGAGTCGTAAAATGGATGAATTTAAGACTATATTGGAAAATCAACTCCCTACATGTTATCAATGTGAACAGTTCTACTGACGGCGGGGATGTTGCGAGAAACAAACTCGGACCTCTCAAAACCATTTCGTGTTGATCATATTAGTGTTTTACTTTTTAGCCTTGAAACTTGATGAAGTTAGCTATTTTTGTCAAGGATGGTGCAAGTTTGCAAAAAGGCAAGGCGGGTTGCTTCTATCATTTGAGGTTGAATGACCCTCCAATCATTCTACGTGGCAACCAAACATGTGGTGTTCAAAGTGCATTCAATGAAATCACTCATTGGCTGACGCCGACACCGATTACGCAACACCAATTACAGTCAACCGTAGGACGGCGCTTCTCGCAACCCGAACCCATAACCCTCCTGTTTTGGGGGTCCGTTACCAAGTCAGAGTCAAACGTTCAGGATACCGATCTTGAAAAACGGGTCTATAGTTTCGACAAATACACTCATTTTCATACCAGTCAAGTTTTCACGGGAGTCTCACCCGAAAATCCAGCTTAAACTCTCTCCTTCAACTGAATGTGCTGCACCAGGTGGCTCCACGCTGCATTCAGTGCGATTTTCGAAATGTACTGTATACGAATACACTGCACAGATGTAACAGACGACTGAATAGTGGATTGTGCAATGGTTTTTAGTGGATCAGGTTCTTTGTGATTTCAGACCCAAACGTCGAAACAACTAAATGGACAAGAGGACACCGGAAGAATAGGTCTAGCCCAACTTCATCATCCTCAGCATCAACATCGAAGTCGATTGGACCATCACAACAAACAGCTTCCGCTTTGGACGATCAAATCCCATTAGTAGATATGGGCTCTTAGGTGTCACAGTATCGGGGGACAAGTTGTGATTTCTTTACACCAATGCGCTAAACGATGAGTAACCTCTGTACCAAAAGCATTCAGCAGCTGCCTGGTTCCTTGAGGGAGTAATCGCGGAACTCACAGCTTCATCTTCAAAGTACCTGCGTGTTTTGCATTGAAGCGTAACGGTTCAAACGACAAGTGTGAACTATATATCTACCTTAATACCTGAATGATCAATGAACCGATCAATATTCCAGCGTCTTTTCATGGTTAGCTGTTATTTAGTCGGCTTAAGTCGCCATCCATGCATCCATCCTGGTGCTGACAAACTAAATGTTGCTCAGTTAAACATCATGAGCTGTTGTGCGTAATCCTTGCTATACACTAAGTTAAGCTGATATTGCGTGACTACAAGAACCGTGAAATGGACGTATTTTTACAAACTAGTCCATCAGGTAACAACACATCTAAAGAATTAATATCTACTGCAAATTTCACGGATCTTTTGATTATCCAGTCCTGTTACAGCTTACACCAAAGTGAACAAAGAGACTGAAGTTTTCGGGCAGCACGGTGGCCACTCTTTCATTTGAGAGCATTATGTTTAACATGCTCCAGTTGATCAGACTAAACGCATGGAAATGATTCGTAGCTTGAATATGGTGATACTGAGGACGTGTACAAACATGCTGTTCAGGTTTTGAGGACTTTTACCCAGAATCGGGTTACCACTATGACGTCAAAGTATCTGGGGAGGGGAAAAAAGAGAAATTTCGTTGCGTAAGGTTTTGTAAATTCACGCACAGAGAACTTCTACAGTTGAGTTACCGGCAATATAGGTGGTTCGAGTGCAAACAAGAGTTGAGTTATTTAGGCAAAACTGCCGATTGCGCACGAATGTAGGGAAATGGGTTTAGCATTCCATCAAATTTCGTCGACCTGTTGCTGGTTTGTTTGCATGCAACCTCGTGGATATTTGAGAAACTACCACTAGGTCCCACCCTTACAAGGGTTCAGTCCACGTGTGGAACTTCAGTTTGCCGCTTCACTGGATATAACTGACCAAAATGGGGAAAAAATGGGGAAAAAACGTTGGACAGCCAAAAATTTTAGCATAAAGCGAAGTCATGAAACATTTAGCCCTTTTGAACGTAACTTGCTTGTTTCTTCAGGTAGACAGTGCTCGACGGAGCAGAAGTGTATCGACTGCTATTTTCCTGTATAAATATAGCTGAAATTTACATGGAGGCACACAAAAACGTAAAGTTATTCACCTTCATTAAAATTCAGTAAACAGAACAGTGCAGTACAGAGAAACGTATCAAGAGATGCAGGTATTACGCTCCGCAGTGGTAGCATTTTGTCACGTCGCCCAGGCGGAGCCGACAGAATCAGGTTACTCGAGTTAGAAATAAACTCTTTTGGGGATTCCCAGATTCATCATGCACTGATGGTCTCGGGGAGCTTTGGGATAGTGTCCGACCCCTGTTAAGTTTCCCGATACGGAACTTTGAGTGACACGTAGGTTCGATAATCCCGGATATCAAAAGGAAGAATTGGGTTCGTAATTCTACGGTACTCAATTGTTCACGTTCGTAGCGTCAACAAGCTCACAGGTCTGTCACTGACCGGCACAGTGCAGTGTCAACCTCCGCACACCAAACAACGGCGAGCGGAATGATGGCCCAGTAGCGTGGGTTGCGGTCGTCCCTTTCGACGATAGTCTCGTGATTCTCTTTGGACGTACGGTCACACGGAACTCATGAGAGAACAAGTCAAGGCAGGCTCAGCAACCGGGACATGAACGCGCTTGGGTAAGTAGGTCAGCTGCGCACATACGCACACAGACACATACCAATACACAAGTGTCGGACGAGACGGCCTCTGCGGCAAGGTGAGTGGCGGGTACGAATAAGCAAAACAACTGGAGATCAAAAGTACATAGGCGGAGTAAGCAAAAATGAATGGGAATTATCATGAGGTTGTTGTATTCAACAACCCCTGTAAACATATCTTTATTAATCAGGTTTCTTTCAAGATGCCAAATCCATATGAACAAGGTGTGCTGTTGGCAATGTGTCCAAATATTGGCGCAGCTCTGGTGAGTTTTTTGGTTGTTGATCAGGTGGCCGTTGATCTGATCGCTGCTTGGCAATGGACTTGCAAACGTTTCGTCGTCCAACGAGGAGACATAATGTGAGAGTTAAGTTCCGCACGTATATCAGTATAACCAGACGAACTAGAAATCCAGAATTCAGTGCAGCGCAACAAGTAGCACGTATGTATTCGAATTGGCGTATATGTACAGCATATGGAAATTAAAACAAGAGAATAATGAATAGAGCAATGAATAGAGTCAATCATGTTCATCACATCCGCCACACCTTGAATGAGCGTGTGGATGTTTATAGTCCAGTGGTGGTCTTGATCGCAATCTTTCGGATCTTCTCGGAATGGAAACTTCAGACTCTTCACAGGTTGTATGTTCTTCAGATACGTTTTGTTCGGATACTATAAGATCATCTACAAAGGACTCATTAGTATTTGAAACAGCAGGAGTGCCGTTAACAGACTGACCTTTGGTATTGAACTCAACCTGGTCAATGTGTCTCCGGTGGCAAGAGAGATCATCCAAATCAAGAATTGTGACCATCCGTTTGCCAGTTGATGAAAGTACTATTCCTGTAGCAGGTCGTAAATCATTACCCTTGAAAAATGTAACATCAGCCGTTTTGGCACAGTCAAGGCTTGTACGCAACGAACGAGATTTAAATAGAAGTGGGACTCTTCCCAGTAACAGAATGAACGGCATTCCTGTATTGCATTAGAAAATTATCAATCCCACGGTCCAATTCCACAAAAGTAGTAGGAGAGAATGAAATAATGGCAGATTTCAGTGTTCGGACAAAATTCTCAGCAAGGCCATTCGACTGGGGATGTCGTGGAGCAGTAAAGAGATGTCGACATCCAAGACCTTTTAACCATTCCTCGAGGAATTTTGCAGTGAAGTGCGTGCCGTTGTCAGTGACCAAAACAGTTGGTACACCTTCATGGCTGAACACTTTCCTCAATGCTTGCTGTGTGAATTCGGCACTTGGAGACATAGTTAGAAAAACTTCGGGCCAACGTGAATACGCGTCAATAACAATTAAAGCATAGTATTTACCGAGAAAAGGACCACAGTAGTCGGCATGAACTCGTTGGAATGCTTCACAAGTGACTGGCCACGGATACCACTGTGAAGACTTGTTATGAATCTTATGTACACATTTAACACAATTCTTAGCAGTATGCTTGATATCAGCATCCAGTTCTGGCCACCAGCATGACAAACGTGCAAGGGATTTCATTTTGTCAACACCCAAATGACCAGAGTGCAGATCTGCAAGAACAGCCGCTCGTTGAGTCGGTGGAATGACAACTCTATCCTCAAAACACAACAAACCATCCGGAGTAACGGACAAGCTTTCGCGCCGACAGTAAAAGCAGGAAATCGGCGTCGTTCTTGCTGCGTCCAGCCACGTCGTAGTGCAGAAAAAATGGGAGCAAAATATCTTTTAGTATCAGCAACAAGCGCATCCCGCTTGACTGGTAATGGTTGAATCAATAAACAATCTGAATTGTTTGAATCAGAGTCGCTTGATGGAATTCTTGACAAGAAATCGGCATGGGGAATCATTTTTGCACTACGGTGAACAATCGTGTAGGTGTACGAACTGAGTGCAATAATCCACCGTTGCACCATAGCGGCAGATGACTTCGCTAGAGATTTTGTTGGATGATACAAGAACTTTAAAGCCTCGTGATCAGTAGCAATGGTGAAGTTTGATCCAAAAAGGTACTTATGGAGCCGTTTGACAGCCCAATATACAGCAAGTGCTTCTCGTTGAGTCTGAGAATATCCACGTTCGGCTTTTGAAAGCCGACGGGAAATGCAGATCACTGGTCTACCACACTGTTCAAGGATTGCTCCTATTCCAGTGGGAGAAGCATCAGTAATGATGGTCGAATGATGTTTGGCGGAAAATGGTTTCAAAACAGCTGAACTCTGAAGATAACCAAGCAGTACACGCAACGTCTTTTCATGGTTGGAGGACCAACAAAATTGATTGGCAGATATAACATCAAACAGGCAACTTGCATGTTTAGCAAAATTAGGAATAAAACGAGAGTAGTACTGAAGTGCTCCTAGAACTGAACGCAGTTCTTGTAGATTGGTTGGTGATGGCGCATTTACTAAAGGAGATAGGCGGTTTGTATCGGGTTTAAAACCGCTGCCATCCACAATGTAACCAAGGCATGAAAATGATGGGACACCAAAAGTGCATTTGTCAGGGTGAATAGCTACATTGAACTCAGAAAATCGCTTCAGTAAAGACAACAGACGCATATCATGGGTAGCTTTGTCAGCAGCGTGCACTATGACGTCATCTTGGTACGTCTCAACACCCTCCAAATCTTTTGCAATAGTATTCATAACTTGTTGAAATACAGCTGGTGAAACGTTCAGACCAAAAGGAAGGAAATTGTATCGGAATAACCCAAAAGGTGTGTTAATCACGGTAAGGTTACTAGAGGCTTCGTCCAGTGGTATTTGAAGGTAGGCATCTTTTAGATCGATTTTTGAAAACACACTGGAACCTGATAAACGATACAGTACATCTTCGGGCTCTTCCGTGGTGCACGTACGTTGTAGTAACCGCGTATTTAGCGTTAGCCGGTAGTCACCACAAATTCTCGGAGTAATACCATCAGCCTTTAGTGGGGTAACTATCGGAGTTGCCCAATTCGATGATTCAACAGGAGTCAGTATTCCTTTCGCACACATTGAATTTAATGCTTGACGAACAGGCTCGCGTAAGCCAAATGGAATAATTCGTCTCTTAAGAAATATAGGATCTCCTGTAACTTCGAGTCTCACCTTGGGTATTTGCATGCCACCTGTAGCCTTAGAACATTTAAGAATCAGTTGTTTGAGTTCATTCACATTCACAGAAGTCAGTAAGGTGATACTAGTTCGCAGTGAGCGCAGAACTTTGAGTCCGATAATCGATGGTCCCGAGGTTGAAACCAAAAATTACAATCGATAGAGGTACCTTGGGGCAATCTCACAGGAATCGTGCAACTACCAACTAGAGGTACGGAATGTCCAGTGATACCACGAATGTTAACATCTGTAGGCACTATCACGGCACTGGGGTAGAATACAGTTAGATCTGATTGTGGAATAATGGACTCAACACTACCAGTGTCAACAATGAAGTCATGCTTTTGACCAGAAGCGGATATCAAAGTTTTAAAAACATGTGACGAATTCTGGGACAAAATCGATAGAGATAAGGTAGAAATGTCTTCAGATAATGCTTTCACTTCGGTATTTGGGTCAGTTAAGTGACACACTTTTGGACTTACAGACAAGTTGAATGTGTCCCGTTTTACCACAGATAAAACACTTGGCTTGCCTGTGAGGGCATGAATATCTGAATGGTTTCGTCCACAAGATTCACATTTCCCAAATTTTTGAACCATCGAATTAGAGTTACGATTTGTGAAGTGGCGTATTGATGGATTTGGGGCACGAAAATTTGTTCGATGTTTGAATTTGTTGTTCGTCTTCATCCTTGAATCATTTCTTTTAGAATAATTTAACAACACTGCTTCCTCAGTCTTCGTTACATGCTTGACATCTTCATACTGCTCACATATTTTCAGAATAGTTTGAGATTTCTGATCCGGACAGAGCAGCAGCTTCTGCTGTAATTCGGGCAGTTGAATGCCAGCAATGAGCCTATCACGCAGTTGGTCTTCCAATTGGGCGCCGTAGTCACATTTGGCTGCCTGTGTCTGCAGCTGCAATACGAAATCACGAACCGACTGAGAATGGGAGCGGGTCAACATATTGAACCTAGCTCTTTCGGCTGCTACGAAGTTAATCGGTTTGAAGTGTTGAAGAACTTTTTTCTTCAATTCATTGTAGGAAATATCGATTGGAGATTCAGGATATACTAAATTCTTGATCAACGTATACGCCTCCTTGCCAACGAAATGTAGGAAATATGCCGTGAGTTTCTTGTCATCCATATCAGATTTTGTGAGACACCATATGTCGAACCGTTCCAAATAATCTCCTACGTCTTGCGCAGTTGAATTAACATCTAATGGTTCCATTTCGGCAGGCATGATGAATTGTTCCAATCGCGACGCCAAAGTGTGAGAGTTAAGTTCCGCACGTATATCAGTATAACCAGACGAACTAGAAATCCAGAATTCAGTGCAGCGCAACAAGTAGCACGTATGTATTCGAATTGGCGTATATGTACAGCATATGGAATATTAAAACAAGAGAATAATGAATAGAGCAATGAATAGAGTGTCAATCATGTTCATCACACATAACCAGTGTTCACCCAGCTGCGCACAGAGGATGTCAACAGGAGATCAACCTGTGTGCGGTTTTTCTTAATATTGGTGTGGATCCGATTTCCTTTAAAATAACTGAATAACCAAAAATTTCCTTCTCCATAACTATATTACTAGGGTTGGTTCTCTAGTAATATAACCCGGAACAAATTTAAAACGCTGCGGGAGGCGGTTTCCTTATGAATTTCACCAAATTCTTCTGGACTTGAGTCTGGTCTACAGTCTGTCACTCGTATCGACTTATGGCAATTGTTCATAAGCCCGGTCAGTAAAAGTGTGGAGGCACTCAGAATACTGGCTCTTTGGCAATTCGTGATATCTCTGGGACCGATAATGAAGCAGTTCTTTTGTTCACATTGGCCAAGGCTGGTCCCAGCTTCCGTGAGTAAGAACAAGAGATAGTTAAAACAGCTACTGAACCTCGCCACAAAAAAACTAATGCTAAACTGGTGGATTTCTTTGAAACGTAATCCTAAAGTGGCTACTCATCATCATCAGCAAAGACTCATCATCATCATCATCAAAGACAGCAACATCAATGTTGACACTGATGCTTCACTGCCGTACAACCATAAAGTTCGTCTAATTATATTTAAAGCCCTAGAGTGAAAAAAAAAGAGAAAAAGAGTGGATGAGGGAGGGGACCTAGTGCTGGCCTATGTCAAGCATTCTGAGGTGCCTACACCTCCAACCGCTCAATCAGACAATCTGGAAAGAAACTGACAGAACGAACGCCACTGACATCGATTAGCCGCCATTTCTTGCAACGTCTCCAGCCAAGCACAGGCGGGGTCACGGGGACCCCATCCTGGAAGGCGTACAGCACCAACAATTGTGTGGGTCTTACCAATCTACACTGCAACGCGAACCTGAAAAACAGAAAACAGCAAATACAGCCTGGAGGGTATTCGAAGCATTTCATATACAATTAGCTTGAAATTTGCGCACTGACTGTGTTATACTACTATTTTCGTTTGACTGATCATTTCTATTAAACAACAGGAGAAGGTACTTCTATGGATGTGATTATGAGTACTGCAGTGTTAAAAATCGTTTATGTTACAGTGGAATTTGTAATGGCGGTTGGATGCATTCAAATTCACGAGATGAATTCCACTTCGATGACGCGAAATAATTGTTTTTTGTTTGTTTTTCTGGCACAGAGAGTAAACAGTTTACTTGTTGATTGGCAAACCAAACTTCTTGGCCTTGAACAACCGCGATACGCCGTGCTTAATTTCACACCCACAATTTCCCACTCCACTGGCTTAAACTAAAGGCAAAAGAAGCGCGCTTGTTCTCAGTGATTTATAAATGATTCGTGGATTCAAACGAAGGTCATCACGTAATCCAATATGGCCTTGATGAAGGCGCGGCAACAGGAGGACAACTCAACATGAGTTTTACACTGACGGCTTGTTAGGCGAAGAAATTGATGGAATAAGGCTCATTGTTCGTATTCAAAGCTTTCTAGAGACCAATGTGGATAGTCAAATTCCCAACTGCTCTTTGTACAGTCCCGTTACGATCAAATGCCGTGCGATAAACTTGATTACGTGGCAAGGTTAAGAAAGACACACAAATCAAATGGGAGGATGACATCATTGTTTGCTAGAGACAGAGAGTTAGGCTTTGTGAATTCCATCAGTATAGCGGTCAACATAGTGTTCTTAACCAAAGGAAATGAAATCTTCCAGACCGGAGGAAACGCACCACTGAAAATCCGAAATTCACCGAATTTTCCTGATGTTTGAATCACCCGACATTTGGCCCTATCATTCCTTGGGTTTTTGTTTACATTTCCTATTAGTTACGGGATTTATTTGGTGCTGGTTATCACCTGCATGAACAAAGCGTAGGTATTGCCACTAAAAGGAGCGTTTATCCCTTTTTTGAAGCATGTAAGTAAAAGTTTACTTGGTTGCGAACGTCACATGTTGCGTACCTGTAAGAGTGGCTCTATGTGTGTTCCAAGTCTACTGTTCTCAGGGTTGCATCTGTTATGGTTCACGGGACTCAAGCATGGGTTTAGTCCAAAGCATGTGTGACTGTCCAGATAATGTTACACTGATTCTACTTTCGTCGTGGCGCTATCCCCTTAGACAGAATAAGTCTTTTGGAATCGCCGAGAACAGTTCAATGAGGAACGAGCAACCATGTAATGCCCCATTACACATTAAATCTAAGCCTGAAACCAGTGCGTAAAGAGTTGAGTTCATTTGCTCCTTCTCTTGTTGTGTGCGATTACTGACCAAAAGAGCATGGTGCGCGTCATCAGCGATAGAGCCAGATTTCGTCCAACCAAAAGAGCATGGTGCGCGTCATCAGCGCTAGAGTGAGATTTCGTCCGGTGTGTGAAGTTAACCTGTGCGGGAAAGTCAAGGACAGCTGTACCGCTATTTTATCCTTACTGGGAATTCTCAACAGTGCGAATCTCAGAAAACTCCACGACCCGCAACATCCCGGCTAAACTTTCAAGGCCATACTGTCGGGTCACCAGTAGACCAGTTGGACAATATGTGGCTTCTCTCATCCTTCACTCACGTGATTCACATCAGCTAGTCACGTGTTAACTGGCTCCTCCAGTGACAAATTATTAGAGTGGAGTACAGTGCAACGTATTGTCGTTTTCCATTGAAAGAGATTAATTTCCAAATCCCCTCTGACGAACGGCTCTGACAAATACAGCCGTAGAAGACGTGAAGTACCTTGAAGATCATTACTACAACCGCAGTTTTGAATGATGAAATAGGAAATTTGCTTTCTTTAAAAGTTGATGCTGGTCCTGGAATATTAGATGTTGTCGTTTTTACAAGGCATTGTTGGTTCCGGTGCGCAGATTCAACAAAATCGACTAAAGGATGAGATGAACAAATGAGCTGATTGAGAAGATGATGCAGCAGGTGATCCTCCGAGAAAAAAAAGTGATCGCATGACTTAACTGAATGACATTGCTTCCAAAGAAAATTGAATTATTGTATTTTTTGGCAAAATTTACCGTCAGTTAGGACTGCTTTTGCATAACAAGAAGAGAATGAAACATGATGATCATTCTAGTCCCCTTTTCATTCGTTTCACTAAGTTATTTTCCGTTTCTCATTTCATGGTTCGAAGTAAGTTGGGGATTATTGGTTTAGAAGAGAACGGCCTCTGTATCCGACGACTTCTACTGAGTTATCAAGGTTCCAAAAATCCTTATCAATGAATGGGTGGTTAGGTTCCCTCGGATCAACACCGGGAACATCATCACCGTAGTTCCGCAGCTCAGAAAAATGGCTCCAGTCGTGTCTTTTTTCACTTCGAAGGCATTAAGTGTATCTCCTGCTTCGATCTGTGAGGATGATCCCTATCCCGCATGTGCAATTTTCTCCAGGACCATTGTGTGTCGAATAGAAATGTTTGCGTAAAAATGTTACTTTTTGCTGGGTCTATGCTAAAACCAAAATCCACCGTAATCTGCCTTTATTTTGATGAGATTTGTTTTAATTAACCTCCCCTCGCAATGTTTGGCGCGCAGGCAATTTCAAAATTGTACTGCTATGACTCAGCAAGTTATGGGATTAGGTTTGGATATGTTTGTTGAGAAATAATTATAATAATAATAACAGACAGTAAAAGAAGTACCGGTTGTCCGGTGCCGTTTTGCTAAAGGGGATACGAGAACAATCTCATGGTCATCTCCTATTATCCTGAACACAGTTATTAGGTAACCGTCGACTTCCCGTGAATTGATGACTAGCCGAAGAGGAGTCGGGCAGCTGAAGGGCCCCGCTGAAGTATGGAACGCCGTCGTATGAAGTGCAGCGGCATTTAGCCAATGAGCTCGGCAAGGTCCTTGCCCATTCGAGGCACATACAAATACCGCTGGAAGTATATACGGAATGCACTACTCATAAGGTTGCTGAACACTTTTCGACAGCCCACGACCGGTTTCGCCCTTTTCGGAGCTCATCAGGTAGGCGCAGTTCCCGAGTGTCCGTCAACCTTATGTTCCACTTGAACCCAAATTAAACTGAAACATCACAGACTGAAACATCATAACTGAAACATCACAAACGGGAGATTCAGCTGGGTTCCAGGTGAGTAGCTCGCAAAAACCAAATTGATTTGCAAATGAGTGTATTTATCGATACCACTGGAAGTGTCTACCAGCTCTGTTGAGTAATTGACGTATAGTTAGGTTTCATTGTGGCAGATAATATGCCTTTGGTTGGGTTTTCCCAGCCAAAATGGATGGGCGCGTTTTAGTTGGCTAGGTTCATTCGGCTATCCGGTGCGATAGACGTGCATTACATCTAGCCAGTTGATTAGGTATTGTGCTTCCCTAGCCGTGTGCATCAACTAGGTTTTCATTTCTGTATTGTGCAAGCAACGACAGCCTCGTTAAGCAATTTCAACTCAGAGTTTCAGGCTTCTAGAGTCGGACTCGATGGTTAGCGTTATGATGAACAGCTCGCACCAAAGTATTTGGCAAAAGCTCGAGGCTAGCTATGGAACCCCTGTTATGTTCCGTCATTTGTAAAGGAGAACTCTGCTGCAAGTAACCAGGACATGAATGCTTCTACGATGATATCAAGCAGTGTACCGGAAAGCTCGAACTACGGGCATTAGCTGAAGGCCTCAAGTTCCCCAACCCTCATACGACTTATCCAAATAGAATGAATGATTCTATCAAGATAGTTAGTCGGAATATAATGGATCGAGGTACGAGAACACAGAATTAGGCATCCGTCCAGCTGAGCACAAGATACAACACAAAATTTAGTTACAAGAGTGATAATCTCGCATTTCGCTTCAGCGAGTAGACTGTAGAGAGTAGCAAGTTTTGAAAACAATTATAGCTGCAGAACTACCCGCAACTTTCTTCCATCTCATTTTCCTGCAAGTCACGATATTTTATTTCATTAAGCCCTCATTTCCAATTTGAGGTGTTTGCTGACCTTGAAGATTAGCTTACTTAAACAGATTGGTAACACAAATAATTTTCAGAAAAAGAACTAATTAAGCACATGTGTTCTTGACTATGAAGTGGTAACCTCAAAAACATCGTAGTTTCCGAGGAATCGTTTTTCATTCACTGAATACCGATCTACGAGCCTGCTACAGAGAGCTTACACGAACCTGGGCGTACCGCTGGAACACAAAGTCATCCTGGAGGGTCGGTTTGCCGCACGCAGTTCAATGATACCCATGATGACCGCGACAGTGAAGGTCACGGCTTGATGCAAGTATGTTCTGAATAAGGTTCTTGTTTCGTTCGGTCGATTGTTTGTGACCACAATGGAGGTTGCGGTGATACGAGGCTTTGAGCCTAAATTGCTGAACGGATTTCGTCGGTGTATTCCACTCTTCCAAACCGGACCATAACGTGGGGCGTCGTCCCAGGAACCCATACAATATAGGGCGGTCTAACGAACCAGCCAGTGTTTTCCGGTTGCGATTATGTTCCGTGCATTATCGAGTCATTCACCTCATGGTTTCACATCGACATGCCACATTCAGTTCGGGCTAAATGCAAAACAGTTCTGGTCGATCCACTGTTGTGCACGAATCTCTGGTTGCAGCTAAAAATCCATATTCCTGCCAACGGTTAGTTCGTCAGTATTGGAAGCTGGGTTACAAACGTTTCGTCACTAGCGAAACTTAGTGGGCGATGCGTGTGACAGGTAAAAATCCGATGCAAAATCAGGTACCGGTGTGAAAATCTAACAATCGGTAATTTTAACCTGAAAATCAAACTTTTCGCGGACATCAATATTCCTTGAAATCTGAGAGATTCTACGCTACGCGAAAAAAATCTTGATGGTTGAAATTGTACCACTTGGCTTTAGACAGACCAGAATTTTGGTACAGATTCCGGACGCGTAGATCTCTAGAGTGCATGAGAAAAACTGAAGAACCTCCGATAGTTGAACGAAACAAAAGCATGCACCATCATGATGAATCGGTAATCCTTCCGAGATCTATTGGTGTAGGGTAACCTCAACCGATACTCACACAAAAACCAAGTCCACTCATATCTAACATAGTAGCTATATCATATCTCATTCTGCCCCACTTTAAAGGTGTTATGTGTGTGATGTGTTCGGGTGGGCAAATTTGAGACACAACACGGACGATTGGTTTTACGGATGATTCAAACATTAATATCGGAGCAACCTAATGTGAAATACGCCAGGGCCGTGCAAATATTATCGGCTATGTATTGCGTAAAATAACACAAACGGTAGTACGTCAGTTCGCTGTAGAACAGTGAAGAACTCGGGTATATGAAAAGTTCCAGCGCTAGGTAAACCACTGACCATGCACACATCGCACAGGTCATCCTGCACTCACTACATCGTTCAACCGATTATGAAGGCGGTCAAAGACGTTAAGCATAAATCCATTGCTTCCGTGTCCGATGTGCAGGCGTTGGGAGCCAATTCTATGGATGTCGTGACTGCCCAAAACACCCACAAAAAACTGGTGATGTTACTTCGCGGGGGGGGAGAGCTGTTTGCAGTCGCATTTTACCGGATGAAGTGGGATTTATGCAAATTTCGCACAAAGTCAGACCATCGATTAGATTGTATCCGGTGGACTCCGGAGTGCCACTTGACTTTACGAGGATTTTGGCAAACAATTGACCTCTGAATTTTGTGGTTCGCCTGAAAAATTAACTATAAATATCTATGAATTACGCCAAGTCTTTTTTGTCACCAGTATGAATGCAAAATATCAGGAGCAAGGCATCAACCGAACTGAAATGTGAACGATTAGATTTAAACGAAAGCGGTCCATTAAGAAATCTAACTGCACTATTTGGGAATAATGATTATTGAGTTTACGAAATTTTACATCCAAACCTGTGACCACTTAAAACGAAACAGAAAAGTAATCCGTACAAATTAACGCACTAATTTACTGCGGCGATTTACCTATCCGTAAAAACAAACAGTGTTGAATTTGTGACAGTCTAACCACACGCTCATTCTTAAATTCTTACTAGCGGTTACGGCAGCTTCATTATCCACACACTACCGTCTATGAACTTCAAGCGACATCGCAACAGTCGGTTTTTCTGGCGTTGGAGTGAATCTTGACCCCTGGACTTTTGGTTCACTCACTCAATCAAATGCCGTAGACGGTCGTATCTACGTCGTTTCTTCATCAAACCCTAGGAGAACCCGCTCCAGCCGCGTAACACAAAGTTGCTCGAATGCACAAGCAAGCTGTAGCTGGGATTCGGCGAACGGCAAATTTTGTGGGCAACTAGTCATCTTCGTAGCCATCAGGGAAATTCCGGAAGACATCCTGTTCACTAAAGGTCACCGTGCACTAAGGAGACTTCCAGTTTGACGGAGGTTCTTTTGTGAAGTCGGCTAGCCTTTTTCACAAGTTTTTATGAAAGCGTTACAGCCAGTGCTCTTCGCTTAAGTCAGGTCGGACTTGAAGTTAGCAGCTTGACGGTAAGCTCGATGTTGACCCATTCGCAGAGTTGCAGATGCTCTTCGGGGCATTCAAGGTAGACATCATTTGTGTCCAGTGATAAGGTGAACTTTGAACCAGGAATGTCTCTCAAAGATATAACGTGCTAGTCAGATGAACTGCACATAGTGAGACCGTGACTTTCTAAGCGAAGCAGATTATGAATGTCCCAGCAGTGCGCTCCCGATTTTGAGGGGATGTGAGAATGTTCTTGCTTGGATACTCATCACCCTGAACGCGCCAGACGTATTTCTGCTATGGAACGCCAATTCAAGAAGGGGGTTTTGCATCTGTGTACTAATCAACGAATTTGGCAAATATCTCTCATTCAGAGTCGGGAAATGCGTGTGATGTCCGGCGACCCTCGAACTCTACCAAAATTTTGTCCACACAAGTTTACCTTTTTCAATATACAAACCACGGTTGAGAAGCATTTCAGAGGAAATTTCGGGATTTTCAGTCGAGACTTTGTTCGATAACTGAAGTCAATCTATGCTGAAAAGCTGTCCTGTATACTTGATCCTTCCTTTTTGGGAATCATCAGCAGTGCACCTCTCAGAAAACTCCAGAGAGGTTCGATTTCACAACTTCTTGCTAGTAGCTGAAGACTGAATTGTCCGGCCGCGAACAGCTGACTGGCAGTGCGACCAAATCGCACTTTCAATCGCCTTTCAATCCTTGAACCCACGTGATCACCTGTTGATTGGTTCCGTAAAGTCTTACAAGCAAAGGCCGCTCCACATGCGAGTATCCGATGATCACTTTGACCTTTTTTCCGGCAAAGCTGTTCCCATTATTTTATAGAGCTCAGGTGTCTGCATTCTGCACCTCAAAAATAACATCCATGATCAGGTAGTATGTGAGAAAACACTGGGATGTTCATACTTTACAGAGAAAAAGTGACAAGTTCAAAAACAACGCAATTTATGGAACGCAATCTAGCGCTTTACAGACGAGTAGGATCATGTTTTATGCAATCTTACCTGTTTTCAAGTACAAAGTTTTCGCTGCTAGCAACGTGATTAATGTTTCAAGTTTCATGAAAAGTCTCACGTCAAAGTGTATCTTTCCTGATGCTAATTCTCACGCACGTAGGATCCGCTCTTTGAACGTATGTACACCACAGTTATCGGGATTGATTCGTGCTGGCGAAACAAGGTTAAGAACAATTGCGTTCAGAATAGGTATGGTTCACCTTTGGTCCGTGGTGCTAATCGGCCGTGGTGCCAAACGTTCGGGTAGATTTCTGGTAAAGTTTGTAAAATTTCCTTACGGTATGGACTGGGCTACACACACACTCAAATAGCGTGGGCCAGTTGATCAAAATATACACGGGAGGTTTCGCTGTGTACACTCGATAGCTTATGCCCAGGGATCATACAGCTATCATCAAATAAGTTGTAACGTTCCGTGTACCTCCAAAAGGGGAGGAGAAAGATTTTTCTCCCCAAGTTGTCAGTTACTCAACCAAAGCCCTTCAAAACTATGATAATAGAGAGTTTTCTAATTGCATCATTATGCCGAAAATAAATAAATAATTGAAATGGACGATATTGTGGAAGTCATTAAAATTGGCTCGACAATAGTGTCATTTAAGAAGGTGTCATCAGCAGCTTATGATTAGAATAAATTTCTTGTTTAAAAGATGTACAGCGTTTCATAAACCAATCATAATCCTTCGAGAAATACACTCATCTGCAAATCAATTTGGTTTTGCGAGAGACTCACCCGGAACCCAGCTGAATCTCTCCTTTGTGATGATTTCAGGCAACTGAATGTGCTGCACCAGGCCGCCTCATGTTCCAGTTGCTACGATATTCGAGATATCGCGATACATGTATATTCGTAATGGACTACTCATAAGGTTGCTGAAAATTCTTCGACAGCCCACGACCAGTTTCGCCCTTCTTGGGGCTCATCAGGTAGGCGCAGTCCCCGAGTTGAACCCAATCATAATTCTTTTTAAAAAGTTTGCTGCAAAATCCCTGTTTTTTCGGCTACGGCAGCCACTCATTTTAGAAGGGGGCTATGTTTTAAACCTCTCCGACGGAAATTCAAGATACACAGATGCCACACACACCAAAATATATCTTCTTTGGTCACTCAACGTCAGAAAAAAAATCCTACTAATGAAATTTACAAAGATTACGCAACTATACCTCTCAGTATGGCCACCTAATACGGCTGCGCATCGGCCTAGTGAACAGCGGAACAATCACGTGGTGAAACAGCGCCGTGCGAGTATGCCCACACGTCAGAATCACGTCCGATTTCATCATGTGCCGGACAAAGGTCAAATGGAGACATGCATGTCACGCCCGCCCGATGGCCAAGGTGACATGTGAACTCCGTACACAAGCGCACAGACGGTCATCTGTGACAGCCGAGACAAAGGAACAACCGCTCGAGAACCGGTGTGGGCGTGCAGGCGACACACTGTTTGGTTGAGAGCAGGTCGACCCCCAAATACGGTCATAAGTGAATCATATAAATAGAACGCTGTAATTGCATTAAACACAGTTTTTCTGGCCGTCTTCGTGTCTTCTGACTGTTAAGCCGGTAGCATCAGGGAAGGTGAAGGGATACAACAGCAATACACCAGAGGCGGTACTTTGCAGTGAAGATACGCTTGAGTAGAGATCATGATGCTGAATCAACTGTATCATTCCATGTAGAGAAAATTAATAGGATTCCGTCTATACTCACTGCGCAAGAGAGAAAACCATCAACAGCTTTTTTCGGGTTGTTTTTTTACCGGGCGCTTTGGTGCCTCCCAGTAGTGAGTAAAGCCAAGACTCCTTTGTTACTTTTGCGTAAACACTTGTCCAATATTTTACCCCAACTTAGGTAACGTTTATCTTTGTGTCTTAACAAATTGTATCCATTAGTAAAACTGTTCTGGTTACGCGCAGGACACACACAAACAACCCAATATGCAGTTGTCGAAAACTATTCGAAATATTCGGGTGGAAATTGGCAAATATCCCAGGGGCGCAGTTGGCGCACTTCGACAGATCAGTTGGAAAGTGTATCACATCTTATCCCGATGTCGGTATCAACTGACGCATGTTATTCCCGCAGTGAAGATCGCTGTTCTCAGAACGTGTGTTGAGTTGATTTGCGATTCGAACAAGTTTAGCTGTCTACAAGGTGTCTACACTGTCGATGTTTCACGATCAATGTCGCATTTTACTTTCCTCAACAGTATGGGTTTTTTCAGGAGCACAGATGACCATTCCGTATTACGATGGGAGAAAATGAGGTAAGCGCGCACCATGAAAACCGAAATAACGAGTATCCGAGGTAAATCACTTTGAGGCGCATTTCCAGTCCGCCAGTTTTCAGCATGAGGTACTCCCAAGGGGAGGTTTTCTTTCAGACAAGCCGCCCGCATTTCTTGTTCTAGTAGTGTAGTCTTTACTTTAGTGCAAATATTTCACTACTACCAGAGAATAATTTACGTCATAAAAAAAGAAAACAGGTAAAAGATGAGCCGTTCAAAGTAAAATTCACCAGGGTTATTCAGTAGCTTTCCAAAAAACATTTATCCGAAGTGACCCAGGAAAGGTTTCATGAAAACAGGTTAAAAATAAGTGATTACTACCATAGCAGAGTAGAAATGATGTGCCTTTGTGTACTATATGCGTTTATTTTGATAAAATTATAAATAATTTTTGTCAGCGTTTTCTTGGATGATGTCACCCGTGGTCGAGATCTCAGCCCTTCGCCGGAGGAAATCAACTGGTCTGTTAATTCTTTCTCGTGCTTCCTTATGGGGGAGAAGAAATCTCTTGTGTTCCTAAAATTTTTAACAAAGTGAACGTCATTCACCAAAAGATTTTGTACGGAAACCTGTGCACAATTTGTGCATTTAAAGTTTCCACCCATTCATATCCTAACTCGGTCGTGATAAAACAATTTTTAACTGTTTTATTTTTCACACGACCGGTGTCATCAACGTTCACGGTTGAACAAACATTATGCTCGACGATGTGGCACATGAGGCTGTCAATTCGAACAAATCGTGATTACTTTCCGTGGAACTACTTTCACAGTTTCGGAATAGCTTGGAAACGGATCTAGGCCACGAAGCCAGCAGGCTTGCGTGACCGATGTTCATGACGTTCATTTGTTATCGAGGGACTGTGGCGCTGAACAGAATCTGATAGGTGATTATAAAAGCGGTGATTTTAACTTTGTTTTTGTTAATCAGATACACTTAATTTAATGGGTGAGTAACGCCTAGTCAGCGCGATGGCAAAGAATTTTCCATGGATAAATTAAATTTCATTATTCATATTTCTAATTTTCTCTTCCAGTTGTTATCAACAAACAAACTCAAAAGACAGACGAATGCCAGTAAACAAATTTCCGATGCAGAGGAGACTGGAAATACGGTTTCATCGAGTAGAGTTCCAAGCATGTTTAGTTTGTGGAAAGGACACGCTTCAGGGGGTAATCATATCTACAGTCCCTCAAAACTGCGTTTCTCTTTGAAGTTGATTTTTCGAACTAATTCTTCACATACTAGATTTACGTAAATCGATCAGCAAGATGTCTTACAACAAACTGTTGGTACTTTATCGGCAGAAATTCGCTGCGTTTCCGAAAATCGCATGATACTGGGGGTTATGGCGTTTTCATTATCCACACACTACCGTCTACGAATTTCAAGCGAAGTCGCAACAGTTGATTTTTCTGACGCTGGTGTGAACCTTGACTCGTGGACTTTTGGTATATTCACTCGATCGAATGCCATAGACGGTCTTATCTGTGCCGTTTCTCCATCAACCCCGCTCCAGCAGCGTAACACAAAGTTGCTCGAATGCACCAGCCAGCTGTAGCTCGGATTCGGTGAACAGCAAATAGTCATCCTCGTAGCCATCAGGGAAATTCCGGAAGACATCCTGTTCACTGGAGGTCACCGTGCACTAAGGAGACTTTGCAGTTTGATGGAGTCTCTTTTTTGAAGTCGGCTGGCCTTCTTCACATGTTAGGGTCAGTTCTCTTCGACCAGGATCGGTCGCACACAAAGTTGGTCGCTTGACGGTAAGTTGGATATTGGCGGATTCTCAGACTTGAAGACGCTTTTCGGGGCATTCAAGGTAGTCATAATTTGTGTCTAGTGATAAAGTGAAGTTTGGAGGGCGGGGCTGCACATAGTGAGACGGTGACTTCCTAAGTGAAGCAGATTATGAACGTCCCAGGAAATTATATGCAGTGCGTTCCCGATTTTGAGAGGAGATGAGGAAGTTGTTGCTTGCATACTTATCGTCGTGAACGCGTCAGAAATATCTCTTCTGTGGAAAGCCAATTCAAGAACAGGGATTTGCATCTGTATAGTAATCACGGAGTTATGATAATTTTTTTGCACGTGACCTCCTCAACTTTAGACAGCGTTTGTTTTCGGGCTAACCTGTGGATTTTGTGTAACCAAAAGCGGACTGCAGGGCAGCGGAGTGCGTGTATGGACAGCAAAGCGGTTGATAGGCCACTGAATCCTAGTTCATTCTTATCCGTCGGATGTGGCGTTCATTTTCGAGTTTACTTCTCCCTCTCTCTCTTGCGCTCCCTATTGTGATTCACATGACAGCAAGATTTCAAGGCTCCCGGTGACCATCTCACGTGCCGCACGCCGGTTCGATAGTCCTACGTAATTGCGAAGTGTCCGAGTTCGATTTGTATCATAAGAAACCATTTATGGAGGCAATTTTTGCCATTTTGCGGCGTTGTTATGGGGACCCATGTGGCGTTTTATGGGAGACCTGTTTGGCAGTCGAGAGTCAGCCATTCCTTTGTAGCACCACCACCAGAATCCCATGTGAAACGAAAATCACACCAGGTTTGTCACGCCACAGCGAAGACAGGATGAACGTTGCCACGGGTCTTGCACACGGCCGACTAACTGTTAGATCGACTTCAAGTAAGCCTCTGTCTCTGCCTGCGGATAGGTGGCTTATACACACATCTCACGAAGAGGATAACTCACTGGATTTTGTGAAGGTCATCTCTGCTCCTTACTTTCATATAGTTGGCTGCACTTAGGTATACTATGAACCATCCGACAGGCCCAAGTGGGCTTTATCAATTTTGACCCTCTTCTTCGGCTTCAGTTTTGTCACTTATCTGGTCAAAGAGTGCACTTTCAAGGAGGCCTCGAATGTGAGGAGGAAATCGCAACGAGTGAAAGACCTGTGCATTTGAAACACGCACAAATTTATCTACAAACAACTAACGCGCCCAATCTAGCAAACGTTGAGCATGCATTCAATCATGCATTCTTCTGGCCGACATGCATTTCGCACTGGCGGAGTGCAGGGTCTTACTTCGAGACTTCCATCTACTTTCGGATTTTTCTAAACATCCAAGGCAAAATGCTTCAGATTTTTCACAGCTAAGTATAATTTGACGTTAATACACACAATTCTGAAGCCTGAGTCGCCAAGATACGTCAGACTAGCGTGACGGTGTTCTAAACTGGTGGCATCCCTAATCTCGAAGCTTGAAGAGATTGAAAACATCTGATGCTTTTGTGCCACAGCTGAATGAATGTTGCATAGGTCGAACCTACTGGAGCAGCACACAGCGCTAGTCAGCCTGAGGTGGCAGAAACATGTGCCACGTGTGCCAAGCCACAGTCTGCTAAAGAAAACTGTATTCCACATTGCGAAGGGTCAGATTCTGAGGAGGCAACATGAAGGAATAATAATCACCATCAATTTGAGCGTTGAGCTTAAGACAGACCCAAGTGCATCTCTCTTTTGTTGTTTAAATCAAGATGCACTTTGTCCTAGCAGTCTTGCCTTCCAAATCATTCATTTTCTTCCGGTCCGCAAAATACTAAAAATTCCGTTCAAATTTCTGTTCAAACCTGTTCTTCCCTCAAACGACTTCGTAGGGCAACTAACACTAGAATAACTCTCGGTTTTTGTGCATAACCACTCAAGATTGCTCTTCAGTAGATCGATTGCTAGATCGATTGAAACGGACTTTGGAGGAGAAGTGAAAAACGTTCATCTAGAAGACGTCACAAAATTTCAAGCAATTATCAAAACCGCAAAGTAAGTTATTCCTTTTCAGTCGTGAGTGGGGATCGTAAAAATACCAGCTGACTGCTCTGATTTTGAAAAGAAAAGAGAGTGGAAATAATCTCGGATAACACAACAGCACACATGTCACCGTTCAGGGAAAATCGTTCAGCTAACATCAAGAAGTTCTATTGTTTGGAATTGCTGGACAAGCATGGGCAAACTATACAGTGTCTGACGTTTCTCCCTATTGTACTTTTAGTTGGCTAGACGATATTTTCAATCTATACCGCTGCTGCATTTCTGTCCACGTGATTTTTACTTGTTCTTTTGGATGAACTCTAGATTACTTCGGCCATGATTTCTAGCAGAGGATGTATCTTTTCACGACTGGTTTCCTTACCATGTCCAGATACGTTTTAAAAAGTGTTAACTGTAAAAGGAAGAAGGCCTTCGTTGCGGAGTTGTCTACTTGAGAACACCAACTTAACAGTTACGGACTATTGGACAGGAGAGCAAAACTCTCATATGTATCTCGTTTACTAAACTGAATATCCACCTTCTCCTTGAACGCGTCTTCCTGAACTTTTCTAGATATTCGTTGACTGTTACTCAAATGCGAGCAAATGCTACAAAGCGACTCCACAAATTCCGTAATAGATCTCACTTTTCAAGAGACGCAAAGCAGATTTACGAGAAGACGTGCTACTCACATGCCTCATCAGTAGTATCCACCGTTACACTTGTAGTGCTCATACTGTCGATGGTTTACAGAAGTGGCGCGCTGCAGCGCAGCAATCAGGATGTTACAGGCTGTAACCTACGTGGCGAAGATTGTTAGACGATACAAAGTAGAGAGTCGGGATACCCGGGAAAGTTTATCATTATCAGTTACCAGGTTTTCGGAACCGGATGAAACAGAGTCCCCTTTACTATATTTGTTGTCATCGTGGCGCCCCAACGTGTAGGCGATACTAACGTAGATCCACCCTCCATTAAAATACCCAGAAATTTTGAAAACCTATGGAAAAACCGTTGTGGAAACTACGGAGAATTGATACGGCTTTTCGAACTTTCAAAGTATCTCCAGAGAAGAACAGGTCTTTTCTTTGTATTGCCTCGTCAAACTGAAAAGGTGCCTATGTTTTAAGATGTGCGTAACATTTAAGACTAAGACAAAGTATAGTATACGTATGCCTAGTGCATATCCACCTAGGAATATAAAGTTCGTTACGAAATGGACGTCATTTTAAAATGTGGCCCATACGTGAAACGCCATGAATAGCGCTCTCTTAGTATACCTTTTGGATGAGGCGCCGACGCGACTTAGCATTCCATAAGTTCTCAAACTTTTACAGTACTGTTCCGTTTTATCACTTTTGTACAGCCCCGTAGACCAGAAGAGATCTGACCAACAAGGCAAGTTCGCTTTCAAAAGTGGCGTAGTGTTGCTGCGTATGTATACTCAATACTCAAAACGGTGTGTCAAGGAGCTTTTGCATTCTTTACCCCGCACAAACCCTTAAACCCATATATCGATTTCTTCAGCTTCGAGTGAGCATCGCTCACTTTATGAATTTTTATGGTCACGCCTCTCGTTTACCGTATTATTCAAGTGCGAGTCAATCGAAGCCAAATTTACCGCAGTTGCAAAGCCTTAAAATCCAATTTCAAAGGACGTTGAATTTCAAACCGTGAACCACTTTTCTGCCCAGATTTTAAATCTGTGGATAAAATTCATGTATACACATAGGACTACAAAACGATTCCTCAGAAATGTTTCTCTCTAAGTATGTAGTTGCGGAGTTAGCCGGCAAGTTTACAAACGTGCGGCTATTACCGAAACAAAGAACGAGTTCCGCAATTCTAAAATAGTTAGCCTTGAAAATACTGTTCAAGTTCTACCTCTTCAGGCTCCGGTTTAAAACACGTAAGCTTAACACGAAGACCAGGCAATCGCAAATCTGGATTATGCGTACTCCATATGGGTATTCTGACGCAATCGCCAAACTAAACAAGAGGATCTGAACCGACAAATCACAGAGTTTCCTTGGAAATCTACGTCCAGCTGATCAGACCCACCAGAAATGTCGTTTTTTGCCATTGCCATCGGATCTGGAAAAAGGGATTCACTTTATCGCCTCTGGTAAGATGCACTGCATTTCGCGAAGTATGAACATAACTTTACCAAAATGAGAAGAGCCATTCCTTAGAGTTTTGGAAGTTTATATCTATTAGAAACTCTTATAACTAGCAGTGGTTCGTATCATTTGATTGGTTAAATTTTATTGCGGTAATGACTGGTTTCAAAAAAGAACATGTCCTAACGTTTTCTGCCATTGGAAAATAGAATAATGGAAGAATTTGTCGTACATTTTGCTGGGTGGTACTTTTAAAACCATCTGAATGTGCTCTTAATTGGCTCTAAAACAGTGGTTCCTAATTCTCTCTAGTTAGAACTGTCTTAGAAACAACAACAATTGGCCTCAGCGCCGATATTATTTGACGGCCTGCAGCATGAAGTAACCATGACAACGGGATCCGAGTTCCACAGTTTGGTAGGCTGCGCGGTAGTTGAACCAAAACTCCTCCATGAATGAGACACGTTTCTATCATGTGTACGCGGTCTCATTCGTCTTGTGCTTGGTCCTAAGCAGAATTTTTGTCCATTTTCTGTTCCTGCAGGGCATGCTTTAGTTGAAATGACTGCCAGAGGGCCGGTCGACCTTGAAATTCCTAACGCAATTTCAAAAAAACAGATAGTTAAATACTGGTCAGATGCTGGATGAAATGCTTATGAGGACGAAAGGATGTTGAAAGCCACAATTAACAACTGACACTCGAGTCAAATGATGCTTGATTTCTTTGGTGCTATTTTAATTGCACTGGTGTCATATAAGCCCCTGTAAAGATGTAGTATTTTTAGGCTTTCTCTGTGGATGTTGGGAAAATGTCGTCAGCTTGTCCGCCTTATCGTGTTGGTTAGATATAAGAGGCCTTAAAGAACTATGACAATCCAGCTCCGGGGAATGTGTAACGATTGATAACAAAAGGAGAGCTAGCCAATGGCGTACGCGTTTGAATCGGTTGATTCTGCCGACAAATGACCCTTACCGGTCATTTTCACTCTGCTTTCTCTGTTTGGTGAGATCCTATCGTTAGAGTTTGCGCCCCGTCAGACGGGACTGCAATCAAATGGACATTTCGCGGTCCGACCTTTTCCGACAGCTGCGGGGTACCACGAAGTACGACTTCGTACGACTTCCACCATGAACCGCTCGATTAAATTCACACTATGTAACGTGGCTACATTTAGGCTTTGGTTACCAAGTCTTAACCTCTGCACGAAAAATTCTGTGTTCCTAACATACATCTGTGAGCTGTCATGGTTATACCTAGGTATCCGCTTTCATCTTTTGTCCGGAGCTGAGCCCCTCCAGGTAGTTGGACATCACGTCGACTGCGCTGATGTGCCTCGAGCCGGTTGCGGATCATACGAGAGCCCTCCCTGATTGGTGAGTATGCCAACCAATCCGGATCGAGTGTTCAACGCTTGGGGCTTTCCGACCCAGCGCAAAGATTCTGGCATGACCTGTGAAAAGCCCGTGGTAAACTTACAAACACAGTTGTAATAATGCTCTGTTATCTCCATAAAAAACCGACGACCAAAACACAGGAGTTGCAAGAACCTTTCGCAAGATACATCACTTCGCATTCAATAATGTTCACCATTAACCATATGATAATCGTGTAGTTGATGCATTCCACTCGCCGCCGATTCTTTCTTCAAATGGTAAGAAAGATTTTTGCATTACGTCCGGTTCGACTGTCGGATGGCTTCGACATTTGGACTGAATGAATGTTTGAAAACCGTTTTACTGAAATTTTTTCTAGGGGCTAGTAAGCTTTGGTGAGGCTCCGGCAGGCTTTGGAAATTCGTTCCCTGTCTCAAGTTGTGTTTAAGCCTTTCTCCCTCATTTTCGTGTACTCAGGTAACGTATAATTTAACAAAACTGAACTGATGGTATCCAGTCGACCAATTAATTTTAATATTTGGAATCACCTTCGTCTCAGTGTTCATCATCGTTACATTCATTAGCATCGTCGTCGCCATGATTGTTTTTAACACCAGAAATATCAGACAACGACGGGACATGTTGAAATAGCACACCAGTGTCCGAAGGGTTCATGGTATAACTAGAAAACATTTGGCTGGAATCAACCACAAAGATGGATAGAGGACAAAAAGACAGTTCCGTTGTTTTGGCTTGCAATCTTTACTACAACAAGTGTCCCCGTATGAATTGTACCAAGAATAAAGACTCATATCGTTTAGTATCACTGGACATCCGTTTTACTGGATGATCAGCGGGATCAGTTCAAGCTTGTTCTGTTGGCTGAAAGAAATTCATGGAACAGGATCAGGAACGGGAATGAAATAGAATAGAATAGAATGGAATAGAATAGAATAGGAGTATTAATGATTGGTTGCTGTTTATGGTGGTTTAATGCGCTGTTTCTCTGACGGTATGGGTCAGGTTCGACCTTCCAGTTTCGGCCATTCTACACAAGCCTCTGGGTAACTATCCGCCTTCGACACATTCAACATGACCTATGTCTGTTTTGTACCCCGTTTCTCACCACTACTGAGACTTTCAGTAACGATGTTCGTTGGGGTTTCTCAGTGGCCTGTTTGTTTTTTCTCTTTAGCTCGCTGATTCTCGTGTGAAGTTTTCTGGTCTTCTGTCCTGTGTAAATCCTTGTGCGATCGTTCCATTTGCCTTTGTAAACAGAGTCCATGGTTCTATTCGTCCGGAGGCGATCCTTTCAGTGCAGAGGACAGAATTGTTCCCTTCTCTTGTGTTGGCTGTGTTTAGAATCCTTCGAATGACTTCAGATATCCCTGGATTACATGAAGCAACAGCAGTCCTACGTTATTCATTGTTGGGTTTCGTCGCAGACACCACCAACCCCTCTAACTGATGCCTAATCAAACTAGCCGGGTATCCGCTGTTTCGAAGTCTGTTCTTTCTGTCAGTTTGAGCCACGGACCGGCCAACTTCTTCCAAAAGGAGGGTCTTTAGTCGGCTAAACATTTATAAGACATTATTAACGAATGCCGACTTTCTATGGAGAGACGAATAGTTCAAAATGACCCACCATCCGTTAGCTTTTGGTACACTGTGGTTTTTAGTTTCCTACCGACCGTTTTCTGTCTAAAAAATGTTGTGTGCCCAAGAATGACTCTACTAAATTCGATTAAACTGAGTCTGAAAAGCAGTTCGTCCACTCCCTGAAATTATTTACTAACAGTCTACTAAATTCGATTAAACTGAGTCTGAATTGTTTACGAAGCAGTTCGTCCACTCCTTGAAATTATTTACTAACACGTTGATTAACCTAAACGAATGTGGATAACAAACGAGGAGACTCCTCACTCTGTTTAAGTCATGTGTCCGCCGGGGTGACAGACTTCAGTGAAAATTATATTTGCCATTTGTCAATCCGAATCTCATGTGAAAGCTGATACTAGAACAGTGAATGATTACTCTTTTCTTGGTCAATCAGTTAGTTGTTCAGCCATAAACAGTGTACCAAGGTGCACAATAGTTCCCGCCACTACGTCTTCGTCATCGAAGACGTCATCGAAGAAGTAACAGACACACTTGCAGGAGTTATTCGGGCCGGAGATGAAGTTGGACAGAGAAGATGTTAACCTTCAGTGTAGGACACGTCCAAAAAGCAGCGGAAACTGCGAAAACTTTCAAGTCAGCTTTTTAGTCAGGGACCCCGCGTAATAAGTTGACCTACAGCATGAGAACTGACGGATGACACCCACTCCACTCAACTCTGTCTCCAGAAACAACCACTAGTTATGGTTGGATAACCATCTGACTAACCACGAAGAGATCACCAATCCACTGTCCGGGTACTAAGCTCAGCGTAAAAGTAAGGCCGATTACTGACCGAGATTAACTAAAGCGGCCTCTGCTACGCTGGATTAGAGTGGAAATAAACTGGCCGAGGAATTTTCTCATCTTTTTTTCCGAGTAAGCTTACATCTCGATACATGAAAATTTAATCCAGACAATGGGTGGGCCTGCTTACCTAACAGAAAAAAACGAAATTACTGATACCCTTATTGTGTATGTCCTCTCCGTAGGACAAATTGAGACATCGGCTACAGTCGATCAATTTACACCTCTTTTGGAGATGGCACCGGAAAAAAACTCGCACAAAGACTGGAGACAGGTTTTTCACTCATTTTTTATTCTTTCAAAAACTTGCATTACCATAGCTCTCTTATAATTCAGTGGAAGAAATTAGTAATTCGTAAAAATTATGTCCACCAAATTTGGGTGTTTGCCATTCCCAATAACAATTATTAATTTGACGTAATGTACTACTCATAAGGTTACTGAAAATTCTTCGACAGCCCATGATTGGTCTCCTCCTTCTTGGGTTCCAGGTGAGTCTCCCACAAAACCAGCTTTGTTTACAAATGAGTGTGTTTTGATAATTATTCATTAGTTTCAGAAGTTGGCTAATTACTTTTAATTTTTATGGGGAACCTAAAATAACGTGTCTATGTTCATTATCGATGCTTGCTGCGATGTAAGAAACAATGCTCTCTCGGGAACTATAATAAGCAATGTTGTTTGACGCAGGCCGCTTTGAAGCACGTATTGTTTCAAGAAAACCTTCCATGGCACCGGTACCAAAGGGAAGGCGGACAGTCCACTGTCATGTCCTAACTGCACAAGATGACCACCGATATGTATCGATTGTTCGGTTGGCGAGCTTGCAGCGATTTGGCCAATTATGTCTGGCCGTCCGCCATTACCGCCAAGTTAGCATTCCGTTTGCTCCAGCTCAACCGATCCGTCTATCTTTTATCCCTGAGATGATAGGGTGCAACGTGCACTTTAAATCAAATGACTCAGTTGCACAGGTGCGTTGTCGTACCAGAGGAATTGGAGGAGTGGGCTAATGATCTGCGCTTGTCTGTCGTACTTCCACAAACCAAAAGAGAGTACGCCTTTTGATGTTTCGCAGCAATGATGTGTGCAGAAAACACAGATACGTACATGGGCGCGGATAAGACAATGGGAAACCTGCCCAAAGTATTCGGGGTTTGAAGGCGAGGCGGAGTCTATCGCAAGAACTGCAGTTTATTTAACAGGAGGAAATCGATTCACGCAGCTGATTCTGTGCGATAGAAAGAGTCGCGAATCAAACCCAAATATTGTGGCCACAAAAATACGGATTTAATCATAGAGTTGATAAATAAACATTTTAGCAAACTATGTAGGGTTCCGCGTAAAAAAACGAGCACCCTTTTTTTGAAGTAAGTTTCATGGAGCAAGAAACTTATTCTTGCTTGGTTGCTTCAGGAAAAACAATCGGAGCGTGGAAGCAAAATTCTTAATCTTGCAGACTTGTTGAAGACTGGAGCTTCTGGTTGGGCTGAACTCCCGTGCTACATAGCCACCTGGTCCTCCTTGGCCTAACCTAGGAGAGAAGAAATATTCCGGTCAGCTGAACCCACCATCGTTGTCAATGGATCTGGGGAAGTACAGTCTTTCAAAACTCAGTAGTACACAAAAAACAACGTGCAGCCCGGAAGACACTGTTATTGATAAAAAGCAGCAAACTACTGTAACTTTTCCGAACGCATGTTTGCAACCCAAAAACACTTTGGTGGCAAATGCTTGAAAATGAGGGTATCAACAAACTCAGCTAGACGGGGGACATTGTCACTTGCTCGCTTGCAAGATGCGAGCAATTCGTTGGCTCAGTTAATTTACGCTACATCTTTATGGGTGTGTGGAGCGGAGAATAAAGAGGATCCAAATGAATCAAGCGTCATGATGTGGCCGAGTATGTGCATGCCCTGTTGTTTTATGAATTCGTTTCGATTCCTCGCTACCATGAACAATTACCTTCTACAGGATACCACCCAGCACTTTGATTCCGTGTTCCTACCACACCCACATAACGACTAGATAACAAGAAAGGAAAAGTTCGGAAATCTGTCATTTATTTAGTAATTGCTAATTTTCAAACCCATATCGCAGGATCGGACGCACATCAACGCCGTACTGTCCTCCCATGAAGATACCATAGACCGGGGGAAAGCCATTCTAGTTTCAGGAGGATTTCTACGCGATCCAAAATGATGTGCACGATGACAAGACATTAATATCCAGTGGTTAGATTAACGCATGACCGAAAAGCCATAAATCACAAGAAATGTTATCTAATGGTCTCTAAAAATCGGGTTACACATGACACTACTCGCAAGTAGGGTTGATTCCTTTTACCATAACTGACTTGGTGGAAGCAACATTTTAATACCAACTTGGTTTTGACGAAATGCTCACCTAGAACCCACCTGTATCTATCATTCATGATGTTTTTAAGCAATTGAGTGTGCTGCACCAGGCCGCCTCAGGTTCCAGTTGGTACGATATTTGAGTTATGGGGATACATGTAAAGACGTAATATACTACTCATAAGGTCGCTGAAAACTATTCGACAGCCCACGACCAGTTTCCCCTTCTTGGGGATAGGCACAACCCTCGAGTTTCCGTCAACCTTACGTTCTACTTGAAACCAAATTGAACGAAATTAGCCCACGACAAGTTTCGCCCTTGGAGCTCATCGGGTGATCTAATAGGGAAGCTCAGTTTACTTACGACAGATCACGGCTTTCATCATACTTGTTGGGGTTTCTCGTAATTAAGTTCGTGCAATGAGGAAACGAGATTTTTATTGGCAATTGAAGTCGGTAAACCGTTTTGTTTAACTAGAAGGGTCTGGAAGCAAAAGTCAGAATACTGCACGGGATCGATATTAATGAGACATTGGACAATTCGGTAAAACTGTTTAAGACATTATTGCTCATAACTCTAACCTCGGAAATTCCTAGTACAAGGATTTTTTTCCGGTATTGACAATCATCGGACAATCATCTTCAAATTTGGCCACGAAGCACGCTATGATAGTCCTATCTTGTTGGCTTCGTGATTAGTTCTCAAAACTTACCAATCGGTAAACTAAACTGTGTGTCTTCCGCGAATTTACAAAATCAAATAACGGTGGCCATATTGGATTGATTTACGATGTACCTTTTTTTTATCTAAGTTCTCAATCTGCGCAAGCTGGTTCCTCAATCTATGGTCTACGATACCCCCGACAGAAAACGCACCCTCATGATACGATAGATTCTGCTCGGCTTCAGGTTAGTCTCTCGAGAAAAAAAGGTAAACTTTTATGTGGATGAGTGTATTTGTTGAGGATTGACAGATAAGACTTGCTTCGTTTTATCCTATTCCGTCAACCTCCTTAGCACTACTGACCAACAACATTTGTGCCCAAACTTACGTTTTGTTTCCCTTGGCTGAATAGGTTTCAGTCAGTTTCTCACATTTGAACCACACAGCTTCATCGCAAGTGTAGAAAAGTTATACAAATATAATAAACTGACCATTCAAGGTCAACACAACGATCTCTCAAATTGTCAAACAAAATAAAGCTTAGGTTTACAGAAATCACGTGAATTTTATTGTTATTTTCGGAATGGACTTCATTGTCTCAAAAAAGCGTTCTATGAACTGATAGTTTCCCGAGTCGAGCATAGTACCAACTGTTTTACGCTTGTCTTGAGGGCACGCCACCAAGTGAACACGAAAGGTTTTTGTAATTATGCATTTTCGGATCTCTGATAGAAATGCAATGAAAAGAATACGGCGAAATATGTAGCCTGGCAGTTGAACCCAACAGAAGGGGTCACTAAGTGCTAACGTATTTCTTTCTTTCAGACGGACTTTACCTCGAGAATATCAATGTTATGATATGTTGCGTGTGATATCCAAAATGCGCTCCTAACCGTGTCCTCTATTTGCCGATGAATGTGATATTTACAACGTGGACAAGCGTTGACGTGGGTAGACACATAAACGAGATGGTACGGAGCTAGTCCCTCAAACATCTTGAAACCAGTTCTCTTATGGAGGATGCGATTTAGGTTAAACTAGAAGCCTCTGAAGCACTTCTTTGGCATACAGTGAAGAATGACTACAACAGCGCAACCAGTGTACACCCCAACCGGGTCTTCACAAGTTAAAAATTCCATAAAATGAGTTACAAACCAGAGTTTAACTAAGTAGTCATCAGCGAAGTCAGAAAGCCTGATGAGGAAGAAAATTCCTGTCTTTCATTTAGAACTATTCCCGTCCGAGGTGCTACTGTGTTGAAAAACGGAGTGTGAACAGTACCAACAGACACGGCCAAGTGAACGAATGTACACAATTTATGTCCTGAACGACTTGTATAGACTTGTGTACTGCATACGTCACCTTATTTCAACGTAAATGTAAGCTAAGGACTATCTGGCAACTCAGTTGCAGCAATCAAGTGAGAAAGAGGCGTTCGTAATGAAACTGCACATAGCTTGATGAATTTGCAACTTGCTCATCAAAGCAATGCCGTCTATCGAATATCCAATGAGGAAAATTCCAGGAGCTTGAGAAACCCTGGCTCCACCTAAAATCCGATGTGGGCTATTGCAGGCTATCACCAAAGTGAAAATGTGGCCGGAGAATTTGCATTTCTAGTTTTTGGGTTTTGACTCATATAATACGGGTGTGACGGTGGATACTACTGATAAGGCACGTGAGTAGCACGTCTTCTCGTAAATCCGCTTTGCGTCTCTTGAAAAGTGAGATCTGTTACGGAATTGGCGGAGTCTCTTTGTGACATTTGCCTGGATTTGAGTAACAGTCAATGAATATCGAGAAAAAGTTCAGGAAGACGCGTTCAAGGAGAAGGTGGATATTCAGTTTTGTAAATGAGATGCATATGAGAGTTTTGCTCTCCTGTTCAATAGACTGTAACTGTTAAGTTGGTGTTCTCAAACACAACTCCGCAGCGAAGGACTTCTTCCTTTCACGGGTAGAATATGCTTTTAGTTTCCGAAGGAACACCCAGTATTGTCCTACCATGCCGGTCACCAGTAACTAAATTAATTTGAGGGGGCAGGTCTTATACTAAATTGGATTATCTAGGAAGGATTCGCTGACTCGCATGCGGCCTTTACAGGGCCTTTACAAGATTTCGACTCACTTGAAAATCAGTTTCGTTTTCACAAGAGACTCAGCTGAATCTCTCGATTATGATATTTTCCAATTGAATGTGCTGCACGAAGGCCGCCTCATGTTTCAGTTAGCACGATATTCGAGATATCGCAGTATATTTTCATAAAAAAACTACTACAAGGTTGCTGAAAACTATTCAACAGCCCACGAACGGTTTCACTCTCCACAGGATTCCGATTATGTGAGCCAATAGGAAAAGCAGTCGTTTCACTAAACGCTTAGCCTTTATACCTAGATCACCGTTATGTGAGCAGTCATCTTTCTGTCAAGACGGCATTCCTGTGACTGATTCTCTTCAAGACAAGAAGGCATTAGAATGGTGTGCCGTTCTTAAAATAGTTCACCAGTAGTGCCTGCTGTTGACTGGATTCTGAACTCCAGATATTTAGCATGCGAAGCCAGCACGTTGGTACTATGCCATCAGTACACGCCTGATGAAATAGATTTATCGTGTCTGAACAGACAAAAGTTTCCACGCTTGAACGGTCGCCGACTGGTCCGATCGGTCTACCGGACACGTCAAAAACACAATAACTTTTCTGGTTATTTTGATCGAATGCCCTTCCAGACAGCGCCAAAGATGCTTGAACTCTGCGCAAATAACTGAATCTAGTAGCGAGAATCTCCACGCAAATAGGTCTCATTTGAATAGCCCTTCTTCTCAGGGGGGTCAGGGAGGAGACGTTCTGGACTATGTTGCATATTTCTCAACTTATGACATTAATTAGACTTGAATTACACGGTTCCGTGAAGTGGAAAATCTCAGGGTTACTCATAAGCAGCGATTGTGTTCAAAAATGTGGATTTTAGGGTGGAACCAAGAGTGAAGCGCTATCATTTACAGCAGGAATACCAAAAATGCAGTCGTGTTGTGACAGGGTTGGCTGCTTCGAAACTACGGATTGTTTGCTGCTAAACTGGTGAAGGAAAACGAGCAGAAATACATCAAGTCTAGGCTGTTTTTGTGAGGAGAAATGTGAGACCATGATAATCGAAGGACAAACCTACTTAGTGCAGCATTCGTGCAAACTGCCAACCAATCAAATGTGTCGTTTTTCATAACGGCCAGAACCACACTGCATTTGATTGCCTGCCGGTATGGGAGTTTCTTTCTTCAAATGGTCACACGAACCATCCAAACGACAAGCAAACAGTGCACAGGGTTTTCAGTTTCACAAATGACGGTTGACAGTAGGCAGAACCAGAGGACGAGGTGCTTACACAACTGTGCACATGCCACTTGAGATCATCCCTCAGAAACACGCATATACGCAACTATTTGATGCGTCCAAGGATTGTGAGTCCAGACGACAAAGACCCAGTATGGTGGACCAAACTGTCAACTCAACTCCTGCCTCGAAGAGTACTACTTCTTACGTGATTCGAACCGTTGTGTGGGTGTCAGATGCCAGATAACTCTGTGTACCACTCGAATGGGAAAATTTGTCTGAACCAGTGTTTGAGAAAGCATGTAGTGGAATGGGACTTCTGGGTACGCAACTGAATGTGTGTGTCGTATGCCGTGTCACGGAATAAAGCAACTTCCCATTCATTGCATCCCAAAAGACTTGTCCAGAATTTTTGAATATAGTCACACTGATTGATTCTGAACTTCTGCATAGACTCGCCACAATCCACGTTCCCCGAGATACCTGGTCAGCCTACTATTTGTTATCTGGTGTTTACGCATCAGATTCACTCAGTGAATTGGCTATCATTTAAATATTCGCCGTAATATTTGGCTAAGTATTCGAGTATTCTGCCCGTGCTCCTAACTTCTTGTTATAAAAGGGATCGCACACCAAACCGTGACTGACAGAGAGTGCCGATTTGAACTCTAGATGTGTGATTACCCTTTGGAAGGAAACTGTCACCGGAGTGATTACTCCATTAGAAAATAAAGACTTTGCAAACGAGAGTATTGTGAATGCTTGTTCTACAAATCTCGCAGCTAAAATTAGGCTTGACAGAACCAGACAGTCTTGATTTTTCACTGGAATTCTGGAAAGAACTACTCCAATTAACTGTTCGTTTCTGATTTATCTGGCCAAACTGAATGTAGGCAGATAGCTGGACAAGCTAAACTGATTCTAAAGGAGTTTGAAGAAATCAAATAGGACCGATTTTACGCCTTCCTCATATCTGCCAAACTGTCGAATAATCGGTGGGCTGGAATCCAGCCACCTAAGCCTAAAATGAGGTTTTCCCTTACATATGATATCACAACTAGTCTTTTGGGTCCCAAAAATAAAAAAAAATGTTACGAATGAAAACATCTCCAAGTCGGTAATAGTATCTATTGTCGTTCTGCTCTGAGCAAACTAATCTCATCCGAAAAGTGGACAGAGTGAGCATAAATTGACAAGCGCGAAACACACTCATTTTCATACTGGTCTGGTTTTCACGAGAGAACCTGAAGCTCCAGTTTATGAAATTCTACAACTGAATGTCCTGTACAAATACTGCCTCATGTTTTAGTTTCTATGATATTCGAGGTATCACATCATATTTTACCGAAGGAACACTACTCATAATTTTGATGGAAACTTTTCAACAGCTCACCGCAGGTTTCATGCTTACTCGGGCTCATCGGTTCCGAAGTTTCATCACAATACGCTATAGTACAATATGCTATCTTTACGCGTAGCTTGCTAGTCGTCTCGCTGATATGTGGTCTGTAACCGTTCTTTGCAGTGGTTTGCATTTCACAGACTGCCTCCGATGTTAATCCTAATTGTCCACCGATGCAATGATGTGTATATAATGAAATTCGCTAAAATGCGATCAGAATAACTCATAGGTTATGGATTAACCAGCAATTAGACTGACAATTGAATGCGTGAAACATCAGCGGAGCTTTCCCACACGGATCACTGTTTATTCTTCCGGAATATGATCTAGGATGGAGTCTGTTGAATGTATGACGTATTTCAGGGGAGGTCAAATTCTTATCGGATTCCGTCTTTCATGAATACTACACGGTAGTCGCAGCATGATGCTGGTCTAGTGAATCGAAAACGATTCATCGAACCACAGATCAATGGTATAATTTTGAAGAGCATGGTCACAGACATAAAAAGTAAATGCAGGCGATGAATGGGGAAGGATTACAGGAGAATATTAGGTAAAAAGAGAGAAGCGTCTCATTCGAAGTCATGCCACAAACAGTTCCAGTCAGGTAGGATGAATCCCAACGTATGTAAAACAAAGTTTGGTATGGAAATACACGTGTAAAGACCAACAACCGAAGAGAGGACAAAGAATGCTGAATGCTCTTCAAGGCACCGTAAGCCCTAGCACAGTAAGGACTCGCACATCAGGCACAAAGTGTCCGTTGGGAGTCAATAGCAAGAATGTACATTCAACGCCATGCACCATCACGCATAAGTGTCGTAAGTACATGTAGAGCCCAAAATGGCAAGCCAACACAAGACACTGACTGTGACTAGGGAGTCGCAGTCCAATAACAACCTTAGCGGATCGAGATAAGCATATCCCTCGATTAAAATTGGTCTTCGGTTGGTGAACCAAAAATTCGACATCACAATCGATTGCATGTAGGACTGAGATTATGGCGAGGAAACCCCCATCAGCACCATAATTCTGCTTCTTCTCAGTCCAAGCAGTCATTCCGCGCCCATCTGAGACTATGCCTACGTCTATCACAGCTGCTCGGTGCTCCCGAACAGCGATTTGGTCAGGCCTGATGAAAGACGTCGACGTGGGTGCTCTTAACTCCTCGAAGACGATGTATCCCAGGTGACGGAAATGTTTCCCGAGTTCCTTTGCAACCCGATTATGACGAGCACATCCAAGATCATGCGGGATCCAGCAAGACTGCAAAGTATGCACCAAACTCGCTGGCTGACTACAGTTCCCACCTTCTGTAAATTACTTTGCGGTTAACCTCACTCCAAATGATGAGAACTGTTTCTCGGTTAAGTTTCCCAAGGTCTCTATTAGAAAAGGTGTTTTGTTTGAATTTTCCCTCGGGTATTTTCAACCGGCAGTTGGGCTATTCTCAGTATGCATCATGCTAACGACGAATCAAGTGACCAATCCACCACCAATCGGTAAGCCCCGCTCGTTGTCCAGTTATGCGTTGCGAACAGGGAGGACAACCGAAGCCAGTATCCATGTATGTAATCCGTGCTTGATGTGGCGATATACGACAACGGTAGCTGTTGCGACAAGGGTTTGAATCAGCGATGCTGGTCAGTTGTCTGGATTTTTAGACAAGACAACCACTACTGAGGTAAGTTACCAGCACACAGGAATAACTGGACTACAAAGGAATCAGTCACACGCAGCTCCTCGTTTATCAATCCAATAAGCAAACTGCCTTTGTTTGACCCCAAATACGCTCCTTTTGCGCGTGTCATTTTCGACGTGCGCCTGAAGCATGAGGCAAGTTATTTCACCTATTGGACAATAATAAGAGTTGTTGGGCAATCCAATGCGCATGAAAAAATGTAATCCTTAGTTTTTGACCAGTACATGTCCGTAAGATTCGCGCAAATACGAAGTTATTCACCGCTTAAGCGGCGGCATGTATGAAAATCCTTGAGGCATAGGTATTTTGTCCGTGACTCGCATGTTGCCAAACTTGGGGGGTTGCATGATAAAGAATACCAATTCCGCTTACTTTAGGTGTGAACGGTTTACGTCAACGGTTTCGAAAAGTTACACATAAGGCAGTCCCAAAATTTAGACGAGTGAACACGCCTAGCTAGCACAACAGACCAGGACATTTTTTGCACGCATGGACTGACGACCAATGTTAGAGTTTTGCTTGTTTAAATTTGTTTGCTTGTGTGTGGCTCTGGAAGAAATGTGGTCAGTTAGCCTATTTGTCGCCCGAAATTACGAAAAGCAGCAAAACGTTACAGAATGTTTTAAAATCACGCATGAGTAATTTCATAATTCAAAACGATGACGCTTATCATGGCACATTTTCGCGGTACACGCTCGACAAATGGCCAACTATGGACAATGGTTATGACGTTTACTTGGCCCATCGATGGCATTCATGCGTGGGTGGATTAAAACTGCTCGCTCACGAAGTTTGGCACCGTGTCCGAGTGGACAAATGTTAAATAAACTGCAAGAGTATAAACAGTATACATTGGTGCAATGATGTGGAATATAGGTAGCTCGGGTAAGCCGCTTGGTCTGTTCGCCGAGCTTGGCAGTCGGATTGCATACGTTTTATCAACAATCGAGGTGACATCGTCAGTGCGGGGTTGAGTGGGTGAGAACCTTCTCTTCTGCCTGTGCCTATATAGCTCCTAAACAACATCTGGTAGCTCTGAGGTGATCGGTCGGTCCCGAGGCGATCTTCGCGCAGTTTGATTGGTCGCCCGTGAATCTGAGTTGGTATCACTCCCTTGTATCTGGTTGGTTCGTTTGGCGCACTGAATTCGACAGTTCCGTGCCTTTGTTGTGACTGAGCCGTATTTCTTCTTGCATTGTGGTCTGAATTTGTTCACTTGATTGGTTGGTTCAGGTTCCAGTAGTTGTATTCCTTCGATCCATTGGTCTGATTGTTGTCATTAAGTTTCCTGATTACCCATGTGGCTCAAGGTCCCGTGACTGTGTAGTTCTTTTGCTTGTAACGGCTGATAGATTGGGTTGGTGTCGATGTGTTTATTGATCCATTTTTTGTGAAGTACCACGCTTCGGCATACTCTCACCCCCGTTTTTTCTTGCGTGAGCAATTTTTTGAACATTGTCCAAATAGAACTCACCCCTTCTCTGTCTTCGTAGATCGATACAAGTGACATTGAGTCATGCCTTCTGCTGGCAAGCTGTTCGTATTTGTAACTCAAGTGATATCTTCCAGTTTGGCCAACATAGTGTTTGTCACAGTCGTCACACTCAAGTCTGTAGACCATGTTCGTCTTCTTCACCGCATCCAACCTTCCCTTTGGTTTCGACAGAGTTCTTCTCAACATGTTGGTTGGTGTGTAAATCACGGTCCATACCACAACCTAAAAATGACCTAATGATCACCTTTGCCACATACAGCGAGCTCAAATCCTCCATCCCCAACAGGTGGATTTCCACATTAACTCGAGGTATAAAACACTGGCGCCGCAACAAAAACCCAAAAACAGATTTTTTCACCAAAGCCTTGAATGTAAGTCAACAACAAATGAGCACAGAAGCACAACCTCTGCCATGTCGGGCAAATTTCCTACGACTGATCGGCAAACATCTTACAGAGCAATGCCAAAAAGTGTCGGTGACGGTGGTTCAGTATTATCTGTTAGCAAAACGGATGTTCGAATAACCAGGATGCATGAATCAATAAATTCCGGTCCAAATTTTGGCTTTCTAAATGTGGAATACAGAGTTCCAGACTTTCACGCGATAAAAAGAACATATAGGAATCGAAAACCTCACACCAGTGAATGCCATCTCCGTTCGGCCAAACAACAGAGGTCACGCGATTTACCCTAAGACCGTTAGGTAGCGGAGCGGATTGAGAACAACACATATAAGGAGTGGCCTTTGGAGCCATCGTGTGTGAAACAGGACGGAAGGGATTATAATACCCTGTATAGTGTAGAGTAGCGTAACTGGTCCAATAAGTTTAAAGTAGATGCAAGGTCTCCCAGTGTGCACGATAATGTCTTATTGCAGTTGCTATTTAGGCAACCAAATAATGAAGCAAATTATCAATCTTCCCCACCCCCCGATTACCCGGAAAGATGAGCAAAAGTCCGCTAGGTGTTTTGCCTGATTGACTAATGAAGTAACTTGTCCCGCACGCAAAAATAAACTTGACATCCGGTTTGTATCACCACAAGAGCGAAGATCGCTCCAGTTGTGTTTCGGGTTTCGTGTCAGTTCGATCACTCAAAGGTACACTACTCCTGCACGTGACTTGGTAACTATGGTATCCAATGAATAATACTATTTTGACGTTAAGGAAGGTGTTGACAGTGGATGCTCCTTTTCACCACGCCAAATAGTCCTTGACGTACGTGCACTGAGGCTGTAAACATTTTCAGTCATCTAAATTTGACATAAGGATAACTCCATTTCGATTCCGAAAGCTGAAACATTAAGAGCAACGTCAGGACACGGTTACAGAAGGGTTTGGCAAACAATGACTGGTTGTTTCAGCTAGAACAATGACTTCACAATCGGTTTCAATGGAGTGAGAAAGTTAGGACATGTTTTTCTGAATATCCACATCGTATTCGCTACGTATGAGGTCAAATGGCTTCTGTGTTCCTTGTGGCAGCTGCTTGGAGTAAAAAAAGCGAAATAACAGTCGTTTATATCCGGACCTTTAGATCACTTTGGGTTAATTTGTCCGCAGCGGAGTAATTTAAGGGGTCCCATTACTCTGCTCTTAAGCACGATAATCAAAACGTCGAGTTACAAATATTTTGCAATCACCGCTGCGCTTACCTCCACTATCAACCTAGACACATTTTTCTGGTTTGAAATCCCCTAAATTAGTAAATGACTTGGTAACTATTTGGGCATAAAATCCTAGTTGATGTTTGGCATCACAAATGACTTCTTCTATAACGACCACTTAGGATCTTCACTCTAGTTTGCCTGTCTAGCTACTCTGTAAACAAAAACTGATGACAATCATTCTGACAGTCGGCGCCCTGCGTCTGCATTTTCCCAGATCAAAGTTTTAAGTGGGTTACCCTTAATGTGTGGGACAGTATTTCGAGAGAAACTTCCAAACCACCAGTTCTAATCGCCATCCCATAAGAGAGAACTTTTAAACGAGGCATTCAGCTGCGTTCCGCAAAACCAAATTTGTTTGCAAATGGGTGTATTTCGCCAAAACGTTTCTTGCTTCAAACGTGAATTACCTGAGAATTAGGCCGTGACGTATTCCTAATCAGCGAGTAGGCGATTTGTGATGCCCTCATGATTGCTGAGACACAACTAGCAACCCATCGCCACGCAACACTACGCTCCCTATCAGCGCACTGATGATGTCACCTCGATTAATGATGAAACGTTTGCAGTGAAATTTCCCAACACAGTTCAGTGAACAAACAAACGACCATTTACGCTACCTGAGCTACCAACATTTCCTTCTATGGAAAATTCGGTCCCCATCTGTTACATTCTCATTGAAAATGGTCCATATTTCTACCCAGACATTTCAATCCCTTTCCGTGTTGCTGCAAGTTTTCGATGAAGCGGACAGGGACATACATGAAGCATCGAAAATCGAGGAGTCCCTCAAGCCAAACTGACGCAACGGATTCAGTTTAGCAGAAGCTGGACATAACAGGCTGAAGAAAAGATGCTCAAAATATGAACAAAGCGATTACAACAGTCGGTCAGGAAACCGAAAACCTCATTTGCACGAAGTTTGAGGAAGTTAGTATTCCCAAACGCTGTTGGGTGTGTAGTCCCTCTCTTCTGCTTGCGTTTATACAGTTTACAAAGAGCCGTTTTTGTGCTGTAACCTGACTGGCCATTAATAATAATCGCACTTAGATTCTGGTTCGTCCGACCATACTCTGTGTTGCGTTGTGGTTTGTATTTCTTGCTTTCTACGGCCACGCTCCTATTGAAATTGCCGTTGGTCCGGTTGGTCCGTTCGTGATCTGTATTGCGTCGTGGTCGGCTTCTCTGCTGTTTTGATTACACGGTACCATACTGGATTCGAGTTTCGCTCCCATTGAAGCTATATGCTTTGAGATTTGGATTCTAGAAGGTGGATGTAGCTGAATTTGCACTTTTTAAAAGGGCGGAACGCTGACGCCTGAGTAATACATCTTGTTCGCTTGAAGCTTGAAATGGGGTGCAGACAAGTTCCTTTGGACAATCCTATAGATTAAGCAATCTATTCAGCATAAAGCATGACACCTGACTTACCCCTTATCGATTTTACGCCGGGCTGTCTGTCGGCAAAAAGGGTCCGTGATTTAGTTTGGATCAAGCCATTGCACCTAAGCACAATGAGCGTATCAATGTTTATGCTTTTCTCCGTTATTGCGGCAGACGAGATTTGCGGAATTTTCTCAGGTTACATCAGTCTATGAACAAAGCAAAATGAGATACGCATCTCGAGCGCCACGGAACGGATCATGTGGTTCACATCAATGAAGCGTTTGAATTCTGCGGTCAGGACGAATAAACGTGGAACTGCTACCCTGCTCGTTACCGAATATGCAAGATAGCGCGCACGACTAATCCAGTAGTCCTATTAGGAGGCAGTAACTTTTTCTGGTTGAAGATGTTGGATGGCAGTGCTGAAACACAAACTCGACTGCTGACTTGGCGGACAATTTTTCCCCACATTCGGTACAATCAGCATTACTGACCTTCAATAGGATAACCATGCTATACTCTTGACGGTCTGTAGGGGATAGTGACTGTCCTTTCGAAGTTAAAATACTGTATAGTTTCTAATTCGCAGTACACCTATGGATCTCAACCAGAAAGTAGATCGAATTGAAGAGGAGGGGAACCCACGACTCGCTAATTTACAGCAGACAAATGTTACAATGTTTCATCCGAACTCTACAGTGGATACCCATCAGCGCCTTTATTTACCGTTAAGAGTAACCACGACAACGAGCCAGATTTTGTCACTCTCTAGAAACCTAAAAAGCATTGATTTCGAGTTAGAACAGAAGAAACGAGGATTTGAAGAACCCTGCATAGGAGTCTAATTTTAGGGGGGAAAGGATGCCGAATTCAGATCTTTAAGACAGTTGTATTCTACAGAGGAGGGTGCACATTATGTTGATGATTATACGGTAGGGCATATCGAAACAGAGTTCATCACTTCTGGGGAGTATCTGTCAACCGTAACTCAACTTTGGCTACTATCCACTATTGGTTTTATCGGACTGTATTGGCATTTCGAGAGTGCGTGGAGGACCACAAATTTTTCTTGTGGCCTGAATGATGCAAGTTTAGGATTAGATCAAGCAAAAATATAGAATAGAATGGTAACAATGCTGTCAGTAAGAAAGCAAAAGACCACTATTCCCCTCGATCGATCCAATTATCTACATATCTCATAATGAACACTAATTGTTCTACAAAAGAACCACCACAATAGGTAATTGACGGATACCTTGCCGCGTGCTTTTCAGAGTAACCTAAAACTGATGATTATCTAGATATTGGACGAAACAAGACTGTGGGGTTTCCACTTAGTAGTATTGCGAGGAGATTTTGTCATTTTCTGTTAAGAATTCGCCCCCGTCAATGAGGCTAAAAAGCCGAGAAGCACTCTACAGCTGTTTCATGCTTATTGAGAATCATCAACTGTGCGCATCTCACGAAACTGCAGGGAGTCTCCAAACAGGAGTTTGAATGGAACCGTTCGGCACGATCAGCTGTTTAACTCGCAATTTGACAAGATTTAGCTCCACTCAGCCACGGATTCCACATCACGTGATCACTTATTGACTGACTCCACGAGTGACGAGTTCGCAGATGAAAATTGCATTCATTTCATCACACTGTTCTTTCTCTGAGCACCACTTGTAAACTGATCGTAGTGTGAGGCGATTCTTGTAATTTCCAGTTAATGGGTGGATTATTCTGTGACGGGAGATGGCAGTTTTATGGAATCATCTCAAAGGTCGCGCAACATTAGAGAGTGACCTTGGAGCAGTTTTTCCCGAATTCCACTAGTGAATTCGGGAATTTGTATGAATCGGACAACTCGTGAAATTTAAGGAACACAGAGCATACTAGGTGGATGAAATCACATTATAATACAAAATAAACGGCGTCCGGAAATCCACAAAACTATGAACAAAGTATCCTTAGGATGCGGAAATCGGCCACTTCGATAGGTATGGACAAAACTCGATTTGGACTTTATCATTGTCGCGCTGTCACACGTGGACATAGGAGCAGGATGCAAATTATTATCGGACATTCTGCGCGAATCCAGCCAATTCTTGTGTTTGTTCTTTCAAGCATTTTGTTTTCCCTTCTCTGCATTGTTGCATGCTTCTTTGGAAAATACTAATGAATTTAAACTGCTGTGCTTTGTTTCTCATTAGTAACACGCTGACGTCATCCAAAACCAGCCACGCTTCTGAGGCATCGGTGGTCGAAAACCCGGAGACGTCTCACATCATCTGTCCGCAAAGGCCATGTCTCGCACCCATACAACAACACAGCCCTTACTGTAGCCTGGAACACACGACCCTCAAGGTGTAGTGATATATTCTTTTAACTCCACAAGTGACGCAAATTAGCGAACGTGATTCGAGCCTTTGAGACTCTTGCCCTGACTTCATCAGACACACTTCCGTCAGAGCTAATACAACTGCCGAGAAATGTAAAGTTTTCCACAATCTCCAGCAATTCCCCTTGAATTTTAAGAGATATGTTCGGAGACTGCACGTTCTCAAGCATGACTTTGTACTTTGAAGGTGCAAGGCGCATGCCAAAAGATGGTATGATGGTGGTCAGTCTGTTCAACAGGGCTTGTGCTTCACTTTCGTCTTCAAAGATGGGGGCGATGTCATCTGCGTGCTTCCTTTTCATCAAACAGATGTTCGATCCATTACGAAATGCTCTATCTGTTGGAATGTTTTTTTTGAACCGTGGATAGCTCTCGTCCCAAAAACCGTGCACTACTCATTCAAACTGTGAGTTTGAAACATCAAGCGCTCCCATTCGATCCTTTTGTGCACGTATCATTTACAATAAAAAACGGTTCTAAGACAACCGTTCTTCTCGTGGTGATACACGTAAGTTATGCGCATTCTTGGACTCTTAGTCACTCGCCACCAACACTAGATGAAAACACTGCTGCTTCAATGCTGTACAACCTTGTGAATTTATTTCAATAAAATCTTGTAATCGGAAGGAAAAATGGGGCAGGAAGGAGGACCTAGGCCTTCCCTTATTCAGTCAGACAACCTGGATAGAATCTGACAGCATGAACTCCACTGACAGTACCGGTTAGCCACCATATAGCTCAGTGTCTCTAGCCAAGCACACGAAGGGTCACTTAGAAGGCGCACAGCAGCAACGCCACACAAATCTTTCGTAGTCATATTACATTCTGCCACTCCGAATTAGGCACGCAGAACAGCACTCGCTTTGGCAGGCCGTAAGTCTATGAGGGAAGTATGCTCTGCTTGAAAAATACCCGATTATTGTTCATCTCCTTGAGAACTCACCGGACCCAGCTCGTTTCATCTATATATCTAAGACATCGGTGGTCAAGGAAATGAAGATATCTGCCCGAAGTGGCCGAGTCTTGCGACCATACAAAAATACAGCTAGTACTTTAGTCTGGTACATCTGGTAGACATATCCACTGAGATACAGTAGGATACATTTTTGACGCCACAACTAGTGCAAATTGGCAGACGTAATTCCGGTCTTCGATATCTGTACGTTCACTTCGCCTAACACACTGCCATCAGAGTTAATGAAACTTCCGTTCTCACGTTAAAAGGCTGTAAATACTGCAGCATTTTTTTACACCTTGAAGGGGCAAAGCATATGCTGAAGGACTGGATGATCGTTAGATTTCCGTGTAATCCTAGCGCTTCCTGCTCTTTTTCAAAAATGAGAAAGCACTTCAGTCAATGGGGTCGTTTGCTTAGCGCTAAGGCCTGGAACGATGAGTGCGAATGGTTCAGTTCTGTATCCGGTGCCATTAAGATGCCTGACGGACGATCACTTGACCTTGGATTTGTTCGGAGTTGAGTTGGGATCAGCTGAGAGTGTGTGGAGACATTTGGGCACGTGCATTTCTGTCCATTTCTGCGTTCCAAGCCTCCAGTCAGTTCTACCGGCGTATGTGTCAGGTCCACTGTAGATGAGGTGATAGATGCAATGACTGGTAGATAAAACTGACGTTGGCAATTCGGTTGGTGACGGCGGTCTATCTTGTGTGTACGTCTTCGCATATGGTGTGCTACATTATGGATTGGGTTGGGTAGGATGCGTTTTGTGTCGGTCAAAATAGGGCAAACGGGTTGTCGAGTGTAGCAGGTTTTTGTTTGTTTTTTGCTGGAGACTGTGTCAGTGCACCATGTTGGTCGGGTTGTTGGGCGAACTGTGCGGTCTGCTAGTACTGTGCCAGTACTAGATTCACAGCTAGTAGAGAAGGTTGCCTGTGGCTTCGGATCGGCTGGAATGGCGTATCGATAGCGAGAATTGTGCGAGCATTGTGTGCACAAGTGTACCTATGTCGTTCACAACACGGGTGTGTTCTGTGTTCTCGAGATAGTGCCTGTGTAGAGAGCCTGGGACTGACTGCAGAGCCACTTGGTTCAGTCCAGTTCCACCACTGTCCAGTGTTTGAGGTTATGTTGCGGTTGTATGCTTGTGCATCTGTCTGCTCCTCTCCATTGCCACGTGTAAGTGTGTGTGTGTGTTCGCTCGCGTGTTCGGCGTGTTAGTTTGTAGGTTGGTGCAGAGGGTGATCCAGAGGGTTGTTTGGGTGGTCCGGGTCCGATTGTTGCCCGGTTAGCTCAGTCGGTAGAGCATGGGACTCTTAATCCCAGGGTCGTGGGTTCGAGCCCCACATCGGGCGTGTTTGTTGTCTGTCGCGTGGTTGGCTTTGTCCACCACCCGGCCGGCCGACCGAACATTTTACCCGTAGCCCCTTGCAAAAGTCCAGATGAAGTGAAACGCGGGACTTCAAGTAGCTGACGATTATCGCCCATCTGGTCGCACATTACTTGTTGGCTGGTAGCTTCACCGTACCGTTTTGTCTACATGTTACGATCGCGTCAGGAGTGAGCCGCCACCAGTGGACGATTGTATGTGTGTGTGTGTGTGTGCGTGTGTGTGTGTGTGTGCGTGTGTGTATACGTTCGTGTATTATCGCAAATTCTCTACATTGGTGATTTGTTTAAGCGAATCTTCAAGGTCAGTAAACACCACCGACTGTGAATATGCTGCCTAATGTAATAAGAAATCGCGATTTGCACAAAAAGATCACTCACTTACAATGCATGGAAGTTTCAGTTAGTTTTGCAGCTGAAATACTTTTCTGCACACTGTAGAATGTGCATGGCCCTTGTGGATGCGAAATATGGTGGTGCCATTCCGTAAACAATTTTTGCTCGATAATTGCTGTTACAAGTTAAAATTGCGTAGGCTGTGTTCATTATTGGCGAAAATCGTGCAATTTCGTTGTCAAACATCAGAGTCTTCCGTTATAGCCTGCGAATTATGCTGAGAAGACCATGAGTTTATCAATTAGCTACATGGAACTGACGTGCGGCTATGGTTACACGATGCCTAGTCAACTAGCCACAGGAACCCACGTCGTTCATAGCGGACAGTTGAAAGAAACCTAGCTGACGCACACGCCTTCCGCATTTGTAGTGCACCCATTCGTAACGCAAAACAGCGTTGGTGCTTCGATTAGTGTAAGAACGCACAAGTACCACATAGTTCGCCTTCATGTACTGATTTAAAGCATTCTCAAATTCCGTAAAGGATGAGGAAGATACAGCCCCAAATTTCTCAGCAAACGCCAATGCAGCCACTTTCGGAGCCACTGTACAACAAGTGCAAAGTCGAATGTGCGCCAAAAGTTCGAACGGAGATTAATTAAAACAAATCGCGAAAAATGACCGCAGATGAGGGTGATTTTTGGTCTGAGCACATATGCAAAGAAATACAAGATTCCGACGTAGAAAGTTTTATTTCGCTCGCAACGGTTTTGTAGAAAATGCATTGTGCCTCCAGGCGCGGCTTTTGTCCACATGTTACGATCGCGTCAGGAGTGAGCCGCCACCAGTGGACGATTGTATGTGTGTGCGTGTGATTCTAGATGGCACACTGGCCGTGCATTGTTTGAAGCGTGCGCTACATACTGATTTAGCGATTGTGTCATTTAATTTGTTTGGATATGTGTGTTGCGCGGATGGTTTTGTTTTGCGTGTGTTCCGTATGCGAATTGTTTTGTTGATGGGGTTTTGTGTGTTTGTTGATATTTACTGGTGTTTTTGTGTTTGTGTGCAGATGAGTATTTTTGTGCGAAACTGTGTAAATTTGGTTTGTATAAGATGGTTTGAGATGGCTGGCCGTACTCGCTTCGGCGGTACATATACTAAAATTGGAACGATACAGAGAAGATTAGCATGGCCCTGCGCAAGGATGACACGCAAAATCGTGAAGCGTTCCATATTTTTCGCAATACCCCCTTCACATTTCTACCTACCTACCTACCTACCTATTCTCGTCTCCACCACACTATGGGGCTGTGCGAACCGTCTGCGACTGAACCATACCGACACGATACACCTGCTGTCTGTGGGTTTCGCGCCCTGTTGCCTGCCACTCGGGTCGCCAATCGGGCCCTCGTGTCAACCTGATTCGAGAGAGCCCGAGACATATTGGCGGAGCGTCTTATAGCGTCAGCTCATCCGACTGGAGCCATGGTTATTCACCAGAACACACGTTTGTCAAAACCTTCGGTTCGGTCAATGGTCGGTTTCCGGTTGCGAAGCTAGAAGCATATGGTATGAGTCAGTGACCGGGTCGCGCTGTGGATCAAGCAGTTCGTTCTAGTGGAGATGTCTACTCGCGCACGACTGTGTGGTCGAGTCGTGGGCTCCCAACGATCAGTATTGCGACCCTTGTTGTTGTTTCTGCTCTCAGTCAATGAGCTGCCTAGTCGGTTTTGTGTTGCTGATGATGTGGATCATGTCCTCGATCGGCATCCAAAGCAACTGGGAGGATGTGCAGCACGATGTGGACAGTGTCAGACTGTCCACGGACAGGTCCATGGGGCAGTGATTGGACGTTATGTTAGGCCATCAGCAACTTGTGGTCACAAATGAGGCTAGAGATCTGGGGATTATCAATATGCATCAGAATATGGAAGCACATGCTCAGTCACATAAACTAACAGCGAAGCTTGTGCATGAGATGTTGTTTAGACTCCAAACGCACTTACGAGCTTGATTGGAGTACTGCTTGCAGGCGTGAGGCCCATACCTCCGGACGTACACTGAGACGTACACCGAAAACGTCCGGAGACTTGTGATGAGAATGCTGTGTGGAATGCACTGTCTGATGTGGATGGGCTAAGAAGGACCTTGAAGTTGCACTCTGTAGGAAACATGTAGGTGATTGAGAGGGGTTCGGAGATGCACATACTTGAACTCATAGAGAATGAGGAGGTGCTCATAGGACAGCAGGACACCCTATTCAGGTGGAGAGCAAGACACGTACTTTGTAGGAGGTTCTTCGGGGATTTGTTTGCGGACTTTTTGAATACATTACCAGCATCTGCTGTAGAAGCTTGACGGCTTGTATGGATGCGAAAATGAAGAGACTAATCCGTCATGTGGTCTAGGTGTGGTCTGCACGCACCGGATTCGTTGGTGTTTTGTTTGAAAGTTGCGTCAGAATTGCTCTTTAGTCACCATCTGTGTGTGAGTTGGGAGGGGGGAGAGAAGGGTGCGGGTGGGTGGGGGTCCGCTCTTCACAATCTCCAATAGCGAACGCATGTGCATCGTGACTGATGCGGATGAGCGACTGGGTGAATGGCTCACTTCTCATGTTGTGATTCGTGCTGGACGGACAGTCTGTCCTCTATTTACTGATCAGTTTGACCGTTTTGCTGTCCGTGTGTTTGTCTTTCTTAATTTCTCCCGCCCTCCTCTCTTTTACCGTACTGAACGTATTGAGTTTGTGCAATGGCGAGCGTGTGTGCTGTTGAAAAGTCACAAGCGTCCCGCGATAGTTCAGCGTGATGCGCGTGGGGCTCGAAAGCTCCAAAGCCCTTTGGCCGTTTATATCTCCCGATTATATGATTCATCCGATTGCGATATAGGATTTCCATCCCTGATTGATCACTATTATCGTCACCGTCATCATCATCATCATCATCATCATCATCATCATCATCATCATCATCATCATCATCATCATCATCATCATCATCATCATCATCATCATCATCATCATCATCATCATCATCATCATCATCATCATCATCATCATCATCATCATCATCATCATCATCATCATCATCATCATCATCATCATCATCATCATCATCATCATCATCATCATCATCATCATCATCATCATCATCATCATCATCATCATCATCATCATCATCATCATCATCATCATCATCATCATCTCTGAGTAGCACACCGTTATCGGCGTGCCATCCGTCTCTTGTGAAGCAGATCTGATAGACGGTTGATCCAGTACGAGTACCAGTACCAGTGTAACGGTGGATACTACTGATGAGGCATGTGAGTAGTACGCCTTCTCGTAAATCCGCTTCGCGTCTCTTGAAAAGTGGGATCTATTACGGAATTGGTGGAGTCTCTTTGTAGCATTTGCCTGCATTTGAGTAACAGTCAATGAATATCCAGAGAAGTTCAGGAAGACGCGTTCAAGGAGAAGGTGGATATTCAGTTTTGTAAACGAGATGCATATGAGAGTTTTGCTCCCCTGTTCAGTAGTCTGTAACTGTTCAGTTGGTGTTCTCAAATAAATAACTCCGCAGTGGAGGCCTTCTTCCTTTCATTTGGTGCCGTGACCAGGACAAGGATGAACATCCCGTGGCCACAACCCTTTGAGGATGGGGATGTTTGGACCTTCCTGGAGGACTTTGAGGAGGTTTCGGAGGCTGCTGGATTGGATACCGACCGGAATAAGTTGGCTTCGCTGACGACCCTCCTCAGGGCCGGGCGAAGGCGCCCAGAAGGAACCCTCGGAAGATGGACTGGGCCACGGCGATGGGAGACCTTACAGCGGAGTTCGACACGACGGCCGACCGCCGGGAGGCTATGAGGCGGTTCAAGACGGCCAGGATGGCACCTGTATGTGACCCGACGATGTTCTTCGCCAGCCTGCAGCAATCGTTGGATCGGTCTTTGCCGGGGCTGGATGGAGCGTCGCGCCACCAGCTGCTTTCCGACCAGTTCGTCGAAGTTGTGCAGCCGGCGATTGGTGCCCAATTGCGGTTGGCGAGGGCAACTAACCAGTTGCACGTGGAGCACCTGGTGCATCTGGCACGGAGTTGGCCGAGGCGCCACTGGCCACGTTTCAATCGCAGGAGAACAGGCAGGATTCAGCAGTGGAGGACCTGGAGAACAAAGTGGATCAACTTACCGAACAACTTGCAGCCGTCAAGCGGAATCGCGGAGGCACACTTGAACGAGCCGATACAAATGTGGCATGCCTGGCCACTGGAGGAATCAATGCCCTCGTACCCGACCACTTGTACATAATAAAATTTTGGAGTGCTCCTCTTTTCCTGGGTGGGTTGCGATTAGTGCACTGACACAAGCTACCATAGAAGCCGTTATCGAGATAGACGGGAAGAGGGAGTTGTGTTTGATTGATATAGGAGCAGGGGTATCGCTGAGGCGGAGAGGGAACCAAGCTGAGCACAGACCGTGCGCGCTAGCCGTGAGAGCAGTAGGTGGATATCGGCTGAAAATTGACGGGTTGTCAATGCACTCAATACGCCTAGGCGATAAGTCCGTGCAGCACATGTTCCTGATCAGCCCAAACATAGAGCAGGCGATATTGGGGCAGATTTCTCAAGATCACAGATTCCGTGATTGACCTAAAGCAGGGAAAGCTGGTGACAAGTTATGGCGCAGTCAAGCTTGAAGGTTATCCAAGCACTGCCACAAGTAATCTGCATGTCCGAAAGCTTCCGTCTTGTAACGTAATGTCAGTGCAGTCCGTGGTCAAGGAATATTCCGAACTGTTCACGGGCGATGAGGATCCGTTTGGCTTCTGCCTTGGATTGAACACGAAATCCCTCTCGTCAGAGCGCTTTCGACCTTACGTTCTTCTTCCGCTGCTGCTCCATCTACGGGAGATGGGCCATAAACAAATTCAATAGACGTTGAAGAATGGCATAATCGAAGAAGCCCCCCTTTGTGCTTGTAAGGGAAGCGAACGAAAAATACAGGTTTTGTGTGGATTTCCGGCGCTTGAATGAACTAACCGTAAATCGGGTTGTAGCTGTGCCTTCGGTTGCGGAGATTTTCGATTCCCTCCAGCATTCCCGATATTTCACTGTGGTCCACTTTCGTTCCGGATACTGGCAACTACCTATCAAGTTGGAGGATTGGGAGAAACGGCTTTTACGGTTGGGGACACCCAATATCAATTTAGACGAATGCCGTTTGGTTTGTCTGGGGCACCATTCACATTCCGGCGCTTGATGCTTCGTTTAACGAAGGGACTCCAGAATACTGCCGTGTACGGAGACGATATCGTTGTGTACAGCAATTCGGAAATAGAGCACGCAGTTCACTTAAAGGCTGTATTGAAGCGGATCCGAGAGGTTGGCCTGGATAAATAAGCCAAGACACAGCTCGCTCGGAGTTCGATGACACTGCTGGGGCATAAAGTGGGTCACGGAGAGGTTAGCCCACTGCCAGAAAAATTGGCAAAGATAGGGGATTGTGCTGTTCCCAATTCAAAGCGGTCTCTACGGCAGTTTCTTGGACGAGTAGCATACTACAGCCGGTTTGTTAAGGATTTCAACACGATTGCTTCTCCACTATACGACTTGCTCGGGCAAAATCGGAAATCTGAATGGAACAGGGAAGCATATGAGGCTTTCGAGCGTGTCAAAGCGCGGATGTTGGATCAAGAATTAACCGTCAAGACTGCCCAGGGTCGGAGGGATGTTCACTGTTTCAACGGAAGCTAGTGATCGCGGTATCGGCGCAGTCCTAAAGCAGAGAAATGGAGTTATCGAATATGCAGCCGTATCCTGACTAACGCTGAACAGAAGTACTCGACCACTGAGAAAGAATGTTTAGCGATCGTCTGGGCCATGGATAAGTGGAGGCCGTATCTGCTTGGACAAAGATTTCATCATGTCAAAACCGATCACAACCCCTGGAGTGGATCAGGACCACTGATCCTCGCGGAAAGCTTGCGCGCTGGGCACTCCGGTTGCAAGAGTACGACTTCACGATCCAGCACGTGCCAGGGAAGGAGAACCACTTGGCTGATTGGCTGTCAAGACCAGAGGCTGAAGATGAGGCCCCAGGATCATGAATGGGGCCAATAGCCTCGTCGTCGAACTGGATCCCGGAAGGTTGGTGCAACTCCAACGGCAGGATCCTGCGTTACGGAAGGTTGCAGCCGCCTTGTTGGATGGAAGGAGCATTGAGAACGGAGAGGGAGACAAGGAATTGGAAACGTTCCAGAGTCACTTTGATCGGCTGAGTCTGAATGAAGCTGGCATAATTTCCTGGAACGCCACCGATTCGGATGTTGTGCTGCCCGTGATACCTCGCGTCTTGAGACGGAAGCTTATCGTTGAATGCCATGAGATGACACACACAGAGTGCACCAAGACGTACGACTTACTTCGGCAGAGGGCCTACTGGTGGGCGATGAGAAGAGGTGATGGATTATGTGGTGTCCTGTAAGCGGTGCTAACTGATGAAAGGGAACACGATAGGGGCAACCCATCCCATGGAACTTATTCCTGTCTCAGAAATCTGCGAGTTATGGTCCGTTGACGTCATGGGCCCCTTTCCGGTGACAACCAGCAGGAACCAATATATCGTAATAATGCAGAACACCTGTCGCGGTGGATCGAGGCGGCAGCCGCGCCAAAGAAACGGGCGACGACGATCAGCGGAGTGGTAATGCATCACATCGTGGCCAACCATGGAGTGCCAAAAATGATCCTAACCGATCAGGGGCCTTGCTTCGAGAGCGAAGAGTTTAAATTGCTTGCAGAAGCTGGGTATCAGACGGCTAAGGACGGCACCATACCATTCGCAAACAAATGGTCTAACAGAACGTAAGAACCGAAAGATCAAGGAGTGGCTGGCGGCCAAAGGAGGTGACTGGGAAGTGAACTTGCCAATGGTGTTGCTAGCTCATCGTGCCTCCATACAGCCAACCACAGACAAGTCCCCGTTTATTCTGATGTACGGTCGACATCGGCGCCTTCCGGTTGATCAAGAAATTGGATTGTGGCCGACAACACGCTTGTCTCCGGAGGAGCTAGATGAAGAAAGGAGAAAACTCGAGAAAACTTGACCGCCGTTCAGGAAAGGGCTAAGCACAAAACGGCAAGTAGAAAGGCACGATCATTCCCCATAGGCGCGAAGGTCAAGTGGAAGGATCATCAGAATCCTGGGAGGAGTGGATTGCGGTCGCGGAAGCTGGGCAGTCGATGGCAAGGTCCGTTTGTCGTTACCGACCGCCGGGGAACGTCTATACAATTCAAGACGGTCGGGGATCGAAAAGAGTTAGTGGGACGCAGCTTCGTAAGTGGCATGATACACTGAAGAGCGGCCGAGTAGACCCGCTGCTGAAGACGACCTGACGGAGGTAAATGAACATCGGTAGGATGCGGTCGACCTTTAAAGGGAGGTGTGTAACGGAGGATACTACTGATGAGGCATGTGAGTAGTATGTCTTCTCGTAAATCCGCTTCGCGTCTCTTGAAAAGTGAGATCTGTTACGGAATTTGTGGAGTTGCTTTGTAGCATTTGCTTGCATTTGAATAACAGTCAATGAATATCGAGGAAAGTTCAGGAAGACGCGTTCAAGGAGAAGGATATCCAGTTTTGTAAACGAGATGCATATGAGAGTTTTGCTCCCCTGTCCAATAGTCTGTAACTGTTAAGTTGGTGTTTCCTTTCAGTATTATTTCCAGAACGAGTGTTTCCTCGGATATTTATCCGCGGTATCCAGCTTTGATGCAACCTGTTTAGGACGAGAGTTGGAAGCACTCAGCGTGGTCATGGTCGCCAGAGCATCTTCTGTCGTGGAGACTGTGACCAACCGGAGATTTCGGTGCACATTTTTCAGTCTCACTGGATCGCGCATGATGCTAGATGTGCTCGTCATAATCGGGTTGCCAGAGAACCCGTGAAACGTCTCTGTCGCCTGGGATACATCGTTTTCGAGGGGTTGAGAGCACCCACGGCGACGTCTTTCGTCAGGCCTGACCTAATCCCTGGTCGGGTGCGCCGAGCAACTGTGATAAACGTAAGCAGAGTCTTGGATGGGTGCGGAGTGATTGTGTGGAATGAGAAGAAGCAGAAGTATGGTGGTGCTGATGAATTTTCCCTCGCCATAATCTCAGCTCTACGTGCTATTGGTTGTGATGTGGACTTTTTGGTCCACCAACCGATGATCATTTTTAATCGAGGGATTTGCTTTCCTCGATTTGACAAGGCTGTTACTGGACTGCGACTACCTAAGATCACAGTTAATGACTTGTGCTTGCTTTGCGTTTGGGCGCTCTGTGTACTTACGACACGTTTATGCGTGGTACACTGTCGTTGAGTGTACATTCTTGCCATTGAATCTCACACCAGACCCAGCATGACGGACACTTTATGCCTGATGTGTGAGTTTTGACTGTGCTAGCTCTTACGGCGCCTTGAAGAGCCTTCAGCATTCCTTGTCCTCTCTTCGGTTGTTGGTCTTTACACGCGTACTCCCACAGCAAAATTTTTACATACGTTGGGATTCATCCTATCTGACTGGAACTGTTGGTTGCATGACTTCGAATGAGACATTTCTTTCTTTTATCTCATATTCTCCTGTAACCCTTTCTCATTCATCGGTTGCCTTTTTCTTTTTATGTCTGTGATTGTGCTCTTCAAAAATAAACGATAGTAGTAGTCGATAGGTTAGAAAGTAAGTTTCAAACAGACGGCAGACATGATCCAAATTATTATGCGGGAACGTGAACGTACGCGGGAACAAAATGTCATTTGGTGTGTCTTCTCAACAGTAAGCCAGTCAGCTGATAAGCAAAAGAAGGAAATTCCAAAAAAACCAACAATGTCTGTTCTCTTCAACTAGCATATTTACGTGATTACCAAAATCTGCAAGCAATGTGTTTCCGTTAGCTGTAGGTTGCATGTAGCCGCCGCGGAAATCACAAGCACAAATAAATTTCGTTTTCAAGCAAAACTTCTAACAGCCGATTGTTGATTCTTTTCTTCTATCCTTATTTTGTACAACGTTATTCCCAGTTTTTGTTATTCCGCCTTTGCGCCTATACCAACTTTCTTGTTTTTGACCTGAACGTAAACCGTTCTTTGACCTTGTCATTGCACGTGTTGTTTAAGTCATCACGTGGTTTCGTTGTCTTGTTGACACGTGCCTTTGAGTCGGTGTGGACTTTGGGATCCTTTAGGAATTAGCAGTTCCTAAACCGGTGTATAGAAGCCGGCGTAGTCCCACGATTTGAGGTTTGTAAAGCTTTGTTATTTTTATTATTGTATTTACAGTACCGCATTTGTAGATAAACCTCCATTTGAACGCTTTGGCTTTTGGGGTTTTGCGCGTAACTCAACGTGGTCCAACAGATTGCTGGAAACAATCTATACCGATGACGTTGGAGTTGTCGAATACTCTTTAGAAACTATGTAAATACACATATATGAGGAAGGAATATCCATTCAGGCGCCCACCAGAAAAATTTCCTTGTAAAGTGGCCAAAAACGTTGCATTCTAAATGTCGAGCTAGACTAATAAATCAACCGTCACCTCGTTAAAAGCTATGAAAACACAAGAATCTTGGGTTTACCAGGATGCTCATGGTGACACAGGAGAATAGTGACCTTCCTGGGTCCGAGACGCTTTTTCTCGAAAAGGTTAGGCTCTGTTAGTCAAATGAAGTTGAATTCAAGAAATACACTCATTTGCATATCAATTTGGTTTTTCCGAGAGACTCACCTGGAACCCAGCTGAATCTCCCGTTTGTGATGTTTTCAGTTGAATTCAAAAATAGTGTGTGCTATATAACTCACTGCTTCTCATTTCGATCGACAATGAAAACAAAGTCAAACCTTATGAGCAAAAAAGGTCTACGTTTATTAACCATTATGTTTCTGCATGATGAACTTTAATTCTAGGAATGCCAGCTACAAAATCATAAGCTGTAAGTTTAGTCGTAACACAATCCTCATAAGGGTGCTGAAAACTCTTCGACCGGAGCTTACCAGGTCGCCGCTGTCTCCAAGTTTCCATCAACCTTGTAATCTACCCGAACCTAAATTGGAGAGATTTCGGCAAATACTTCAGTTGTACACGAATTTTTCTAAACTGAATTCAACTGAAACGGGCCATCATAAAAGAGACATTATTCAGCTGCATTCAGTCGAGTCTCCTGTCAAAACCAAATTCGTGTGCAAACCAGAAATTCCTCAGTTTACTTTTTGAGCCATCGCTTTTCATACATAAGCATAACAGTCACAACGAATAGTTACGAGTAAAAAGACAGACCCTCGATTGATGAAACGGGATACTTTACGAAAATTTGCTTCAAAGTCAATCCATCTGGAGAGGTGTTTTAGGTAGCGCCTTTTTATAGCAATTTCAAAGCTGTTGCTCTGCCTCTGCTGATTCATTCACTGCTCAAATTACCGACGTGTTTGTCATTTTCAAAGCTCTTATTCAGATTCGTTCAGCTCGCCTGTATGGCTGTTCAGATGTTTGGATCAGTCGTGTGTTTGGAGTTGGCGGGAACGGACACTACCAGTTAACTGCAACAGGAAGGCTTATCCACACCCTACGTTCACGCCGATGGCGAGTAGGTGAATGAAACATTCAGTGAGATAGATGAGCACTTTACCTAAATGGTCGGACCTGAGTTTCATCGGCCGTTTCTCCGAGGTTTCTCATAATCAACGATACACAAGAACCAAGTTGGAATACTGAAAAAAAATGAGGAAGTACATTATCAGCGCAGGCCAGCAGGACGTGGATTGGACTTCGAAGCACTGTTCGACTGATTGCAACGTTTTTAGCATTCACTGTTTGTCTTTGTAATTAATATATCCGCCAACGTACAGTCGCTACCAGTCCATTCAGTCAGAAAGTGTTCCATTAGTGCCACAACTTAGTTTTGAGATATCATCCTTACCGCCTGGTGTTCGTCGTCTTGGCCATACGATATCTCCCAGGAGGGAGCATGTATTTTTTTTCGGAGGGAAATTTCGTGTCTCGTTTTGGGGCAGGAAGGTGAGGCCGAAATCTTAGCAGAGCTAAGCTCATGTAAGTTAGAGTCTAGGTGCGTTTTCACTTGGACTGCCTACAAAACTGTGTGCCAAATTGCCTGATACTTTGGGACACCATAACACACGCGATAGCTTCACAAGGGTTTTCTATCACAGACCAGCTTGGCCAACATAAATAGGTGAAAAGTTGGCTAAAGTTGTTCGTTTGAGGTGGTACACAGTGTACACCGCGTCATCGTACGTAGAATGTGCAGGCATCCAGAAACAATGCACTGGAGAATCATCCTAAATAGCCAACCCTTTCGATTGACGTTCGCTTTCTTTAACAGATTAACAAGCGCATCGCATTTGGTGTGCGCCTGTGTAATTGAACAGAGCGTAGAATTTGCTCATTTCCCACCGATTACGTCAAAAAACCATCGCCAATTAAGGTTTATTGTTACTGACCAGGACAATGTCTATCCAAGGTGGACGTAGCAGCAATCGACAACTGACCTAGCCTCAAGGTAAAGTTGCACCGCTGCCCCGAGTAATCATCGAGTTTTTGTTAGGCATTGCTGCTAGGCTACGGTAAATTCACATACAGTCAAATCACCAATGCAGCGAGTAAAAACTTTAAAAATAATCTTTAAAAACCGATGCCAGTGTGGCGTGACAACCAATTCGTTATCAATCCAGGTGATCACGTGCAGCTGTGTTGTGTCGGTCGGGCTTATCAGCCAGCTGCACCAGTTCACGTGAACTTCTAATTCATCAAACTCAACCCCAATTACTCTTAGTATTCCGATAATTCAAGTGTAACTAAAATTAGAAAAATTACAGCTCCAAGAGACAGAAATATATTTACCATGGGGATAATATAGTGAAGAGCGGCGAAGTCAATCGCGTTGCAACGGTTCACTGGTCAGTTTTCATCTTGTGAAGCAAGCTGGCTGGATGAGATTGAAAGGTTTTCGTTCCAAGCATGATACCCACGTGGGCGAAATCGGGGGAGCTACAAACCAAGATAGTGCTGTACATATATACCGGTCAACCAGCTGGAAGGTACTCAAGCACTGGCCAACAATTAAGGGTGTTCAATAGGCAAGAAGCCTAGCAGAACAGAACAAGAAAGTACGTGTCACATGAGTCGAGTGAGGAAGCAGACATCTGAAGTAAGCAAACGCAGCACCAGCTACTGGATTAATACCTTTTAGCGCAATAATAGACGTTTTCTGTCAAATTTGTGCTGATAGAACGTATTTCTGTTTCAATGGCAGGACTACTGAAAGGCCATTCTCCATAGGATCGTATCACTTCTGATCCGGCATATTTGTGATCAGGTGAGCGATAAGGCACAGATAAACACGTCGTAATGACAGTTCCTATGGGGTTGTATATTTGCGCAGTGTTTTACAGACCATCTGTCAACCAACGGGATTCTAGTCTGCGTACAAACAATGTGATTTTCTTGTTAAAGCTATACGTACTATTTTGGACATATTCGTACTTCAACAAAAACAAGTTACGATAGATTTCCTGATGTTCGAGAACCTTCGAATACCTTGAAGCACCCTGTGTGGCCATCCTCTGAAGTTCTTCTGTGGTATTCTCAGATGTTTAAAGTAAACCAGGTGTTCAAAAGAAGCGTACTGAAAAGTCATATATATATATATATATATATATGAACCCTGTGATTCTGTGTGACAAGTGTTCACACCTCACACAAAACCAAAATGGTTGAAGTCTCCAATTCCCGACTGAAAGAATGCTGAAGGCAGTCCTTCAGCTGTCTTTTTTTACAGCTCCCATCCTTAAGACTCCGCTTCAGTCTTACTAATAGATGGAACTGGAGGCAAAATATAACTATGCATGAATTGTCTGTCGTCAAGACCTAAGTCCACACACAGCTTTGTAGAGAAGAGCTTACCTCTGCTACTCAATAGCAAACGCATCCAAAGGATAGTATGCTGAACTGGACGGGCTGGGCAGTCAACAAAAATGGGACTGATATCGTGTTGACCCTTTCCGTTAGTGTTCCGTCACACAACAGGTTCTTCCGCAAGTCTACATAAGGACTACATGAAGCCATTCACAACATTGGCTAGGAAAAACGGTCATCAACAAATACACATGTAAGACACGTCCAAATAAATTGCAATGTTGGCAGAAAAAACTAGCCATTATTAGTTGACGAAAGTGAATTCTAATTATGGAAAGTATGGCTAAATTGAAGACCTAGTCAATGCCTTATCTGGCCAATCGGATTCCACTTCTGGTCAGTCAACACCGAAAAGCAAGGCTGGAATCCTCCAAGAGTTTTGTGAACCACGCCATCCTGGTGTACTTTTGATCGGAGAAAAAACAATCTAAGGCGTCTTGTCGGTCATTCGGCTCGGGCTAATTTTACGTACACAGAAAAAAACAAGAGATAATTACGGATAATTGTTTAAAACTGTTATGATTATTACTTCTTCCATGGAGAATTTCTTGCGAACTGCTCCTTGATGATGTTTGAGAAACGAACAAAGAAAACTTTCCTCTGTGGAACAGCTTGATTCTTGTTATGGAAGGGCTAGTTGGATTTTTAGAAAAGCTCAGCTGAACAATATTCGTACAACAAATACGCAATAACCTGAGGCAAAACAGAATCGCCTAACCTTCAAACTGAGCAGTCTTCAAGCGCAATACGCACATTCTTCGGAGGAAAATATTTTCAATGATGCTTGAGGGTTACTCCTCAATAGGCAGCATGCTAAATGGGGCGTCACGTGCCTAGAACACTTGTCTATTCAGTATTGTGGCACATCTGTGTCTGTCTTAGAAGCCCTGTTTCCAGTCGCACTTGTCGCAAGCGTTCCCTTAGCAGGGTTAACGAAGTGTTAATATTCTTTCTCCTTTTTAGCTGTTGCTAATTAACATATAAACAGCGGCATTACGGTCCATCTAACTGTTTTTTCTGCTTTTCTCATGGTTGCGCTAAAGGATCTATAAGTGCATAACAGTGTGAAAAAAGCAAATCGATTATTTGTAGTTGCTAGTGTTCATTCTTATCGACAAGAGTGCGAAGCAGCAGAATTGTAAAAAAAAATCGAACGCAAGGTGTTTAGGGGAATAGAATATATTCGGGTACGTTTTGATTATGTCTGACATGAGCTCAAGAAAGTTGTGTGGTTAAGATGCCAACTTACTGAAGAGAAGGTCCGAGATACGTGTCCGACCCGTGCGTCTGCTCCTGTCTAGGGTTGGACAACTCGGCAATAGCTCGGCTATCGTGCTTCCTCCGGGTGGCTTCGCAGCTAGGCGATGAAAGGAGGACTATTTTATTCTATAAAGCCAACCACAACAGCTACATGCATGATCTTCCGGGCATTGAACATCAAACATCTTTTGTGTGCCCGTGACAAAGCTTCAAGAAACCTATCCGCGGATGGATGGAACTGTTGAATCCACCGTTCACGTATTTCACCTGTAGACAGGCTATCCGAATTGAAGCGAGAAAGGAGTTTTTTCTTCAAATGTGCACGACTGAAAGATCGAGATGTTGCTAAACGTACTGGCCGCAATTATTCCGCTTGGACTAACCTTCGGAGTACTCCTGCGCGATGTGAAGCACGTGTCGCCAACTCTCCGTGAGGGGATGATGGAAAACTAAATGTGTTTCGATCAAAACCGTGAAATTCTGAAATCGGAGTGGTCCACATGAAGCAGATCGTTTTCGAAGGCGCGGTATGTCTTTGGTTGCCTGGTTCTTCAGGTCGATGTAGCTTTGTCCGGTCAGTCTTTTTTGTTGTTAGTGTTGACCAGACCAATACTGTGAAACGCAAAAACATTTGTACGTAAGACTGGCATATTTTTAAAGGTGACAACTGCCTTCTCTGTCTTGCATTCTCGGACCGACCTGGGAGATTCTACCGAATGCAGTGTGCAAAAGACCCATCACCGGTTGTTGGTGAGGTGGCTGTTGATATGTTCGCCGAGCTCGGCAACTGACTTGCAAACGTGTCATCACCATACGAGAAGATACCGCCACTTCGTAGTGATGATGTTTTCTCGTACGGTGACGGGACGCTTGAAGTCAGTCGCCAAGCTTGGCGAACAGATAAGCAGCCATCTGGTCAACAAACGATAAACGCACCTGGGTTTTGAATACTTCGACACATTAGCAAGACCAATCACAATACAGCTGTAAATTCGTAAAGCACTACTCATAAGGTTGCTGAAGATTTTCCGACAGCCCACAGTCCCCGAGTAGTGCATTACGAATATATATGTATCACGATATCTGGAACATCATAGCAACTGGAACATGAGGTGGTCTGGTGCAGCACATTCAGTTGCCTGGAAACACCACAAATGGGAGATTCAGCTGGGTTTCAGGTGAGTCTCTTGCAAAACCAAATTTGTTTGCAAATGAGCGTATTCCGCTAACAGCTGTAAATTATTCGTTTTATGCTTTCAGACAGCCAAGTGAGATATGGTTGATGATCGTTGATGCAGCAAACTCCCGGAAGTAACAATCTCCCTAAGGTGACCAACATTGACCTGTCGATCTTGTCAAAATTCTTGTACGGGTACCATACAAGGTGTCCGAACTTCTGTTAGCAACCGCAAGTTATTTTGCAACTCTTCTTTTTACGCGCTAAGGTTTCTTGTAGACTGTACATTTGGTGGAGTCACCGGAATAGGGTACCTGGTACAAAATCGTTTCCTTTAGACTGACATAATTTTCATGGCTCCAGTCACCCGTCACCGAAGGACCACTAAATCCCAACCAGTTTAAAGAATAACCATTTGGTGAGGTGACAATTTTAGGGGTGGTCTTTAGATTAGCCGCAACTAGAAAGCCATGAGGGAGTAACAACTTGGGACAAACTTCTCCGTGTTATCACATCCAGGAATGTTACTTTTATGGCAGGAGACTTACGCACGGTGTAACTATAATGAGAACTCATTACGCATTTGTCAAAAGTTGCGTGGTTCCCATAGAATCTTATCCCTCCTTGAAAGTTGCCCTATGTACCCCCGTTTCCCAAATAAGATCTGTTCAGATTGTCAAGGGAGGCCAATTTACAGTCAGTCTTTAGACGCCAAAATGGTGTCATACTTCCTAGCTGAAAGACCACTTGAATTTATTAGAACTGAATGCCAGAAGATAACTTGAAAGCTCTCGGCTACCCTATAGTCACCATTTTTCCTCTACTACATACTTCGCCCGTTTGGTGGTTTTCCTCTTGTTCACTGAAATTTCTTCACTGTCCTTGAGGAATGACAGCCTTCACAGAGGCGCACCATATTAAACTGGGAGGTCTGAGCCACAGATTTGAGAGTGTGTTAAATCCAAATTAGCAAATTGGCAAACAAATTAACAAATTAGCAACCTTACCCCCTCTCAGTACAAGGCTGTTGGGAGGTAACATGATGTACTACAACGGCACATAAAACACATTAGAAAATAGCCTAACATTTACTGTTGAGTAAGGACCGCCGTATTTGGGTGGATCCCGACTGAACAGACCTTTTTTGAGAAAGCGATCCGCTAGATTCTTTGTCATGGTCAGGGCATGTCAGGCTAAAACAGCGGGATTTTGTCGTCTGATTCACAAGTCCAGAGCTTAAAGCCGAAATCAACTGGCTGGCTGTGGTTAAATTCACAATACAATTATGCTACTCAAAGGTCAATTAAGTGGTAACAATAGAACAGTAAAAATGGGCGTGAATAGTTGTGTAAAGTACTAGTGGTGCGATGATAATTCCCGTGTATTCGTCGTTTTTTAATCCCATTTGTAACCCAACATTTGATCGCCATTTCCGCACTCCGTCTGGAAAAAATATCTCACATCCGCAGTAACTTACATGAGATTTTGAAAACTATTTACCAATAATTTGCTGCACTCGCGAACCCGTGAAGTCCAAACTGCAGGTTAGGTGACAAACCACAAACATCAGTGTTACCACTGAGTGACCGCCAATTTCCTCTTTTTGAAGTACGGCAGAAGGTCCCAATCAGCAGGCAAGTAATCCATTTTTGGTGTTACGAATTATCAGCGAGTTTGCTGATTTTATGTGTGATTCGCCGGACCAGAAAACCTACTCCGCAGTTCAGTCAACATCCGAGTAACATCAGAGACTGACAGGCCTTCACCAGTGTTTTGAGTGTCAGGGTGCGGTTCCGAACACTTACTCTCCAAACAATAGTTGCTAAGCCTGGAGTTCTCTTTCTAAGAAGGAACGACCCAGGAGTTAAAATAACTAATCGATCCAGTTCAACCAATTGGATAGCTCCATTAACTGTTATTGCCTCCTGCCTTTAAATACCCGTTGAAAATTTGGTGGAACTTTCGGGGAGCACCTGTGAAAACCTTCCGCAATCGGCAGAATGATTATAGAAAATGGATAGGAGATAGTCTTTTATGTTGTGAGATTTAACTCTATTCATGGATTGCCTACTGCACATCTTGCTTGGCGAAAAGCGGAATTCATTGGGACTGTCCTACAGGAAAATCGCATCCGATGTAAAAACTGATGTGGTTTGGAACGCCCATCGATCCACCCGTCGTACTGTACTTTCTTGTTGGCACTTTCTTTATCTGGTTGTTTGTTTGTTTGGTTAATATTGCATCCTCAATCGACGCAACCTTGCTAGAATATGTATGTGAGGACGCCGAAATGCTGAGACTTTGTTTATCTTCTCTTGTCTCCTCGACGTTATTTTGGAATCCATACTCTGCGGTATGCACTGGCAAAAAGAGCATCGAACACTCCTTGTGAATCGAACGAGTGGACGTCGATTCCTGACTCTTATGGCGACGGATGTGGGAAAAAAGAAATCAGCAGCCTTCAGTTAGGCTGACTGGGTGCTAAAACAGTTGCCGCGAATCGACATAAATGCGTAGGCCATGAGCATCTCAAATCGTACATCGCTTTTCAATCTAACCGTGAGTCGGGTATTACAACTTATCACAAGAAAGGGTTGGTTGTTAAATGCTAAGAGTTCTGTCGTGATAGACATAGGCCTCTCCGATGCATGTCGGTGAAAATCAGTTTATATAAAATCAGAGACTACGGGCAAAAAAACTGCAGATGTTTACGAGATTGATCTTGAAACGAGATAGCGGCAACCTTTCTTGGTCTGGTGCGTTGCCACAGTATGTCGACCCAGTGATATCTTCCAGTCGATGAAGACCTAGACAACTGGAAAGATACTGAAACTACGATTGTGGTGGTTCCCCAACTATGGTATGAAGGGCGTTTTCCGTAAGTAGGCACGCGTCGATCAAATTAGGGCAGATTATCCTCAAAGTCGCGAACGACCACATAAGTCCGGTCCGTTCTATGCGAGCAGATTACCGAACTTTCAGGCCAGCTTTACTGGAGTGCGGAATGTACTACCGTTTAGTACAATCACTTATAGACTGGTTCTTCAATCTTCTACTGTCAAAATTAATCTACTTACCGACAGCTCCCCGAACTTCTCCAATAACGAATGACCGACTTGCTTACTCCGTCATACCAAGAGATCTATGTTCCACATCATACTGCGAATGAAGTTCTTTATTGCATGAACATTCCATGGATAATCCGCCAAGTATCGCGAGGGAAGATATCGAACGACAAACGGTTGCATGATCGACTGATTTCAAGACGACTTGGAGCACTGACTCCGGTTAGTGGTTAATCATTGACGACATCATGCCACTGGAAGTGCTTAACTGGGTATTCAGTTAGGGAACCTGTGAATTGTGATCACTCTGAGATGAACTGCTAGGTTGAGATTACCATACCGGTCAGAATGTCAACAAAGGGCAAGGCTTCCGGGAAGGATAATAGGCTATGAATTGAGTTCTCTAAATGATGCATTTTGGCGCATTCCAATTGAAAGGGTTGCTATTAGAATCCTCAACATCCAGCTGGGATAAATCACAAGTCTAAGAAACGACCGGCGGCCCAATCCGACGCAAGCTTTCATAAGGGACTTGGTGACTGATTCAACTTACCACCGGAAAAGACCGTTTGTGATATGCATCAGGTTGAATTATCACGAATGTCTCTGTCTGGAATCAGCTCCCCTAAGTTCCGAGACATTCTCCGTGTCAGTTTGTACAGTGATTGAATGGCAGAGTACTTGGATTTTTGTTGTTGCTAATTTCAACCATTTCTGTCGTCATTTCTGACCACTTCAGGTGGATATCTATGAGACAAACATGTACATCGAAAGCACAGCATTATTTCTGACAATGGTGTTGTTTAAACTCTAATGACCCGGTAATTTAAAGTCCTACATTTTCCGTTTCGTGCCACGTAAATTTCCCCAATTCAGGCGTATGAAGAGAAAACAGGAAATTCAGTCAGCTGCTTCGGAAACACGTCAGAATTCACATACACTTTAGTTGGTAGGCTAAACAAACTGTCGGCTGTCTAGTAAACATACACGCAAGGCCTTGACGACAATCTTGGAATTCTTGTGTTTTCTTTAGTGAGGCGCAGACTAAACAGAGTGCAACCCGACAGCCAGTCTTGTTTTTGCTTTGGTCCGGGAGCCAGTAAAAGGTTGTTTGGTCTGGTTGCTTGGCCTTCCGCGCTCACAAGTGACCAATCAAATGGACCGCTTTTCTACACGTTCCTCTTCCACATTGTCCGATTGAATACATGGAAGCTAAACAGGCTGAGTTGTCGCAAACAGTCAGCTGGAATATCGAATTCGAACCCAGTTAATGAATTTACTGCGTTTCGCTGGATGCGGACTCCGAGACACAACAAATTAATGATTAACAACGCTGATAGACGTGGCTCAGGCGATTCGGCATTGAAACTGTCCGATTCTCCGTCCCTCCAGAGCAGTACACTACCAGTGCTGAGTTATAGCTTCCGTGACCGACATCGTGGCAGCTAGGACTAACGAGCCCTTGGTACATGGTTTATAGATGCCAGATTGAACTGAGGCTCTGATAAAAAACACACAGTTAGAATATAAGGGTTTGCAGCCAAGTGAAAGGCTAGAACTGACGTTGTTGAAGTGCAAGTCCGCGATTTTAATCCCTGGGCTACCCGCAGGACCTCGTGGAGAACATTGTAACTTGTCTTTGGATAGATACTTCTTAGCTGCAGTTACCAGTAGGTTGGACACTGACAGCGTCACTGATATGATTTAGCCGGCTTATCGCTCAGTGTCTCCAGCCAAGCACGCCAAAGGTCACGTGGACTCCATACCAGAAAGGACAGCAGCACCAACAGCATCCAAACTTTCTGACACTAAGGGACCTAACGGTGTTGAGAAGTGCACGTGTGAGATTCGAAGAGCGGTGTTGAGAAGTGCACGTGTGAGATTCGTAGAGCCCCTCATACTCGGTTAGTCAATATGTAAAGGTCTGACTAACTCAGACTCCTGGTCCTACAGGTTTGGGCCTTGGAACATGTGTCGCGGTTAAATCTTTAAAAACGTAGGTCAATCCGACAGTCATTTACAAACTACATTTAACTTAAGGTTAGGCTTTTGACCAAAATACTTTTGTTGAGGACCCTAGTCGTCCTCTTGTCTAGGCCTGAGTGCCCAGGGCCACTTCCAGTCCACGTATAACCACGAATCGCACGCCTACACGACAGCGAGGCACCTCTGTTCTCACCTAATGCTTATGTCACTGATGATGATACTTCATATGTATGTAAACTTACTTTCTATTTTCGACTTTATCCAGAATTTTCTGTTCTTTTGATGTATGATTTTCCTACACAGAAGAGACAATGTTTTGCACGTTCGCCAATTTGAAAGAACACGTAAAGCTGGATGTGAAGAGAACAAGTGAATTCGCGGCTTTTCAATACATTTTTGTGGTTTCGTTCACGTCATGCGTATTAGCGTCGCTATGGACAATATGACAGAAGAAACCAGTGTGAATCCAATGACGGGTAACTATGATATGGATACGAAGCTCATCATCATCATCATCATCATCATCATCATCATCATCATCATCATCACCATCATCATCATCATCATCATCATCATCATCATCATCATCATCATCATCATCATCATCATCATCATCATCATCATCATCATCATCTTCATCATCATCAGCTGTAAGAAACCGTGTACTTGTCGTACAGTGGTTGTAGCTGCCACAGTTTCGTCCGCCGATGATTTGGGGAGGTGAGGTAGGTAGCTGCGCATTGGAGGCGCGAGCTGCGTAAATGCACCACTGTCAATGGGCTGTTACGTCGGGGAATTGGGAAGGGGGCTATGCATTGAAGGCAATAGCTTGGATGCACGAGCGCTATTCAGGGCGCGACTGGACCATGTCTGACAATGTCTCTAACCATTGATGTGGCCCGTCTCGGGGTCCCCATCCAGGAAGACGGCAGCGACCAGCGCAGCTGGGTTTGCTGGTGATGGCTTTTATAATTCGCTACTAAGTCATTGTTTGACCGCCTCGGTCTCGTTGCCCCCTTTCGCGCTAGGGTGAGTTGTTTCTTCCGAATACCATTCGACGTACTTCAGCATTGCTGATCCGGTGTTCGCATCAGATTCGGGCAATGCTCCGAAGACATCGATGGTCAAACACTGAAGCTATAACGCCCAGATTGACAGTGGAGGCAGTACCAGGATGAGCTGTTATCCACATCCATATTTTCAAATCTCCTGTCGTCTTAGGCACGTTTTGACACAGTATCAAGGACCGTGCTCCTCCCCCGTCTACACCAGAAGATTTAGCTCAACATGAAATTCTCAATGATATTCATTCATGTTCTTGTTGCACTAGGAGTGAAATGGCCTTACATCCTGGATCAAATGTTCCAAACTCTGTTCACTAATTTCAAAACCCACCTACGTTCTAGGAGAAAATCTTCCATGACGAGAACCACTAATGAGCAGTATACTGGGATCCAATACATTTGAAAAATACAGGCTTTTTTAACAAATGTTTCCGTCAGACATTCTTCACTTTGGATAATCTCAAGCAGGTCATTAGCATGTCTCGAGCCATTTTCCGATTCTCTGTTTCGGGGATGCCTTCACGGTTGTCAGGTTTGCATCACAGGAGCTTGATTTCATTCCGACGTTTTGTTTCGCAAGGTAAGATCTATGGGTATCCTGAAGGAATATCATTGATTGTTTTTTTCAGAGTGAAAGTCGACTGGCAGAAGGACGATCAATTAGTTCAAGGGGAAAATAGACAAAAATACAGTTAGGTTGCCACATGCAAAGTAGTGTAGGTGTTTGCCTACACAACCCGTTGATAGTTTACCGAAGGCCAAAATAAGCACACCTATTTTAATTCACCCTGTTTTTTCTGCAAAAAAGCAAAGGTGCTCGACAGACGCGTGCACTCAAGCCTGTCATACATCGCACCTAGCAAAGTGCGCAACATTGCGGAATGCGCGATACACTTGTTCGCATCTGTTCAGTAGGGTGTAAGTAGTGTGCACTGAGTTAAACTGTTACTTTCAAATGCCAGCTTGTAAAAATAAACACACGTGTTGACAAGCGCGTTATTCATACCGACCGGTCAAACTCCACCTGCTTTTTACCCATCCATTGAAAAGGGTCGTTCACTGCACTCGGTTTTAACTCAAAGTGTCCCATATGGGGCACATGTGGAATAACACTTACATTTTTAATATATTGCGTGTCCCTGTATGTTTCAATTAACTGTGATCGTGTACGAAACCTTCACGGTTTGACATGACGACTGATTAGAGAACCTCCATAGTGATTGAAAATGTCCGACTACTTGCAAATCAATAAACCTACACAGAGGTGCTATTACAGAGTGCAACTGAGCCAACCGATATGATTCTGCCACGGTCTGATATGGAAGACGCTAGTACTAAGTCTACTACGGTAGTAGTTATACCAGACGACAAATGTTTGGTATGGTTTCTTACCGTATCAAGTTAATAGACCTTAAATAACCGCAGTCAATATCACGTGACTCTTTGTGCAACTCAGCATTTGAAACAGCCTTAGCACACACTGACCTTTTCACAAAGACAGGACAGCTATAAATCAACAGTAAGTGTAACAGCTGTAGCACCCTTCCGATGCCTAGCTGCCATGCTACCCGAGGGAAGCGCGAGGGCTGGAATACTGCCAGGTTACCCAAGCCTAGACAGGGGAAGTCGAGATGCAAAGGTCGGGCTCGAACCACGGACCTTCCGGTCAGTAAATTCGCGCTCCGGATTAAGACAGTCATGGAATATCAGTATCAGTCTCATCACGGATACTGGAATACTGAAGTTTTCCGTGTTACACAGGTTGGTGCGCGTACTCTGTATACGGGATGCTGATTGATTTACTACTGTTTTTAGAAACTTGGCTTTTTTCTGTCTTCGTCGAATGGCAAAAGACATAAACACTGCCTGGCAGAACGTTCAATATGTAACCTTTTTCCAGTATAAATCCCCTACATAGTGGACATTAACACTACCCGACCGGAAGTAATGTATTCTGTAAATCCATCGGGTTCTGTAAGACAGGACGAAATTAAACGATTGTAGGACGTGAGTACGGTGTTGGCCTTTTCAACATTGATGGATGAGACATACGAAAGTCCAGTGAGAACACCAGTCAGTGTTCCACAAAAAAGTGGGTACACATAGGAGGTGGGAATATACACAGACTGCGATACGTTAAGACATGATGTTTACAGAAAATCACTGACCCATATGAGACTTGGCATGAGTGTACTTCATTTCGGTGAAAGGTTTTAACAGAAAATGCACATGAACATCGTTTTGGTGAGTAGCCTTAGCCAAAATTATGACCAAACAAAATATTGATGGCTCAAACTCTGTCGGTAAAAAACGATCCACCACCAGCATTGCATGTAAGACGTTTCCAATCGTTTCTACCATTTTCAACACAGCTACTCGACAATGTCATCAAAATCAGCGGTATAACATCAGTGTCGCTTCAGGTGGAAAGCAATACAACGTAGATGAAGAAACCAAACTATATTATCCAGTTATCTCGGTCAGGTTTGATCCCTGCAGAGAGGAGACTGAAACTTCGCCCAGCCATTTTGGATAAACCCAGGTGCCGAACATCTTTTGATTTAAGTCCCCTTTGCAGGCCACATTCTTGTGATTAGGAAATTTCAGAGCAATACTCTGTTGCAGATTGTTCCTCTATCACGCTATGAAGCATCATTTATTGACCATTTGCGTGTAGCTCACAGCTTTGGAAAGGTGAGTTGAACTTTGTTGTTTAGAAGTAGCACACCACTCATAACGTTATTAGAAGCTATATACGTAATGCACTACTCATAAGGTTGCTGAAAATTCTTCGACAGCCCACCTGTTTCGCCCTTCTTGGGTCTCATCAGGCAGGCGCAGTTCAGGTAGGCCCATTCGGTTGCCTGGAGACATCACAAACGGGAGATTCAGCTGGGTTCCAGGTGAGTCTCTCGCAAAACCAAATTGATTTGCAAATTAGAGTATTTATCGAAATCAGTCCAATTTGGGCTGAAGTATAACATAAGGTTGATGGAAACTCGGGGACTGCGCCTACCTGATGGGCCCCAAGAAGGGCGAAACCGGTCGTTGACTGTCGAAGAACTTTCAGCAACCTTATGAGTAGTGCACTGCGTATATATGTGTATCGCGATATCTCGAATATCGTAGCAAGTGGAACATGAGGTGGCCTGGTACAGCACATTCAGTTGCCTGGAAACACCACAAATGGGAGATTCAGCTGGGTTCCAGGTGAGTCCCTTGCAAATGAATGTAGTTATTAGAGGCTCTTCGACTTCCCACGACCGGTTTCGTCCTTCTTGAGGCTCATCAGGTAGGCGCAGTCCCAGTTTTCCCCAAATGTATATTCTACTTGAGCCCAAAAAGGTGTACAAATGAAGGTATTTAGTGAATTTTGTGCAATTTGCTTGGAAGCGGGTCATGATAAACGAGAAATTCAGCTGGATTCGTTGGAGTCTTTTGTCAAAACCAAATGCGTTGAATTTTGTCTCACGAGTAGGTGGTTATGAGTATGCGTTATGAGCAGCGTCATGTAACTCGGTCATGAAGATTTTCCGAAAGTCAGGTATCCATGGCGTCCATGCTTCCTTCGGATTGCACTCAATATGTCCCCTAAAGTACTCTGGCTTTAGAAATAAACAGTAATAATGATCACGTGCACATCGTGATTCGATACCTACAGATGACCCATGGCAAAACTGTGAAGCAAGAACTGCTACAGTCCTGATCAGTTTTCAAAATTAAGTACTCACATACGAGTTGTCTCAATGACGCACTTTCTGCTATGCAGAGTCCTGGGATGAAGCATCATACGACCGTTTTGGCTACTCACGTTATTTCAGCGGCGTAGCTGGTCGGGTTTCTCTGCATCAAGGTCCGCTTTGGGACATTCTTTGACTCGGTAGTGATGGTTGCTACATCACAATAAATCCGTTTGTTGTCTTATGCTGATTTGATCCAAAGTAAGGAAACATTTTCAGGCAGCATGGAAAGGAGGTGAAGAGTATCCTGGCTGGGAGCTGGCGAATGGAGTTCAGGATGCTGACTAATAGGGATTCGTTTTTGCAGCTTCGTTACTTATCAACGCCTGAAGGTGGACACACTACTTTATTGTGCCTTCCGCTGCACCTGTGGCCACTTGGGTTACGGGTACTCTACAAGCAGAAACGTACCACTTCGGACCTGCTGTTCTTTAGATGCATTTTTAAAATCGATGAACGTTCGAATGCTACAACTGTGTGTTAGGTTGATGCAGGTGAAAACACTGCATCATCATCATCATCATCATCATCATCATCATCATCATCATCATCATCATCATCATCATCATCATCATCATCATCATCATCATCATCATCATCATCATCATCATCATCATCATCATCATCATCATCAACATCATCATCATCATCATCATCAAAGACAGCAACATCAGTGTTGACACTGATGCTTCACTGCCGTACAACCATAAAGTTCGTCTAATTATATATATATATATATATATTAAAAGCCCTAGAGTGAAAAGAAGAAGAAAAGAATGGATGAGGGAGGGGACCTAATGCTGGTCTATGTCAAGCACTGTGAGATGCCTACACCTCCAACCGCTCAATCAGACAATCTGGAAAGAAACTGACAGCATGAACGCCACTGACATCGATTAGCCGCCATTTCTTGCAACGTCTCCAGCCAAGCACAGGCGGGGTCACGGGGACCCCATCCTGGAAGGTGAAAAACCAACAACACCCAAACTCTTCGTGATCTCTTTCACGCCTTTCTGCCAAGCCATGCGCTTTCCACTTCGCGGTTTGCGCCATTCTGAAGGAGGCACGGAGAACAACACTCGTCTCGGTAGACGGTGTTTCGGCATGCGTAGCACATGCTCGAGCCATCGTAGTCGGTGGTGCTGAATGATTTCCCCAATTGAAGTACCTGCAGCACAACTAAATACCCGTTTTCTAATCACCTCGTTACTAACACGCTGATGCCATCCAAAACCAGCCACGCTTCTGAGGCATCGGTGGTCGAAAACCTGGAGACGCCTCACATCATCTGTCCGCGGAGGCCATGTCTCGCACCCATACAACAACACAGCCCTTACTGTAGCCTGGTACACACGACCCTTAAGATCTAGTGAGATGCCTTTTTGACGCCACAAATGACGCAAACGTACGACATGTCTAGATCAACTTGATATGTCACATTTTGACACATATCACCCTGACTTTCTGAAACAATCATGAGAAGCCTTACTTCTCACTTAGGCTAATCGGAAATGGCGTTAATATCTAACCTGGAAATGTAGAGGACCAGTCTTTTCAAAGACATTCAAACCGGCTTACCTCCTTTATTTTACAGAAATATATATGAATCCACAAATTCCGTAAATTTTTAAACGTCCGTGATATTTCAAAAGCAATGATTTCTTCAGTCGTCCAAATGAGTATGAAAATCTTTTCAGCGTAATAAACTTTGTCGTCACCTAACCAACATGGTCCAAAAAATAAGCGGTTCCTTGACGCCAAGATGACGATGAAACAGTGAGAAAAGTCCTCTGCGGAAATTGACTTGGAAACACGTGATGTGACAGGAGAAACTTAAAACCTTTAGTGTTTTCACAACCTAGAACACGTGGAAAACTTGAAAAGAAGCGACCAGAGCCATAGTGTGTTTCTTTGATTTCCAGTATCCATACCGGGATTCTCTAATTAACTCACTCTGTTCACGGAATACAGCGGAGGTGAACGCCTAGGTTCTGTGAGGATTTTCAGCTTGTTGAAGACCATTCCGAATTCCGCACTAATTAGCAGACTATTTATCATTTTTTCGGTTGTTAAAATGTACTGAGATGTCATGAATAAGGATCGCTTCCAGATCGAACAGGCTGTAAGTGTTCCCTCTTCATCTCTGTTAAAAAACGAACGATCCTGTGACAAGTGTGTAGGTGACAACTTTTTTGGCGTGCATCATCGTATGCGATTCAAAAGTGTGAGTCTTTTTGGGGTCGCAGCGGAGCGGTAGATCGTCGATCAAGTAGTCATGTGATATGGAGAATCACATATCAACTTTAATCCTCGTGCAAATTCTCTGCTTATCTCCACACGCATTCCAAGATTCGATGATGAATGATGCATTTGCCAAAGCCAGCCTTTTTCTCGATTCCATTTTTCAAGAATGTTGGGTGAAATCAGTCATTTTCCCCTTGTTGAATGCGGGTACTGCTCTCCTGCGTTAGTTCCAATGCCTGCAGAGATGATGTATGCCGGCCAGAAACAGCATGCACGCATTGGTGAGAAACAAAGAAATCTGCTGCCCAATTAATTTACGATTCGCCATAGCAGCATGCATATTCTCGAAGGCCCATTCTCATCCAAATTCAAAGAGACCGGAGTGTCACGCATTTACGCAAACTAGTTAGGAATTTCTCCCGGGTTCTCCAAGCTTAACAACTTTGTTCAAGACCAGTAGCTATCGTCCAGAAATCTTAGCTAAGCCACTGCGCTTTTCAGTGAGCTGGTAATTTTATGTTTTGAAAGCTTAAATGCACATTTTTCCGATAAAACTGTAGCATTGGGTTCAGCTGGGAGATTTTCCCTCATAGTTCTATGACGTCGAAATCTTGTGACCTTCGAAGTTGTTTCACCTTAACCGCGTAGTTTTGGGTCATCAATCAGTCGAGACAAGCTTGTTTCTGTGGTGGAATCCAAGGCTTGAATGCAGAAGAATAGACTAAACAATCCATGCCAAATAAGGAAACGTGTCCACCTCGTACGGGGCTCGTTTGTTTTAACCAATCAGCGCCAAGGTCTGCTCGCGCATGACCTTGATGCACTGTGCCGTTCCCACTGTGTTGTGATTTCACTTGGTCACGTACTCTGCTAGGTTTGAAGAGCTGTTACAGAGGTAAGTGAGCTGGTTCCGTTTCCCAAGCATATTCCTCATATTTGGGAAAAGAAAGTTTTTTTTAGGAAAATAGCCTTTTTCCTGATACACATTGGAGTATTTAGTCAGGTAATGCGAAAACAGCAATCTAAAAGACATGACTTCTTGCAATCCAAATGTACACAAACTTTGGTCAATGCGTTCCAGTTCCTCATTTTTCAAATGATGTTCCAAATGTGGAGATTTAACACTCAAACAACCTCAGAACCGGTGTATCAGACCTAAATGCGGACCCAAATAAAATGTGTATGCCTTTCAACTTCCGTAAATCATGTCGTACAAACTGAGCATCGTTAATCGTAGTGCATGTATTTCACTTCCCAGTTAAAAGTAAGCGAAACTTTGCCTACAGATGCCGAAAAACGGTATGGGGAAATCCTCACCAACAGAATCTGCGTCTCTAATTTGGGTGCTTCCTCAGATGTTGCAAATGAAAAGTCATTGTGATTCATTGTTGAATGAATCTGATGAATGATTTGATGAATCGTGATTCACTTTTCGTGTGTCGCCAGTCGAAATGGGAGTCAGTGCGCAGCGGTAGCCCCGTGCAGCTTAGCACTGGGCAATGCTGAGCTTAATGTCCAGGGCATAATATTCCGTTGTGATGGGTCGTTTGGATTATCACTTCCATTCTTTTCGTCAGTCTGCCGGCGTTAAGATGACCCTTGGACTTAACCTCTCCGGCTCTAAACTGATTAGACCACCTCCGTTAATTTTACACTATTTAGGGCACTCTTTTGATGAGTGAAAAATGTTCGTACCAAAACTGATCCGTTGGAAAATGTTCCATAGTTCGTAGCCGTAGGGTGTGATTTTTCGGCTCGCTATCGCAATTTAACTATAAGTGATTGAGCGAACCAAAGGGCGCGAAAACGTGTGTCCTCCAGCTGATCCATTAAATGATTTCTTATAGATGCTCGTCCGTCAGCATAAACTTCTCCTACGATAAATACACTCATTTGCAAATCAATTTGGATTTGCGAGAGACTCACCTGGAACCCAGTTGAATCTCCCGTTTGTGATGTTTTCAGGCAACTGAATGTGCTGCACCAGGCCGCCTCATGTTCCAGTTGCTACGATATTCGAGATATCGCGATACTTGTATATACGTAATGCACTACTCTCCTACGATATTTTCAAATGAAGAGTTGCCTATAGAACAAGTCGTTTTTTTGCAGGATGAAGAAAATTCGATACTCCAAGTTACAACAAGACAATCTACTGGATACGCTGGATTCACGTCAAACACAATCATTTGAATGCGGACATGTTGACGCAGCGGTCCAGTCCGATTCATCCATAGTGGAGAAACCAAAGAAGACGAAACTTGGTCTGCCTGCTCAGTAGGTTTGAATTTCTCTCCCCCGTTCAAAATCATTGTCTTCGCCCCTTGACAATTTATGTATGACATGAAGTCGCCAATGATAACTGTATTGTATTGTATTGTATTGTATTGTATTGTATTGTATTGTATTGTATTGTATTGTATTGTATTGTATTGTATTGTATTGTATTGTATTGTATTGTATTGTATTGTATTGTATTGTATTGTATTGTATTGTATTGTATTGTATTGTATTGTATTGTATGCGGCAGATATGTGTTCAGGTCTTTTTTCAAACACTGAATATTATATATGCGCTGCAGAATATACATTTATTAACATCTGATTAGATGGCTAAGAAACAGCTCTTATATGCTCATCTTAGAGAAAAAATGAACCTACAAAGAGTGTGAGATGTGAATTATTCACGGGCCTGTCATACGGCTTATGAGCGACAATTTGTGTCTGTGACCGTTCAGCTGTACCACCCTCCTGGTGCCTAGCTGCCCTGCCACCCGAAGGAAGCACGAGAGTTGGGATACTGTCAGGTTGCCCAAGCCTAGACAGGGGAAGTCGAGAGCCAGAGGTCGGGTTCGAACCACAGACCTTCTGGTCAGTAAATTCGCGCTCTAACCAATGAGCCATCTCGCCCGGATATTTTTCTAGAAGTGACCTATTGGCAAGCCAATTAACCCATTTTGGATTTGGTGTTTAAGCGTAAGTGATCAAAACTTGCTCGTTCCAATACACCTTCGCTATTGGGTGGTCTTACTGTGTATTGACAAAGTGCCGTGTAAACCTGATAGGTAAGAATTCGTCTTCGGCTAATTTCTAGCCTGCCCCATGAAACATACAGAAATGCGATTTTTGCAACGTCAGTGCGTGGCGCGTCTTTGTCTCTCGCTTGATCCTTCGATAGGGTATGCAATGCATGCACTGATTCCTTCTAAGAGTTATCCAGATGAAGCCATGCCTAGAAGATTCTCCTGACTACCGTCGTGCAACATTACACTGTAAGCGTATGTCGGCTCGGATACTCAAGTATACGCAGTACGTTTTATGTCTCTGTAGCTTCTGTGGGCAATACTCACTATCCGATCGACTGGACAGAAAAGGCACCCGTGTCTCCACCCGTGATGAAGGTCAAAGGTCCTTAGTTATTTACTCTGACCGGAGCTTTGGTGGTGGCTTGGTGCTTTACCAAATAGTGTGATGTCCCATAAGATGTTGTGCTTAACTGGATCAAAGGCAGCAGGAAACTATAGCAGTTGGACAATAGCAGGTTGTTGGAACTTATGGAAATGTTCCAGTATTCATCGCACAGTAACATGCTGACACAACCGCTTCCTGGTTAATTTGACTGAGTAAATGCCCAACAGTAAACATGCTGCCAGCAAACATTTTGTGAAAATTTTTCCCGGTACTGACTGGCCTTTTCACACATTGATTTTTTACCTGACTTTAAAATTCAGATATGGGAAAATAAGCCCTCCTTGGAGCTTTGAAGGGGTTGCGATCCGAACTGGGAGGTATTTTTATGTATTGTATAGTTTACTTAGACTTTTACCCTCTAAATTTTCCCAGTTTTTTTTCAAGCGAAGTTTGTCCCAGGTGGTTTTGTCCCTCACCGGATGGCCGCAGTCATTGTCATATGTAGCACTAAAGCTTTAAATGTGGCTTCGACGATTTTCTTTGAAAAGCTTCTGAACAGGCGAGAAAAGTATTCTGATCAGCGTGGCTACGAATATTTGGTTGAATATGAATATATGAATATTTGGTTGGTGGCATCGGTCGTGATGGTGGTGGTGGAAGAGTTTTTGCTAACTTCATGACCAATGTATCACGTCTGTACAATGTAAAGTGACATTTTGAAAGCTATAATCGGGCATCCTGAAAGCGATCGCCTGTGCGACTACAATAGTCGCATGTTGGATTGATCAGTTTTGAGCAGTTTGTGCTAGAAAGGCTAGACTAGTATTTTAGCATAAATACAATTTGAGGAAATCTGCACTATATAGCTGGCTGTCAGATTCTTAGTTTTGGTGGATAACCAGTGAGGATTAGGTCGAATAGTGCACCACTCTGGAACGACTGTGGAAACCGAATTTACCAAGGATTTGCGAGATTTACTTGTCCGATGAGCCGGCACGGCTGTTTCCATCTCCAGTTGTACCCAGGAAATCAAGCCTGGAAAGACGGTTGATAGCTCCGTACAGCTCGTTGTAAAATGCTCCCCCAGTGGACACAAAGGAGGCGAATAAAGCCGCTGCTGTGGTATCTTTTGTAGGGAGGAGCTCGTATCAGGATCATCGATACGTTTGGATCCGCAGCGCTGATATGGTGCTAGAATGAATGATACACTCAAAAGCAGGGTCTTAACATTCCAACAACGGAAGAGGTATTACCACCTATCATTAGAGTTGGACACTAAACGTTTTCTGAATGTACGTCGCTTACCGGAGACGCCTTAGCTATAAGGAAGAAGCGGGTAAGAGACACCTTCATGTTTGTGGAATTTCGTGGGATCTCCTTGCAACTGTTGTACCCAGCAGAGCTTGACATTCTTCTAGAGAAGGTCAGTAGTTGTTACCTAGTCCTATTCGATCTGCAGGGCAGCGGGTGCACGACTTTGACGGTGCCCTGTGTAACCGGGGGCGATCAGCAGTCACTCGTATTTACCAAAGAAGATTAATCATTTTCAAAACAATCTCCATGGATAGAACCATTGTTTTTTCATCTAATAAACAGCATTGAACATGAGGGCACATACAGCTGGAATGGTGTAGCATAGAGCATGAAGATGTTTGTCTAAATAGTCGCTTAAAGTATGTGTTGAAACTTCCGTTTCCGATAGCATAATAACTCACCAACCGAGTTTTTTAGTTCATTTTGTAACAGTAGTGGATACATGGATGTGGTTCGTCGCTTACAGTCCATAATTCGAATCTTTGCTGTTGAACTGATAATAAGCCTGCAATATACACAAGTGATTTTCAGAGTGTGTGTGACCTTGTTTTACATCAATTTTGGACCCTGGAAAGCACATTTGTGGCTTGAAAAGGAAACAGCTTTGGGGGGGAGGAACTGTTCAAGAATCCTACCTGCGTTGAAATTACCTTTGCAGACGTCACGGGAGTCCTTCAGAATTGTTATCGATTATGCGTTCAAAATTTATGGATAATCGATGTCTTTGGGAAACCACAGAGTTAGCCGAAAACTGGCAAACAAAACATCAAAAAACCATGATTGTTTTGAATAGTAGTAAACTGGTATGCGACACTGTGTTCTGCCCGATAAAACTAGAACTAAGCTTAATACATTCACTTGCAAACTAATTTGGTTTTGCGGGAGCCTTACCTGGAACCCAGCCGAATCTCTCGTTTATGATGCTTTCAGGCAACAAAATGTGCTGCACCAGGCCGCAAATGAGTGCATTTCGATAATTTTCTGCGATTTAGGTTCAAGTAGAACAAAAACTCGGGGACTGCACCCGCCTGATAAGTCCCAAGAAGGGCGAAACCGGTCATGGGCTGTCGAAGTATTTTCAGAAACCTTATAAGTAGTCTATTAGAACTAAACGTCTTTTGAAATCAGCAAGAAGTTGGCACAATTAACTCTTGTCTGTAAGCATTATCATTACGAGTTGGAAAGTTGTTGTGTTACAAAAACAGTCCACACCAGGCAGATTACTTTCCTGGTTGGCTTCCATTTGGCAGTCAGAAAGGTCACGAAAGCTCCCGAAGATTTTCTTCAGGTTTATTTTACCAACGTTTTTTTTTAGTTCCGAAGACTATTGACGAATAAAACTCGCTAGAATTTGTAATTCGCGTTCAGCTGAGGATAGCTGTGGTCATTTCTTATATTGCGGTGAGAATTTTAGTGAGGCTACCTCCAGAATGGTCAAAACTGAGGAGTAATCAATATCACTTAGAAAGTCTGGACTAATGTACTTTTGCCTGCAGTTTAGCCTATTTGCTTTACAGCTTTTTTCGAAACTGTGTGTAGTACGATCGCAAATCTGCTTGGTGTGTGGGTGTTGTTCCAGTTTTTTGAAGGTGAACAAGCCAACAAAGATGGTCGAATAAAATCAAACAACGTAGATCAGAGTCTTCACTATCGCGTCCGACATATTTATGGAACGCTTCCAGGTGATTATACTAAGCGCCTGAACCTATTCGTATAGATCAGAGGGGATCAGTGCATGGTCTTCATGCAGTCTGATCAGATGTAGTAAGGCAATGAGGGGTCTATAAAATGTACTTGTCCCGTTGTGGAAAGTTTTCAGTCGAAACAGGCAAAATCGAAATCACAAGGCGCTAAATCTGTTTAAAAAGGTCCGAGCCAAGTTTGGCCCGGAACACCTAAGCCTGTTTAATTGTTCTCTCTGAAAAAGATGTTGAGGATGTCACCTTCGCCCTCGCATTTCACATTGGTTTCCCAGTCAGTTCGATCCCTAGGCTCACAGAGCAGTTTCCCCTCTGATTAATGTGACCATAGTTAGATTGCACATGTTCATATACCTAACTTGATTTTTCCACTCTCCCCTTCTAGGGCTGTCGGATTACTGTTTGGAATATTTCTGACTGTTCTCGTTACACTGAGTTCTTCAAACCAAAGGATCATGCAAGCAACTGTATCGAGTGGCTATGACAAAAGCTTCGGTCTGTTCGATGAACCCAGTGAAGCTGAGTATATCAAAGTGCTGGATGTTCTACGAAGGCATGTCAATGAATTGTATGCATTTGATCCACGAGTCGATTTGCCCACAGGCTCCAGCACGCAGTTGGATCATAGACTCAGTCAAGGACGTTTGTCTGCTCTTCCCTGGATGGATCAGATGCAGTTGAACACCCTCTGGGAAATGAATCTACACATACCTAATAAAACAAGCCGGGAGACATACTTCAAACAGCTGATTCAGGAATCAGGTGAACCGGATCGATTGGACCGCTATGCACACGTGATTGTATTCCACGGAGCCAACCAACCAGCCGAAGTGCGTGAATACATCGTTGGACCAATGCATCTGAACGAAATGACAGTTACTGTTAAAGCTGCTCATCCTTATTTAAAGCGTCCGCTGGGCGGTGCCGAGTACGGAGCGCTATTAGACTTTCTCGCGATTGTATGTGACCAGCTGAGGCCAATACTTGAAGTGTCCTACGACGCAAGTTACTTCATGTCGGGCCCTACCTCAAAGTGGTTGCATGTTGTGAACTTGTCGAATTCCGACCGATCGGCAAAGCAACCCACTCGATGCCAGTCGTCGGTGATGGTTGAAAATGTAAGAGGAAAGGCGAATTGTCTCATTCCATCTTTCGCCTCTCCTCTCGTGACTAGTTCCAACCCAAGGGCACGTCGTATCTGGTTCCGTTTGGTGCGCCAAGTTGCTCCTTTCATCCAATACCCTGTCGACATACAGTTTGAGGTAGGTTGTGTGTTTCTTTCACTAAACTACTGCTCACTTTCGAGGTCCGTAGGACACAACATTGGGAAAGACTAAGACTTTGTGAAATGATACCATAACATTCAACACTCATTTGCAAATGAGTGTATTTCTCTAATTTCTCGCAGTTTTTGGTTTCAAGTAGAACAGGAAGTTGATGAAAGCTCGGGAGCCGCGCCTACCCGATGAGCCCCAAGAAGGGCGAAACCGGTCGTGGGCTATCGAAGAATTTTCAGCAACTTTATGAGTAGTATATTACGTCAATACATGCATCGCGACATCTCGAATATCGTACCAACTTACACATTAGGCGGCCTGGTGCAGCACATTCAGTTGCTTGGAAACATCATAAACGAGAGATTCGGCTAGGTTCTAGGTGGGTCCCTCACAAAACCAAATTCGTTTTCTACTGAGTGTATTGCGCTAATTTTGTGCAATTTGGGTTCAAGTAGAACATAAAGTTGACGGAAATTTGGGGGCTGTGCCTATTGATGATCCCCAAGAGGGGCAAAACCGGTCGTGGTCTGTCGAAGAATTCTTAGCAACCTTATGAGTAGTATATTAGGAAAATTAGTATATTGTAAAAAAGCGAGGGTAGCAGACATCAGTAGGGTGCATCTCTCTGAGGTTTTTAATCTTGAATCTGAAAAATGCGTACTTTTGGAAGGATCCTTTTTTATTCACAGCTTTGGCTTATCTCAGTGCCTTTTGGCTTATAAACAGATGGAATGTTTCGCCCCGCATTCAGAAAAAAAACCCAGTGAAAATCGTTTTATCCGAGGGAATAATCGATGGAACTGTAAGTAGGTGTTCTGATCTTATCGTCCAATTGTGTTTAGGTACAGGCTGACACATTTCTCAGCCTCCCCCTCCGATTACCAGCGTAGTAGGTCAGCTATGATGGTACAAAGTTGAACACAGAAAAATACCTGGCTGTAGGGATGCATTTATGGTAGCGCCTCAGTTAATATGTCCATCCTCGGCTCAAAGCAATCCATTCGGTCGAGCATTGCGGATCCCAGCTGACTTACAGCTGATCTCCGTCTCGGAGGTTCCGTCCCCTTGGTAGCAAGCGCAAATGGTACGGGCAAATCATGAGGCCAACGATGTGTTTGCAATTAAAACAGAATACTAATGATAATAGTAATAATAGTAATCGTAATAATGAGCAGTTGTCAGTTGCAGTAGTTACAGTTGCCATAGTTTTGTTCGCTGATGGTCACTTGAGTTAAGGGTGGATAGCTACGCATTGTAGGCGGTAGCGAACGTAATTGATGCGTGAATGCAGAATTATTGTTGGAGGAACCAGGAGGGTAAGCCATACATTGAAGGGAACAGACTGGATGAGGGCGCGCCATTGAGCGCATGACTCGGGCTAAAGATGGATGTATCTCACCTCAGGTTCACCATCCAGGGAGGGGGACAATTATCAGAACAGCTGAGTTTACTGGTTCTGCTGGCCTTCGTACTTCGCTGTCAAGTCATTCGTTCACCTTCCGTGCCTCCATTTCATCCTCCGCATGGTTGTGCGAAAAGTGCATTTCGATAAAATCTTTTTGACTGGCATATGGAGCAGGTAACCAAACCCACACATTTAAAGAGCGTACATCATTTTCTGCCTTCTTTTTCCCTATGGATTCAAATCGCATGTAGGTTGGGACATTGTGCTGTGTGGAGCAATCTCTATTTTTAGCAAGCCGATTACTAAAGCTTAAACGACGTTCATGTCACCACTGTCCGAACGTGCAGAAGGATGGATAAAAATCCATTCAGTTGCATTGTTTACATTTGGTTTTAAAGTCCATTCAGAGTTCACCACGCAACTTTTCCAAGTGGGCTTACTGCAACCGGTCTGGAATGTCAGTCATCGTTCCCTCCGATGCTTTCCAGGTTTTCAGTTTTGCTGGACTTACACTCTTTTAACAAACCTATGCGAGATAGTTAATTACGGAAAGTTAACACTCTAAGTTGCTAGCAAACGGCCGATTTGTCCTTGCATATACTACCTCCGACTCATTCGAGGTGCTGCGGCTGATGCTATTAATGTTTATCTCTCCCGGAGATTAAGGCGATGTTTTCGTGTGCCTGTCTGTAAGTGCATGAGTCGTCGGTCCTGGTCTTCCAGGCACAGATAGCAGCAGGTACATAGGAGGAAGGACAGGACTTACCGAAACGATCAAATAGTCGCCAGGTTAACTGTTAAAACCCACTGGGGACTCAAACGGTTGAGGCCATAAAGGCAAGGTGGTGCACTGCTTGAACATCGGATTATAAGCTCAGCTGATTGGCGAGTGGGTCTCAGGTAGTTTGGAGAATGGAATGCGCGAACCTAACAATTTTGTGGTCCCAGAGCCAATCGAAAGATACACATAGCAATGAGAGCACTTTCATATCGAAACCCAAATGTTCACAAACCCGGTCGCGCTCTACGGCCCCGACATTTAATCCTACGATATTTTTACTCAGCTGCTTCTTGTTCAATGTTTATGATGTTTATGGTTTTCCATTCAGACAGCAAATCAATTTAGGCTAAATATGATAATCTTCCGAAGCTACTGGCTTGAAAAAACTCAGAGCTTTGGATGGCCATTTAATGTGCTTCTGCTGACGAAGCAGATCCTGAATTTGTCAGGAAATCTCTCGGAACCAGGTTCATCTCTCTGGAGACGAACCCTAAACGTGAGAGCTCGGCTTTTTTGGTCCATCGTTTTTCACAACTAAACCCCACTTAAAGCCAACACACTGCACGAGAGAACGTCTGACGGAAAGTCAAGGCAAGTCAGTACACTTGGTCTAATAGTTGAGGGTCTCTCAGAAGAAGATGACTTTTGTGAACCCAAAAGTCTTCTCTATAGGATTCCTCCATAATGCGAAAGTCCTCTTAGAAAACAGTGAGTGATCCTTTGGAGGGAGCGTCTAACCATCAATCACAAATGCTTTTTGATCAATAACCAAGATGCGCAGGATTTATTGTTCCTAAATAGGGGAGAGTGTACCCCGTTTCGTCCTAAAACTTTTGAACAGAAAGACAGCCGAGCAACGAGGGGACATTCCAAAACCAGGGTATGGTTCACCGATTTGTGGACATCGACCTGTTGTTTTACTACTGTTCTTCGGGTTCAGTCGGTATCGCACGGACAAAAAGCGTGTCCGGTCGTTTTAACAGTTAATTTGTCTAGCAGTTATCATCATACGCCATGCTGTCCAAGTGTGACATTGTTAGTTTATTAAAAACTAAACCTGACAGACAAATTTCGATTGGAACATCGTAGCCAAAGTCGCCTACGCGCTTGCGAGGCAGATCTTCTAAGTGGAATATTTAGTGTGAAACGGTATCTAATTAACACGACGGAAATGATGGAGTCACGAGGTACACAACCAGGTTGTGAAATGGAAACTTCGAGGTGTCTGGCTTTTTGTCCATGACAGCGTGAACTCTAGCATTGTCGATTAACCGCCATTGCTTGCCATGTCTCCGACCAATTGTATGGGGTCATGAGGACGCTCTCCTGCAAGTTCTGTCCATGATTCAAACGTAGGATTCACAATTTTACCATAACTATCTTCCCAGAGATTCTTACACGCTAAGAAAACCGGTGAAACGAGGAAAGCACTTCACCGAAGACTTGTTTATTGGAAAATACCAACTAAACTACAAACTATTGGACAGGAAAGTAAACCTATCATACGCACCTTGTTTTTAAAAAACTGAATATCCATCTTCTTCTTGAACGCGTATTTTTAAACTTCCCTAAATATCCATTTACTATCACGCAATTGCAAACGAATGCTGCAAAGCAGTCTCACAAATTCCGTGATACACCCCACCTTCCGTTAGATGCGAAGCGGAGTTACGACAAAACCACATACTACTCGCATACCTCATCAGTAGTATCCGCCGTTACACTGGTAGTATCCACCGGAAGTATCTATCACCAAGCCACAAAATCCTTTATTTGACAGGCGTGCAAAACGCTCCGTCCATGCTTGACCGGTCAGAAATAGAGATTATGAGGAACCACTAAGATTTATACTCGAATACGTTTAGCGAGCCTCATACAAAGGAAAACTGAAAACATACAAGCAATTCATTTTCAAACTTTTCTATAGAATTTTCGATACTAACTTGGTCACAGTTTTTTTGCTTGTGATGTGCGCGACTGGAAGTGGCCTTGCTGTGTCAGCCTGTGCTATTAAACGAATCAAGCATACCACATTCCAGAAATGTTATGAACGATTTTGGCGGCCCTTTATTCTTAATGCCTCACAATTTTCATAAGTTTTTTGAAAAATTCTGGGCAGCACAGTATCCGTCTTCCCTTTCTTGCGCCTTGCAAGTGAGTGTGGTCCCCTAGTTTCCATCAGAATTGTGTTTCACCGGAACACCAAGTTGTACCCCATTGGTCAAATGTACTCATTTGCAGAATGACGCAAACGGCAAATTTAGCTTGATTACATCTGAGTTTCCCCTTAACCTACAAGTGAATGTACTTCACCAATAAACTAAAGTTGTTTCACACACATCATCAGAAGTCGCCTTGAGGCAATAGAAATTTCCAAAGCACAAACATATATGGCAATATAGTTCAACAGATCAACAGGTTGTAGCGCAGCGAGTGTTGTGTTTATACCTTAAATCTCAGGAAGACTACAGTGTGTGAAAGAAACACGACAGCACACATACCGATCGCTTCTTTAGACAAGCTGAGCTGAAGACCTAAGAAGAAGACCGACAAGATCGACAAAAACAACGCGGTCTACCGGAACAATTGCTTCAACCGGGAAAATAACACGCCAATGAAAACACCTAATGCGACCGTCGGAAGACCTGATCCTTTCTGCTCGACCTTCACAAGAACGGATTCGCAAGGTCACAAGTTCGATTTGGAAAGTGTGAAACTCGTAGCATAAGACATCCAAAAAATTCTTGGGACACTACAACGGATTCAGTATCTAACTGCATCCAATCTACAATACTGATTACAAAGAACAGGCAGCCCAACCGGAACTGATAATTCCACCAAGAATACCAAAGACCGGATTTCTAACGCAAACATTTCAACAAAAGCCACAGAACGAAACACAAAGAGAACATATTCGGGGCGTTCAACTGATCAGAACACGAGCTGGCGAGCTGTACAGCAGAGCTGCGTATACAAACAACCAATCACAAGTGGAGTTCAGTTCCGGAAAACAGTACCAACATAAACATATGCACGTATAGCCCAGAACACCTCCAAAGTCCAGCCGCAACGCTCCACTCTACAAAGACGCACTAACGATGTCGTTTCCGATAGTACTCTCAACGGTACCGTAGTTCGCCAGAACGTGGCCATTACCATGCTTGTTAGTTACTCTAAAACAGGAAGACGCTGAGCCTCGTTTCCCTTTCAGTAATACAGGACCGCTACAGTACAATACCTAATGAAAATCCGGCAAAAATGTATTCTTCTTGCTCCAGTGAAAACTCAACCAGCCACTCTATGAGCTATAAGCCATGGTCCATGGGTCCATCGGTTCCAGCTGCTACAGTTTCGATAAACAGGAAGTGGGGAAGCATGAGAGATAAAGCCAAACACACTTGGCGATGGCATTTTCACTTAGTTCAGAAGCCGAGTGGCCACGCATTGAAGGTGATAGCTTTGATGCACGAGCACAACTGACTGCGCGATTGGGCCATTTCTACGTGTCATTAAACACTGGTGTGTTGAGTCCAGGAGTCTCCATCCTAGGAGGCGGTGGTTGTCGATCCGACTGAGTTTTCTGGTTAACGTTTGTATATTTTGTTGCCAGGTCATACACTGTCCACCTCTCGGTAACTTCTACTCAGCACATGGCTGGGCGAAAAGAGCTGTGTGAGGCAGACTGTCTTCTGGCCTGCGGAGTACATGTTCTAACCAGCGCAACCTATGAAGCGTGAGTAATTCATCTGTCGTAGGAGAGTTCAGACTTCCAAGGACCATCTAGCATAACTCAGCATCACCAATCCGATGTTCCCAACACCAATGGGACCAATGTTTTTGAGGCACTGATGGTCAAACACTGACAGCTTTCGTATGCCCTCTGCGCGTACAGGTCCCGTTTTTGTTCCATAAACTTATATGGATCGCAGTACCGCAGTGTAGACCGAGTCCTTGACAGACCTGAAAAATCTTCTAAATGGAAAACGGTAGATTGAAATTTCCTGCAGTGATCATGCCAGCCAAATATGTGGCATCACATTTCGACAACAAAACAGTAGAATTTTCAAACTACTTGAGAAAAACTAACCTCTTCAGTCCCTCGTCAATTCTGAATCGATAACCTGAACGTTTATGAATATGTCAACCTTCAGAAATATGCCGGTTTGCGCCTGTTCGGCACTTTAGATACAGCAATCCAACTGTGGCTTTTTGGCCCAGTCACATCGAAAGTGAAGCACTCGGGGTAATGTTTTTCTAGTTTCTTACACTGTTTGCTGATTTTACTCAGTTCTTTCAAGGAATTTTCTTGTAAATTGTGTTCTAGTTTTTTGATGATATACTCAACACCATTTGACCAAAAGCATTCCGTCTCTATCTGGTGTCGCACGTAACCAAAGAATTGCATAGCCAGAATGAAACCGAGGCATTTTGTCCCGTTGCCCGGACAAGGAAAGACAGACCCAAACTAAGGTGCCCTTTAGCCCGGGGGGTAACAGTCGACATGCCGTGGGGCGAATGAATCGATGTAATTCAGATGACCGTTTGGTCCTGCCGGACAATGCTAGCCAGCGAAGTATGAGCGAACCACAGATGGTATGTTGACCACAGTTCGCCGTCACTCCAGTTCCACCAAGTCGATTTCGAAACTGACGAAACTGACTATTTGTTGACTACTCACGAGTAGGCAGTTGATTAGTGAAATATACATTCCCCCCTGACCGTGATGACTAGTCTAAGCTGACACTTTTTTCAGCTGGCAGCCCACGAGAGGATGAACAATGAAACGATTTTCATCCCTAGAGCTTTGAGTGTCACCTCAAGACAAATGAACGGTAAGTTCACCCGGTGATCGACGTCGGCTGTTACAAGACCTCCGTCGAATATTCTCTGTCTCCACTTCCAGACTATTCAGGGGCTTTGGGGCTTTGGGCGACGGAAAGATGTACCAGGTGTCAAAACCATTGTAGGGGTATACTTGCATATTCTATGTACACTACTAATTTATTATCAATATAGTATTATGTGTACTAAATGTTATACTGATTTGTGTGAAGTATATTGACTTGATGCTATGCTTGTAGGGGTAGGTCAAACCAGGCTTAGACAAGTCATGCGCAGAAGCGGTTTTGGGGCCTGACGACAACAATATCTGATGTGAACCATGGGTACAGGATTACAATGAAGCGCAAACTTCAAAATGAACTGGATGTAACTATTTTTGGACGAGTAAGTGGGCAGGGCAAAGCGTTGCTCCAACTAGCTGTCTGTGGATAAACAAGACCTCCATCTTGTAGTGTGCATTGGAATAGCCCTTGGTGGATCAGCACTTCAGAGGGGACCTTCTCAAGCTCAGATTCTAACGATATACTGGGCAAAAAGTTTCACAGCAATGAATACCGACTGAAGGTAATACACATTTGAAGGATAGCTTGAAGTACCAAAAAATAGATCGATAATTCTCAGGCTCCTTATGGTTATCATTGTTTTCATCCTTATGAAAGAGCATTTGCTACTGGTTCGTACTCAGAATTAATTGTATGAAAAAACACTAGGTCGTAGCGACGTAGATGAACGGTGACCCGTACCCAGGTTAACTATCACCCTCCCACAAAGAAGCGCCCCCCCCTCCGTTAGAGGCATTCTGAGTTTCTTCATTTACGGACCATACGGAACGTGAGAATTTTGTCGGCTACAATAGCTTTCAACCAAAGCAAGTCTGCTGCAGGCGAAGGATTGTTTTTTGGGATGGCAGCTACGTGAGAAATTCAGACGATACGGGAATAACGACAGCAATGCTAGTATGAATCCTCACCATTCTCAACTCAGCCGCTTATCACATACACGAGAGGTTGCAAAAAAAGCAAATCTGTACGACACCTGATCTCTCATGATATGACCAGACATCTGAATGAAAATGAGTGGTAAGCAATAGATCAGATGCGATTCATTGGAGCGGAACTATGGACGGGTGGAAATGAAGATAGCTATTGTAAAAGGCAGCGAATATGAAAGTCTTCAACACGGAAGTCTACGGAGGGCTCCCTTGTGTCTATGTTAGTCTACCATCTTTCTAATGTTTGTGCAGCGAAGTGAACTCAAAGTGTTAACTAATTTGCATACCAGTTTGGTTTGCTTGGAGTCTGCCCTCAATGTCAACTGGGTCTGTCGTTTACGGTATTCTCCAACTGAATGCGCTCCGCAAAGGATGTCATTTGTTTCATTTGGTACAATATTTTGAGACATTTCAGTATTTTTTCATGGAGAAAAGTGCTAATAAGCTGGCTGAGAACCATCCAACATCCCACGGCTGGTCGCACCATTGTTTGAGTTGGTAACATCACAAACGGGAGATTCAGCTGGGTTCCAGGTGAGTCTCTCGCAAAACCAGATTGATCTGCAAATGAGTGTATTTATCGCAATCAATCCAATTTAGGTTGACGGAAACTCGGGGACTGCGCCTACCTGATGAGCCCCAAGAAGGGCGAAACCGGTCGTGGGCTGTCGAGCAGTTTTCAGCAACCTTATGAGTAGTGAATTACGCATATACATTCTCGGAGTTCTTCAGGTAGGGACAACTCCCGAGTTTCCGTCAAACTTACGTTCCACTCAAACCCAAGAAAGGCTATGAATATGCACCCCGGAACGTATCATACGTGGAGAGAATGTGGTAAAATGCAGCTGAAGTACACATATCATACGGTTTGCTGAACAGAGAGTAGTAAACAACGTGAAACAAACGATTATCAAACGCAAAACCGATGGTTGCAAAACAAGTGTGCATAAAAATCAACTGTTTTCTTTTGGTTTTGGTTTTTCTACGTCAGAATTACTCTTGATCTCCTATTTGTTTTGCAGATTGACATTACCGCACTGAATCCGCAGGAATGGACACTGAATCAGATTTGGTTTCAAGGTCGTACGTACACCAAGGTCACCGAAATGTTGGATCTGCACAAGACCGGGTCGTTACCTATTGTCCCACAACCGTTTGTCGATCTATATCCACAGCAGATGCGGTATGGCCCTGGGCAGATCCGAAAAGATGGAAACGGGGCTGGCCTTCCTGTAAACGCAGCCATTTTACCGACTTCCTTCTTCACCTCGGCTACCTCAGGCTTCAAGCGAAGGCAGCAGTCTCAGTCTGAATCAGACAATCCAGCCAAGCCTGCCCCTGAACAGAAATCATCTTCACCTTTGTTTGGTTATAATAGGATACAGATAGCCGGTCGGCGAGTGAGGTATCAGTCCTGGGATTTCCATCTAACTCTTCGCAAGGAGACAGGACTGCGTGTTTATGGAGTATATTTTGCTGGACACAGTATAGTCGCCGAAGCTGGCCTAGATGAGACAGTTACCTCTTATTGGGGCTATTCACCCTTTATGCGAGCCATGACTTCCCTTGAGTCTATGTATGGGGTCGGTGCAATGTCTTCAGAACTGAGTCCAGGAATTGACTGTCCAAAAGAGGCTGTTTACTTGCCTGTGCAGCTCGTTCTGTCTGGAGAATCTGGACCCAAAGTGCTGAAGCATGGGATATGTCTGTTCGAGTGGCTTGTTCAACCTCCTGGAGGCCCACTGAGAAGACATTTTGAATTTCCAGGTGACCGCCCAGAAGCGTCGGGGGGCTCGGAAACCACAGAACACACTAATTTCGCTTTCGGCACGCCTTCACGCGCCCTCGTTGTACGCTCAATCGCCAGCATATTCAACTATGATTATATTTTTGATATTGTGTTCCATGCTTCTGGAGTGATTGAATTTTCGGTTACCCCAACGGGTTATATTCATGTGGATACCGTGCCTCCGAATTTGTTTTCTTACCCCTCAAATCAGAGTTGGCACGAAAAAAGTGCTTTTGGCTTTGTTTCCAACACAATGCCACTTTACTTTGTGGCGCATCAACATTTATTTCACTACAAAATCGATATTGATCTTCGGAGCTCTCGAAATTTTTTAAAAGTAATCGATGTTCATGGTCCGACGAACCACCCAGGTTCCCCTGTCTCTGCACCACCAACTTTGTGGATGTCCAGTCGAATAGCACGGAGTGAACGGGAGGCTCGATTCCATACTCAGTTTGAGTACCCAAAACAATACTTAGTCTGTGAAACTCAGCGTGAAGAGAAACTGGAAAATCCACAATGTGTTGGTTTGATCAACAAAGGAGCCATTATTACGCTGGCAAGTCATGAGCATACGAGATCATATGCTTGGTCCAGGTCGGTTCCCATGAGTTTCTTTTCCCATCGTGTAGTTTCGAATCTATTGATCATTCATTGCTCTGAATAGGCGCCATTCAAAATGAATCCAAATGAATCCCTCGTATCCGGTCCTTTAACACAGATTAAATCTGGTAGTGGCAAGGACTAATTTGTTTTTTTGTTTTAATTGATTCCGCACCAGGCAACTTCTTTTTCCTCTCACGTGTGGCACTGTTTTCTATCGGTCCCTAGGGAATCACCGTGAGTCCCCATAAATTAACCATATCATATCCATCCAGCAGTTTCGTCTGACTTGTATCTGCGCCCCATCAGGTACAACTTAGGCCATAAAGATTGCCAGCCACAGTAGATTTTCTGCTCAGTATTGTCAGGGGAACTGTCCAATGAGAGAAGAATTAGCTGTCATGGTCTTTGGGTGTGTGTTGGCAAAGTATATGGCCCTTGGAGGGTTCGCCACCCCATGTCCTACCGACAATCAGGTTCACACACACACACACCAGCTTGCTATCCCACTTTCCCCACCAGTTCAAGGGATTTTTACGCAGTCGACCACCACGTTGCCCACACTGCTCCTTCGGCCTTGTTGCACTCCAAAGCTACATTTTGCAGGAGATGTGCTTCAAGTCCCCAAACCACGACCTCGTTCAAAACGTTCTTTTTACAAGTAGAGCCTTTCCTCACACTGTTTTTCCACTTTTTTTATGACCAAAGTATTCCCAACTCATTCATCCGCAAACAGTTGCCACGTTTGGCTAAATTTACCTTTTGGCCAAAGTAACCGATACATGATTGTTGACTTTGTTACTCTCCAAGTCACATATTTTCCAGTCGAAATCTATTGCTGTTTATTTCATTCTTGGCGAACTCAAAGTCTACAGCTCAGAACGGATTAGTTATTGAATCGTAGCCGACCAATCTGGCTTCGTGGCTGTGTGCTAATTTCTCACAATTATTTGTTTTTTTCGGCCAAATTTTCTTACCTTTTTTGCTCGCTTATCGAACCGTAGTGCTGGACACACTAAAAACCCCGCGCATCTTCCTTATGCCAGTATAACCTTACGTATAAGGCTGATGAATTTCTGGACAAGTCACTATCAGTTTTGCCCTTCCTAATATTCATCAGATAGACTTTGCCTCCGAATTTAGCTAAATTTTTCATCGATATCTCTCCCTTTGTCCCTAAGTATCACCTAGATCCTGTGATCAAAAATAACATTGGTCCTCAGGTATATATTCTTCCACCTTGTCTATTGTGGCATCGCTCTCCGGTCACCTCACCTGATGTACATCAGATCCCTGCCTTCTAAATTATTTAATATCTGCCAGCAGATTCACAAAAGTCTTTGTAGGAGGCGACTTACACAAGTGTACTCACCACTTTACCAAACTGAGTATACATTCCCTCGGAGTTGTTCCACTATGCTTGTTCCCGTGTCGGTACCCGGAAAAGTCGCTGGTACAAAAGTTGACCTGATCATCCACCCGAATCACATGCAATGTCACGGTCAAGATGACAAAAGACATTCACCATTCAATCAGGACGGTGCTTACCGAAGGTTTTTTCTTCTGAAGTTTACCAAAAGCAGTCAAGTTTAACTCCTTGTTTACCTTCGGTTCCTATCGCTTACGGTGCGAAAAACTTACACCTTCGTAAATCACTTTTCTCCTTCTGTTTACCGCCCATCACCGCATTTTCAGTCACAAAAAACGTTCATGCAGAGCGTTAGTCACCATTTTCATTCACTGGACATTTTTATAGATTTTGGCTCTGATCGATTTTTTCCATCAGCACCAGCCATCATGGCAGGTCATTCCAATCAGGACTCTATCTGTGGGTTACTCTCCAGACTGGTCTAAACTAACTCGAGATCTCTCTATTCCCAAGCGTGGGTTCCACTAATGCCCCCATTACATCTGGTCTCGTTTGTCTCACTTCCATTGTGTCCAAGATGTTTGGAAACTCTCCTGGTCAGGCAATTTCTGAGTCGCAGACAGGGCGCTAGTCTGTCGACACTAGTTCAAACGCAACTGCTCCACAGACATGTGTGTTGTGCCGCTGGTATTCCTGGCCTGTCTCCTTGGTCCAGTCGTCCTGGTATTTATTTGGGAAAACAAAAACAGTACCAGTTGATTATTCTAATACCATTGTTTGAAAGTGGTGTGCAGATGTCCCCCTCCCCCAATTACAAGCGTACGGCCTGAACCCAAAAATCATCAGTTGGACTGTCACTTTCTTGAGATTCCGGTCAATGTGTGGGCACTTCGGCAGAGTAGGCTTGACGGCCTGTTGCAGCAACGCAAAGATAGTTCGTGGCTGTGATAGTTTCACACCTCATTTTTATGGATACAAAAGTCCCTTTTTTAGGTTTCCTTCAACATTCAGGCTACCGTATACCATCCCACGCTCTACTGCTTTTCGGATACCAAAAACAACTTTCTACCGATCTCGATTCGCTAATACCAAATGCTGTAGGGAATCCGAAGCACTCCGTATTTTCACATCAGTTTTCCACTTTCCTTCAGACACACTGATTCTACTCAGGCCACCTTTTGTTACCCGCACTCCCTTACGTCATATCGTGGGCTCGAACACCTCGGAAAAACTCCATTGGTTCACTCAACTTTACAAGAAGTTGTTTTCTTCTCGACCAAGGGCAATTGCTTCACAAAGTCCTATCTGTCTATCTGTTACATCTGACTGTTGTCCCCGCTCCAGTGCCTTAGCGCCGAAAAAACTCCCGATAAGGAACACAACAACTTTGCAACAAGCGACCGCCAAGTTACGAAGCCTCGCGCTATTTAAATGGCACTTTTTGACCTTGATCCAGGCTGTCTGATCGTCCATTTGGTGAACACCCACATACATCGACCGTGCTTCTATGAAATGCCTGAACACTGATCATAGTCGGTCAGGCTTCTGCGGCGTGTCTGAACACTCATCGGCTTTTGCTGAATTGATTGAGTGATTGACTGACCTGGATGCTTGCCTGCTTCTCTATAGAGATTTTGGTGGAGTTTTAGGGTCTCAGTAGGTTTCGAACATTCTGGGGTTATTTCCATGTTCACCGTATCTCATATACGAGTGTAATTTACGAACTTGGGGTCCTTCCGTCTGCGCCGTTCAAACTGATTTGCACAGCAATGCAGCATGCAACTGAAAATCGGAAATTCATAGGGCAGAATCATAGACCATAGTCAGGAGGACCAGAGTAGAGGTGCCGATACAAGCAGGTCCATTTGTATACCAAGTCCCAGTGCTTACCTGTACACAGTCACCGCCTTAATGAGCGTCATTCAGCAGACCCCATGAGTTTTCTGGCTTATTAGAAATAAGAGTTACTGTTAGCAGCTAATCGGAGTGCATTAAGTGACTGGCCATCAAGGCTGCTGGACTGTAAGACCTCGGATGAGTATTTTTCACAACATAAATTCACCATACTATAAGTCAATGATTGAATAGACTTTGAGTTGGAGACTATTTCTTGCCAGAATTTTATTGGTTTATCCCTCGTGCACAACATCTGCCACAGCCGTTCAACATGAGCAGTTTGCCTGAGTGCGCCTTTGGAATCTTTTGGATACACCCGGTTGTAATGTTCCCCTTATGCGGGACAATATGTATCCGCTTTGGGTGCGTCATTTGACTTGTGCGGGCTACCAGACCGTCTTTAGCGCACGTTCTGAGTTCAGACTATGCAGATTTTGCCGTATGATTGGAGCATTACGGGATACTAGTTGGACATGAGGACTACCTCACATATTTACCCTCCGTCATGTTCATATTGGATGCGTATATACGGTTCAGGACAAGCCGCACGTACTCGGTTCTATCGATTTATTTCAACGCAATAGACAAACCGCAGAACGGATGCCAGCCTACCACGTGACAAATGATGAAGAGTGAACGTCTCTGTTGTTATCACTTTTACCAAAGTAAGCGGATAGGGTATTTATTACACTGCGAAACGGAACTCCAAAAGTTCTTGTTTGTTCTAGGTGCCTTCGTGATTAACTACCACTCAAGCTGAACTGTTTCGGGCTTGGCTGCTTTCAAAAAGCAGCCAACAGCTTAGCGATCATTTCAGTTCTATCGGATGAGAGTTGAAAGTACTTTGGCGCTGTTCTGTTCGGACATTTTTACGATCAACTGAGTGGCTTGTAGTCCCTTCTGTGAGTCCACCAAGAAACAATGGACTTTTTCGCGAAATACAAGCAAATTTTTTTGCGAGAGACTCACCTGGAACCCAACTGATACTCTCGTTTGTGATGTTTCCAGACAACTGAATGTGCTGCACCAGGCCGCCTCATGTTTCAGTTGCCACAATACATGTATATTCGTAGTGCACTACTCATAAGGTTGCTGAAAATTCCTCGACTTTTTCGTTCCGATGTTTCACGTAAAGCTGAGAGTAGACTGTTGCTAAAGTCTCACCTCTTGGTGTTCTGCCACTCCTTATACAAATATATCTTCCAATTAATGTTTCAACGGGTGAGCTTGGTCGATCGACCTCCACGAATATGTCCGCTAACGTGATCTACCGATTACATTGTCGAAATAGAGGACATTTTATCAGTCGCCCATAAACTTAAAACAGAGTTTACTATATCTTACTGAGGGAGATGGCTGCAAGCTTTTGAACTGCGTGGTTTTTTTATTTCCGACTTGTCAGGTCCCGTTACCTAGAGATTCTCACATCGTATCCACACAGGCATGGTTGTCCCGCTTTCCCTATCTTAGTCAAGGGAGAACGGCTCTACCACGGTCTAACTCAGCAGTTAAGGATGGTCCTCGAATTTGTTCGGTTAGACAGACAGCTCGTTTATCAATACCTTGGTGTTGACATATATAAATCGTATAGTAAAATNTGGAGTTTTAGGGTCTCAGTAGGTTTCGAACATTCTGGGGTTATTTCCATGTTCACCGTATCTCATATACGAGTGTAATTTACGAACTTGGGGTCCTTCCGTCTGCGCCGTTCAAACTGATTTGCACAGCAATGCAGCATGCAACTGAAAATCGGAAATTCATAGGGCAGAATCATAGACCATAGTCAGGAGGACCAGAGTAGAGGTGCCGATACAAGCAGGTCCATTTGTATACCAAGTCCCAGTGCTTACCTGTACACAGTCACCGCCTTAATGAGCGCCATTCAACAGACCCCATGAGTTTTCCTGGCTTATTCGAAATAAGAGTTACTGTTAAGCAGCTAATCGGAGTGCATTAAGTGGCTGGCCATCAAGGCTGCTGGACTGTAAGACCTCGGATGAGTATTTTTCACAACATAAATTCACCATACTATAAGTCAATGATTGAATAGACTTTGAGTTGGAGACTATTTCTTGCCAGAATTTTATTGGTTTATCCCTCGTGCACAACATCTGCCACAGCCGTTCAACATGAGCAGTTTGCCTGAGTGCGCCTTTGGAATCTTTTGGATACACCCGGTTGTAATGTTCCCCTTATGCGGGACAATATGTATCCGCTTTGGGTGTGTCTCCTGACATGTGCGGGCTACCAGACCGTCTTTAGCGCACGTTCTGAGTTCAGACTATGCAGATTTTGCCGTATGATTGGAGCATTACGGGATACTAGTTGGACATGAGGACTACCTCACATATTTACCCTCCGTCATGTTCATATTGGATGCGTATATACGGTTCAGGACAAGCCGCACGTACTCGGTTCTATCGATTTATTTCAACGCAATAGACAAACCGCAGAACGGATGCCAGCCTACCACTTGACAAATGATGAAGAGTGAACGTCTCTGTTGTTATCACTTTTACCAAAGTAAGCGGATAGGGTATTTATTACACTGCGAAACGGAACTCCAAAAGTTCTTGTTTGTTCTAGGTGCCTTCGTGATTAACTACCACTCAAGCTGAACTGTTTCGGCCTTGGCTGCTTTCAAAAAGCAGCCAACAGCTTAGCGATCATTTCAGTTCTATCGGATGAGAGTTGAAAGTACTTTGGCGCTGTTCTGTTCGGACATTTTTACGATCAACTGAGTGGCTTGTAGTCCCTTCTGTGAGTCCACCAAGAAACAATGAACTTTTTCGCAAATACAAGCAAATTTTTTTTGAGAGACTCACCTGGAACCCAACTGATACTCTCGTTTGTGATGTTTCCAGACAACTGAATGTGCTGCACCAGGCCGCCTCATGTTTCAGTTGCCACAATACATGTATATTCGTAGTGCACTACTCATAAGGTTGCTGAAAGTTCCTCGACTTTTTCGTCTCAGTGTTTCATGTAAAGCTGAGAGTAGACTGATGCTAAAGTCTCACCTCTTGGTGTTCTGCCATTGCTTAGACAAATATATCTTTCAACGGGTGAGCTTGGTTGATCGACCTCCACGAATATGTCCGCTAACGGGATCTACCGATTACATTGTCGAAATAGAGGGTATTTTATCAGTCGCCCGTAAACTCAAAACAGAGTTCACTATATCTAACTGAAGGAGTTGGCTGCAAGCTTTTAAACTGCATAGTTTTATTTCCGACTGGCATTGTCTTGTCCTGTTACCTAGAGATTCTCACGTTGTATCCACACAGACATGGTCGTCCCGCTTTTCCCAGCTTAGTCAAGGGGGAACGGCTTTACCACGGTCCAACTCAGCAGCTAAGGATGATCCTCGAAATTATTCGGTTAGACAGACAGCTCGTTTATCAACATCTTGGAGTTGACATATATAAATCGTATAGTAAAATTTGCTCCTTTTATCTCGGTCAGCTATTCACTAATATTATACTATAGGAAAACACTGAATTTTTCGCAGATTTTCTAGACTACCCTAACAGCAAACTCGAGTGAATTAAAAAAAAGCATTTCGCTGTGCATAAAAATTTGAATTTTAATTGTAATGATCAACTTATCATCAGCTTGATGAACTTGTAATAGGGGGCCCCCTGAACCCAGCACTGGCCACCTTATTCTTGCCAAAGTTTGGAACTGAGATGATGCAGCTGATTGCTTGAGTGAACGATATGGTTGTGCGTAGAAGAACATTGGTGGGGGAGATTTTCATCAACCGAAGCACTCCACACAAGCACACCTCAGATTTGTATACAGAGTCTAAAAGTTCAAGTCCATTGCTGTTTTGGGTACTTCGGACATCAAACTGTAAACAAGGGAGGTCAGTCGCTAGGTCGACCTTGAATCTACCTGATTAGGTTGGTGCCATCTTCCAGCCTGGAGAACTGTTGCGTTATTCATTTGCCGGAGTCCGAAATGTCTGCATGCATGGAACACGGTACAAGCTGAATGATAGGCAATTGTGCAGCTACTAAGAATGAACAACTGTTCTGGGGAGTTCTGTTTACAGCACATTTTGGTATTCTCCTCCAGCTAAGGTAAGCAGATCAACACCGAGGAAGTATGTATCACAGTATCACATATATCACATAAAAAAGGGCTGCCTCCTAAACCCCGTGATTGTTGGTCACAAGCAAACCATTCACATTGCACTAAGGAGACTGTTATTCCAAACTAGGAATATGTTGTTTGTGTCCGCCAAAAAGCATCAACAGATACTCTGTACCTCAAATAATTGTATTTATTGATCAAAGTGCGGTGCATCTGGATGTCCACATATACGTTAGTTGGGCTAGGCTACTGACGGCAGATAGCCAGACAGCTAATTAACTCTGGTCATCTAACTAACAAAAACTCACCTTCCAAATATGTCATGTCTTGGACTCCATTTGTGCACCCTTTGCGATGGGACTCTTTAGATGAGACCGATGTTCGTACCACAGTGCTAAACTGTCCAGCCACCCTGCTCTCTCTTCGGAGTTTCCAACTGCATGTAGCAAGCCCATGTCTATGTTTCACAAGTCAGATTTTGGAAGAGTTGGTACCACCTCATGGATACTGCCTTCTGATATCTTCGTTCATACCATGTAGCCCTTCGTTTTATCGCCTCTACGCTGAAAAATATTCCCCTAAACCACGGTCAGAGGTTCTTCTCATAACACGGCCTGATCGTTCTCACAGCCGCTCCTTTCTAGTTTACTCAAATGACTGCTGTCTGGGTCTCCACAGCATATACTTACCCTCCTATATTGCATAACATATCACGATCAACTTATCACGTTTGTACGCATACCTCCAACGCCGTCATTTCGTTTGGAAAGTTTGACACTGGGTTACAAACTGTAATGATGGTAACACGAACAATAGGGTTGGTTGACGAAGATAGAATTAACATGTGTGTTTTCAAAGACACGCTATTCCGAGGAACACATTCATCTACTGACTGTTCTTTAGAATAGTCCGCTTGACGGATAGGCTATGAACCCAGGGGGACCGGAGAAAGTCCTGATCTCCCTAGTTTTCATTGTAGTCATTTAGGGCGCCAGTAGACAAGGTCAGATCAATGAGATGTGGTCACATCGAAATGACCCAGATAGCTGAATGATTGGATGGTGATGCTGTTATCCCGAAGCAAAGATGGCGATGGCCAGGTACAACAGGTTTTACTGCACTACCCCCTGGGCTGAGAACTAACTGCCGGATGTTTGCTCGGTTAATACATTCCTTCACGTTATTCTCTCTTTCCGGGTGAGGAAAACCCCGTACGTCTGCAAGCAAACAGGCTGATTTCTCCGAGGGAACCTGACAGCAAAACCTGGCAAGATATCCTGCCGATGAGAGCCACCCTAGTAATCCGACCACATCGTATTGCCATGCGTACAGTATTCAGTGGATGTCGGTGCGCAACGCATTTTCTTGTTCATATTTCCAGATATCAGCTTGTTGTGACCCGACAACACGACTCGGAGCCGTATGCATCTTCCATTTTCAACGGCGTTGATCTGACTTCGCCCGAGGTGGATTTTGAAGCTTTCAGCTTGGACAACGAGAGCATCTACAATGAGGTAGGTGATAGCCAAACAGATTCGGTTTGATCCACTCTAAGATGAGCAACAACAGGTACACTGTGACGATTTTGTATTGATCGATTAGTTCTGAATAGTATGTATCTTCGGATTACTGACCTCAAATATTTCATGAATTTTTCCTGTTAATTATAGAAACCCCGGCATGACAAGGTATGTTTTTGATTGCTGAAAGCTCTTCGCTAGTTAGGCAAAGAAGAGATTGCTCTCTGCAGTGAATACGGTACGTCAACGAGAAGCTTTGATTCGATGTAGTTCGATACAACTACGTATTGTCAGGATTGTACAGAATCCTGTCGATGGAGTTCCGTTCATTCTCGCCATTAGCAAGTAGCGCGAAGACCTCTGAACAAGTTGAGTTTTCCAATACGGGGTTTTGTTCTGTCACAGTCGGCAATTCCATTAGATTGGTCCAAGCTAGTGTGGGACAGGCGGCGGAACAAAACGAATTCAGGAAACATCAAGGAGGCATGCGGGTGCAAACGCTTTGCCAAGGAAGAAGCTGTTCCCTTGCTGGGGAACTCCTAACAGGAAGCCAAAAAAGAAAGGGCACGTTCTTCTCTATGTCCCTCTGTTCAAAGACAGGTTTCATTGCATAAAACACAAGATCACCCCGACAAGATTGTCATATAAGTAGTGAGGATTCTATGCGTTGAATATAGGCCTATAAACATGGTCGTTGCAAGAGACAAAACAGATCGATAAACCTGAACATTACACCAGATCCAAATTCTTTTGAAACAACTACGCGGAAGCACTCAGGGACACTGTTCGTACAATACTTCCAAAGTTAGCAGTGACCACCTACTCAAAATAAATAGACGCGGTACGGAATGAGCAGGACCTAGGAGCCTGAAAGTGCATACTCATCGTTAGATTGATCAGAAGCTTTACATTAATCGATGAAATCACGCGCGGCAAATGCAAATGTGATCTTTTTCCTGACGGTGGTGGCACAGATGATTTTGAAGAGTAATAATCTGGGGGAAGCATATAGTTTGTCAATAACCGTTCAGCTGTAACACTCTTTCGGGACATAGCTGCCGTGCCACCTGAAAGAAGAATGATACCCAAGATACTGTCAAGTTAACGAAGCCTAGACAGGAATAGCCGAGATGCCAGGCGTGGGTTCGAACCACGGACCTTCCGGTCAGTCGGTACGCTTATTAACCACTGATCTACCCTGAAATCATGGGGCATGTTCGAACGGATTGTTCTAGTCTGCTTGAGTTCAAAACAAACAGGAAAGTTTTCTTTTGACGAATAGTCTATTATGTAACACTTTCATCGTACCAACATAATCATTGATTGGCTGCCTGAGCTTAGCTCAGCGTAAAATAGCCAAGGATCCATTTCTGTTCGTCAGCGTATGCGCTTTCCATTACTGGTCACTGTTCTTTGTTGCCCGTGTTCACAGCGTTGATGTTCTCACCTAGGCTTTGATCGAATTGTAGATATTCGTTTGAAAATACCATAATGTGCAACATGTTTTGATAAGTTTTGGGCGTGACATACTAAAGTCTAAGTATGCGCACACAGCACATAGCGTTAACTCCCCCCGAACGCTAGTCAGTTCACCTCAGTTGTTTGGTGTTGACTGAGTTACTGCGTGATGACTGCTCAGATAGAGAAGTCGTACTACAAATTCCGACCGCCTCTGCCTTCGATAATATACTGTCGGTCATTTGGGCTCTCAATACCAGTTGGCCACACACACTACTCGTAAGGTTGCTGAAAACTGTTCGCCAGTCCACGGTCGGTTTTCCCTTCCAGGGGCTCATCAGGTAGACACAGTCCCTTAATTTCCGTCAATCTAAAATGCACGAACTTTGCCAACTTCATTTATTTGCACACCAATATGGTTCTCACGTAAGACCCGACCGAAATCCTACTGAATCACAAACGAGAGATTCAGCCAATTCGTTTGAACAACGAAGGAACAGAAGTAAATGAGTTGTAATCTAGTGTGTTGGCTTGTGATGAAAAAGCAATTTCATTCGTACTCCTCTAGGTTGTGGTACAATTGAAGTCAATGCCTCGGTTTGTCTCTTGTCTTGACAAATGTTAGCGAGACCTGCCAAACAACGGTTGAACGAGCAACGTAATTGACTGATGGAATCACTGCCATGTGGGCAAGCGACATCTGGCTGTCGTACTGACTACTGAAAGGAGAGAAAAACGTGTATCATTGATAGTCACCCGGCTGATACTGGGGCGTAAGAAGGCTTCCTGGTCTTTCGCGTTCTTTTAGCCGTTACATAAGCAAGACCATACGAAAGACTGGTTCGAAACGGACCAAACGACACCTTTGTTTGTGATCAAATGATTATCTTCTGTTTTGTGGATCAAGGTGTATTGGTTGTGTTTGAACATTTAAATTGGCTGTTAAACAGGTGCTTGCTCTGGTGGTAGTGTAAAGGGGACAGCTGTTCGCCGCGAAGTCGTTTATTAGCAAACACCAACTAAACAGTTACAAACTATTGGACAGGAAAGTAATAGTCTTACATGAACCTTATTTAAAAAAACTGAACATCCTCTTGAACTTTTGTGGATATTCAATGACTACCACGCAGTTGTAAATGAAAGCTGCACGGCAGTTTCACAAGTTCCGTACTAAACTCCATCTTCCATTAGACGCGAGGCGGAGTTACGAGCGAGCAACATACTACTCGCATGCCTAATCAGTAGTATCCGCCGTTACTATAGTAGTCCGTGAAGAATAAATGTATTTTAATCCGTAAAGCCCATGAGTGGCTATGTTTGCGGCTGAAGTTTTAGTGGACCAAAAACCGGACCAAAATGTCCTTTTACCCATGTGTTCTTTTCGTTTCTAAGCAGTTTAGTTTTTCGGCTGGTAGCTAGTAAAGAGATTTGTGCCTATATACATAACTTTTGCAGGGCAGGTAATTGCTGCGTTTGGCTATAAAGTCAATAGACACGTTCACATAGGTTGGAGACATATATAGCATCAAAATGACTGAATGAATCCATAGTTCCACACAGAACTCTTACATCCTTAGATCCGAATGAAACGTGCCCGGTCTGTTTGAGTACTGCATAGTCTGATATGGTCTTTGAACGCCCAAACGGAGCCTCCGTTTCATGAATATTTAAGTATCGGTTGTGTCTCTGCATAAGTATTGTCGAACCGCGTGAGTTGCAACCTGTGTTGGGTACTTTTTTTGTTTATAAAAAAGAACTGGAGGTTTAACAATTCCGGTCCAAGCAGTATACGGTCGTTTAGACTAGTCCGAAGTTTCGACAACTACTATCCCTTTTCACGAATTTGGTTTTGATAGGACATTTAGTTGTATCCAATTGGATCTCTTTTTTATGATGGCTTAAGTAGAACGAAAGTTCGGGAACTCCGCCTAACTGATGAAACCCAAAAAGGGCAAAACAAGTCATGAGCTATCGAGGAGATCTAAGCACCCGTATAAATATGTGCTGCTGTCCAGCAGAATACTTGGACGAGAGCTGTGCTGTGTGGTTAGGTGACAAAGCATGACGCGGCACCAAAGTAAATCAACGCGACAATGAATGGAGCACATTAGGCGGTGAGGTCATCTGGTGACCCCGCCTGGTGCATGTATGTCGAAGAAACGTCATCACCCATGGAAAAGACTGCTGCAAAACTTTCCATAGACAGAGTAAACTTGTTGTAGCAGTTACGTATAAAAGTTACAGCCAACAGCGTATGTCATAACCCACAAGCAACTTCGCGGCTTGTGCAAAATACAAGAAATGGAGAAATGGATTTCTGAAAATTCGAAATATAAAAGGCCTGAAAATAGCAGGGTTGTATTTGTTCGGTATGAAGATACAGAGTTGTCACCTTGCGCGGGATTATATGGAAGATATTCTCTTCTTTTCGTTTTTTTTTTGCGTTCTCAAACAATCAGATTCTGGTGTCTGGTTGTTGTCCTCTGTTCTCGCTGCGGTCCCGCACTGACGCGGTTCTTCACCACTACAGTGATGGAGGCTGTGCGCCATTTGCTTCCTGTGTAATAAAGTAACAAGTTTCTCCGCCATCTCCTCTTGCCACTGTTTTGCATTTGACGTACCATTGAATACGCAACCTGCTAACCACTAGAAGTTCAACCGAGACCGAACAGGTCGTCATCCAGATTAAGTTGAGTCTTCTTTGAAAGCCAAATTTATGTGCAAATGAGAGCATCTGTGGGACGATCACTGGTCATTATAGGCCTGTTGCCTTCTACCATGTTAAAAGTTATTGTGTTTGTGAAGAGATCGTAACTGACCTGCCTTTTATTCCGCTTACACACCAGCACCTATCCTACGCAGAAAGATTGTATAATCTGTGGCGAGTAAAGGGTGATATCCCTCCCCAATGGCTTCAGTTGCCACAGTGGCTACGCTGTATAGGTCATCCTAGGCGATCCATCGGAGGTGGCCTGGCTGGCTGGCCAGTAGACATAAGTGCACATCCGGTCCAGCGATTCTAGAACAGCTCCGCTTGAACTACTTCGTGTGGTGTCGTACCGCTCTGTGAGAATCCCATGTACGAGCGAATACTTTTCAGCGTTTCATCCACACTGCTGCTTAAGAGTCTGAGCCTAAACAAATATTTTTTCACATAGGCAAGACAAACAGAGCTGTAGGCATCATCGCCACACAATGTCCAGTCTCTAGTTGATCTCACAAGGATTAGATCAATTGTGATGAAAACACATGGGTTCTATGGGTTTCTGTCAAAGTTATTTCGAAAGCAAACAACATTGAAAACAGCTTCCAGCTCTTTGAAAATGGGATTGGTTTTCAGTGATGTACAGGGCTGCAACGGCATTCGGTTTGCGTGATGCGCTGCAAAGAGACGCGAAGCCCAAATATGTAGGAAACCAAATCACGTTCTTCAAGAAGGAGGAAACCTGTCGCTGCCTGTCAAAGAGTTTCCAACAACCTGGTTATTAGGTTAGTGCATATAAAGACCTTGAACTACGGCTATATAATGAGGACAATTTTACTGAGCCAGCGAGTCAGCAAGATCCACTGCCTGGATACGCTCGGTTAGGTTCGATCCCCCAAGTTAGACCAGGATTATCGGTCCTAGTTCAGATTCACATAAAATGTACAAGTAGCCTATTTAAAAGTCTAGCGTTAACCAAACGACGAAGTTTGAGGTGATCAGTAGTTACATGTGGTCGGGGGATTTTAGATTCAATTTCACATTACCTTCGTTTGAACACTCACCATTCTGTCCTGGTGAGTCCAAAAGGAGGATGCACTGGACTCGAATTTCGCTCATAAACAGTGCATATTCTTCACCAAATACTCTCATTCGCACATGACTTTGGTTTTGACGGGCGACTCGAATGAATTCAGCCGAACCATTCATTCAGGACAGTCTTCTGCATATTGTTTTTCTGCGTACCCTTCGCATTGCTGATGGCTGAGTTCCAGACATCCTATATGTGAGACTTTCATGCTATCACTACTCCAATAGAAGCACTTGAATTATCGTGTTCACTCTTGAGCGATTTGATTGTTTTACCTGACCCCGTAAATGACGTGGTTTTGTCGATTGACTCTCAAGACTTCCAAGTCAGATAGCGCCACGGGAGCTTGGAAGCTGCTGCACAAGCGTGAATAAGTTCGTCCATTTAGACGTGATAATACACGTGCGTCAAGTACGTACTAGTCGAGTGTTGTTTCCACGTTTGCCTTCCCTGTCATATATCCAAAGTTCAAGCATAGACACAGCAAAGAGCGCGTGCTACTCAGAGCTTTAGTAAGAGCGGAATTCTGCTTCCACGCTTTGGTGTGGGCTTACCAGAATAATTGCACAATGACAATCAGGTCCGAGGGTGCAATTACTACACCATGTGCGCAGGTCGAATTCTGCGTGAAGCAGGAAGTGAGCGCACATTGCGTATGCAAACCCGTTTATCTTGCATCGTCATTACGGCCGTGAAAACTTTCAAACGACAGTAGGATAAACACTATGATTTTTACCAGAATCGTTGTAACGAAACGTTTAGGCGCCGGAAAGAGATGAGACACACTGGGATGTATAGACCAGGTTCTCAGCCAGTTTTATTGGCTGCTCAGGTAGCTGGCGCCATTCCAGTGCAGTCTAGCTTGTTACGCTAAAGGACGACATTTCCTTTGACTTGTCTGGCTGCGGAACGTACAATTCAAAATTAATTGCTTAATCGATTTTGACTCCAGACCATTAGAGAAGCGGCTCCTAAAAGTGAAGTTAGTCTTTCTGGTTTCTTATTACTCTAGATGACAGTGTTTAATCAAATATTCAAAGCAAGACTTTCATGTCAAACCGCTTTATCACTGAAAAAGTGAATTTCAGCGTTTACACTGATGAATCACACTATAACAAAGAACGATTCATGTAACAATTCATGTAACCACCTCCAAATTTACTTGCGATCAATATAACTAAGCATTCGCGACAAACACAAGTAGTGGCAACTGTTTATTCGTATCTGGACTGCGTACGTATTAGGTGGGCTGGCAAGTTAGTGACGGGACAGCGTTTAGTGTAAGGGACGTAATACACTACTCATGAAAACAAATTGCACGAAATTAGCGAACTACACTCATTTGTAAACTGTTATGTCTGCTGATTCGAAAACCTGTTGTATCTGACTGCTGACCCGCTCCAGTGCCTAATGCCGAAAAAAAGACTCGCAGAGGGGAACACAACAGCTATATTCCGAACAAGCGAGTGCGAGAGCGTGAGTGCGTGCGAGTGCGAGAATACAACGGTCTCAAGCTAGTTATTGGAGGGACTGTCTAACTTGGTCCAATGCTGACGCACGCGGTCTGGCCTTGGTACACGACTGCGACGGGCTGTGTATTGCGGGGGCGTGGTCTGAGCTTGATCAACGCTGACTCGCGTTGCCTGGGTTTGATACAAGGCTGTGAGGCGCTGTATATTGAGGGGGCGTTGTCTGTCTGGTCAACATCTAGCAGAGCTGAGGGTTTCAGTAGATTTCGGGCATTCAGTGGTTGCTTTCAGGAATATTCACTAAGCATGTCCAAATTGCGGGTCAACTACTCAGTCCTTGCTAATTTCTGAAGATTTTCGAACAACGTGATTTGCCATTTGGTTTGTTCTTAACGGCTTGAATAAACTGAAAGTGCGAGGTTTTTTTCAACTACTCAGCATCCTTGTAGAGTCGTCGACAAGTGAACAAAATTACGATTTGTAGGTTGGAAAATAACTCTCCATGAAATAAAAAATTCCGAGAATACCCCCCGAAGACATTGAAATTGACAGCGTATCTCCAGATCACTGATGGGTAAGAGTAACAACACAATCATTCTTGTTGGTTTTTGAGGTTTCATTTTACAACTGGATGCGTCCAAACGGTTATCACCGAACCGAACGCATCCGATAGTTAATTAGCTTAGCCGCATTCAGGATTTTCAATCGCCCGCCTAATTATCAGCACAGTGAGAAGTTGTTCTTCATGTTCCTCTTTCAGGACATTGTGCTTTGGCTCACCGTTGGTAACATTCATCTGCCAAGACACGAGGATCTTCCAAACACCGTGACCAGCGGCGGTCGTCTGTCATTTTTCGTTCAACCACACAACCTGTTCAAGCACAGCCCAGATGCCTACAGTTGTGACCGAGTATATACCAATACGGTAAGAACAAACCCTTTAAACAGCTAACTCGTTATAAAAGTGTTTTACCCCTGTTTTAACTGACATCCACCATCATCAAGTATGATTAAGTAAACTGAGACGTTCTGCGAACAACTCGGTTCGAAAAATGATCTCAGGTGGTCAGCGTCCTCAAAGTGAGCGGGGTTCGATGAGGTTGTTCATAATGCGGTCAAGCGCGGAGCAAGGTTTGAATGCGTTGTGAGCAAACTGTGACATTTTTGTTTGTATCAGCACCTAATACAAGACATTCAAAGGTTCTTTCAAACAGTTTACAAACAAAAAGTACTTTTACTCGGTAATCCGTAGAAAAACGATTATATTTGGTTAAAATCAGTGTTCACTGCACAGGACTTTGTGTACGGCTGGAATTCGCTCCTTCCTCTATGGGTTGACTTTTTTAGAGCTCCAGTGGTCTGACCGAAAAATGCAAGTGCGTTTACACACACATTCATAGTACGCTATGCGTTAAAAGTACTGTGGTTTTTTTAAGCAATCCCCACGGTCGTTTTTTTTGGACCGAATGCACCCATGGGTGATATGCTGCAATCGCATTGCAAATCACGTCCTTCATTAGAGTGTCAAGTAAGCTGTTTGGACGAACTTTAAAAGTTGCTTTTCATAGATTAGGTTAAACGAATGGTCACGAAGGTCTTGCTTATCTAAACTTTCAACAAAAAAGAGGATTTTCTCCAGGTGAAAAACACCTGGAACCGATTGACTAGTCATCGTTTTTTGAGAAAGTTTGATAACACTAAATCTACCGATTGTTTTCTCACAGTTCGTGAACCAAACGCGATCAATACTTGATGCTGCTTTATGCTGAAGAGCACCGTTTCATTCTTATTGGGAATCGCTGCTAATGTGCACCTCAGGAAATTCAAGGGTGTCCCAAACCCGCCACCTTCGAGCTAGTAGTGTGAACACTTAACCAATCAGCCACGAGAGGCCGGTCAGCCGTCTGACTGCTCGTACATATGTGAAGGATTTTATGTGGGGTGAGCGACTGCGCGATAGCCTGTAATGTCCATTTTGAAATCGGACACCATGTGTGATGGCACAACTGCTTCAGTTATACTTTACACTTCTCGCTGATTATTCTGTTCCTCAGAACCCACGTGATAAAGTGCCGATCGTTATTTTACGCAGACTGGCAAGCAACCTTTGCGGTGCACACATCTACACCAGAAGCTGATTGCTGAATGACTGTTTTTCATACTATGGTACTGGGTGCATTGTACTTGGGTAGAGCCTCTGGGGATGAAGTTCCTCGGGGATGTAATGTCTCTTCCCACAGCGGATGAGTTCTAAGGGAAGCCTGCTCAGCTAAGGACCAACAGTTCATTTATTATTGGTAGGTGAATGAAACATTCGTCTGTCTGGTCAGCCGAACATTGATGGCATTGTGCTGTACTCCAGTTCCTAGGAAGTCCCAATGACGTGCCGACTTTTGGGTTCAATTCGACCTTTCCGTACTGACGATTAGAGACTTCGTCGCCACCTGTAGAAACGCGTAACACAGCACTGCTTTCCGTCTATCATTTTATGAATCGGAATTACTTTTATAACAGTGAATCGCCTGTTTGTTTATACCGGGCCTTGGTTGAGGATAAGATGGCGGTGGCTAGTGTTCCAGCAAATGGACTCCCGTTCTGGAGATCGCTGTTATATAACCCCATGTGAATTCCTACAAACGAACGCGATGCACTCAAGTAGTTTCCACAGAGTCGGTCCAATATTCTGCCTCCGGGGTGAGATGATGATAACAAGATATTCGACAACGGCGAGGTTTGTTTTGTTTTTCTCAAGTTGTATGCTTGATATCGGTTACGGTTGTCGAAACGTGCTGTTAGGCTGCCTAATGCTTCATGATTTACTTACTGTGAATGAATCAGTAGTAAAAAACACTTGGTAAACGCCTTCACACCCGAGAAAAAACCACGTGCTTCATGATTTACTTACTGTGAATAAATCAGTAGTAGAAAAACACTTGATAAACGCCTTCACACCCGAGAAAAAACCACCCTAGACACCTCTCTCAAACTGCTAGGTTAGCAGTTTGTTGGGAGTTGGAATGACTCTTTTGAGTTTGGTGCAAATCTTCTTCAAAATACATCAGTAGATCGTTTTTAGGCACTTTGAGACAGAAAACCTTGAGAGAGGGATTCTCATTGAAGCTTTACCAATATAATTCGGACAAACACATTATTTAATAGGTTGCTGAACACTCTTCGACAGTCATTTAACAGTTTTTCTCTTTTGGGGGCTTAGTATACGAGATGAATCTCTCTTTAACATGAAACTACTTTGGAAATTAAAATTCCGCCGTTTTCACTAGACGTGGTGTCCAAACAGTACATTGCTAGGTCCGATGCGAACTCGCGGACTACGCTCACCTGATAAACCCAAGGGATGAACAAAACCGGTCATGTGCTATCGAGTTCTGATAGCTTTATAATAAAATATACTGTAATCACCAGAATATCATGTCATATGGAACATGAGTTTGCATCTGTAATCCATATTCGGTTGAAGAATACAATAAACCAGAGATTGATTTACAGGTGAATGTATTTCATCAGTGATGAGTAGGTATTCGTCCTAAAGAGGCCAGCTGATGGAAACATACAAAATCAGTGTTCCTCCACATGTTTTTGTGGATCAGTTTTTTGTTGAACGAAGTTTGATATTTTGGTCTTTCTTCGCCTTCAGAAAGGATTAATGCAAACCCGTATTGTGTATACCAATCACGCTACTCACGTTCTGTCAATCAAATTTGACTGACGATTCGATCACTCATACAATTACCCAAAAAAATCACGTGTTGTGAATGACACAAGATGAACGGATAATTTCAACCTGTGAGTGTTTTTGGTCAGCATACGTGTTATCAACCGAGTGCCTCATGTCAGTATGTGCCCTCTAGGGACGAACACAGCCTTGATTCGTTCGGTGAGCTGGGCAGTTACGTCCTCAATGGGGTTGAAATCTTCAGTGCGTGTCAGCGATCTTTTCACATTCAGCGTTCAACAGTTTACCCTCGAAACATTACCATTTCATCTGTGTAGAATTTTAGTGGTTAGTCTTAAACAAAATGAAACACGGTTCATAGTATGCACACGCATCATGTGGGCCTTGTTTTAGTTAATCGATAGCTACTGGAGAGGGAAAGGCAATTTTAAGGTGCACGGAATCTAACCGATTCAAGCAGACGAACCAGATGAACTATACTCACCCAGTCGATCAACTGTTTGAAAATGGGGCTTCGATTCAAACATCAAAGGCCCCCCAGGGGATCCTTGCCAGGGAAGCCCCTGATACAAAATCCTCTCATTACACCACAACTCTCCGCAGCAACGGATTCGCATTTAGCCACCATCTTCTTTGTCTCTGTGGTTGTCATCTGCTGCCTTGATTAAATCGATTAATTCAAATGAAGTATATGACCACCATGGTGATTCGCTTTGTTAACTTGCCGATAATTTTGAGTTTGAACAATAGCTGTTGTGTTTCTTTCGGTCAGCTACTTTATCTGAGCGATTAAACTCCTCATTCACGCAGCGGTATACAGAACTACAGCCAAGCGGTGAAGAAGACATGACATGAACGTAAAGGGAGCAACAGCGACACACGCTGATGACACGGCTGATGATTGGTCTGCAACGGCGCACGTATATTTGGCACGTCAAAGTTGTGATTAGCTTAAGTCTAGAAACCGCGCGGAGGTCCTGGACAAATGAAGAAAGGTGTGCGTTTTGGCGAAATATACTCATTTGCAAACCAATTTGGTTTTGCGGGTGACTCACCTGGAACCCAGCTGAATCTCTCGTTTATGATGTTTTTAAGCAACTGAATATGCTGCATCAGGCCGCCTCATTTTTCACTTGGTACAATATTCAAGATATCGCGATACATGTATATACGTAATACACTACTCATAAGGTTGCTGAAAATTCTTCGACAGCCCACGACCGGTTTCGCTCTTGTTGGGGGTAACCAGGTAGGCGCAGTCTCCGACTTGAAAACATTATAAACGCGAGATTCAGCTGGGTTCCAGGTGAGTCACCCGCAAAACCAAATTGGTTTGCAAATGAGTGTATTTCGCCAAAACGCACACCTTTCTTCATTTGTCCAGGACCTCCGCGCGGTTTCTAGACTTAAGCTAATCACAACTTTGACGTGCCAAATATACGTGCGCCGTTGCAGACCAATCATCAGCCGTGTCATCACGGCATCCATATATGAACAAGCCAAAGTTGGTCCAAACGGATAGTCGTCAATGATATCTTGAAGCAAGAACACTTTCTCCCTGTCAATACCGTAAACGATCAGAGTCTATTCATAGGAAAAATAAAACATTGCGGATTTCTGACGGGTTTGTCTCAAGTTTCGCGAAATAATCGCGACTGACGAAAAACCGCAATAATGGATGCAAAGACTGTTTAGCACGAACGAGCCGACAGACGGCGGAGCATGACAGTTGTCGTGAGAAAGCTAAATGCGACATTACCGGCACGTAAGACAGAATAATTTTATGGTCATTTGATGAAAAAATAGTTCGGCTTCCTTTGTATTCCTGATGCAAAACTGTTTTAATAAATCAATTGGTTTTTGGAGCACTGAGAGTACTACATGTGAACAGTTCCCAAAACAAAATAAAGACCGGGTCAGAAAACCGTAGTCAATAGACCTATTTTATCCGAAATATACTATCATAATCAAAGGGCTAATCAGTCGTTTTCACGACTTGACCGCATTCTTCTCAGAAATGAACTTTGAACTTCACGCATCCATCATCTACATTGTTCACCTAGAATAGATGCTCCGGTTTCTCCTTGTTCTTTAAGTTCTATTCAACTCTACCTGAAGTGTACAGATGTTGGGCCGAGGCATAACAGGAATGCTGGTGAGATTAAACAAAACTTGTAATACGACAGTTACTGGAACATATTTCGAGAATTACCATTGTTCATGACAACACGAAGACTGCTAACAACAATTCCGATGGAACAACGCGATTGGTGACCGACCAATTAGTCATTTCATATTGCTTCGTGTCATTCGTCCCCTTGCTTGTTTCAGCTCGAGGAGTGGCTCAAAGGATTTTCAGAACCGAGTTTCTGCCACATAGAAACAGTGCCAACTCTATGAACAAAAAACTAGCTCCCGACAGGTCCTATTCAACGTGGAAATCGCGAAATTCCTGTCTGGCAACCAATACATCCTCGAGATTGAAGCAATATTTGTGTAGCTCGATACTCATTTTAGCTTTATCGATATCTGACTCACCATTACTACTTTTTTCCATATGTAATAATTAGCCTACATAAGTTCCTTTTTACTTGGGATATAGCTGGAAGGAGTAAAAAATTTGAGTTGGATAGAGGTTATCGGCCGTAAACAGTGGTCAGTAAATCGCTTCTGATATTCATTCGCGAGGGCCTAAGCACTGATAGGACCACTCTTAAAAGAAGTTGAGTGGTCACTTATTTAGTTTATTTTATTCAGTCATAATATCTGCATTAAAGTTCAGCTGGTTTATCTTTATCAGTGTATCACATTGTTGGGTGAACTAATGGGAAACCTACGCAAGTTGACGCCAGTTCTCGTAGGAACAAGAGAAAAGAGTGGTGAGTGGCTCTTCAGAAAACTTTACAACAGATCGAAAACTACAGTCCCAATAACTTCTCAATCATCATTTGCTGTAGATGCTAGACATCTTGCCCAGTAATGACAGTGTCAAATGGCCTGTTCATGCTGCCACCAGTAAACGATTGGCTGTGGTTAAACCAATCAGCGATCAAAACACTCATATCGATAAGACACACTGAACTGCATCCCTGTTTGTCATCCAACGTGAAATGATGAGTCATTTGAGACAGATAGATCAGATGCATGCCCAAGACTATGCTCGTTCAGAAACCACGTGACCGTACGGTAGAAACCTTTGAGGACAGAACGAAATGGCAATCAACTCGACCATCCACACGACAGTGTTCGACAAACAGATGCACCTAGAACACTGAACACTGGTATGATTATGAAGTTCCTTCACTAATTCAAACCACAGGCTGTTCAGGTTTTCTACTAAGCCTCTTGGGGTCGACAAACAGATGCACCTAGAACACCGAACACTGGTATGATTATGAAGTTCCTAGTTCAAACCACTAGCTGTTCAGGTTTTCTACTAAGCCTCTTGGTCGGAGGACCATTACAACTTTATCAGAACGAGCAACGACAAGATAAGTTAGGCGTGAAATCTAGTCTCGGTTAGCCTGACTCAATAGAATACAGGCCGTAACGGCCTGGTGTAGTAGCTGGTATACATACGCATTTACGGTACTGAAAAAACTCGAGCTGCTGGGCAAACAAATCAAGTCCAAATTGGGTTTGAGTAGGGGGAACTGATTCTCACGACAGGTCTATTGAGTGAGCCAGTCATATTGTTTAAGTGGTAGTGGTGAGGGTAAGAAGCTGCCTGGAACTACTCGGGTTGTATTTGATGGTAAACACATGCGCCCGATTAGTCGGCCGAATTGAACCAGATGGAGAAACACCTAGAGTTGTGAACGACCTAATGCCGAAGAACCTTGGTTTGCGATCACCCACCCTGTCTAAGGAACTGATGTTGCTCAAAGTTTGGTGGTTATAGGAGTCGACAAAAACAGTGATACAGAAACCCGGGAAAAACATCAGACCCATTAGTGACGACACTTGCATATCTGCAACTGAGCTATCGTAAGCTGTAATGCGGGGACTGTGTAGCAACCTCAAGACATCGGTAGTCTAGATCAATGCGACGGTGTAATTTCTGCAGTAAAAAATAAAACAAAATGAAGTACTTTGTCACAAGGATTACCGGTTGTGTTGTTTTTGAGCCGAGGTGGACAATTAGGTTGGTGGAGAAAGGTTTGCAACCTAACTGCTCAGTGCCACCAATTTTCGCTTAAATAACAAGCAATAATGTCATATAGCTTGACTGGTACTGAGTTGTCGTGGCCTGGATCCACTAGCCTACTCTAACAAGTGGATTTCTGCATCCACCCTAGTTGAATTATTCGCTAAGCCAAGTTCAGCGTGAATGGCGTTCCAGCAGATCTTACGACGGCGGGACCATCGACCAAACTAACGGCTTAGAGCACTGTTGTTGTTGTGTTTCCTCTTCTCGTGGAGTAACTTAGCGAGCGTCCCCTTTGGTCTGCTTCACCAAGTGTTGATTACATGCTACCTAGGTTGTCTCTTCATGTGGGAGCACAGCACCGAAACCCTATCAGAGCACTACGTGTTTTAGGCTTTCAGAAGAGACCAACGTAGTTTGCAGTAAAGCAACATGTGGGTGTCACTGATTTCACCGTAGCCGTTGATCGGACCTGTGTGTGTCTATTTCGTATTTTCACACAAGGCTACAAGGAGACGCCTCTTTCATTGGCCGGCCACCAAATGTCCGTCACATTAATGTTGCTCATCATCGATGAAATTGCCTTACCTGACAACATCTTAATGTTCTTTAAACAGACGGGTACTATGTCAACGAAAGTGGTACATTTGAAAGCGCAGTCGATGGGAGTACTGCTAATCAAAGAAATCCAGATGTCCATTGCACTTGATGGCAAAAACGACAATGCCTGATCTATCCTGGAAAAGAACTCACCATCTACACAACCTTATTACAGCAAGAAATTACAGAAATGCTCATTCGGTACCAGTTCAGCAGTCCTGGTTAAACAAATAAACTGCTTTTCCCCCATGTACTTCCCAGTAGTCCGAGTGCATCGAAAAGGGAAACCAGTGGTGGCCTGCTGAAAGACGCAAATCATTGCTGGTGGCCAAAACGGAAAGCAGTCCCACTTTCGATTCATTCACCAAAGGTCCGATAAGATAAGATCCTCTGCAGTACATTACGCCTGACTGTTTCAGCAATCAATTGAGAGGGGTTTGGTCTAAGACAGAGATTACACACACCTGGGTTTGAGGTAACTTACACCACGTTGATGTATCATTTACAAATACAGCTGGATTGTCGAACAAATTAAACTTTACGACAAGAAGGCAAGCTAGCCTGGACTGTTTTTTTGCCAACAAGGTAACCTTGGATGTCCGCAGATGGACCCTTATTTGTCCGACCAATTGTCTCGAGGCTATTTCAAAATAAGCCGTCAACCAATAATCCACGCTCAGGAACACCGAATCTGTAGAAGTATTAGAACTACACATTTCCACCTCTGACATGTGGCTGAAACCACGGACTTTGTCACTTGTGAATATGGGAACGCGTCCGTGCAATGAGACACACTTTCAAGTTAGCTGGAGTTCTGTCCCGGTTCGCGTTGTCTGTGGGAAATCCGGCAGGTGAGTTTGGGCCTTGTCACCTCAGCTGCACTAAAACACCAAGGCAATGCAATGAAAAAGTTTATAAGGTCGAGGATAAGAGAACGACCAATCTTTGATCTATTTATAGAGATATCCAGGCTGAAAACCCTTCAGTGGCAGGAAAACCTTGCAGGAGAGCAAAAAGCTTACGTCGCCAGATCTCTATAAACTGAATGAAGCTCCTCAAAAAGGTCACAACATAATCTGCTCGGATAGATACACACCGTCATAAAGTCCAACTACCAAACCGATGACACCGTCCCCAACAAGTTGATTTGGAACAGACAAAAACCCGCTCAAGCAAGACCAGCGAGGATATGGTGTTAAATTTCTGCGTCTCAGAAGTCTCTGTCCGCTGCGCCAGTTGTTCATTGGTGTCTTAGAATCCTGTACTGCCGACAGATGAAGGACTGTTAGAATCACTCCGATACCCAACGTTTGTCAACTTCAGGATGCACCGACATGAGTTCCAATTTTGTGTATTCGTTTTGTTGAAAATGCTAGAGCGGTTAATATGGGGCACCAAAGTCTTCGTTGGTCGCTTCCAACGACAATTTGCGTTCAAAACGTGCAGATCTACCAAGAACGTGGTGACCTCTCGCCACCACACAATTTTGGAGGCTTTAGGAGTCGGAAAAAATGATTCTGGGATTTTAGCAGGACAATGAAGTCACATGCGTTGAAAAGAACATCCAAATGTATCGAGACTGTGTTCACACTGTGGTTAGGTAGTCATCTTGAGGGTACTTCATCTCGTCATTCTGGGGAGCCAAATTTTAGGACAACAGCGACGAAACCAACCTTTGACGAACGGCGAGTGGAGCACTGCATTCGCGGATAATGAATACCGTGTATAGAACTAACAGTTGAAGACCACCTCCGCAACTGGACTAATGACAACCAAGAGTGCCCTTAGGTGATTTGAACGCGTGATCAAACTCCAGAACGCAGGTGGTCGCCAGGTCCTTGCAGGCATGAGGATATCAAGAAACACAAGAATTTATTCTGTGCACTATGGGAATCAGTGGAGTTTAGAAACTATTTGAACTATAAAGTATAAAGTAATTCCGTAATCTGACGAACCTTGGTTCCATCAACCGCTAGAATGCTAAGTCCCTCCTGTTAGACTATTGGCATAAACCACCGTTCTCAAATGAGGTACTGGTAACGACGTTTCGCCTACCTACCTCACGCGGACAGCTTGAGAACAACTCATAATTTTGTATTCGTCTTGTTACACAAAAGTAAGCAATTGAACCAATGGCATCATGTGCGAAGTTCTTGATATTACAAGTACAAAGACTGAAGATACAATAAACAGTATGCGATGGACCTGTTTCCCGAGATTCTTTTACAGACCTTCCCAAAAGAGCCCCGCAGAGGCGACCATCAAGGGATATCCAATCAAGTAGAGGCATTCCCTTTCGATTACTCAATACAATAGCCACACCACCATATCCAGCTTTAGCTGGTGAGAACCCTTTCGATCTGGAGCATTAAGACGACGTCGCCCTTATCTTCGTAGACAAAGGCCAATCGCAAGCTTTGTTGAATAATCTCACCAGCATCAGGCCATCTTTCGGTATTCACCTTCAAAGTGCGGAGTCATGCTTCAAAAAGTGTAGTCCCTGAACGTATCCCTCACAATAGGAGAACCATGAGAGGTTGTGGGGAATTTCACACTTCGTAGACTCTGTAGATCGTTAGAAACTATGGCGGTCACTGAGGATCAAACGTGCCCCTATAAGGACGTTGCACGTGAACTCTAGTGGGGGCGGCCGGGTAGAGGCCAAGGTGTCACCCGACCTCACCAAGTCCAGCGCTTAAAGACAAGGTCGCACGTTCTCATCATTCATCTACAGCTTTGTCACCGATGACCTGCTTAAAGTTGCTCCGTCTGCAGGAGTTCCGGGCCGAAATCGGCTGGAAGATTGTTAAAAAGACAACCCCATGGAGTGTATAATATGGACTCTTTTTTAATTATAAAGTTAAAACAGCGCAGTGGAATAGGTTGTCGTAATCCGACGTTTCGGTTGCCGTGGGCGACCTTTCTCAAGGATTTCTACAATCAATTGAATACGAGTCAAATGCAGCGACACTTGGGTCCACTATCGTGTCTTCTGATTGGTGCATCCCTATGATCAGATGGCAGTCAGATTGGGTCAGTGTGTGTGTGCACTCTGATTAGAATGTGCTCCCGTTTGCTGTTGTGCAGCTTGTGATGCGTCATTTTTGAGATCCTTGCTGGACGTTTGGTTACTATGCCTGCTAAGGTGTGTAGTAAGTCCAATCCAGATAGATGGGATGCTGGCGCCATCACTCCGGTTGATGCAGTTCTGCTGTGTGTTGATCTCTAGGGTCTCAGCGCATGTCCGTTCCACATGTGACTTCAATCCTGGCTGTAGTGTACATGTACCATCAAAATTGATTTGATGGTTCGACACAAGTGCGTGGAGTGCAATGGCTCAATCGCGCTCTAGTTTTTTCAACTCTATTGGGTTTCTTGGAGGAAAACGCACATGTTGTTTGTGCTCCGCGATCCGTACATGGAGTTGACTAGCTGTCCGTCCTAGGTATTTTGCTGGACATTCTGCACAGGGAATGTGGTAGACGCAGTTTGTACGGTGTTTCAGTTCGATTGGGTCCTTAGCCCTCACAAGGTGTCGTTGTAACGTGTTGTCAGTCCGGAAAAATGCTTTAATATCATCATCCCGAAGTATTTTTTGAATGACGTCTGCCAGTATCCTCCAATCTACAAAAATCAATGACGATGAGGTAACAGTCAGCTTTGATTTGACAGCTCTTTATACCAGGGTACCAATTAACGGCTGTTTATCTTTTCTGCCTTCTGTTTGGTGTGAAAACACATCTCTAGCACGGAGAACAGCCTTAATCCCTGTCGACGTCATTACTGGTGTTGAAATGTGTCTAAGCATCACGCTCTACAGACAAACTGACGGCGTCGCTATGGGCTCTCCAGTATCAAGCATAGTGGCTAATCTCTTATAACATCATATTGAAACTAAGGCCTTACGTGAAGTCGCCCATCCACCACGCACCTGGCTGAGATATGTTGACGACATATTTACGAGCATATCAATCACACAACAGTAAACCTTTCTAAACCGCTTGAATGAACAATGCAACAGTATACGAATCACGATTGAAACTGATAACGAGCAGAGGACCATTTGTTTCCTGGAAGACAAGCCCTCAGTTAACGCTAGAGGAAGTCGAGAGGCAGAGGCGGGGTTCGAACCACGGACCTTCCGGTCAGTACGCTCGCGCTCTAACCGCTGAGCCATCTCGCCCCCTCGATTTCAGTCATGAATTGTATTCTGCTGCACTGTTCATTCAAGCAGCTTAGAAAGGCTTGCCGTTGTGTGGTTGATATGATCGTAAGTATATCGTCAACATATCTCAGCCAGGTGCGTGGTGGATGGGCGAATTCACCTGACGCCTTAGATTCAATATGATGTAAGAAGAGATTAGCCACTGGAGAGCCCATAGCGACACCGTCAGTTTGTCTGTAGAGCGTGTTTTGAAAGGAGCGGACGAACTGACGCGATTCAGTAGGGTATTACAGCAAAATAAATACCTTTGGAGGTTCAGTGCCCAACAAATGGGAAGAAGAACGTTACTCGGAACGGTGAGACAGGAAGACAAAAACCAGATGGACATCGTGGGAATACCCTATAGAGTTGGCCCTTCAGACGCCATTCAAAAATACTTCGGGATGATGATATTAAGCATTTTTCCGAACTGACAACACGTTACAACGACACCTTGTGAGGGCTAAGGACCCAATCGAACTGAAACACCGTACAAACTGCGTCTACCACATTCCCTGTGCAGAATGTCCAGCAAAATACCTAGGACGGACAGCTAGTCAACTCCATGTACGGATCGCGGAGCACAAACAACATGTGCGTTTTCCTCCAAGAAACCCAATAGGGTTGAAAAACTAGAGCGCGATTGAGCCATTGCACTCCACGCACTCGAACCATCAAATCAATTTTGATGGTACATGTACACTACAGCCAGGATTGAAGTCACATGTGGAACATGCGCTGAGACCCTAGAGATCAACACACAGCAGAACTGCATCAACCGGAGTGATGGCGCCAGCATCCGTCTATCTGGATTGGACCACTACACACCTTAGGCGTAGTAACCAGATGTCAAGCAAGGATCTCAAAATGACGCATCACAACCGGCACAACAACAAACGGAAACACATTCTTATCAGAGTGCACACGCAATCACACGTACACACACACACGCTGACCCAATCTGATTGCAGGGACTCACCAATCGGAAGGAACGGTAGTGGACCCAAGTGTCGCTGCATTTGACTCGTATTCAATTGATTGTAGAAATCCTTGAGAAAGGTCGCCCACGGCAACCGAAACGTCGGATTGCAGCAACCTATTCCACTGCCCAGTGTTTTGACTTTATAATTAAAAACTCTATATTCTCCCCTGCCTCCGAAACTTCGAGGATCAAAATGCTGCCAGAGACATTGCGACAATGTAATCTGTGTCTTGCGTATCTAAAACGTGACCTCTCATCATCATCGTCAGCTGTAGGAACCGCGTACTTGTCGTACAATGGTTGTAGCTGCCACAGTTGCGTTCACCGATGATTTGGGGAGGTGAGCTAGGTAGCTGCGCATTGGAGGCGGGAGCTGACAAATTGGTGAGTAAATACAGCACCGTCAATGGACTGTTAGTTGGGGGAATTGAAAAGGGAGCTATGCATTGAAGGCAATAGCTTGGATGTATGAGCGCCATTGAGGGCGCGATTGGGCCATGTCTGACAATGTCTCTAACCATTGATATGGCCCGTCTCGGGGTCCCCATCCAGGAAGACGACAATGACCAGCGCAGCTGAGGTTGCTGGTAATGGCTTTTATACTTCGCTGCCAAGTCATTGTTTGACCACCTCTGGCTCTCTTCCACTCTTCATGTGGTTGTGCGAAAAGAACCCTTCGAGGAAGTCGGTCGACTGGCATGCGCAGCACGTGGCCAAGCCAGCGCAACCTATGCAGTGTGATCAGTTCATCTATCGAGGGTGAGTTATTCCTCCCGAATACCATTCGACGTACTTCAGCATTGCTGATCCGGTGTTCCACCAGATTCGGGCAATGCTCCGGAGACATCGATGGTCAAACACTGAAAGTCTTTTGACGTCCTCGGCGCGCAGCGGCCAGGTTTCTGATCCGTATAGTGGAGCGCACCGCAGCATTATAAACTCGACCCTTGACGGATAAGCTGATGTCACGCCTACGCCACAGGTGACGCAGGTTCGCAAAGGCTGCTCTGGCCTTCCCAATTCGGATGGAAATATCATCTTTCGCGAGACCACCGGGACTAATACAACTGCCCAGGTAAAGAAATTTGTCTACTACCTCAATCGGTTCACCCGCAAGCATTAGGCTAGGGTTCGGGCCCACCCAGTCTTGCAGTAGCACTTTACACTTTGCAGGTGTGAAGCGCATGCCTCTACTCGCAGAGGATGTACAAAAACTTCTATCTCTTGATCAGCGTCGTCTTTAAATCATTGGTCGAGTCTGGTTGGAATACTGGACCAGCAATATCGAGGTACGCCAGGTGGCTTTATGAAAAAGGAACTTTTCCGCAATGACGAACTATTCACGGTTCATTTGTTATGCTAGGTAGGCTATGTCCACACATCAGAGAACCGTCTGGCGAGCAGGGCTGTTTTCACCGAGCCCTGTGCTGAGTCGAATCAACCGAGAGGCAGATAGTCTATAACCCGGTTTTAGAGTATGAATTCACTAATCAGTAACTCTAATCAGGTTGACAACTGCCATCTTCTTGGATGGGTACTCCGGGACTCAACCCATTAATGGTTAATGAAACTGGAAAGCACGGCTCAAGCACACATTTAGTGGCGTTACCGCGAGAGAGCTATCGTCTGCAGTGCGTTACTTCCTAGTTTTCCGTCCCCTTAAATAACTAGATTGAGTCAGTACGAACAAATTCGTCATGCCACCTCGTCCAATAATAGGCTATATCTCCTTCGCTCTTCACTTATCCAGGACTGAAGTCCAAGCAGCTGGAACCAACAGGGTTTATAGCTGATAAACTGAACCGAAATGACACACACAATGACACAATCACCCCCAAGAGAGAATCTCTCCTGAACAATCGATGGCAACATACCGCATCAACCACAATATGGTCTCCGACCACTGTCCTGCCAGCTGTGATTACTGTATTCAATTAGAGAGCTGAAATACACTAAAGTATTGCAGTCAGTGGCGTCGACATGTAGCGATAAACGAAGCTCCAGTGCACCAGCAACCTGTCGTGGACCAGTAGGGGCATATGCTACCAGGAAAGGCGTCCGTAGAGCTGGGGGGGGGCATCAGCAAAACGAAAGCCAATTGTGAACACCTGAGGAACACGTGTTCGTGAAGCAAGAAGACAGTCTTCAATAGTCGTAATTTGTGTGTGTGTGTGTATAAATAACAAATGAACTCGAAATATTGTAAAGAAAAAAAGAAAAAAAACGACAAGAGGAGAAATCCAAAAAAGTAAACGGAATGCTTTATAAGGTATACACTTCATGATTTGAGGGTGTGGGTTAATCAGGAGAGGGCCTAGTCCTCTCCTGGAGAGAAATGCAGAGGTATCCAGTGGAACTTAGTGCGGACGAAAAGACCTAAGCCATTAGTCAATAAGCAACAGGAAAATGAAATTGGAGACACATTCGTATGCGGTTCGTTGTGAATGTCAACAGTGTCATGGGTGAATGCGTGCGTGTGTGTGTGTTTGTGTGGATTTAGGGCAGGCAAAGTCAGACTGTAGCAGAGGTAGAGTAAAGACACAACATCAAATGCGATTGAGTAGGATGATCTGGCAGACTAGTTGGGCAGCTGAGTGACCTCCACACAAATAAACAAAATTAACCGACAAGGTGTGGGGTCAAATCATAACCATGGGGACTGAATCGAGTGAAAGGGCACCCATAAATATTAGCAGGTAGAGACGTCTCACACCGGCTCTCCGCCAGCACCGACAACAACGTTCGTACCTGGAGGAGGGGCCTGTCCCGGTGGATAAGATAACTTTTCCAAGTCACTCAAATAAACCTCAGGAACCAGGATATGTGTACCACCGATAATCACATCCCATTGTTTTCCCGATGCAGTGTTCATCACCTCGTAGGCACAACGCATTTCGGAATACGAGACGCCACCAACAATAAAGAATATTAGTCTAGGTCCGGAACGCGGTTGTTGACTCTTGTCCCGATGCCATTGACCGTATCGTGCTGACATTGAGGCAGCGCCACCACGAGGACCCGGACCCCGCACGGGACCACCACCGAAGCAGGGGAATAGTTTCGGGTCAAGTTTGTCCTCACAAGCATCCTAGAAGAGTAACACGGGAAGTGAAAAAAGCAACACGACTAACGTGAGTAGCTGGGATTCAAAACGAAACTCAAAGGATGAAGTATGAACGAGATGAAACACACCAAACAGAATTGAAGCGACACTGAAATCCATAGTTCAATGAACATTACTACGATAGGGTCATTGGGCGGGGATTGCTCAGTTGCGGTATCCGTTCAGTCCACATTTTCTAAGCAAGACGGCCAACAAGTTGTTGAGTCGTCGTTCATGGTTTGCGTAAAGTATCAGTTGAATTTTAACCGTTTTAACGGCAACACGAAATACTTCCGCATGAAGGAATGGGTTTCTAATCGATTGCTTTACGTACGATTGAAAAGAACTCCCCATGGTTCAAAAGTGCGATCACTGGGACGGCATTGAGCCGAATGGAGCTGAAAGGAGATTTCTTTACGTGGAAAATCAGTCTCTTTTATGAAAGCGAGGAGAATCAGGAGAGGTTGCCAAAATACAGTAGCAACAACAACGAAAAAATTAAGGACCTGGTTATGAGGATACATGGTGGCTACAAACCGTACCAATCGGTCAACAGATCGCTACCTTGAAGAGGAAAAGTAACTACTTCGAGAGAGTGGGTAGGGCGTTTTGAAGCGAAGAGAAGAAAATGTCGCCACTGACCAAATTCACAAGGAAGTTATTCGGTAGTCTGCCAACACACTCACCTCCATCAGGTCTTTAATGTATGGTGTCCAGCGAGACATTTGATAGCGTGGACCGTCCTCCTTCTGACGCCGGTTTGATGGTAAGTAGGGCTGTGGGACCTTTCGTCGTCCAATACCCTGAAAAATAAACAAAATAGCAGTTCAGCTGCAACACCCTTTCGGTGTTTAGGTGTTTCGCAACTCCAAGGGAAGCACGAGGGCTGAGCTATTGCCAAAGCCCAGACAAAAACAGCCGAGGTAGGGTTCGAACCACGGACCCTCCGGTTAGCAGATTCACGCCTAAACCACTGAGCTGCCTCGAGGTCTCCGATGCCCTGACACAAAGTAGACACAGAAACGTCCAACATTCTTCCTGATAAAGATCGCCTCTATCAGCATTAGAAGTTTTTAGCTAAATAACAAAAAAATTATTAGATTCATCTCAAATTCTGGGATCCCATCATCGCCAGAGACTCCATGTGACCACATCGACCGAGAAGTTTCATCTTACAGACGATCGTATAGCAAATGCTTATTCATCAGGGGATAACATTGAGGGTGACCGATGAGCAGCAGGGGAAATAGAAGTCAGGCGTTGTGCCCAAAAAATACCAAAAGAGTGAAGAGAATACCAGTATCGCTTCTTCTGCTCGGTCAGTGCACTACTTCACACACGTGACGCTACACCAATCGTTTCATTTCCGTTCAGCACTCACAGTAGTGTCCACTGCTGTGAATGGCATTCATGCGGTCAACTTGATTCTCCCTAACAGCATCCGTGGTGATACAAACTCGGGAAACCAAAACGGAGCCCAAAACGAATCACTGGTAATACTTACACCCCCAGCTGCATCTTGGATAACTGGTACACCCAGATTGGCCAGATTTCGTATGATATTGGCCTGGGGCGTTGGGATTTGAGCGTGTTGTATCAACTTGATCAAGTTTTCTTCGCTTGTTCCACAACGCTGGACGACGTAGAGGTAGATGATCCTCAGTTTGTCGTAGGCGGATACCGATTCATCGATCAGAATCGGAACCATCGTTCTCATATGGTCCTTGATTCGTTCGCCTTCTGCATCGGTTCCCATAGCTAAATCCTGCACAAAGAGGGAAGATGGGCAATGAATGTGATCTAGGAGGGCAAACAACATGGGTTGAAAATCTAACTGACCAAGAGGCAGAAATTCGCTTTCAGGTGGTACAAGTCAATACGTGATGAAATGAGGATACCGAAGATGAATGAAATGCCGTATGTGAAAATGCAGACACACACATTTGCCACCATCGTGGAGAACCACGAGGAACACAATAGTCTGCTATTTCCTGAAGAATTTTACTCGAAGAACCAAAGCAAGGGATAGGTACATTACAAACCTGTTCGACTTTGCACAACTTATTCGCATGATCCTGATAGGTTTGCATACAATCCTCAGCCAGGTGGAAGTGCGTGGAATACATGGACAATTCTTTTTGATATTGCGGCATTTTCTTCAGCATCTGGCTCAAATCACGCATTGAGGTCTTCTCACCCGCGCTAACCATGCGTTTGTCTTCAGCGAACTTTTTCAACTTGCTGGTTACCTGAAATGAGATGAAAGTAGAACAACTGAAAAAAGTCTGTTCTCATTACGAGCGTCACACAGCCGAAGGCACCAAATTGCATTTGACCAGGAACTCATGTTCGCCTTGTGGGTGAACTTATTCTTTGTTGCATAACGACCTTACTGCTACTGTTAAGCAAGCGACCACCAGCGGACGCATGTGTTGAGATGTGAACGAGAATTGCCAACGAATGAAATATGAGCGGTTTTAACTGCACAGCGCACGACATCTGCAAAAATACGAGTCGTCAAATCAACGTAGAAGGAAATCTGGTCGATCGTGAAATGGGAGGCACAAACACAAGCAATGTCTTTCGGAATTCAACTGGTAGAGACTCGTCCATAAGCCGGAAGTTGGTGGTTCGTCATCACCTAAAATTGTGTCTTTCTGTACGTCCTACCGGCACCACAATACACAGCTGAAGCAAGTCAACATGGTACACTCAAAAGCACTAATTGCATCGGTTTGACCAGGTCCTTCGTATATAAGGTACCCATGGCTGGGGTTAAGATGGGGTTAACGTTTGTGCCAACCTCGTTGCCGGTTGTTAAGCAATCTGGGACATTCATCTTCGTTCTTTTGTCAGCCACAAAAAAGCGGAGTCAAGATCTACACAGGCGTAGATTTTGCACGATAAGTAACTCGTGTGCGCAGTACGTGTGAACAATGCGCGAATGACTAATGCATGCAACTTGGGACGTCCCTATTTAGAATAACTGGTCTTGTGATTTCCCCATTTTACACGCAGATCACCCACGAAACATCACTTTGAATGCTGAAGGCATGGAAGGCTTAGTACAGCCACCGCATTAATTCGATCCATCAGCACCCGAGGCGAACAGTGCTAACGGAATCAGCTGGCGGTTTGCTGGAGTCACGTGTCCAGCGCTATCGCTGACATCGCACGCATTCATCAAACCTAACAAACCGAAGTTGAGTGACGTATGGAAACCAAATTATTTCGGCAGGCACAGAAATGAAACAACTGTAGAGACGCGGCAATGAAGCACAAACAGATGTGCAGTGACTGATTTAAATGGATCAAGTAGATTGGTTGAAAATTGTCTGTATTCGCATCACTGTCACATGAACATTCCTACTTCCGTCCTGGCATGAGGACAAATGACTGTTCAAATGAGCGATAAGGACAGATGGTATAGGTCTCGCAACCTGACCGTCACAAAGGGACTGGACCTTACCGTGGTGTGGGGGTTTGTGTACCTCGGCGATCCACTGAGCTACACTGTGGGGGGGGGGGGACAACGTGTTCCGTAAAAATGGTAATGTACTTGCATTTCCAGCCCAAGATCGTTGCCTTGCGGTTAGGCTTTTGAGCCAAAGGCTTTGGATGGGGACCCTAATCGTCCTCCTGGCTAGTTGTGGGCAACCTGACGGTATCCCAGCCACCGTACAACCATGACACTTACAACTAACAGTACTTTCATGCCACATCGGCCGTCGCGTGGTGCCATCAGCCGGGTCGCCTTACTTGCTGCAAACAGCAGGGTGCGTAAGCGAAAACATGCTACTGCTGATATCGCCCTTCTTACCCTTTCACGTTTTCTGTCTCCCACCCTCCGCACCCAAATCGGAATAATTTCTCCGCAGGTCCCAGCACTAGGGCTGACCATTTTGCTCGCCCTGCATCACACTTAGCTGCAGCTTCTATACGTTCGAGTTCAGCCACAACCTTAAACACTTCGAAGTCTGTTTCTAAGCCCCGAAAACCTGTTTACTTAGCCACCTTTAAGGTTCGTTCACTGAAGCAAGCAGGTCAACAGGTGGCTCTTGCTCGTACGCTGGAATCCCTCAGCATTGATGTATGTTGTCTGTCGGAAACAAGGACGCAGGACGCAAGTACCGTGATCGAACTGACTGCCCCTCGCTCTTTCAAGGTTCCGGCTGCGCACCTCTGGTGATGCAGAGGCCGCTGCAGCTGGATATGCTGGGGTGGGTATTGTATTGGGCGAATGAGCGCAAGCGTCTCTGCTTGATTGGAAACCGTTGATAGTCGCCTCTGTGCGGTTCGTTTGGCAACATCTGTGAGAGAATCTTGAGGAAGTGAGGTCCATCGCACCTTGTTTATTGTGTCGCTTACGCCCCAACTGACTGTAGCTCTGAATCTGCCAAGGACAGTTTCTATGACGCTCTAGGTGCCCTTCCACAGCGGGCTAAAACCTCAGATATCGTTGTGGTTGCTGGTGATATGAACGCCCAGGTAGGTAGACTGAGCGCTGCTGAGGCCCGATTGGGTGGTCGTCTTGGTTTGGACACGAGACGCACGGACCGGAGACCGTTTACTTCAGATGTGATCACAGAATGTTCCTGTGCAATGCGAATTTCCGGAACAGCGGAAATCGCTTGACAACGTGGTGCTCACCAACAAACCAGCGACGAACCCAAATAGACCACATCGCCGTCAGTTATCGGTGGCGAGGGTCGATCACCGCTTGCCGTTCCTTCTGGAACACCAGCGTGCACTTGTACGCTACTGCTTTTCATTGCGCTTTTCAGGTGTACGCAAAACGCGCACACCTCTCTTAGCCATTGAGAAGATATCAGAACCAGCTCCCCGAACGCCTGCCAGACTGTACAATGTCGGATATAAACGGCCACTGGGAAGAGATATCCAGAGCGGTAAGAAACCAACCAAACTCATCCAACCATTGGATCTCTGATAGGACCGTATCTTCGCTGGAGACCTCCTGGCCGCCACCACAACTCCACCTGAAGCATCATCAGACGCCAGGTGAAACTGAATGTTCGTGCAGACCTAGAAGCTTGTTGGACCCGAAAGGCCGAAGAAATGGAAGATGCAAAGAATGTTAGAAACGTCCGCAAGCTATTACACTTGATTCGTTCGACTGGTCTTCGGAAACCTCTTGTTAGCGAAATAATCAGAGACAAAAATGGCTCCCTGATGTGCAGCAAAGCAGGACGTTTAGACCGCTGGGCACCGGACTTCGAACGGCAATTCAGCTGGCCACCTGCTACCTCCAATGCAGAACCCTGGCCTTCACCCGAAAGCTGGTCCGTTAATATGGAGCCACCTTCAGTTTCAGAGGGTCCCCAAAGAAAACCCTACTGTCCACTGCCTCGTGGGTCAGACTTTTAAGTCAGAGGCTAGGGGCAGGGTCCCTGAACAAAACCCTAGATCCCCCCACTGCCTTGTGGGTCAGACTTTTGAGTCAAAGGCTCAAGGTGGGGTACCTCAACCAAACCCCCTTCTTCGGCCTGGGCAACCGGGAAGTATCATTTGCCCGCGCAGTTCTGTGTCCACCGATGTCCCTCCCCAACCCCTTCCCACCACACAAGCAAATGTCACTGGGTCACTTGACTGTCAGTTATCTGACCGAAAGGCCCTATGCCCCTTGCTGCCTATTAACAGTAAACAAAATAACACCCTTCTAAATCCACGAGATCCTTTCTATATAGGAGCTTTTAACGTCCGTACTCTATGTCAAATTGGCAAACAGGCAGAGCTTGCTGAAACTTTATACTCCCTTAAAATTGATGTATGCTGTGTCTCCGAAACACGCATACAAGACCCAAGCGTGGTTATGCATCTCAGAACGCCAAGGATGAACTCAGCTCTTTCACATTTCTCCCTCCGTGTGTCCGGTGACCCAGAAGCGATGACTCGTGGACTATATGGCGTGGGAGTTGCACTCAGCCCCAGAGCTGAACGCGCTTTGCTGGATTGGATCCCAGTGAACAGTCGGCTTTGCGCCGTCCGGTTATCCAGTTCAATCAAGCTCAATGCCTCTCGGCATAAAAAGCGCTGCCTGTTTGTAGTGTCGGCTTATGCCCCAACGGAGTGCAGTTCTGATGTTGAGAAGGATACCTTTTATCGAGAACTATCCGGGCTCATTCGGCAGGCAAAAAGCACTGATATTGTGATCCTTGCAGGCGATCTGAATGCTCAAGTGGGTCGTCTGAGCTCCTTGGAATCACATTTGGGCGGTCGATTTGGAGTCGATGCTCGCCGCACAGACAACGGAGATCGACTCCTTCAGTTGTGTGCTGACCATGAACTGTTTCTGGCAAGTACGAACTTTCAACATAAGCGTTCGCATCGCGTGACCTGGCGGCCACCAACTGCAAATCAACCGTGGACCCAGTTGGACCACGTGGCCATCAGCTACCGGTGGAGAGCCACAATTCAAGACTGCCGTTCCTTTTGGGGCACTCCACTTGATTCCGATCACGCCATGGTGCGTGCACGCCTGACAGTTCGCTTCCCTTCAGGCCCTCGCAAACTAGAAAGAAGCATGCCAATCCAGTATCTTCGAAGATCGACCATAGCTCAACAGTACCGATCTGAGCTAGCCCAACAACTCTCTACATGCACTGGCAGTGCGAGTGTAGATGAAGCATGGCAAAATGTGAAAGAAGCCATGTTAGCGGCGTTCAGTGCTGTCTGTCCAACCTCCCCGATTCGACCACAAAACCACTGGATATCGGCGAGGTCGCTATCCATGATTGATGCCCGGAAATCCATACCAGCAGGCAACGCGTACGACGGCGCACGCAAATCCCTTAAACGCCAAATAGTGAAGAGCCTAAGGAAAGACCGAGAGCTCTGGTGGAAATCGAAAGCTCGAGAGATGGAGAAGGCTTTTGCTACGGGAAACAGCCGTGCCCTATATCAACTGATACGATCGACTGGTCCCAGGAAAACAACGGTCAGCGAAACGATAAGTGAAAAAGACGGCTCATTAATTCACTCCCAAAAACGTCGACTGGAAAGATGGGCCGAACACTTCGAAGAGCAGTTCAGCTGGCCTCCTGCAACACAGCCTGTGGAGATAATGCATACGGGCCAGTGGAATGTAAACCTTGATCGTCCTTCGGAAGAAGAAATAAAGTACGAACTATCCGTACTAAAACGTGAGAAGGCACCAGGACCGGACGGTCTCTATCCAGCCCTCTTCAAAGAAGGCGGAGAATCCCTGGTGACCCATCTGACAAAGCTTGCTGGTGCTATATGGAACGAAGAGAAGGTGCCTGCAGAATGGGGCATGTCGACAGTTATCCCTATTTTCAAAAAGGGTACGCGGACGCTGTGCGAAAACCACCGTGGCATCAGCCTGTTAGCTGTGGCATCGAAGGTACTCTCTGGTCTTATCCTTCGAAGGTTAACTGAACACAGGGAGAGACAAATCCGTGAAAACCAAGCTGGGTTCCGTCCTGCAAGAGGATGCATCGATCATATCTTCACCCTCCGACAGATTCTTGAACAGCGACACTGCTTCCAGCAACCAACAATGGTTGTGTTTCTCGATCTGAAGGCTGCCTTTGACTCTGTAGACCGCCAGGCACTATGGCAGTGTCTGTGGAGCAAAGGTGTCCCCCTTAAATTCTTGACCCTTCTTAAGGCGCTGTACGCCAACTCCCGCGGCCGTGTGAAGGTCTACGGGAAGCTCTCTTCTGAGTTCACCACATCAAGTGGTGTCAGACAGGGCTGTCCTCTTTCACCTTTCCTCTTCAATTTCGTCATTGATACGATCATGGAAGACTCATTATCAGCCTCTACTGCCTGTGGGGTCGAAGCGCTCCCGGGGCGTCCGCTTACAGATATCGAGTATGCAGACGACATAGCTCTTCTTGGATCTGACGCCGTGGTAATGCAAAGAATATTAAATAATCTAACTAATTCCGCCTCACGGTTCGGCATGCGCTTCACACCTGCAAAGTGTAAAGTGCTAGTGCAAGACTGGGTGGGCCCGAACCCTAGCCTAGTGCTTGCGGGTGAACCGATTGAGGTAGTAGACAAATTTGTCTACCTGGGCAGCTGTATTAGTCCCGGTGGTCTCGCGAAAGATGATATTTCCATCCGAATTGGGAAGGCCCGAGCAGCTTTTGTGAACCTGCGTCACCTGTGGCGTAGGCGTGACATCAGCTTATCCGTCAAGGGTCGAGTTTATAATGCTGCTGTGCGCTCCGTATTACTATACGGATCAGAAACCTGGCCGCTGCGCGCCGAGGACGTCAAACGACTTTCAGTGTTTGACCACCGATGTCTCCGGAGCATTGCCCGAATCTGGTGGGAACACCGGATCAGCAATGCTGAAGTACGTCGAATGGTATTCGGGAGGAATAACTCACCCTCGATAGATGAACTGATCACACTGCATAGGTTGCGCTGGCTTGGCCACGTGCTGCGCATGCCAGTCGACCGACTTCCTCGAAGGGTTCTTTTCGCACAACCACGTGAAGGGTGGAAACGAGCCAGAGGCGGTCAAACAATGACTTGGCAGCGAAGTGTAAAAGCCACTACCAGCAAACTCAGCTGCGCTGGTCACTGCCGTCTTCCTGGATGGGGACCCCGAGACGGGCCACATCAATGGTTAGAGACATTGTCAGACATGGCCCAATCGCGCCCTCAATGGCGCTCATGCATCCAAGCTATTGCCTTCAATGCATAGCCCCCTTCCCAATTCCCCGACGTAACAGCCCATTGACAGTGGTGCATTTACGCAGCTCGCGCCTCCAATGCGCAGCTACCTACCTCACCTCCCCAAATCATCGGCGGACGAAACTGTGGCAGCTACAACCACTGTACGACAAGTACACGGTTTCTTACAGCTGATGATGATTCAGTTTCAGAAGTGCCCGAGTGTATTTCTCTACTCAAGCGTCATCTTGCAGCGTCAAGCGTCTTGATGACCTTCCACCTGCTTTGTTCAAGGGACGGTGGGCATTCAAGCCAGCGCCTGTCTAGCCTACTTAGATCTACCCGGGTGAAAGAAACCATCCCAGACAACTGGGGTGAATCAATAGTGGTGCCCATTTTCAGAACGGGCAAGTTGATCGTACCCCTTGCAATCCAAAGACAATCGCTGGAGGCTATGGATAAGTTTACATACCTCGGCAGCTGTATTAGCTCTGACGGAAGTGTCTGATGAAGTCAGTGCATGAATTTCAGAGACCACGATCACATCTGCTAATTTGATGTTAGTGCAAGAATCTCAGAGGCTCGAATCACGTTTGCTAATTTGCGTCATTTGTGGCGTCAACAAGGCATATCGCTAGATCTTTAGGGTCGTTTGTAACAGGCTACAGTAAGGGCTGTGTTGTTGTATGGGTGCGAGACATGGCCTCTGCGGACAGATGATGAAACGTCTTCAGGCTTTTGAGCACCGATGCCTCAGAAGCGTGTCTAGTGTAGGATCGCGTCAGCGGATTAGTAACGAGGTGATTAAAAAACGGGTATTTGGTTGTGCGGCAGCTACTTCAATCGGGGAAAATATTCAGCACCACCGACTACGATGGCTCGGTCATGTGCTACGCATGCCGAAACACCGTCTACCGAGACGAATGTTGTTCTCCGTGCCTCCTTCAGAATGGTGCAAGCCGCGAGGTGGACAGCGCCTGCGCTTGGCTGGAGACGTTGCAAGAAATGGCGGCTAATCGATGTCAGTGGTGTTCATGCTGTCAATTTCTTTCCAGATTGTTTGATTGAGCAGTTGAAGGTGTAGGCACCTCAGAATGCTTGACATAGGCCAGCACTCTTCTCTTCTTTTCACTCTAGGGCTTCAAACCTTATAGATGCACGGCAGTGAAGCATCAGTGTCAACACTGATGCTGCTGTCTTTGATGATGATGATGATGGCCATAAGTTAAACGCAAAAACTGTGCCATAAGGCGAACGGGTTGCTGACGGTCGCGTTTCATCTAAAAACACCTGCATCGAGTTAAAGGGGACTTAAGCATCAAATGCGCATAGCAAGCTTTTATGCGCAATCTGAATCTATGGAGATTGGGAAGCCCCCTCGGTTGGCCACAGCACAAATACGGCAGCTGCGGAATCATGAAAAAGCGAAAAAAACGTTCAGCAGAGAAAAGGTTCCACCGGGACGGTCTAATTTATCATTGATAAGATACGGGAATCCATACGCCAGCACTAAACGGAAGCATCATCGTTGATTCCTAGGGACCTAACGACCACATTCCCTTTTCCTGAGATGAAGGATGCTCGGGCTATCTTGTCTAGATGATAACACTACAAAAAGAAGATATTCAGCTGAATCTCCTGTTACTCTGCAAACGAGTGTGTTCCGCGAATCGCCTACAACTCGGGTTAAGCCGCACACAACTGTCTTCGGATGGAAAATTTGCGGAAATTATACGGTACACAGTGTTGGGTCTATTAAAGCAAAAACACAATTCAATACCGTCGACGAACTGACGACAGGAAGTCAGCCCGTATTGCAGAATAGGAAAGTGATAATTAATTCGAAAGCATGCCGTTGGTCAATGAATGGAAGGGAACGAATTTGCACAATTCCAACAGACAAAATGGTGTGTTCGGAGTTCCGGTCTTAGCACAGCTTAGGGAAACCAGGTAGTGTTGACGCATGACTAACAGTTAACAACGAAAGCCACTTGAAAGAAACAAAGCATCACCGACCTGTTGTGAAACCACTGCGATGTGCTGGTGGCGAAGCTCGCACCAAAGTTCGTCAGATTCGTCCAAAATTATTTCTTTGATTCGTTCCTCCGGTCCTGAGGTGTTTACGTAGCTAGTGAAGAGCAACAAACAGATATCATACCGAATAATTCAGCTATCAGGCGGCCTGGAGGCAAAGTGCGGACCCATTCCTACACAAGAGCAAGGGAGGGTCCAAAGGATGGACTTTCTCGATGGTATTGTTGTGTCCGTGAGAGCTAGCTAGGTGATTTAGGATGGAATTTATTCTATCATGTTGATAGTCTAGTCAGTTGAGTGTGAAAACCTCAAGGAAGAAGACAAAGGACACCAGATGAAGATCAGCTATATTGCAGAATTGAACCAATGGAAGAAAGAGCGCTACGGCTCAGTTAGCTGCAACACAGAGAAAATGAAATCTCAGTGAAATATTACAAAGGGTAGAATTGTTCATTAGGACCTGACCGTCCTAACAGGTATCCAAACTACCACGAATACCATCCTTGTCATCATCGGTAGTTCACTGTGAGAAAGAGAAACGTTTCAGCAGCTGATAAATGCGCACGGTCTGGCGACAGGATATTAACCGTAGCTTGCCTGAACTGGGGATTCCAGCAGCCAAGGAAAAAGGTTTTATTTGGGAATTTGGCACACCGCTTAACCGAGTGACATATGTATAGGTATTATTGTATGCATATCCCCTATACTATGCTGAGGGACTACATAGGGATGACGCTGTTTCCTGAAATGGACCCTAGACTTGGATGTGCTAGCCGCTAAGTATAATAATAATCATAATCGATCAGCTGTAACACCCTTTTGGTGCCTGGCTGCCACGCCACCGCTGGGAAGCACTAGGGCTGGGATATTGCCAAGCTGTCCAAGTCTAGACAGGGGAAGTCGAGAGGCAGAGGTCGGGTTCGAACCACGGAACTTCTGGTCAGTAAATTCGCGCTCTAACCACTTGAGCCATCTCGCCCCCTTGAGCCGCTAAGTATACAGACCATGATATACATTATGGTAACAATAATCGTCCAGCTTTGACACCCTTTCGATGCCTAGCTGCCGTCGCAACCAAAGTAAATACAAGGGTTGGGATTCTGTCAGGTTGCCCAAGCCTAGCTCGGAGTGGTTGAGGTGCTGAGGTTGGGTTCGAACCATGGACCTTTCGGCCAGTAAGCTCGCGCCTTAACCACTGAGCTATGTCGAGGTTATGGAAAATGCTTTGATGGATCTTCGATTGGCCAACTATCGGCAGACGATCAACTAGTCTCACATTGCTGATTTCGGTGTGAGTCCAGTCTCACAGCAAAAGAAACATAGGTTTTGAGTGGACAGTTACTATCGAAATGGATCAGGTAAATTCCTTCAACCTCTAGTTGTTCCAAATATCGGACCCTTGCCCGTCCCTGTGGGCCTGTGTCCGTTACAACGGCCAGTGCTGTCGAAAGACGAGCGTGACCAGAGGAGAAACCATTTCCCGATAAGCCACATTCTAATCAGTGTTGCAACGGTCTGCGAACAATCCCAGGGGGTTAGCATGATCTAACATCGTCTAATTTGGAAGCTCTGTATAGAATGCGGTGAGCTGAATGCCTAAAAGAAATGATATGCGATAAGGTGTCAACTTTTGCTTACAAAATGATGTGTTTCCCGTGAGAAGCCAATACGTCGGGTTGCTACAAGGAGGGGGTTCTGGTTCTCGGGAAAACTCAACCTACTCAGTAGAGTAACGGCCTAGAAATATACTTAGTGCGTGGGATGAAGCCTCATCTTAGAAACGTCCTACACAGAACGCTTCTTCTTTGCCCTGACTTACTATCTTCAAACCTTGGCATTTTTCGCTCACTGCGATTGCGGCACTCAATTTCAGGACCAGTCCTTCTTCGCCGTCATTCGTCGGTTTCGCCATCTTGTAAGAGTCCCACCGTAAGTTAACAAGACATGTATTAGTAGACCTAAATTCCATCATTGGTTGCGCACATTTCGGGCGTGAGGCGACTGAAAGGAGACATCTGTAGATTGTTACATTAGACAGATTATTTTAAACTTTACAGGTACAACCAGTGGCCTATAACAGCCGCACCTAGTGAAGAATGTCCGAGCTGCTTTTTACCAAACGAGGAGTGTGACAAAGGCCGTCCGTCGTAATTCATTTTTACAGACGGAAAGATTCATTCATCGAGTGGTTTCGGGTAGGGATGTGTTTCAATGTAGACACATTTGATAGAGGTTACTTCGTTGGACAGGCGGATGTGCGGTACAGTTATCCAGTATCATTAGAACTAACCTTTTTAGTCGGAACAATTTGTGGCTGAACTGATGGGTTCATCAATAGAATAAATCTTTCGTAATCTATTAGCTCGTAGTGGCTTCAAACAATAGACTCAGCTTGGCTGTGTTCGCATTGTGCCCCGCACGTGATATCGTAAACTTTAAGGAGTTAATGCATAAAACTTATCGATTGACTCGATTTACCCTGCACGTGTTATCGTACACTTTAAGGAGCTAATGCATAAAACTTATCGATTGACTCGATTGATTCGAAAGTGCTGCTTGATAGTGGTAGTGGCTGTCCAGTCGTATTGAACGTGTTACTAGAGGTGACGACACCGAGAATTAGTCAAAAGAGTTGGTGAACTATGATTGCCCCCAGAAATAGAAGGGGGTTTTCGGTTCCCTGAGGAGAGCTCTCTTTTAGGATGGATTCTAGAGAACACCCTGGAACATCATGCCTACAACGATGTACTGCCAAGTCGCATTCAAATCAATCCCTACGAGAAGAGTCAGCCACGAAGTTGCAACAGCCGCTTAGAAGCAATCGCCTCCAGTAACTAAGTACATCCATTCGGTCATCGATAGCTCAAGAACCATAACAGCGGTAACAACATATAGCGAGACACGTGCCCGCTCATTGTCGCGTATTTTTATCCATCAAAGGACTGATCGTATTTTGTCAGACGTTTCCAGTACGGTCTTTCAGTAGCTGATTGGGACTATCCGGTCGTTTCTATTCTTGTCCAAAAATGCCCCAGTGACCACAAAATACCAGTGCTTCTTACCCTAGAAAACGTGTCTGATGCCATTTCGGACTAAAAGACGCTTTTACCCGGAGCTATTCCAAGGGCAACACAGAGTGGGTGGTCCGACAAAGTGGTCGCTGCGACTTCTACATAGTGGTTCACTCTGGGCGATACCACAAATTGAATGCTGTGTTTAAATCCATAGGTCATCTTATCCAGCAACGAGGCCCTTAAAAAGGACGATTTTTGTAGCATCCGGCGTAGTCAGTAGGAAGCATATGTTTTTAAAGCACCAAACTGCCAACTCTCCAGTATTTAAATTCTCTAACTCGATCACCGGCATAGTCCGTTGCTAAGACTTGTTTCCAGTTCACTTTCCAATCGGCGTGTAGGACGTCTATCGGTAGGTAGACGGATGATTAAGCTGGCCCAAAACAGTTCAGAACAAAATCATGGACAAGGAGCGCTGCATCAACTCGCGTTGAAAATCTATTTGGCCTAAAACACTCTAGCGATTGTCTCGTGGTAGAGACGCATACAATCAAGCTACTCCATAGCGTGGCTACATAGAACTGTGATTCTCCTGTTCGCATTTTTACCGTTTCGAAGGTAGGTATCGTCGTCAAGTTTGGCGTTGGAATGTGGATCAAACACGAAAGTTACCATCTAATTATCCTCGGCTGATGTCAGTCAAACGACCGAGATCCAAAGTAAGAAATCGAAGTTGTACGAATGCTAGGGTCAACATTATCCTCGGCTGTCAGTCAAATGACCGAGATCCAAAGTAAAAAATCGAAGTTGTACGAATGCTAGGGTCAAAGGTGTACACTACAACCCCGCGGAACGAAAAGTGCACGGCAGGTTGAAGTAGAGAGCACACACAGAATGCCGGTAAAATGAACATGTCTAATGCATCGAAGCCAATTTGCAGCTGTCAAAGATTACGTAAATTCAGTACGATTTTGTGACTGTGAAAGCAGACCTTGTGAAGATCGGAAAACTGAGGCTCAAACTGTGTCACTCAAATGGGTCATCTTCACAACACTGGTATAGCCATCATCCCCGTCCTGATTCTTGTTTGGCCGAAACGAATCAAAAAAACACAACTCACCTCACCCATTTGTGGATCGTCCGCTTTGTAGGCATCCAACTTTTGCTGTACCATTTGGGCGAACTCGGCGTTCCTATCATATTGGCTGCGTTCGGTGAGAAGTGAAACAAAATACATTCAATCAATTCGAGGTAAAATGTAACAGCGGATCAAACTGAGGAAAGAAACCTTACTCTGTAAGTGGTTCACGAAGACCATTCAGCTGTGATAGCCTTTCGGTGCCATACGACTGGAAGGAAGCAAGAGAGTTAGGATACTGCCAGGGGTCCCAAGCTTAGGCAGTCCCCAGTACATTACACCTCGACGTACTCTCAGAGGTCATTTGAGAAAGATCGTCTGCGTGGACCGAGAGGCTTGGTTGAGTTCAGAAAGCTGAGATTGAAAAAGTTAGAAACCTCGGGGACCTGCGTACACCATTTCAGTTTATACGCGCAGTAGATCCAAAAAAGCCTCTGTGAGCGAAATATTCACTGATATAAAAAGGAGAACGCTTTAGTCATTTGGTTGAACACTTTCAACACCAGATTCCCGAACCACAACGGAGCCCCATAGACAGTCCCGACAAAGTCCCACCCGCTCTGTTCAAAGCGGAGAGTGAAATCCTCAGTCGGTGTTTGTTTAGCAAATGAGTGTATTTATCGTATCTGTCATCGTTTGACTTGGGCTCATTTTAATCCAGGTAACCAGTAAATAGTCGTCTGATGATGCAGTGAATGTTGCTTCTCGCCCCTAAGATAATTGTTCAGGAAGAACACTAAAGCAACTGAGTAATGACTCCGGGAGTCTATCACCTGGTTGCCTACTGTGAACTGGACGAAACCTTTAGACAAAAACCAACAACGGAAAAAAGGACAATTCAGTCCGTCCTGGGGGAGGAGGGCTTCCAGGAGTATTGTATGCTAGAGTATGCATCGTCCTACGTTTGCTCAAGGTGGTTTATCAAACCTTGAAGTAACAGGAAGTCCCAAACATAGCTTGATCATCTACCAGTACCCCGAAAGTGCGTTAGTATGAGTGCTAATCAGGCTGCGGGATTAGAAGCTAACGCGGTCGATTGCGAAATAGATCAGATATACAATTCACGCATTCAAACAAATCCGTTAGTGAGAACCGCGTGGAATAAAAGGCAAAGTTGTGTGCAACGTTCTCTTGGTGTGATTTGACAAGAAAGCCAAGAACTGACGCACCACGACTGTAGAGAAAACAATGGTTACAGACAACGGCCAACCGCCAATCGGCCGTGTCGACAGTGTTGGAGGGTTTCAAACTCAGGATGATCCAAACGATGTCAAGCACACGAACTGCGAAACTAAGGACGCCGTGAAGATGAGGCATCCGTCCAGCTGCAGCAACCTTTCGGTGCCTAACTGACAGGGGAAGTCGAGAGACAGAGGTCGGGTTCGAACCACGAACATTCCGGTCAGTAAATTCGCGCTCCAACCACTTGGGCATCAGCTGGAGTATGGTGGATAAATTCCAGTGAGTTTACAAAGCCGGATGTGCGCCTGTCGGAAAAACGCTAAAGCTATTCACTATAGATGGGAAAGTCCTCCATCACTTTCCACCAACTTTCGAAGCGGCACCACGACTCACCGACGAAGTTACCTCGATTGGTGGGGGAATAAATGTAACAAACTTGCCAGGCCCAGCTCAACCATATAACCCGAGCTATCCACGTTAAGCCTGTCTATCGGGTCAAACCTGCATGCGAAACCTGGCGAGGCTAATGATCACGATTACTGTACTGGTTATGGGGTTAGTTACTTGAGTAAATGACTTTTTAGGTATTTATCAATGAAACCGGAGTACAACCGAGACAGATAGTCAATTTGAAAATACCCAGGTGGAATTGGATACGGAAGCAACTATTTGTCTCGCTACGAGCGAAAACTGAGGCTGCTGGAAACACCGTACAAACGCATCGCCGCGCTGGACAGAGGATCCGGACAGTCTCTGAGATACTACCGACCATGTATGTGTACCGTAGATCATACTGGTTGGTGCTACAGGATTCGTCATAAGGCGAACAAAAGTGCAACAAGTTGCACCTCTCATTCAGTTCATGACGGATTCATCACTCTCATCGTGAGGCCATAGCTTCGCACAATCATACGGACTTGGTCACATGGTGAACATGCCGAATCATCACCCACTGAGAAGAGCACTGGCTTCTGAGTCAAACTTACCGTGTGAAAAGACCAAACCGTAACGTGGGGAGGGTTGAGGCTGTGCTCATTGTCCTACAAAAAGCGTGTAAAGTCATCCTACTGTCAGTGTTCTTTTCAGCCATTACATGAGAGATGAACAGGAAGAGATGAACATTACAGATGACAGGGTTAAAGTGATGAATTACGGACACCATTAATAGCGCACGGAACAGGAGGGTGGAGCTATACAATGAAAACAAAGTCTGGTAAAATAAATCGTTCAGCTGTAGCTTTTCAGTTTGTGGGAGGACAGCAGTCTCTTCGAAGCAGAATTGTGACGAAGCAATCCGGTTCATACATAATGCGGCTTCCGGTTTATAGAGGCCAGTTCGCCAGGGTTTTCTTCAAGCCTTCGGTTGATCATGGACAGATGTACCTACCTTTCACAGGAACAATAGCGTGCAGTGACCACTGTTACCAACGATAAGAGAAAAATGGTATTCGTTCAGCTGTAACATACGTCCGGTGCACAGATGCCATGCCACCTGAAGGAAATGTGGGCGTCAAGTTATTGCTGGGTGGTCCAAATCTGGACAGTTGCAGCCGAGTCTACTGACTACGCGTTTCATGCTTCGCACCTAAATCATGAACTGAGCTTCCAAAAATCAGTTTCTCTCGGTACATGACTGGACCAAATGGGGCCACGTGCAGGTAGGTACGCTATTGCGATTCGCTTCCACCCAGCCTGCTTGACTCGGTGGTTTGAGGTCCACAAGGATGTTTGTGAAAGGCGAGCACTTGGTCCAACACATTCCTTCGGTTTACTCTTTTCTATAAGATGCAGTTTCTCACAGCAAATACTACAGTTAAGAGCTGATTCTACCGTCCCGAAAAGTTTGAATCGATAGTGATCGTAAAGACCACCAGCAGCAGCAGCAGCACTGCGGTCTAACGACGCGAACGACATACACGCAACCCTTTAAGCCAATACCACACACACACATGCAACAGGGTAAAAAGTGCCAAGTTCAGGAAACAGCAACCAGTCATGACTTGAGGGATAAACAGATCCCCTAAATTTCGAATAAGCCAAAAGCGGTTCTCGCATTACATTCGAGCAACAAGCGCACAATTGGGTGAAATCTGAAAACAGACCAAAAAACAATCGAACGACGCGAAAAGAAAGTGGAAGAATCTGTAGACGGACACGCCCACATCGCGTTGTTTTTGCATGCATAATGCAATGTCCCGATTCCGGGCATGCTCACCCGGTGCAATCGTTCACCTACAGCGTGTGATCAGCAAGGAACACCAACAGTGGACAGTGGACAGGCGGACACAACAGCGCGCGCACGAATCACGTCCCGGCTTTCGCACTGCAAAAGCATAGGCGATGGGGCTTGGGCGAGGACAGATATGTATGCACAGACACACACGCGCACGTCAGCTCTGCTCACCACAATACTCGTTGGATAGGTTAGTAAAGTGAGGCAAGAAGTATTGACAGCAAAACTTGTCGTGTATTTCAGTAATATGGGAGGAAGGCAAGCATAAAAGTAGCATGCAGTTAGTACGGGGGAAAAAACCATCCAGTAGGAATTCTGACCAAATTGGGGCCCATCAAGTGGGTATATAGCAAGATCCGTCGTGTGTCCCTTTGCTCACGTTTCCAAGAGGATCACAAAAACCTCGGAATAATGTTTAGATGCTCCGAAGTAGTCAGAGTTCCTGACAAATTTGACGGTACCGAATAAACCAAGGAATAACCCCGAATAGAAGTATACCAAAAAGCAGCAGCAGCAGTACAAATCCTGGGTTTCTTGAAGATGCCATAACAGTCAGTGACGACACAAACCTGACATGACGAATTTCGCGGTAACCGCCCTACTGGTACGAATATCACCAAGTAATTAGGGCTGAATCTAAATCTGATGTAGTTCAACGTCACCCCATACAATTCAGGTATGACGTGATTGGAAACTTCCCTTGGATGGTTCTGGTGAGACCGCCGAATTGCTTGATGTTAAGCAACGTCTCCTTCCTTCCTCAAGGAATTAAGTCTGGTGATGTTTCCCGAAACTTTGGGATGTGTTCACGACTGCCGGTGACTTAAGGTTCATGGACTCATGGTAACTTTCTCTTTAGCATTGTACACTTGAGGTGAATACGGGCAGTCATTTAAATAGCCTCTTTGGTCAACGTATACCGAAGACATCTGCCTCCACTACCAAAGGAGTTAAATGAGTTTTGTGGAAAGGAGTGGAAAACAGTACTGGCCACCTTGAACTGAAGCGTAGATTAATCAAAAGTAGCACAGTGGTTAAGGCGCAAACTGACTGATCGGAAGGTCCGTGGTTCACATCCAACCTCGACATCTCGATTGCTCCTATCTAGGCTTGGGCAACCTGGCAATAGTTAAGCCCTCGTGCCATCTTTCGGGTGGCATGGCAGCTAGGCACCGCAAGGGTTTTACATCTGAACACTTATTATTACTATGATTATGAATGTAAACTCTGCTTTATTCATTGTTTAGTGTCCAGTACTCGTTTCACCTTTGTTCCCAACCCCGAATTCCCACGAAATCCTTGAAACACCCACTATTTTTAGCACTCAACAGCTTATTTTGAAAGTGTTCATCCACCACAAGTGTTTGTTCCGTTCGAAAACTCAAAAATCATTTTTATAACTTTATAAATGATGTTCGACGGAAACCGTTATAGGTGAAAGCATTGTTGGGCAAAATCGAGGATTCTGTCGGCCCGCATGGGTAGCAAGAAGCGCACAACGTAGGTAGGAACACATAATTAGGCTGGGTAGTCACAGCGACTGACAATTGGCTCTTTTGTTGTGCACGAGTAGCATGTCCGCTGGCATCATCCTAAACAGAAGAATCAACGTCTCCGAAAATACTCGGTACCCAGGCATTATTAACGGAATATTGATAGTGAGAACCATCTGGCTTTGGACAGCTACGTACTAACCCAAAAGGTCAACCCGAAAGCGTAAAAGCGAACGCGAGCATAAAAAAACTCGTTATCAAACCTGAGTAAACGACAAACCGACTAAGATGCGGACGAAGCACAATTTTGAGATAAGTAAAGCAAATGCTCTGCTCAAAACGATGGCAGACACAATGGGCAACTTCCACCAATAGTTGGAATATTTGTCCAGTGAAAAAGCTTAAATTTATGCTTGGGGAACTTTCGGCATGCAATTAATTAACATGAGACGATCAGCCAGCTTCACGGCTCCTATAGGAGACCGAACCTGTGTCGTCCAAATTCAGCTGCGTGGTTTTAGCCACTTGCTGAAAATTGCCGAACAGTTACTTCAAGTACGAAGGTAGTCTTACTCCGGAGGTGGTCAGTGTTCGGATGTGAATCTAACGGGTATAAAAGAGACGATGTGGGAGACCCAGTGAAACGATAGACCTTACAAGGAGAAAAAGGTGTTTTATGCTGCGGCGTCTAACTCCGGCACAGTGATACCATCCAACATTCAGTCATAAAAAAGTTTCTTGAAAGGTGCGAATAAATAGATAGAATACGATGAGCAGGTTAGGTTTATCTAGGGGGACTGTTAGAGTGGCATTCTGTTCCCACTGACTTCTTTCGGAATGGGATATCTGTAACTGTAGACCACCATGTGTGAGGAGCTGCGATTTGCCATCAGAACAAGTTGAGCGTCCCAGCCTGATTAACAACATAAACGCAAATATGATTTCCACTTATTGGGGAGGTAGGTTAGACGAAAATATAACCTATTCCTCTGATTCTTTTAAGCATTCTTTTCCGGTAACGGCACACGGCGTTGCAGGATGGTCCAGGTAGTTTACGCCTTTCATATATTGAGATGCGAGATTTTCGGTGACGCAGGAACTACCTGCTGAGGTTCACGAAAAGAAATCTGGGATTCATTCTTGTCTGGCTACAAGCTACAAAAATCACTCGCGGATTCGAGCCACGAACCTTACGGTCAGTGAATTCGCGCTCTAACCACTTGAGCCATCTCGCCCCCGTCTGCTCAAAATGGCACTACTGAATGAAAAAAAAACAGTGAGACAGCGAGTGAACTTCTAGGCCCTCCTTCTGGCAAATGACGCTCGTCAATTGAAAAAGTGCGCCCTCCAAAGTTGCGGCACTATACTATAAGAGTTCTGCTGCAGACATTTCTTCTCTAGCCATTCTTCATTCTTCTCTTGGCTTATCGCATCTCTATGATAGGTGGAGGAAGATCCACAGAGTTCCACCCCTCTTCCAGGTACCTATCTACTTTAATCCAGTTGACACTCGTGGACTCAGAAGTCTGTTGAAGCAGGTGAGGTCTGCTTAATTTCCGTGCTAGCATAAGCAATGTGATGGCTGCAAGCTCTTTTTATGCAGTACTAACTTCTGGTCACATGTTATCCACCGACAGCGTGCCAAATCGATCACATCACCATCAGTTACAGATAGCGCGGATCAATAACTGACTGCCCCTCGATCTGGAACACAGTTGTGGATTCTGACCACGCGTCCGTCCGGAGGTGCTTCTCCCTTCGGTTTCCGGGGTCCCGTATGGTGCGGACAAATGGCTTAGAAACTGCGATTGGCAAACCCAGATGTTAGACGAATTTATCAGAATCGTCTTTTGGAGTCTCTTATAATTCATGCTGGAACCCGATCACCACCCCTTTGCACAGTGCTGGGAGTTGTCTGTGACATGGCGCTAGGACGCCCGTGCAAGTGCAGGATGTCAGATAGAAAAGTGGCACTGCTTGGATCTCGAAGAAATGTCCCCGCCGGTCCAAAAATAACTTGGCCCGACGAATTATCAGATGACAAGTGAAAGTGAGCGTGCGCACCAACCGTGAAGTAGAGTGGACACGGAAAGCTAAGGAAATGGAAGAGGCCTAGAAAGCCGGGAATGCCCGAAAATTATTTCGGTTGATCCCTGCGACCGGTCCCCGGAACCAACCTGTGAGCGAAACCATCAAAGACCAAGGTGGGCCGACCATCTTCAATAAGGAACGCATCGGCTGCCGGGGCGAATACTTGGAATAACAATTCTGGTAGCCACCCGCTGCCAATTATTTGGGTCCTACAGCTGAAGTAGAACTTGGACGATGAATCTGGAAATTCCTACGAGCTCGGAGATTTATAACTCCATGTTCTCTCAAGCGCCATCCAGGTGCTAGTTTGGATGACCTTGGGGGCGAGATAGATCAGCGGTTAGAGCGCGAGCGTACTGACCGGAAGGTCCGTGGTTCGAACCCTGCCTCTGCCTCTCGACTTCCCCTGTCTAGGCTTGGGCAACCTGGCAGTATCCCAGCCCTCGTGCTTCCTTCGGGTGGCATGGCAGCTAGGCACCGAAAGGGGGCTACAGCTGAACGATTATTTTATTTTTATTTATTTTGGATGACCTTCCACTCGTATTGTTCAAACATTCGAGTGAAGTCCTCAGTCAGCGTTAGTCTGGTCTGTTCGCCAGAATTCGGGAAAAGGAGACTGTCCCAGACAACTGAGGAGAATCGGTGGTAATGTCCGTTTTCAAAAAAAGGAGCTCATAGTGTGTGCGGTGTCACACAGGAATCAGCTTGACCCCAAGGGTAACAAGACTCTTGGAGTCATTTGTCCTTCGTCGGCTTAGGGTGGCTCGTGTAACATTGATATGAGGGCAGCAGGCAGGATTCTGGCCTGGTAGGGGTTGTGTCGACCAAACGTTCACACTCCATCAGGTGCTAGAACAACGTCATAATGAATGAGTAATAATTATATTAATTAACTATTTACTATTATTATTTAATTTCGCGATCGACGAGAAAGTGAAACGAACGCTGGAAGGCCTTCAAAACCCTGGAGTTCAAATATCCTCTGACGAAAACCTTATCGATCTGGCATACGCAGACATCGTTCTCGTCCTAGGAGAGAAGGCGCAGATGCTTTTGGATGAACTGAACAAAATCATTCAGTTCTCTGGCATGGGCTATGTAGCCAAAAAGTGCAACGCCATACTCCTGGACACGCAGTGACTTGCAATCCAATGAAAGTCAATTGACCGACGACTTGCTCGAAGGGTTATTTTCGCATGACCAGGTGAAGAGTCGAAAAGTCAAGGGAGGTCAAACAGTGACTTGGCAATGAATTAGGAAAGCTATTACCAGCAAACTCAGTTGTGCTAAACACTGCCGTCACCCTGGATGGGGACTCTCCGAGATGGGACACATCAATGGTTGGAGATAGTCAGACATGGCCCAGTCACGCCCCCAATGGCGCTCGTGCATCCAAGCTATTGCCTTCAATGATCGCTCCTCTCTCAAACTCCAATTAAAAGTCCACTGGCAACCTTGTATTTACGCACTAATTATATCAGCTACCGCCTCCAATGCGCAGCTACCTACCCCATCTCCCCAAATCATCGGTGAACGGTTACCAATTCGAGCCATCAGTGTTCGAACGCTCCAGAGGTCCATAGTCATTGGTCGCCTGAATAAGCGCAATCGTTCCCGACTAATCTGTAAGACAGGAATTAGTATAAATCGCCTGACCTCAAAATACCATGCTTGGTAATTGCCACAAAGCCTTCGAGTTCTTATTACTAGTAATGGTAAAGTTCGTAGTTCGTTAGCCCGGCTTCAGCCACACATTGCGACGGAAACAAACGCTAGGACTGTGTTTTATTAGAACTCTCCATCTCGAGCGCAAGGACAGCGGTGTGCACCTATTAAATGCACTGAGGCGCCTGAGGCGCCGCCGTTCCTATAACAAAACGGAGCGATCACTGTGTGGGCATCTGCCCGAACAACCCGAACAGAATTGACGATAGAAAAAGGTTATCGAACGCCAGATTCGTGAACCGAGGAAGACTGGAAAAGTGACGATGGAAGTCGTCGGTTTTTCTTACGGTACACCAGACGTAAAGCATGAGACCTCTGGAAAAGCTTGTCAAGCCCCCACAAGCGGCGTCGCAGACCTTGTCAGAAGCCCATACTACAAACAGGCAGTTAGTAAAACTGAGTGGCCTTCATACGCATACGCACACACGCTGGTTGCTTACAACACAACATAAAAGGGACGCTAACCTTCGATAACGAATTAGAGGATATTCGCCCAAAGTCGCGCAAAGAGTAGCAATCTGCTCCGCTATTCGCTCCAGCTGATGTCCCTGCTGTCTAACAGTCGGGTTGAAGTAGTACTGAAAGCTCAGCGGTGAATCGAGTGAGAAGACTCGTGATTCCACGGGTAAAAAGGCGATATTGATCTCCTTGAGAGTCTTCAGGAAAACGGCGCAATTGGAGTGACATAAGCGATTGAATAATTCATCCGGACAAGCTATTTTTAATGGAAATCGGAGGGGGGAGGGGACAGGAAAGAGTAGATCGACGACAACAGAGGTAGGACACATGTGAAGGTGCAATAAATTTAAACTGGCACAAAAATAGCCTCAAATTAATGGCGGAAATTGAGGTAGGTCAGTTTCAATGACGAATATTTTTTTAACAAAACATGCGATGACGTGGATGACGAGCGAACAAAGGCGGTAAAACAATAAGGAAACAAGCCGGTGACTGACCGGTTCGAAACAGACTCCAGCTTTCCGAGTGTTTCTGTCTAGGTTTGGACAACCCCGCAGTATCTACGTTCTGGTTGCATGGCACTGAAAGACTATCGCAGCTATCATTATAAAAGTAGCAGTATTATTATAACTCCTGCACAGACAGGACCTTCTGGTATGAGTCCCGGAAATGTAGATAAGGTTTAGAATCTTCCTGGTTTTTGTCTTCTGTTTCCTTGGAAAAATAGGTACTATCTCTCAACCATTAAAACAGATAACAGGAACAAGTGACTCTGGACTCCCGAACCAGTATATATATACACATCATATCACACGTTAGCTTATCAAACAATTCCCCGACGGACGACTTCTTAAATGGGAGTTCCATTCATGTTGTGAAACCAAGTTTCATCTAGGCTAATTATAGAATAATAGTTGCGTATTGCCTCTTAATAATTCTCGATAACGATCCCTCCTAATGATGAAAAAGTCGACTGTAAAGTTCGCTTCTGAGCAAAACTCTTTTTCCGGACTGGTTGAAAAATCTGCTGGAAGATCTGTTTTGCTCGCGTGGGGTGATGAATCCTCCGTTGTTTAAAATTACACATTATGACCTCATTTTAATGTTCACGCATCCTTATATCGACCGATCCATCATAGGCTAATGTGCTCTACTACACCTGAATGAAATGTTACCAACTTAGATGGGTCGTTTGCAAAAGATTTACAGAATGTAAGCCGGATGTATAAAAGGGTTAGATGGTAGTAACAGCATTGGTATAGAGATCGCTCTGAAAAAGAATAGTATGTGGGAGAAAGAGTCCCTGGCACGCGTACGGGCACATATAACTATTCCGACTCGCAGAATAAGCCTTTTTGTTACACACCGGGGCAGTTTACAGAGAGTCAGAGACTCCAGGTATGAATGTTAGGCAATAAACTTGTCAAAAGCAAAAAACAGCCAGCAAGCCAATGAAGTAGGTTGAGAAAGTTGAATTGTTAGAACATAATACATAATACGCACACATGTGGTTGCCTGACAGCCGGAGGAAACCATGTAAGTTAAACACCTAGCTCTTAGATATACCACGTTATTAGTGTGACGGGTCAGGTCAATGCGCAAATCTGCAAGGCTTGGGTCGCGTGTGCTAGGACGTCAAACCCGTATATCCCTGAATCTCAAGTAACGTGTGTATCAGGCTATGATACGGGCTATTTTGTTGTATGGCTGAGATTTGGCCTGTTCGACCAGCGGAAATGAGATTTTTTAGGTCCCCAATAACCGTTGTCGTGTGGGTTGGTGTCAGCGTATCCGTAACAAGGTAATTAGAAAGCGAGTTTTTCGTTGTGAAACGGGGAATTCCATTGAAGGATGCGTCCACCACAGGAAGGCGCGTTGGTTAGGCCATGTATTGCGTATAGTGAAACACCGTTTGCCGAAGTGTTGTTTTCCGTGCCCAATGCAGTGAAAGAACGAGAGGTGGTCAACTCTTGAGCTGGCAGAGGGGTATGAAAGAGATCACGAAACGTTTGGGTTATCGGTGCTTGGCGGACCCGAAAGGCCGAAGAAATGGAAGATGCAAAAAATGCTGGAAATGTGCGTAAGCTGTTCCACTTGATTCGTTCGACTGGTCCTCGAAAACCTCTTGTCAGCGAAATAATCAGAGACCAAAAATGGCTCCCTGATATGCAGTAAAGCAGAACGTTTGGACTGCTGGGCACAGTACTTCGAACAGCAATTCAGCTGGCCACCTGCTACCTCCAATCCAGAATCCTGGTCTTCAACAGAAAGTTGGACCGTAAATATGGAGCCGCCTTCGGTCTCAGAGGTGTCCGAGTGTATTTCCCTATCCAAGCGTCATCGTGCTGCTGGTCTTGACGACCTTCCACCTGCTCTTTTCAAGGATGGCGGTGGACTCCTCAGCCAGTGCCTGTCTAGCCTATTTGGGTCTATCTGGGAGAAAGAGCCGTCGCAGACAACTGGGATGAATCGATAGTAGTGCCCATTTTTAAAAAGGGTACTCGCAGTGAATGTAGCAACCACAGAGGTGTTAGTTTGACTCCTGTTGTGACAAGGCTTCTGGCGTCACTGATTCTTCGTCTCCAACGATGGCACGCGAAACCTTGACTCGTGAGAATCAAGCGGATTTTGACCGGGTAGAGGCTGCATTGTCCACATCTTCACACTCCGTCAGGTGTTAGAGCAACGCCACATGTACAGACGACCCACAATCTTGGTGTTCCTTGATTTCGAGGGTGTGTTTGATTCTGACGATCAGTCAGTACTGTTAACTACACTTGCTCAACAGGGTATGCCTCAGAAGTTTGTAAACATAATCCGATCCCTATACACATACTTCTGGGCGTGAGAGAATGTATAGCGAGCTCTCGAAAAGCTTCCCTACAAAAAGTGGTGTCAGACAAGGATGTCCACTCTCTCCATTCTTGTTCAACTTCGTCACTGGTGGAGTAATGAGGCGAACGCTGGAAGGTCTTCAAAACCCCGGTGTTCAAATTGTTGCTGGTGAAAGCCTTGTCGATCTGGAGTACGCAGATGACATCGCCCTCATCTTTGAAGACCAAAGTGAAGCACAAACCCTGTTGAATAGACTGACCACCATCATACCATCTTTCGGCATGCGTCTTGCACCTTCAAAGTGCAAAGTCATGCTTCAGAGCGTGCCGTATCCGGACACATCCCTTAAAATTCAAGGAGTCACTGGAGATTTTGGAAAACTTTACATACCTCGGTAGTTGTATTAGCTCTGACGGAAGTGTGTCTGATTAAGTCAGTGCAAGAATCTCAAAGGCTCGAATCACGTTTGCTAATTTACGTCACTTGTGGCGTCAAAAGGCATCTCACTAGATCTTAAGGGTTGTGTGTACCAGGCTACAGTAAGGGCTGTATTGTTGTATGGGTGAGAGACATGGCCTCTGCGGACAGATGAGGTGAGGCATCTCCGGGTTTTCGACCACGGTTGCCTCAGAAGCGTGGCTGGTTTTGGATGGCGTCAGCGTGTTAGTAACGAGGTGATTAGAAAACGGGTATTTGGTTGTGCTGCAGGTACTTCAATTGGGAAATCATCCAGCACCACCGACTACGATGGCTCGGGCATGTGCTACGCATGCCGAAACACCGTCTACCGAGACGAGTGTTGTTCTCCGTGCCTCCTTCAGAATGGCGCAAACCGCGAAGTGGACAACGCATGACTTGGCAGAAAGGCGTGAAAGAGATCACGAAGGAGTTTGGGTGTTGTACGGCTTCCAGGATGTGTTTCCCGACCTGATTGTGCGTGGCTGGAGACGTTGCAAGAAATGGCGGCTAATCAATTTCAGTGGCGTTCATGTTGTCAGTTTCTTTCCAGATTGTCTGATTGAGCGGTTGGAGGTGTAGACACCTCAGAATGCTTGACATAGGCCAGCATTGGGTCCCCTCCCTCATCCACTCTTCTTTTCACTCTATTCACTCTAGGGCTTTATATATATATATATATATATATATATATATCAAATTAGACGAACTTTATGGTTGAACCGCAGTGAAGCATCAGTGTCAACACTGATACCGCTGTCTTTGATGACGATGTCGGTGCTACTAGCCTTCCACGTTGGAAACCGCGTGGTCCCCATTGCGCCTGGTTGGAGATGCTGCAGGGCAATGGTGGCTAATCGATACCAATTTCGTTCTAGTTGTCCGTTTCCATCCAGATACCCTGAATGAGTCTGGAGGTGTAGGCACCTCAGAACGATTGTAGTATGCTAACATTATGTCCTTTAACCGTCGATTTTTAATCTTTTCTTCACACTAAGGCTTCCAAATAAATCAAGGCAGCGAAGCTCAGTGTTGAACAATGATGCCATGCTGTCGATGGTGAGAAGGAGGAAGACATATGGACCTCTGAAGATAGGTGCCGCCAAATTTTGAGTTTTATCATTGTTCGGAAGGACGCCGTTTTGAATAACAGTTCCGGGACCGGATGCAGACGACTCTCCCCACAGACTGTACTATGTGGTTTCTTATCTGCGAAAATTTCTTATCCGCTTCCTCCACCAAGCGACGGGTGATGTAAAACGGCTATACATACAGCTATACTCAGACAGGGCTGAGTTATAGTGCATATACTGTGCGTAAGGTGTTTTAGTTGCCCGGGCGACATGATGTCGACTTGAACAAGGCGCAGTCACCGTAGTAGCTAATTTCGGTAAGTGGGTCACTTGTGTTGGATGTCACCCATGTATCGTGTTACACGTAACTTCAAGCAAATTACGGTACTCTTTCAGCTGTAACACCTTTCGGTGCCTAGCTGCCATGCACCCGCAGGAAGCACGAGGGTCGAGATACTGCCAGGTGGCCCAAGCCTAGACAGGAGTAGTCAAGATGATGAGCATGGCTTCGAACCACGGACGCGCTTTAACTAATAAGCCATCTTGAGCTCGTAACATCAATCAGTTCCGCCATTCTGTTGTTCGCTAGGTTGTTCGAGTCTTTTGACTGTGGAACCACAGAGATGAGTACTGTCATTTCGTTTCCTCTGTTTCACACCGAATGAGTTGGTTTCCCAATGTGATTTGTCCGCCTTAAAAAACGTGTGGAGGTGTCTTCGATGAATGACGAGATATGCCAAAAGGTAGAGCTTATACTCCCGGGAGTTGAGAGCGTGGGTTCACGGTCGTTTCTAGTGGTTCACTTGGGTCGACCGCAGAGAGCGAGCAACTGGAATGTAACCAGACAAAAAAAGTAAAGAATGACTGTAGAGGGATGTTGGAATGATACACTAGGGGCACTGAGTGTTTTCTCCTGGAGAGTTTTCATCTTGGGGGTCGGTTGACATATGGTTTGGATCCTGCATCAGTGTTGCTCGTTCATTTCGACTGGGTAGACAACAGAAAGCTTGTTCTCTTTGCCACCATGAGGTAACCAGCTGCTTTGAATGCAGCTGGTCTATAGACCGGTGGAATTCTAAAGAACGCGAAACTCCTACAAGTCCTGCTCCTAAAATCGTTCAGCTGTAGCATCTTTTCGGTGCCTAACTGTCATGCTACCAGAAGGAAGGACGAGGGTTGGGATACCGCCAGGTTGCCCAAGCCTAGACAGGGTAGTCGAGAGGCAGAAGGCGGGTCGAAACAACCTTCCGGTCAATAAATTTGCGCTCTAACCACCGAGCCATCTCGCCTGCGAGTTGCGCTAATGGTCGGGATAATGGACGCCGCGACGCTTGTGCTTCACCTCAAAAAATAGACATATTCTAAGTGTGGCGACATTACACCAGTCAGAAGAAAAAGTGCTTTGATCCATTGCTTCTTCCGAGGGCTCGATTTTGTCTACGGGTGGATGAACATGCATGAATACTGTGCGAATTTGTTAGTTTAAACAGTTTGAGGGTTCCAAGCATTCCGACTCACAGGAAGATTGCACATTGAGGGCTGGAGAGTGCTTAGGGGTTAAGGTGAAAAACTGATGACCGGAAGGACCGAAGTTCAAACGCAACCGCGGCTTTTCGATTGCCTTTGTATGGGTTTGGGAGACCTGGCATTACCCCAGCCCTCGTGGTTCCGAGTTGAGTGGCAGCTATGCACCGTAAATTTGTCACAAAAATTGCTCAACCGGTTATTGTTGAAATCCTTTTATAATCGTATTACAAAGCTACCTATTAGCAGGCGAAACCACTTGTGGTGCAAACTGGCACAGTGGCCGTTTCAAGACATACTTTGCAGATGCAGGTTTCGGATGCACTCCTAGAGCTGTCACGGTTTGAGCTGGCGCTGGAATCCCATATAACAGACGAAGTCGGTACCTACAGGTAATAGACTATATACCTACGTGGATTGAAACAGGCTGAATGGTCATGATCCAGGTACATATTTAAAGGATGTTGGGAATTTCCTACGAAGTCTGGTGGATTGAATTTCACGGAAAATCCCCGTGGATTTGAGGGTATGCGGTATATGACCACAATTTGTCTAATACTAGAAAACACAACCCCACCAAATGGAAGTACTAGCTGAGCAACTATTGAGAAGCGTGGATAATTGAAACAAATGCGTCCTTGAATAATTACCACATGGACTACAACTTAGTGGGGTGCAAATAGGGTCCACGGGTTACTAATTGACAACCAACGACTTGTCTGAGTAAATAGGCTGGGAAGACTCACCTTCAGTGAAGAAAACGTGAGCGAAACGGTATTGGTTGGAAGCGCTCTGGAAGTCATTCATAAGCAGCTGCAACGACTAGATGAGGGCGTCAATTTTAAAAAACCAGGAGGTACCTGATCCGTAGGGGTTATTAAGTAGATTGCCTCAATAGGAAGAACCTCCCTCCTCTTAGATATATCCTCGACCACTAACATAATATAGTGAAAAGTAATCTGACTCACAGGTGATCCCGTTATTCATTATTTCGTGCATTTTACAACAAGACGACACAATTCGGGTTGATAACCGATCCAAAACTAAGACCTTCCAATCTTTCGGCTGCTTCAGTGGGATGATAATCTCCTCCATAATTTCTAAAAATAACGTCTACAAAAGTATCGCCACATACTTCTAGCGACTGCTTGTTTGAGCGACATCCTAAAGTGACGCAGGTATTTGAAAGTAACGCAAGATAGGGATTAATTGGCCGTAGCATAGATTCCAATTGCTTACGAAGTTTGCACATTTCCCCGGCCTGAAGGATGTCCAATAAGTTCTCCTAAGGGTACACGCGTGGTCTATAATTTGATCAGATTCTGTCGAAGAACACAGGTGACTAAGGGCGCGTGATACGAATTTAAACCATAATTCACGGATTCACGGATTGATACACAGGATCGAGGCTTTCGCTCAAGTTTCCCGGGTTGGTTTTGTTCTAGTCGTTCAGCAGCTGTCGTTCACCTGAAAAGCACAAGTGAAAAAAGGGTGTAGCACTGCTCTTTAAGTTCTCAGCGCGGGGCAGTAAGTTTGCCAGCGCGAGGACTCGCGTAAATAGGTGTCTACTAGTGTTTTGAACTGGGTTCTAGAGCGGGCGTGGACAACCGTCTGAGGAAGGTTATTCCACGCAGCAACTACCCGAAATGAGAAAAAAGTTTGCCTAATGAAGGTGTGCGCTCTGAGCTTAAAAATCTTCTCACCATGTCACCGCCTGGTGTATGCCGGGTCAACGGTGAAAAACCAGTTGGCCAAGCCTTGTTCAGACGGGGCGTAAGTAAGAATTAAGTCCCCTCGGAGGCGACGATACTCCAAGGGAAAGAGGTTGAGCACTGCGAGACGCGTTTCGTAGTCCATGGACTTGAGACCGGCAACAATTTTCGTAGCAGCTCGCTGGACACGCTCAATGAGGATTACGTCTTTCGTGCGTCCTGAGTAGACAACCGGGTTGGCATATTCAAGGAGCGGTCTGACATAGGCCCCATAGAGTATTTGGAAGTCCGTGCGAGTAATACGAGAGAAGGTACGCCGAATCATCCGTAGAACAGCGAATGCCTTCTGAGCCGATTTCTCAAGGTGCAGTGAGAAGGACAGGTTTGGAGAGAGCCAGATACCCAAATCCTTTTTGGCATCTATCCTCGCAGTATGTTTACAAATTTTTCGTGAAAATGGACGAAACTGCAGCAGGCGGTAGCATACAATCCGCCGGGTGAACCAAGCCGTGGTTGAAGCAACTGAGGAATAGGAGGCACCACCCTGGAATGTGTAACTGGGAAACCTGTGAGCACATCTTGAAGACCTGGGTAGTTGCTGCGTGGAATAACCTTCCTCAGACGGTTGTCCACGCTCCCTCTAGAACCCAGTTCAAAACACTAGTAGACACCTATTTACGCGAGTCTTCGCGCTAGCAAACATACTGCCCCGCGCTGAGAACTTGAAGAGCAGTGCTAGACCTTTTTTCACTTGTGCTTTTCAAGTGAACGACAGCCGCCGGACGACAAGAAAAAACCGACCCGGAAACTTGAGCGAAAGCCTCGATCCTGTGTATCAATCCGCGAATCCGTGAATCCGTGACCTGATAGATATCCTCGCAATGGATTTCCTAGGTTCACTCAACAAGCTGCTTCCTCCATCTTTTTGTGCTTTTAGATTAGTTAACATACGGCGTTTCCAGGTGTGTTCCACGGCTTCATGATTTGTGCCTTAAAGACCAAGGAATGGCGATCCTATTACCCGAGTGCCGAATTCAGGGTGTCCGTCCGTTACCGATTCAGACCAGACTAAAGTTGAGGCAGCAAGGGGTAGAAGAGGGATTAGAGCAAATGACAGTGCGGTGCTCGTAATTTGATGTGCCGCAGACCGTGTGATTGATAAAAGCTGAAGCTTTGACCCTTCGTACACCCCAAGGCACGTATATAAATTTCTCTGGCTGATAAGTGAGACAAGTAAACTAGAATGGTAAAGGGCAGGTAGCGCATGTCAGTCGTCTCTAGTTTTTTCATCTGTACTGATTAGAATAAAATGGATACTTATTCTGCCGTGAATAATAAAGGACCAAATCTCGACAGCTCCCCTGTTCAAGCTGACAATCGATCAGCTTCAAATCCTAACGATCTGACCTTGCTTGATGTTCTCTTCGACAAAAGAGCTTCCCTGCTCGTGCCGGTTTAGTGACGACCACGTTTACATTGGATACAGCTCACCGCCTATGGCGCTGTCCTCTTTTCCCACCCAAAACCCCCCGTACCCAGTCCCACCAGTCATACCTTTATTCTGACTGTAACCTTATGATCATGCCTGACGGCATGCCCCCACAAGTTGGGAATAAACATTATTATTATTATTATTATTAGCTTCCGATGAATCAATGGCTAATCGAAAAGTTATGTGGCACCGGCCGGGTTCCGGTGAATTATAAAAACCATCGCGTGAAGTGTAGCAGTTTGTAGGCGCTGAATTTAACGAGGTCTTCACAACTCAAAACACAAACAACCACCGCCGGAAGTGTCGGGCATCTCTCTCTATTAAGTGGCTGATTGTTGTTTGTTATTGTGGCAAATGATATGACTTCAGTCCCTGGAAATCTTTGCGAATCCGGTCGCGCGTTTGTGTTGCACTTGGAATAGGGTCACCACAGTCACCTATGTTTCACCAGATGGCAGCATACAGCGCTGTTCTAACGCTTCTCGGATGTAATAAATATCGGTGGAATACACGTTACAAACCGATTTAGGTGAGTCCTAAAATCAACTTATACGCGGCTTTTAGATACACGTTCCACACCTTCCTAATCAGAGACAGCATGAATACCAGACGTGCGGTTATTGGTACCCTTGTGAAAAGCGGGCAGTTTGCTTACATGCATGCAAATTTGGGCATAATCAGGGAGATAATGGGTGAACAGTGTCTAGCGGAGATTTTCGTCACGGACAAACTGGCGGCTCCTGCGGCGGCCCCAATACCACTGAAAATGCGAAAATGCCATCTTCCAGCTCCCCTCCGCCAAAAGAGGCCTTTCCTATTGTGGACACACTCGCTAATCAATACCCCGACAGCCAAAGCATGCTAGTCGTGCCCGTCAGTTGAATTCGTTTGGCCATCCGCTTTGGTCGACGCAGGTTTCATGTAGTTAGTTATTTAGCCATCGTCGACCCTTAGTCACATTTCAGTCTACGGCATCAGCGGAGTCCTCACTGCAGTACTGTAAAAAGTAACGACAACTTCCTCCACTTGGGTCTGGGCTCAACGGTGGGCCCTAGGATGAGCAGTTCACCATGAATGTCTCTAGCGGCGAACTATCTGGCTAACGTCCGGGGCCGGCTATGGAGAACCTGGTATGTTTTGAATTTTGCAATGGAAAGCTATGCTGCCAGTGAACAGTACCTGAATACTTCCACGGTGATAGCAAGCTTTAAACCAGGTAACCCGACCTGCGGACAGGGGACATTATCGTCCGCAAACCTTGGTTTCTTGGTACCTAGAACGCTTTTTCCGAATATAATCAATGTCCATATTGGCAATTACTCAAAACAGCTAATTCCCAGGATCCGGAAACCCCGGATTCGGCATCCATCTAGTTTAACCGAAGATTCGAGACAAATTTAATTTACAAGTGTAACACTCCTACATATTTTGATCAGTGGGTCAAGTGTGAGCTCTAACAAATATATTGTTACAGCAGCATAACTGCAGGCCATGATCTTTTACGCGTGCTTTTTGACCATTGTGCGTCATCGCGTGTGGTGCGCAGGCGTGTGTCGCTAACTAAGATCGATTTGCCGTCTTTTCCGGGCCTCCTTTGAACTTGCACTACTTCGTGCAACAATTCAGACGGAAATCCCCATAATTTGAGTTTTGTACGCCTTTTTGTTACGTATTTTATAAATGTAGTACCGCTTTTCATTGATAAATTTCAAGAATCCACAATTTGTGGCTTGTGATTTTGCGCGTCACTCAGTTGGGCTTCCCCGAATACGTCGAAGTATTCTACAGTACTCAACTTGGACCATTTCCTCTTGGACCCCGGGAAGACTATCTCCAACGAAGATGTATAATCTTAGAAGCAAATCGTCCGAAAGAGCCAAAACCCGATCGCCTCTTGGAGAACCTTTTGACGCTCATCACACGTTGTCCACATCCCAGGTGAACCGTATTACCAGCCCATGTTTTGTTTCCCCACGTCATTGCCCACCAAAGTCCAGTAAGGCTAGTGGCATTAGGTCTAATAGGTTTCCTGCATGGCAGTTAGACGCCAAGCTTCAGCGAGACGTTTTAGAAGGAAACTTAGCAGAGTTCGCGACAACTGGAAATTAGTGAGAAAAGGGTTAAATCGAAACGTAGAGCACTGGCCAGTCTAGGTCTGGAAACCCACCAGAGCTACTCGTCGGAGGATGAGCTACAATCGAATGACACCGCCACGAAACAGGAGGCTGGTGCTCTAAAGGATGCATTTATTCACGATAAAGTTTTCTGCAACCTCTTATATCAACTACGGCGTTACCGAAGTTAGAAACAGATAAATTCACCGGAACTGCGCGTGAATTTTGGAAGTTTGTGAAAATCTTCAAAACGAACGCCGCTGGCAGACTTGCTGACGACACGCGGCGACTAATATATGTTATTCACTGTTGCACCGGCGAAGCCAAGGCAGTAATAGAAGACTGCGTGCTGCTACCAGAAAGCGGCGGATTCGTAAAGGCGAAGGATATCCTTCACAAGGAGTTCGGACGGCCTCATGACATAGCGCAAAGCTTCATCCATGGTATACTGGTCGGAGGTCCCAGTGCTGCTGGAGACACTGACACACTAAGGAAACTGGTATATGAAATTCATAGTTGCGAGATCAACCTCACACAAACGGGTTACTCTGCCGATTTGAATTGCTCGACAAACCTGAAGCGGATTGTGATACGTCTCCCCAGACATCTCCAACGAGAATGAGCGAAGGTAGCTGACAATATTCTATACTCACAAAAGGAGCCGTCCTTTCACCAGTTGAATCAATTCCTTGAAAGAAATCTGTCCGCAGCGACTAGACAAACGAGTACGGGCTGCTAGCTAGTGGCGCTTACCGTGTGTCCCGTAGGGATGTGGATGATATTAATCAACGCAGCAAGCTCCCTCGTCCACACGTTAACGCCGCTGCATCTAAGGCTTCAAGTTGTCCGTTGTGTACAGCCCATCACTCCTTATGCGACTGTGTCGCATTCCAGGCCAGATCTACAGAAGAGAAACTCCAGGCATTGAGGGAACGTAAGCTGTGCTTTAATTGTCTGAAACCCAACTACCGAGCAGACAAATGCCGAGCCCCAAATCACTGCGACGTGCCGAGATGTGGTAAACGCCATCATCGATTACTGCACATGGACAGCCTCGTGAAGCCACCCACTTCGTCCACTGCAGATATAAACTCGAATTCAGTGGAAGTTCCGTCAGCATTCCTAGGGTTTCTTCCAAGTGCGCCTCGTGGGTCCCCATGGCACTGTACTATGCTATGCACTTCTGGACAGTGGATCAGACTCTACTTTGGTGTCGCTCGAAGTCGCTGACCGGATTGGGCTGAAGGGTACCCCAACAGAAGTGGAGTTTAATTCAATCAACGGAGCTTCGATAAAGAGTACAACAGCTTTTAGCTTGACCATTGAGTCCTTGAACAATGATCATCAGACACATGTAGAAACCGCATATTCAACGAACCAGCTACCCTTGATAAGGCCAAACGCACCTGTCGAGATTTCCTTCGTTTCTGGTCACATCAGCGAGACATTACGATTCCTCGAATCTCATCTTAAAAGATGTCTATTCTAATAGGTACGAATGTACCAGATGCAAACTGGGTGATAGAACAGCGTATCGGGACCAGTAAGCAACCGAACGCATCGTTGACAGTATTCGGCTGGGTCGTCCTGGGTCCATCGGGTATTAGCGGCAGCGAAACCACAGGAGACTATAGAAAGCGATATATTACGTTTGTTTGAACTCGAATTTAATGATCAAAGACCCAAAAGGGATATATCTATGTCGATCGAGGACAAACAAGTGCTAAGTTTGGGGAAGCAGTCAGTCAGCCTCTTGAACGGTCACTATCAGGTCCGGCTCCCATGGAAACGTGATTGGCATGACCTACCGGAAAACAAACACATAGCCGAGACGATTGAAGTATCTTCGGCTCCGCCTACTAATGGACCTAAATCTCTTGCGGCTGTATACAAACACTATATCGGAACATGAGGCCAAAGGTTACATCAGGAGGGCCCCGACCGAGCAGGATTAGGTACGTCGATTCGTCCCTCACCATCCTGTTTTTAATCCGCACAAACCGGGCAAGGTGAGGATAGTGTTTGACTTTACGGCGGTCTGGAAAACTGCCGCTGAATGACTGTTTATATTCCGGACCAGATTTGACGAATGATATCACCGTGGTTTGCTACGATTTCGTTTACACGATATTGAGTTGTCCACAGACATTGAAGACATGTCCTTGCAAGTTCATTTGGAGTCAGAAGATAACGCACCACTAAGCTTTCTATGGTACGCCGACAGTAATTTAGATCAAACCCCGGAATTCAATGTTCACCCGTTTGACGCGACGTCCTCGGCATTTTGCTCAACGTTTGCTTTGAGACAAACTGCCTATGACAACTGCGAAGCGTTCGATGAAAACACTATTAGAGTCGTGAAGAAGAACTTTTACGTTGATGACTGCTTGGTGTCGGTCGATTCTGCCCAGCAAGCTCTTAGGCTAGTCGACCAGCTGTCTAGGTTGTTGAAAAAGGGCGGCTTCCATCTGCACAAATGGATAAGCAATAGCAATAAGGTTTCCTCCCGGATACCGGTACACGAGCGTGCGACTGACCTGGTGTCTTTGAAATCGTTACATTCTGACATACACAAGACGTTAGGACTTTATTGGTGTGTCAAGACCGACAGCTTCAAGTTTAAATTAACCATGCCGGAGCGTCCAGTGACCAAGCGAGGTATTCTGTGTGTGCGGCTTCCTTATATGGCCTGTTGGGATAAGTCGCGCCCTTGCTGTTACAACCGAAGCAGTTGCTACAAGAGCTTTGTCGATCAAAATGTGGCTGGGACGAAGAAGTTAATCAAACCATCCAAGATGCCTTGAAGAAATGGAAAAATGGCATTCAAATTGTCGAGTCATTAGTGATCCCTAGATGTGTCAAACCTAAACAGTTTGTTATCGAACATCAGTCTTTGCATATTTTCTCTGACGCATCCGAGGTTGGTTATGGAGCCGTAGCTTACCTAAGATGTGAGTCGCCTTTGATGGAAAAATCAAGATTGGCACCTATCAAGTCAGTTGCTATCCCACAAATCGAACTTTAGGCTACTGTATTAGCGGTAAGACTAATGTGCCACCTGTTGAAGCAGCTCGAAGTCCGGTTCGACAACCTATACTTTTGGACAGACTCAATGATTATGCTGCATCATATTTTTAGCACAAGTTTGAGATTTAAAACCTTTTTGGCCAACAGAATTAGCTTTATACACGAAAATACCAACACTTCCCAATGGAGACATGTTCCGACTAGCATGAACCCTCCCGATTGTGCCTCACGTGGCATCCGTACAAAACATCCTCAGCTATTGGAGCTTTGGATTCAAGGTCCCGAGCTTCTGAAGCTCGGTGAGCAGCAGTGACCTAAAACCGACATCGAACAATTTCATCATAAGCCCGCAGACCTAGAGTTGAAGAGGGCCGTCACAGTTTTAGTTACCGCGACAACCGACCTTCCAACAGATGTGTTGTTCTCCTACTATTCATCGTGGGTGAGGCTACGGCGAGCGGTTGTTTGGTTTACCAGGTTCAAGTATTACCTCCACAGTAAACTAGTTGGTAAGGGTATTGAACTTAAGAACACTCTGCGGCTCGACGAACTGAACGAAGCAGAAAGTTCGACATTGCGGTATGCTCAGCTAAAGGCTTTTCCCTCGGAGCTAAGTACAACTTCTAAGCTCGACTCAATGCCATGTTAGGGGCTACGTAGGAAATCACCAATTTGCGAGTTGCATCCGATCGTTTTCAATGGTCTGCAGTGTGTGGGTGGTCGACTGGACAATAGTACTCTTCCACAATTCACAATACACCATATAATTCTCCCAGGAGATCACCCAGTAACGCGTGGCATCATTAATCACCTTCATGAATCTGAAGGTCATATAGACACTTTGCATACTCTAGCTGCTATACGACAACGGTATTGGATCTTAGGTGCTACCACAACTGTCAAACGAATCATCAGAGGATGCACGGGATGCAAATTAAGGTCAGCTCTCCCAGCCGAACAATTAATGGCGGATCTTACGGTCGCCATAGTAAGGCCAGAATACCCCCTTGCAGCGACAGGTCTAGACTACTTCGGACCGTTTCAAACTCGCGAAGACCGTATTACGAGGAAGCGGTATGGCTGTATCGTTACATGTTTGCGGACCCGTGCGATACATATAGAAGTGGCTTATTCGCTGTCCATCGACTCATTTCTCGTAGCATTTTCTCGATTACCCAATCGACGAGGAACTCCAAAGGAGTTGTACAGTGATAGAGGCACCAATTTTTTGGAAACAGAAATGGAGTTGAAAAAACTCTTGAAGACGTTGGATTGCAACAAAGTGAAGGACGATATGTTACAACAACAGGTTGACTGGCACTTTAATCCCCCTTATGCTAGCCACAGAGGTGGCATCTGGGAGAGGATAATACGGTCGATTCGACGTGTTCTAAGTGCAGTTTCTCGGGAGTAGGTGTTAACGGAAAAAGCGCTTACGACATCTCTAACGGAAGTGGAGCAACAACTGAACATTCGCCCATTGGTCCCAGCGCTAGATGATCCTGAAAACATTGATGTATTGACCCTAAACCATCTACTGCTACCACGAGTATCATTCGTCCCTGTTGACGAAGATCCAGGCCTACGGCACCGATATACTCGGCAGTGGAGGCAGAGTCAATTGATGGCCGACACGTTTTGGCGTCGCTGGCTGAGAGAATACCTTCCACTGCTCCAATCGCGGCATAAGTGTACGAATCTCAGAAGAAACATAAGAACGGGTGGTCTGGTTTTGATACTTGGAGAACAACACACGCGCGGTACCTGGTCGAAGGGAGTTGTAACGGCCACGACACCTGGATCGGATGGGTGCTCAAGACTCCTGATGGTTCAGTAACCAGAGATATACGGAAGATATGCATGCTAGAGTGAGTGGGTGAGCCATAGGAGCTCGGTCACCGTAGGGGACATGAAAGGCTTTCGGAGGTGACTGTGGCTGGAGTCAATTCTACCATTTTTGCCTCTCATAGTCCCTAGTGTCCGGTGCTGACTGAGGTTAGTTTAGGAAAGCCAAGCTGGCTTTGGTGGGGCGGTGTACTTACTTTCCCTTCCTTCCCTTGTCTGAGCCTGCTGTTTACCGCCTCTGCCTCATAGACTCCATATACATTTGTAACCCCTCAAGAACTTTTAACCCTTGATCTGTCGAACCAAATAGGTTGATCATCTTTTACGCGCGCTTTTCGACCATTGTGCGTCATCGCGTGTGGTGCGCAGGCGTGTGTCGCTAACTAAGATCGATTTGCCGTCTTCTTCGGGCTTTCTTTGGGCTTGCACTACTTTGTGCAACAATTTAGACGGAAACCCCCATAATTTGAGGTTTGTACCCCTTTTTTTTACGTATTTTATACATGTAGTACCGCTTTTCATTGATAAATCTCAAGACTCCACAATTTGTGGCTTGTGATTTTGCACGCCACTCAGTTGGGCTTTCCTGAATACGTCGAAGTATTCTACAGGCAGTTTCATGAAAAGCGCAAGTGGAGATGAATAGCTGGTGAAATTAAAAGTGGAGACGGACGGCAAGATTGGCTTCGAAATTGCGGTTTATACAGAAACTGGATAAACTTGGCAACTCATTGTCAGGAGAAAGTCTGGGATAAAAGATTGTTGCGAGGAGGGATTGATGCGAATGCACAGGCCCAAACGAGCGTTGTAAGTAAAGTTGCTGCACATGTGGAAGAGGCATGCTGAAATCGCAAAAACGGGATAGTTATGTCTGAACGAGGAGTTTGACGGGATAGACCGAGTTCGTCCCAGAGGCGGCCGGGGCCAGGTAATCAACTTTGCATGCTTCCAGGCAAAGGAAGATGTGATCGACAGGACACAGTCAAGAGTAAGATGGCAACAGTCGCGGCTGTGCTATCACACTTGGCATGACAATACCGTGCGATCGTTGCACTGACATGTTTCGGTTTCTGGACAGCCTCCAAAAGGACGTTATGTTTGAAATGATCAGGCTAAAGATATGGGATTTTGTGGGCAGCGGGATTTTTATTGTCTATGGTGGTCCACCGAGGGAGAACAAAAAAGTTGCAGGAACATGGGCAGTTTCGTTTCGAATGGAGATCCGTTTGGGTGCAAAGCATACACCACTTGAAATGGACGCCGACCATACATGACTTTGGAAGCGAGCGTTGCCCAAACTGAGCGAATTAGAGTGTGTCACACGGGAGTTTTTGAGTGGAAGCGAATTTGCGCGTGTGTAAATAGTCACCATACGCGATGTGGTGAGCTAAGTGTGTCAGATAAGATAGGGCTCATTATTAGAAAAACGTTATTTAAGGTTTGTTACAGTTAGGGTAGTGTCATTAAGCAGCTAAAAGCAATAGGATAGGGGTGGCTTTACGCCCACTAGTCCAGCAGTTAAGAGCTGGCTAAGCTTGCCGTCATAGTGCTATTTTAGTCCCAGAGGCCTGGATCTAAAAACGGTCTAAGTGTTCAAAATTGTTGTGAGAAGGCACAGCGAGAACATAAGGACTGATGGGGGTAGAACCACCTAATTGATAGGCTAGTTTATGAAGAAGTTGCTACTTAAGTTGGACAGTACCATAATTTGAGATGAAAAGTGGATGTAAGAGAAAGGATCGCTAGCCCCTAGAGCACTGCTATCAGCTTCATTTAACAAGTAATGCATGTGGAAAAGGCCTATAGGTGCTAGCTTTGCGTGCTAATTGTTAAGGTGTACCTACTTCACTGTTTCTGTAATTATTTATTGCATGTGACCGATCTGAAGAGCAATGTATACATAGGTTAGGCTTTTTTGACGAAAGGGGCTTTGATGCGGTGCAACCCCGACTAAGATAAGGATGGCCACGGCTTTGCAGGTTGATGTATGCTGTGGGTGTCGCAGAGCGACACCAGGGTGTCCCATGTACATATATATATATTAGTTTGCTTTTACAGACCAATGGTCGGTTTTTAAACACCTGTAATGTAAAGCGTTGCCAGGTAAATGATGCACACGAGAAAATTCCAAGCCAGAAGCTACAAAATGCCAACGACAGTGCTGTTTTGTGGATTTCCTCAATGAAGACCAGGCAGACAACGACAGTGCTTTTTTGTGGATTTCCTCAATGAAGACCAGGCTCAGAACCACTGGCAATTCGCGCTGCACCTGTGCAGCTAACGAAGTGGCGGGTATTCGAAAGCACCACGGTGCAACGCATCCGGGCGACAACCCATGCGGGGCGTACCCGAACACTACACGAAGTTTTCATCCCTCGTGCATGCCATCAGATCTGCAAGGTGGCAAGCCATTCAGCATTCATGACTGCAGCTTGTGTATTAATATAGTGCTTGGGCCACCAGGGGATTTCCCGGCCGGAGGGAAAGCTGGGCCAGTAAAGCAGCTCAGTGTATTCAGACAAGCAAACCTCAAATGGCCCCTGGTAAAAGCAGGTCGCGGAGGGGGCAAATGAAGCGGCAGCTACCAATGGGGCGATGGAACTAGAATGATGATACTCAGAGCAAGTGCATTATGGCTAAGCGGTAACGAGGCGTTGATGGAAGATATCATGTCCAGCAGAGACGCACTGCAATGTTGTGTGTGAGTGTGACAGCGGGCTGTGGAGCCGAACAAGAATATCTTTCATTTCAGCATAGGAACGTTTTTACGGCGTATAATGCACTCTAATAATGGAAAGGATGCTAAATTCGGTTTGGTTCATGTTATCTGGAGCTAAGCTAACCAGAGCACCAGTCATTTGACAGAGCTGACAGAGTAATCCTTGGGCGAGATTTGGCTAGAAGGATACGTACGTTGTCATGGGGAGGGAACCAGGCGAGTAGCACTGTAGACTGTGATCACTCAGGCATTCAACAGGCAACAGTGACTCAAAGCAAGTCAAGGAGATTGCAGGATAAAATAATGGGATCTTTTACTGGCCCACTATCTCTATCGTTGTTATACTTAATCGTGCACTGAACCTGATTCGTTGAGATCGACGGCAGTCGGGTATCAAGTAGGGCAGCAACAGTTTCACAAATAAAGGGTTTATCCATGAACAGTAAAAAAGCAAGGTGCTGCATGTTGTTTTGGAACTGTTTGGGCGGCTGTTTCAGATGCGGATTAAGTAAAGTAGAAAGAAGTAATGACGTAGGTAAGCACGAGCTGGGGTCGCACTGAGGTTGTCGGAGTTATGGAATCTATGGCAAGGAGTTGAGTAAGCGCTCGACTTGCCTCCGCTATAAAGGCATTTTGGTGCAGCAGACGGTGTAAGAGAGAAAGCTTTAACTCATAACATCAGTGCCACAGTAGTTCCAGGCCCAAAATTTGAACCATTAGGACGGTAGGAGAGAGGGTTGGAATGTGGGAACAACTTTATCTTGAACGAGCGTTGGACGCTTTCAAGTGCTAGCCTACAACTTTGGGTATGAAATATAGAGAATTTGGGACATTTCGTGACTGGCGAAAAATTGAAATTTGCAACCCTCAAAGATGAACGGAGCGCAATAGTAAAAAGCTGAGCCTACGTGCTCTAGCCATCTGGAACTGGGCTTGGCGGGAAAAGCTACCACGATATACGGCGCCAAAGACGTCGCTGATATACAGTAGGAAAAGAATCGGTCAGAAACGAGTGTTGCAACTAGAATCCGCCTAGAGGTACCTTTCCAACTAGTTGAAGCTTTTAGGTTGGAGCATATTGTTTGTCAACAGTGGTTCTGGAGACACTTCCTACCTTTGCCGGCTGTCTTGCTGTTCGATCGCAGCAGATTGGAGGAGGGATACAGTACCGTTAATGAAGCAGGGACAACAACTTCATTCTCGATAAGCACTTGCGCGTTCTGTTATAAATTAGTTTTGTACACGATCCGATGAGTTGTTTTTTCCAGTGAGCTTTTGTGTTCAGACATTCGTGTTCAGGCTTTTGAATTCTCTCAGCTATGACCATGTATAGGTGGTTGCAGTGGAATGGTGATGAAAATACAGATAATGTGTTGCAACGTACGTGGCATTCATAATAACCTAATGGTGATAGGCTCATTAGCAAATACCTGCCGCGTCAATGACGTAACTGAAAAACGCTCCAGCAAAGATGAATCGTTGGAGGAACTGAAACCTGAGGATTACATGCTACAACAGGTGAGGTAGGATGTGTAAGTATGCTGAAGTGATGGGCCTCTCAAAAGAGAGGACGAGGCGGTGCAAGTGTTCTTCCACTACCCTAAGGGTATAGAGACGGTAACTTGTATTGTAAAGCAGAAAATTATTTTTGAATGACCTTATTTTTGAGTGTACCTTCCGCAGTTCTATGGAATTTCTCTGGGGGAGACTTGATAACTGCCCGATCCGCTGAGAATATCCAGTTCTAGAGGCCGCCTTTTGTTGGTGCCAAAACCAGAGGCTGTCTGGCACAACATCCGCGCTTAATCATAGCCTCCAAACTCTCAACAGCTAGAATAAACACTTCACTGCTAAATTCAAGCCTCCTAAGTTCCACTAACCCAGCTACACTTCGTCTGTTTATCATGCGTCTATGCTGGACCAACCAGGTTTCAAAAGCCAGTTTAAGCTAAGTAAGTATCTCAATCGCTGCTCTCACGCCCTCAACACAAACTTCGTCAGTAGTTTTTTCATATTTTAGGTTCTTCAAGAGCAAATAGTCGTTGCGGGCAGCCGAAAGTATGCTTTTTCACCGTTTACTCCTCCCCTTAAGATCCTTTGCTGTCTCCCTGAAACCTTCGCAGTGTTTGCAAGATATTTGTTTCATAAACTCCGCGATGAGCATTTTACACCTTGACCACAAAGAACGCAGACTTCCGCGAGCACGTTGTCGCAACTGGAAGCAGCTTCGTTTACAAAAACCCCGAATTTCTTGTTGCCTTGTAGCTAAGGGTTATCGTACTAGGCAAGTAACTTACTGCGCGCTCCAGGCTAATCCACCGGACTTATAAACTTCGTACTAGGCAAGTAACTTACTGCATGCTCCAGGCTAATCCACCGGACTTATAAACCCTCCTTTTGTACCCTCGCCTACAATCCTTCTGGTAACCTTGCGGCTGCAAGTAAAATGCCCCCCCGAAAACGTGGATGATCTACCGTTAGAAATTATGCTTATCAATTCGATCCATTAGCCTTACCTTTTTGAATCCTGTCGTCCGGAGCATTGCCACCTTTGGCGACGTTCTCCGTTCTCACGTAGGTGATCGACTCCCATTCACCAGCTGCTGTGTTCCTGGCTCTTTTCATATATTCCAAGTTTCCCGGTCGTTGTCCCACACTGTTTATGCGTCCACCATGTCCATTTAGGAGCTTTCTTTCACCCTCAGTCGCGCTAGCTGCTGACTCTCATCAACGGGGTCTATAGCTACACGCTTATGTCCTCGACAAAATTTGAATTTCGCGTTCTTAAACTTTTACGATAGACCAAAACTGTGTTCAAGGATACATGCTTCTGCAGCATAATGACAAACACCTTCCTTGTGTTTGTATCAATGGATGTCCCTCTAACCCAAAAATATCTGCTTGGAGTGTAGCTTGTTTTTATGTGTGCGGGTAAGTCAGTTGTAGATGCTTTGAATAAACCGACAGCGAAGTTTTGAGTTTTCGTGCCTTCCAATAAAAAATGCTTGAACTGTCGTTTAGGAATTTAAAGGCATGCTTCCTCCAGCTGTTTTGAAGCCAGCTTGTTGTCTTGATTGTGTTCTTTTATTCACGCCTTGGCTCTGCTTCTGGCACCATGGTCGTTTTACAGAATAAAGCTGATCCGCTAAAACCGTTTACAAGAGGGCACAATGGGACATGTAAACCGTTCCGGTAATTCTGATTGACTCTAGGTTTTTCAATGCGTACGAAATAAAATAATCAGTATGATGGCTTGCTCAAAGAAGCTGACTTAAAAATACCCGGGCCAAATAACACAGAATCTCATGCTACGACTTGCAATCAACAGGACTGTCATAGTCAGTGAAGTCGTAAATGTAACCAAAATGCTTTTGTGTTTGAACGCTGAAAAATTTTGGGACAAAGAAGCTATTTAGATTCCGCAAACATCGCGCTGCGACGTAAACGTATTGATGCATGTTTAACAGTATTATTAATTGTTCTGCTGTGACCGCTTAACACAATCACGCTGGGTAGCTGTTAACGGGAATCCAAAGTTGTTCTGCTGTGACCGCTTAACACAAGTACGCTGGGTAGCTGTTAACGGGAATCCAAATGCTGTAATGAAGTGAACCTACCACGACAATCGTTTAGCTTGATGGTGAGAAAAACGGTAGGCCTGATGCCACTGAACACCCATGTGCGTTAGGGACGTTTGCAAGCGGGATCGCTATTTTCAACTATTAGCACATCAGTCTCAGTCGCATCTCGTACCTGTCTGTTGGCCAGACGGCGGTTCATGGTGTATGTTGGTTCTAAAGATTGTCATTATGACCCAACCTGATCTAAATAAGGTATGGCTAATCACCTTCAAAGCATTTATCATATTCACGGGTCAAGATAATAAAAGAGCACAACAGTCCAACATGCAGCCATCGTGCTTTGCAATATGTCAACTCGGCTACGGTAATGGTCTCGTTCCACGATAAAGACATGGGCTTGGTCGGCTAGCCCATAGTGCGAGCGAAGTATAATTGGTGGTGGTCACCTGGTGGAGGCCGTGAAATCTGTTCCGAATGGACCAGTTGGGCCCGCCGCGTGGCTAGCTGGAACCCCAGCAACGATCTCATGTTGGGAGTGCATAGAGTTACACATGACTCTCTTACATGCAGGCACGTGGCTACTGTCAAGCATGATTCACCTTTTATCTATTACGACTGTCCTGAGATGACCACGTTTGGCAAATCAAAAAGCGCACTCCATCCGCGACTAAAGGATTTCTTGTCCAGCAATGTCTGTGGCACCCGTATGAACGCAGCTCTTAAGAGTACGCTAATCCTCGTACCACCCTAAGTGGCACTTGTACAGAAATGACAATGGGTAGATCCTGTAAGCTGTGCATCCCAAAAATCTATTAACTTGTACTGACATGATCCAAGTGACAAAATCAATGCCTTCCACCTCAACAAAAAAGTAATTGCCCAATGAGGGCTCCGCTCAGGTCCAGGAAGCAGGAGATGTAACCAAAACACGGTAGGTGCTTTTGACGTTGATTGGCCTGAGCAACCCTGCTAATTTATTATTGTATCGGGAAAGTGCCTGGGTGCTCGGAAGACAAATTACCAATTTTTCATTGCCGCGGGTTTAACTTTTCATAACGAAGGATAATTTTGCACCTGTCCTGGACATGCCCCACAAACGCGAATTTAGAAACGCCCTGGACGCACGTACGCCCATAAGGACCCAAAGACGCCGCAAGGAGGCCTCTCGGGGCACCAACATTTACCCCTATCTGAACTGAAATTGCGCTTTCAACAAAAGACTAAGCTCCATCAGCTTACTTGGCGTCAGAAATTTGTCCATCCGAGTTAACATCAATAGGTGTTCCGTTTTTATGTGCTCACAAGTTTGTGGCTCATATTTGTGGTAAGCGTTTGAAAATAGCAATCGGCTGTCTAAAACCTGTGAAAAATGCGAGTCACGAGGAGACAAGTGAGTTTTTTCACCTTATTTTTCGTCGCGCAGTAAGAAGGAGATGTTCGAAGATAGCCAGATACCCCAATACTTTTTCATGTCAAGCTTCGTAATGTCTTCTGGTCCATTCTTACCGTGTACGAAAAAACGCTCGCTGAGTCTCCTTCCACTGACATATGGATGAACTATTCGTCATTCAGAGGAAAGTGTCAGTCTAACGACCACTGCTTTGCAGCGTCTACATCAACATGGAGGGCACTGGCATTTGGACTCCAGAATTTCAAGTCGTCCGCAAAAAGTGGACATCGACTTCAAGACCGTCTGGAGGGTCGTTGACGTAGATCAGAAACAGCAGTGGTCCCAAAGCGCAGCCTTGAGGAGCTCCAGTTTATACAGGCTTTGGAGAAGAGTAGATCAAGGCTGCTCTCACTCAGAATGTTCTGTCTGGTAAGAAAGCCCTAATTCGGCGCAGAATATCCCCGTAAGACTCGCGAGTGTGGAGCAGCATGACGTGTCAGACTCGATCGAATGCCTTTTAGAAGTCGAAAAATGGGGCATCTGATGTAAGTCCTTCGTCCGGAGCTTGCGTTAAGCTGTCCATAAATACGAGTATGTTCGTCACGCAAGAAAGGTTTGTGAGTAATCTGCGTCCACCTATGGATAACAAGTTGTTGGTAGTAAGGTGATCTTGGATGGACCGCTTCAGAATGCGCTCCATCACCTTGCATGGTACGATAGTGTGGTTAATAGGCCTGCGCCCGCCGGGCGGTAGTGGATCACTAGTTTTGCGGATTAGCGTGACAATCGCCTCCTTCCAAGCACAGATCAGGAGGGCTTCGTTGAGCAGGAAGAAATGCTTTGCTATTATGAATGACGTATCTTTAGGATCCACGGACAGGTCACGTCTAACCTTAACGCGTTTGTCTTGTGCAAGTGTTGGCGAGTATCCTCCTCCGTGAAGGGCAAGTTGGTTAGAGGCCGCCCGTTGATACATCTTTACAAGATTGAGCGTGACGAGGACATTAGTACATATTGTTCACTCTGGACTTTAGATACAACTATTGGGTCACTGGTGTTTTCCCCGCTCCTGTCCTTCAAGGAGAACGCGGTTGCATTATTTCTGTGGCACTGCTTCACGTACTCAAGCAGCACATTTTAATTTTCCGGGAGAAGTACAGTATAAAGGCTTGTTTTTGAAAGTTTCATTGATGGATTTCTGATTTAAAGCGGTTTCGCAGTTTGAGAAACTCCAACTTATCTTCTGTGGATCCTGTGGTCGACTTTTGAGAACTAGTTAAGACCTCGCTTCCAGGGGAAGTTGAATCCTTTTCGGCAGCTTGCGTGCTGGTTTTTCCTGGATGAAAACTGCATCAGTTCCGTGAACGGCCTGGACAATGATCCTGTATAACTCTTCCACTGATGGTGGTCCCAATTTTAATGGATGAAGGAGGATGTGCATTCCTGGGGGGCCCGCACTGCAGAAGTTTCGAATCTATGTTTGAGGTTCTTGATTTCTGACTCAGCAGCAGATGCAATCAACGGTCGGCACGCAGTGGCCCCCATGTCCCAGTAGGGCGTTAGTTAAAACCCAATCGACGAAGTATTTCTCGTTGGTGACGACCAAGTCCAGGAGGAATGGTAGTTAGCCCGCGCGGTATCTGATGGGCGCGAGGATATTTTGAGTCTGAGCGCTCGGTTGACTTTGATCAGCGCCGCTGCAAGATGTCCACTGGAACGGACGTGTTGGAGCTCAATTCAGGAGGCTTGGTGGGCATAAAAAGCGTCTTCCAGCTCGAGATTTGTGAGGTGGTAGCTGGAACAGAGTTTCCCAAGGGCTTGTATGAAAATTGGTCACCTTTCATGGGACTCGAGGGGCAAAGGTACACCACGCCGAGAAGAAGATAATCGGTCCCGCGAGGTGGCATTCGGATCCACAGTGCATCGCAAAAATCAGAGACGGCGGCTCATAAAAAAGAGTAGCCGTGTATCGAAATCTCTGCGTCACAGACATCTGGTGTGAGCCAGGCTGCAGTAGGTACAATTATAAACAGCTGGTTAAGGCAGGCTGACTGTTTAATACCGTAGTTTGGTGAAAAGGCTGAGGCAGTTTGCGGACAGGCACTTCAACACTGGCTCTGCTTCTTTCGAAGGTGGGGAGCCGTGGGGTGAGCTGCCAGAGAGGTTAGAGGATTTGTTATCTGCATGTCGGGTTCGAGTCCAAGGCACCAAAAGGACGTCTGCGGTAAACTGTCTGCTCCCTGCCTTGGGGGTTTTGGGGGCTGCTTTGAATTTGCATTTTTTTCGCCCGGTAGAAGTTCGGTTTGCACAGGTCTTTTACCTTTAAGAGACGTAGCTTTCCCTTTCGCGAGCGGAAATTATAACAGCTCGTTCAATACCGTCTTTTGGACGAATAGATTTGCCGTTGTTTAAGGATCTGGAGCAAACATGCGTCTGTTGGTTTTTTGGACGCCTTTGGCGCGGTTTGATTGGTATGGTGTCTTTATGGGTCCCAGTGCGTTGGGCGGCATCACCAAGAAGTTTTCCTTTTGGTGACGCTCCCATGAGACTCGTCTTCGCAGAGGACTGCACCATGCAGCTAGCCAACAGCTTTCGGATTTGGTGACGTTTATGTGGCCTGTTTGACTGCAATCGTTTTTCTTTCGAGATTTTGTGGACTACCAAAAATCCCGCAATCAGCGTGGCCAATCGGGTCTACGAAGGATTCTCCAGTTGCATGGTGTTGGGTTTATGGTTTTGGCCGTCGGGATTATAGGTGACGTCTTTGCGCACAGTCGGAGACGGAGTGCAGTTGGAGACTGGCAGTTTCATATCTTCAATAGCAGTAGGGTTCTCGCAGAATTCTCCGATGTCGGAGCCAACGTTGGTTGTTGTTTTGCCGGTAGACTTTGCCGTCTTTCTCTGCGCATCTGACCCAATCCAGCCCAGAGGTTGCGACTTGGGAGTGGATTTCACTGCTTCGTCTTTGGCTTCTACGGAAATAGGCGAAAATATCTCCACTTGAGCATCGCCGCTTTAGTGGTCGGTGGGTTTGCGGTGGTTGAGTAAAAGCTGCAATCCGGAGTCGCGGGCGGTTGCGTTGGTGTGCTTTTAAGAGCACAAGAGGCAATAACGATTGTGGGTTTGGCCATAAGTTTAGAGTCGGCTTAACTTGAGCCAAAAGGAAGCCTGTTTCGCGCCATACCTCTAGGGCTTCCGCGGCCCAGCTTTTGGGGCCACTAGAGACGTGATCCTCGGATGCACGCTTGCTCGTTGGGTAAGCCCTTTGAATGCCAGCGGCCCGCCCCTGGATCTCCGTACGGCAGATTAGAAAGAAAGGGTGACTAGAAGCCAAATTGTTTGCTTGCTTCCCTTTTCGCATAACCACTCTGCGTAGAGCGATCTGTGTAAGGCTTTGTGAGGACACCGCCGAAGATTGACTGTGCCAGTTTGGTTGGCGTGATTTTTATGGAGAACGCATCTCAGCTGATCAGTTTGCTCTCCTAAATGCGCCTGTCCACTAAAGACGCAGTAGAGAGCTGCATCAGAGTGCTGGATGAGCTTCTTTGTGGCCAGCGGACCCGGGACGGATAACGCTACGTACTCATTTAGGGAAGAAAGTTCATCATCGGCTTTCGTCCAGGCCACTTGGTTCTTCTGCTTGCTTCCTCGACAGCTGTAGAAGGAAAAGCCAGTTTTGCGCTGAGTATCCTAACTAAAACGAAGCATTCGTAATGGTCTTCCCTATTCAGCAGTGAAGACTTGGTTTCGCTTTGGTAGCTCCCTTTTTATTTATAGATGCATAGCACTTTTAAGGTACGGGCAGCTGGCGTAGGCAATCGGGTCAAGAGAGCTGGATAAATGGCTTACCCGGTTGTACTGTGTATCCGTACATTTAAAGTGCCACAAGGCCCTACAAGTGTGGCATTGCGTACCACGTCGCACGTTCGATGAACACCCATTTCGTTCACCAACCCGTTAAACTGGGCGAGTAGTTTCTAGATCAGTCCGAAGTATATGATACCCTTCAATGGTAATGATATCATGGGCTCAGTGAGGGTGTCTACCTTTGCCAGATGTACTTTGCAGAGCGGTAACATTTGTCGCTGCGCGGGTCCGATTCTCTCCTTCTTGGTGTGGTCTACCGTTGCCCCTCGAGTCCTCCGGAAGATGACCTCATACGAAGGTTTGAGCCACACTCCTCCAGCTGTCACTTCACGCATCCCCTGCTGGTAGGTGACTTCAAAGCTCCGAGGGCCTCCTGGAGGAGCTCCAGCGCGTCGGATCAAGTGGACCTTTTGCGGCGGCGCTGACCGAAGTCATTCAACAGTGCGCTTAGACTCAACATGTCGTTGCACCCACCAGATATTGCGCGGGCCAACAAAATTCCTCCCGGATTCGGTCATCACCAACGAAAGACACTTCGTCGATCAGGTGATAACTAAGGCTCCGCCGGGACATAGCGGCCACTTTAATTTCATCTGCTATTGTGCCAGAAAGCCCGAACCTCAAACGTGGATTAGAAACTTCTACCGTTCAGACTTTTCAGGAATGCGCATCTCGCTTGAACAAGTTAAACTGACACCAGCTTAAGTTGAAGACTTATATAGGACCATTGCCCAGAAAGTGCACGTGATTAACGCGGTGTTCGTTTCACAAAAACACAACACGCAGTCGAATGAACCGCAGGCTACTCGAAATGATCCGACGGCTTCTGGAAAAGAGGTCACAACTATTTTCCAAAAGGTTGACCACAGGAGACACAAAAGATGAGCTGGCATTTCGCAAAATGTGAAACCGCTGTAAATCAGTGTAACATACGAAAACAAGTCACCATTCTCGACCTCGCCCGGAAAAACGGAAATGTGCTGTTCAAATACTTGAGATATCGCCGCAGAAACAAGCCCGCGAGTGCAAAAATAGTGATCTCTGAGTTCTACAGAGAGCACCGTGCAGGTCCATATTCAGACCCAGCATCCTCGTCACATCCAACCTTGTCAAAGCGTAACTACGACTAGCCTCTAACCGACTTGGTCTTTACGGTGGAGGACATTCTTCAACTCTTGCAAAAAATCAACTCATTCTGCGCGTTGGGACCCGAAGAAGTCCATCCAAGGATCCTGAAGAAGACGTCGTTCACACCAGCAACTCACTTCCACCTGCTGTTTCGTCAGTCGCTTGACAGAGCCCACCTTCCCTTTGTTTGGAAGGAAGCGATTGTCACGCCAATCTACAAAACTGGTGATCGACTATCGCCTGGCAGCTACAGGCCTACAAGCCTCACTAGCGTGCCATGCAAGGTGATGGAACGCATTCTGAAGCGAGTCATTCTAGATCACCTTACTTCCAACAACTTGATTTCTCCAGCTCAACACGGATTTCTCACGAACCGTTCCTGCGTGACGAACATGCTCGTATTTATGGACAGCTTAACCCAAGCCAAGGACGGGGGACTCATATCGGATGCCATGTTTTTCGACTTCTCCACAGCATTTGATCGAGTCCCACACGTCCCGCTGCTCCACAAACTCGAGTCTTACGGGATTCAAGGGATCTACACTGGATCAACGCACCTCTATCAGAGAGATCGTTCCGAAAGAATGCGTGCTTGACCTACTCTTCTGCGGCGCCGGTCTCCATTGGAGTTCCTCAAAGCTCCGTTTTGGGACCACTGCTGTTTCTGATATACGTCAGCAACTTTCCAGGTGTTCTTACAAGTCTATGTCTACACTTTGCGGACGACATGAAGTCGCGTAGTCCCAATGCCTGTGCCCTCCATGTTGATGCAGACGTTGCAAAGCAGTGGTCGTTGGACTGGCACCCTCACCTGAATAAGGAAAAGTGCCTCCATACATCATTTGGAGAAGGCTAAGCAAACTCCTTTTTCATGCATGTTGAGAAAGGACCAGAAGACATCACGAGGATAGATGCCAAAAAGGACTTGGATATCTGGCTCACGCCAAACATCCTTCTCACTCCACCATGGCCCAAAAGGCATTCGCAGTTCTACGGATGATTCGGGGCACATTCTCCCATATTACTCGCATGGACTTCCAAATGCTGTCAGACCGCTCTTTGAATATGCAAGCAAGTTGTCTACTGAGTTCTCAAGAGGAACGTAACCCTCATTGCGCGTTTCCAATGAGCCGCCGCGAAAATGCTTGGTGGCCTTAAATCCGCGGAAAATGCAGCGCATCTTGTGGTGCTGTACCTCCTTACCCTGGATTGCCGTCGCCTCAGAGGGGGCGTGATACTTTCTTACGCTCGGGTCGAATATCTTCTGGCCCACAGTTTTTCACTGTCGACCTAACCAACACACTATGGGGACAAGTCAAGAAGTTTTTGAAGCTCAGATTGCACAATTTTATTATGCAGTAACTTTCTCACTCCAGGTAGTTTGGGTGTGGAATAACCTACCTCCGAAGGTGGTTCCAGCTGTATCTAGTACCCACTTCAATCCACTTCAAGACGCTTTTTTAAGTGAGTCCTCGCCCTGACCGGCTTACTGCGCACCGCTGCGAACTAAAAGTGCAGCTCTACTCCCTTTTTCGCTTATGCACTTTAGGTTTAGTGAAGCCGCTGAACGACAAGAACAACCTCGATTGGGGAAGCTTGGGCGTAAGCCTCTATCCTGTGTACGAATCCGTCAACCTGGAGATTGTTCATCTGGCCTACTAAGTAAAGTCCGAGACGATTAACCTTGAAAGTCACCTTGAACAGCTTCAAACGGCGCACATATCCTCGCGATTACAGAGGTAACTGTCCTGCCGCTGTTTCACTGACCGATGCGTTGTTGTTTACCTCGACGTGGGAAGCCGACACAATCTACAAGACATATATATGCAAACGGTTTGAGAGCAGTTGAACCCGTTGTGTTAGAAACGTTGAATACATTTGGAGACAACAGAATCGTTACTTCAAGGTATACTTGGTGGAATTTTATCGCTCTGAATTTATTCGAGCAATTTCATCTTGTGGGAAACTTTATATTCCTATGTTTCTCTTTCTTGTTTATATTCGAACCAAAGGCTGTAAATGCGGTTGCATTCGTCGCCCTTTTTATTATTTCTCTGTTTATCTCCCTAATTAAAGAAGCTGTTTATGATATTTTCCGACATATTCAAGACAAACGCCTTAATAACCAACGCTTTAATGTTTTGGCTTTCGATTTAGAGTTCAGCAAACTGGTGTGGACTAAGAGTATATCGTCGTGTTTGCGTGTCGGCCACGTACTTCGATGTGTCGCCAATCAAGAGATTCCTTGTGATATGGTTCTGCTTGCTTCAAGTGAATCTAACCGAGAGGTTCGTCTGACAACAAACAATATAGATGGTGAAACCTCAGTGAAAACGCACTTTGCCTTATCAAGGACTCATGAGGTCTACAGGAAGTTTTTGTCAATGTTTCCTGAGGATGTGGAAATAAGCGACGTAACTCAGTTCAAGCCAGTTATCGTAAGCGTCGCTTATGAGGCCCCAAATGCTGATTTCAATCGTTTTGAAGGAAACCTGATCATGGCGGACTCGAATGAGGGGGAAAGTTCTATTCCAATACTCATGGAAAACGTTGCATTTCGTGGCTCACGAATATATAATACTAGTTGTGTTATTGGGCTAGTGCTCTACACCGGAAAGGATACAAAGCTATCCATGAATTCAAAGAAGAATGCTCGGAAATTCGGATCACGGGAAGGAAGGTTGAGTTTTTTACTGGCCTTGTGCTTCGCAGCATATTTGTTTATTTGCGTTTTGTTGACAATTCTGGCCACGGTATGGGACACAAGTCAGACAAGTTCCCTGTGGTTTTCAGTACTGAAACCTCCTACAAGGTATGCGTACGTAAAAACTGCTGTATCGTTTTCTTTCATAGCCATTTATTTACTTGGAGTAATTCTCCAAGTTACGGTTGACTTGCAATTGCTTGTGAACTCATACTTAATAACACATGATCCATTTTTGTTTGATACACAAAAAGGTCTCGGAAGTTCAGCAAACACAGTCGACATAACTGACGAACTGGGTCAAGTCGAATTTCTCTTCAGTGACAAGACCGGGACTCTGACGCTAAATGAACTGAATCTCAGAGCATGTAGTATTTTCTTGGATGACAGTGTATTTTGGATTACGGACAGGTCAATTCATCAGGAAAGAAAACGGACAGTAGAGTCAGAGGAAGAGTGTGGACAACAAACAGTATTTGGAAATGTAGTCTTCTCTGATGTATTAGAGCTAAAAGACGGACTTCCAAAAACCCTATTAGAATTTTTAACGGTTGTGCTTCTCTGTCACACAGTGGAAATTCGGAACCAAAGCTTTCCGAGTTCGGGAAAGAATCTAACGTACATGGTAAGCAATCTGGATTTACTTATGTTAACAAGTAATGGACATAGTGACAATCATGTTTGTGATTGTGACTGGATGTCAGACCGATCCCCGTTTTTCCCATTCTTTTTATTGATTGCGTTAAATTCCTCTGTAACACAATCATTGTCTTTGCAGCTGAACAGTTAAATGAAAAGTTCAGCCAGTTCAAGTTGTTCTCTCCAGATTTTTAATTAGGCATAAGGTAGAATGCACATAATGTGGATAGGCTTGACCTTCGAAAGTGCAAAGGTACTAAAGTAAAGAATCACTCCGAAAGTTGCATACAGGGTGGACTGTGCGAACTTATAACCGTCGAATATTAAGGCAGTATCATTTGGACGACTAATGCTTGATTGCATTTTCTTTGTTACTGAGCCGTTTGCATTCCTCGATGATGGTGGTAGCAAAATTGAACCAGGGGATTTCAACAGCGGCTTCGTCTAAAAAACCTACGAAGCAATATTTTATAAATATTTATGTATATACATTTATTTATTTATTTATATTTACACATATATTTATATTTATATATATATTTATATACAACTAAATAATATTTATAGTTAATTCGGCTCAGTGTTTTCTCAATGGTTGAGAGATGCTGGGAAAAGCTGTGGCCTTCATTGCATCAAAAACCAGTGCTTCTGAGAATCAGTTGGCAGTCAGTCAAACTTGTGAATGTGTGTGCTCTGCAGAAATGTGCTTTGCAGCAACCTTGAACTAGTAGCCAAGTTATAACTCAGATAAACTGGAGACCGACTACGTGACTACGGATAAACTATTTTTAAAGGGCGATGTTTGCTTGTCCCTAAAGTGTACGCTCAGCAAATGCGAGTTTGGCGAGTAAAAGGTTGGCAAAAAGGAAAAAACGTAAAAATTAATTGGTAAAGATTTAGTTTTCTAAGATGTGTGGAGGGATTTGTCAGGCGAAAGATACAAAAAAACTGCCAAGCAGGATAGAATCATGCAAAAAACAATTGGAACTAAATAAATATTTGTACAGCCAGTTGTAGTAGTTTCAGTAAAATTTGAATTCCGAAGCAGCCAGTGTCCAAGTAGCGAGAGTGTAAACGTAACAGTTACCGTTGCCAGACTCCTGCACCAGAATTTCTAAAATGCAAAAAGACCTGTACAATGTTGTTTTAAGGGTGGATAAAACTGTAGCTGATTTAATAACTGGCCAAAGAATCTTAACATCGACTTTTGCAATAAATGAAGTTATCTTTGATGAAGGAATAGTGGTACATTAGATGACACCGTGAAGCTGGCTACATCCATGTTTATTTGCTGACATGCTCACTACTTCAACTGAAGCTGGAGTGATTACTATTTTGAGAATAATGATGTAAAAGATTAAATGTTGGACAGATAATCTCCTTAGACGTCAATGGAAAGTGTCAGCTGTTTGCTCAGTTGTTCTGCATTACAGAGCCAGTAGGGAGACCATGCTGCCACCATTAGACATCGGGTGATCTGGCATGAATGCACTTTTCCACATATCTCATGATACTGCAGGAACCTGTTGACCCAGGTACAAGGGTCCGGTCTATGGAAAGCGGTTCCAGCTAAGGCTTTTCACAATAGGACAGAATGGTCAAAGTGAGGTTGCCGCAGTAATCTACTTTTTGAGGAGAAGTTTGTCACAATTTTCCCAGAAATAGCTGGGTGTGACTAGAGAATTTTGTCGTTAGATATTAATATATTTTTCAGATATGTTGTAAAGGTTTGGTAGAGACTTTTTGGGTGGCATGCAGTACAACTTAACAAGCTTTCAAAGTAAAAACGCAACCCCATAAATGAGCTTTAGCCCGTTCTTGAAGGTCTTGCTGATGCATGAGCAGAAACGATGATAGATTCGTAATGTGTATAATACAATTTCGTATCAGTGTATTTCCAATACCGTTTAACCGCTAAAAGCTTCAAGGTGCTGTGTCATGTTTTCAAGAGATTCAGAGGGCCAGATGGATCAGAAGTTTCGCTGATCAGTGCAGAAATACGTATATTTCATGCACAAATCAACGATAAGTCGTACATGGCAGAGCGATTTTAGCCAAGATCAATACACTGTATACGTGAATTTCCAATTGACATTCGTAGATTTCAGGTTTCCATTTGCTTGGACATTATGGCTTCTCCACACGCACTTGCATGAAAGCAAAAGCTATCGATTGCTGTGTATAGAGCAAGGCAAGAAGTCGATCCGCTGAGGAGAAAGCAACTGTGTAGAATGGACAAACATATCCATCAGAGGGCCTGAATAAGTGTTTTGGGATCCAAGTGTTTCAGCCACCAGCAGTTGTTTCATAAATTATTTATTTTTGGCAGAGGGGAGCAGATCTAATTTATCTTTCAGCAAATTAGCTATTCATTCAATTCTTCGGCCTGCAATTTTGTCAGGCTAGTGGTAAAGATTTTTCGGTTAAACTATCTGGACTTTGAATAACCAAACTCATAGTCACGGTAGGTTTCCATAAATCAAACGGATGGTACTCTTGTTGCACTTTAATTAAAGAACGCTAACTTTTTATCGATTATTCTCTAACAGCTTAGTCACAAGCCCGAAAGGAGACCCGGGCAATAGAAGTAGAAAGATGCACAGGAAAATATTAGATAATACGAGGGAAGCGTTCCATTCGAATGCACGCCACCAATTGTTCCAGTCACACAAGATGAATCCTATCGTACGTAATAATATTTGGTTAAGAAACACATGTAAAGACCAGCGACCGGAAGAAGAACCAGCAATGCTGAACGTTCTTCAAGGCGCAGTACAAACTAGCAGTCAAGACTCGCACATTAGACACAAAGTGTTTGTCATACTGGGTCACGTGTGAAAGCCAATGGCAAGACTGAACACACTTTCCTTAAAAGCGTTGTAAGTACACATACAGACCAAAGTGTCGAGCAAACATAAGTCACTGACTGTGACCTTAGGAAGTCTCAGTCTAACAACAGCCCTCGAAGGTTGAGGAAGTCGAATTCCTCGATAAGAAAGGATCATTGGTTGGTGGACCAAAACGTTAACCTCACAATCGATTGTACGTGGGGATGAGATGATGGTGAGAGAACAATCATCAGCACCGTACTTCTGCTTCATATGATTCCACAGTCAGTCGTGCCCATCCGAGACTATGCTCACGGTTATCACAATTAGCTGACGCTCTCGAATTGCGAATAGGTCAGGCTTGATGAAAGATGTCGAAGTAGGTGCTCGCAGCTCCTCGAAGACTGTGTACCCCGGGTGACTCAGACGTTTCGTGAGTTCCATTGTAACCCGATTATGACGAGCATGTCTAGCATCTTGCGTGATCCAACAGGACTACACAGTGTATGCCAAATGTTCCAGTTGGCTACAGTTTACTCGACAGTTCGTCCGACCACTCTCGTCCTAAGCTGGTTGCATCGGAACTGAATACCTCGCGTAAATATCCAAAGAAACACTCGTTCTGGAAACACAGGCCATCTGATCGAGAGTGTTAATGTACGCACTTTGGACTCAGGTAGAAGACTGAGATCCAGAGCAACCTTGCATAACGCGGAATCATGGGCCATATTGCGTGGTACTCGTTGCTGGGTAGAGAGAAGCTTTTCCATACGCGCTCTCTGCTGCATCGGGATGGTTACACTCTGACGTGGGATACCGATTTTTCCGTGTTGTTTACTGACGTGGACGTAGCTGGTCAGTGTGTCCCCTGGTAGACGTAGCCAACCACGAATATATTGCCTGAGGTAATTGTCAACCTTTTGAGCGTGTGGACTTGGCTAAACAGAGCAAATATGTTAGCCTCGGTGACAAGTAGTTCCTTGTGATCTTCATTATTTGGTGCGGGTTCAACGGGGCAAGCGTAATCTCATCCAGCAGTCTGAGCAGCTGCTGTCGGGGGTTACAAGCTCTTATCTACTTGAAAGTAAGGGCAACCTCCAAATATGTCACGGTGCATTTTCGGACCCAAAGGAATGATGTGTTCTTTGGCTAAGCAAAATCTTCGGCTGGGACTGCTGTCGCCTGATTTCTCTTGTCTCCACAAATCATCATTGTTTTATCTTTTGGATGTTGATTTTAATACCAGCTTTCTTGCTCGACGGCAGCTGGTTCAAGCATCGCTTTAAGGGACGACTTGCTCATTAAACCGATTGTACGTTCAGCTTTCCCACCTGTAATTCACTCGATCAAACTCCAATAAGATGGTACCACCAACCGACCTGGCCGACTATCCACATACTGCCCGGTGTCAAGATGCAGGTCGCCGTTACCTTTGCATTGAACTTTCCACGACACATGGACCACAGCAGAAACTGCATCTTTCCGTCTTTTGTGTCACAGGGTCTGAATGGCGGCGTAGTTGGCTCGGCAGCCGGTGCACAATAGGCTATCTGAAAACGGCATCAGGAGACACGATTTCAAGTTTATGGAAATTTTTTAAGGGCGTAAAGGTCCAGAAGTGGCAGGACATGCTCTGGTGTCATGATGTTAGATTGCAACCCTCGCGGAAATGCCAGAAAGTTAACACTAGTGACCGAACTGGCAAAATGAACTTCAAGGAGTGACACTACGTAATGCACAGTTTGTCTAAACCAGATGCTATAGTCTTCAAATTCTGACGAGTGGACAGCTGTTTGACCCATGGTGTGGTCGAGGCCACTAGAGGATGATTCTTCCAGCTTTGCCTGCCAGTTAACCATACGTAACCTGATTTTGATGCTAATAGCAGATCGACCAAAGAAATGTAACTCCAACTACACTAAAAGTGCGGTTTGCGTGCCAGAAGACGGATATAGATTGTAAACCAGGCGCCAGAGTGATTGTTTGGTACAGCGGACATTGGGATTTGTCAACCAATCAAGCTTAGCTGGATTATTCTGGGTGTGGTGTGCGTGTCGGCTAATCGTCATCAGAAAAAGACGGGAACACTCAGCGTAGGCCAACTGAGCGACAAAGTTTGTACCGAAACTTTCACGAAAGTAAACTCAACGGTGGGCTACCAAGCCATCTTTCGATTTGCAGTACCCACCAGAATCCTTACACGTGAGCCCCAGGAGTCTCTCTTGTGTAGTGGTTGGAACTGGTGCGGAGGCCCCGGATGATTATTGTTGTAAACTGTTGAAAGTAACCAGCACGTCAAAAGCAAACAAGGTGGTTAGCCCTTTTGGGGGTTGTTGGGCTTTTAGCTCATCTGGGCTGACGTCCGGGCTACCCAGTCGGCACAGCGAGCAGGAGGGGGATTTAGCGCGCCATTGCATTTGCTACGTTTGCTTCTAAAATTCACGTTTGATGGTCAATTCACGTTCATCATTGGTAGATGCTTCACTCTGTTCAATGCCACTATAATGGAATTCGGTTCAGAGCCAGCCTTTATTGATTACCCCTAATTAGCCTTTTAGCTTCAATTCGTTTTCACTTTTCTGGAAATCCATAGCTGATCTCAGTTAGTGGCCACCTGGACAAAGACATTTTTTCCGGGTTGTCTAACGTGCAACACGGTTTATTCAATTTACCGACCGGAAGGTCCATAGTTCGAACCCGACCTCTGCTCATCAAGTTCTCCTGTCTAGGCTTGTGCAACCTGGCAGTATCCCGGCCCTCGTGCATTCCACGGGTGGCATGGCAGCTAAGCATCGAAAGGATGTTACAGCTGAACAATTAGTATTATTGATCTGATTGTAAAATAGGCATTCTGTTTGCAAACCTAAAAGGAATTAGTCGAGTTAACTTGACAGCATGGAACATTTTGAAAACTTGAATAAGGGTAATCTACCCATGGATTATTTGACAGGAGTAGCGTGTACGTTTTACAAATCCCTGATGAATTTATGCCGGTTCCGCCTAGTGTCATTGGAAGCCTATTCTCCCCTTCCCGTGTTTAACTGTTGCTGAGGCGTGTGCTATGGGAATAACCGAAAGACCGATTTAGGCACAACACAGGCATTTAACAAGGAAAGAGGAGAGTTACTTTATTTCCCGTAAGAAACGCAAACCTAAGGTAGATTAGACAATAAGTCACACATTTATGCTCAGTGCATAATAGCTTACTTCGCCGCTTAAGTGAACATTGACTTTACCCACGTTGTCGAATAGTATGAAGCCCGAAATTCCGACCAAATAATTTCAGGTAAGAATCTTCTTTGAGATTTAGAAAATTGTAGGTTGTTTTCAATTACACCGGCTGATTGAACAAGAAAACAGAGTCTATTTTATGGGGTTGGGTTACGGAGTGAAAACATCATAGCTCTGATAAAAATACAGGTAATCATAGTAAATATTCGTTCACCCCATCGGTGCCAAGCTACCATGCCATCCGAAGGAGGCGCAACAACGGAGATACTGCCCAGTTACCTCAAGCCTAGACGAACGAAGTCGGATGATCAGGTTGGGTTTGGATCATGGACCGTCCAGCCAGTTGGTTTGCGCCTGCACCATTGAGCCATTCCGAGGTCATAGCTATGAAGGTCATAGCTATAATAAAAGCACTATTTGCATATTTGCACGCTTTTCAAACAAAGGGATGAAAATGTGTGCGCCAAGCAGAACGTCAAAACAAGAATCCGTGCAAAGTGAGTTGAAGTATATACAATAAAAAACGAGCAAGAACAATGCCGCCGAATTCGACTGCCTGTCATTTCTGCCAGTGTCTAGCTAGAGGCGTTGGTCATTTCAAATATTCCACTGGAACGATCGAGACGACTTAACATTTAGTTAGTTTGTGCTGTCCTTCATATTTGGTGGTTTGTGCCTGCGATGACTTGCTATCCCTTGACTAACCTGGTGCAACACATTCAGTTGCCTGGAAGCATCACAAACGGGCGATTCAGCTGGGTTCCAGGTGGGCATCTCACAAAACCAAATCCGGTTGCAAATGAGTGTATTACGCTAATTTTGTGCTATTTGGGTTCAAGTAGAACATGAGGTTGACGGAAACTCGGGGGCTGCGCCTATCTGATGAGCCCCAAGAAGGGCGAAACCGGTCGCGGGCTGTCCAAGAATACTCAACAACCTTATGAGTAGTGTATTACGAATAGGTAAATTCACTTTCGGGTTTATATTACCATCCCATAGCAGATATTTGAGACAGAGATAAGTAAATCATCTCCGAATTCGAATTGGCTTTACATGGGGCTTCAAGGTAGGTGGGGCTCGGTCTTTTCAAAGAACATTACGCTTGGCTGCATGAGCGTTGTTAGTTCGCATGGTCAGGTGAAAAAGTAAACACCATCAAAATTTTCTCTGTTGCTAAAAGTCTACATCTATTGTTAATACTTGACACAAACAACAAAGCAACATGCATAAGCGAGAGATGCACTAAACTTGTTAGTGACCTAGTGAGTGACCTCTACATATACTCTCCCTCTTAACGGAGGAAAAAAGTAGTTGTTGATGAAACGGTAGGTGACGTTAACCTGTGACGAAACGGTCTGGCCAGTGAACGTGTCTGCCAGAGCGGATGATGCGTTGATCATCTAAATGAGTGGCAGGCGAGGCAGATGGAGACGTAGGAGGATGTGATGAATTTGTATTACTAATCAGAGTGTTTGTAGTCGGTGTAGAAGTACTGGATTCCATAAGACCAGTGTGTGCCGGTTTAAGGCGTCAGTGGATACAGTGGCAGGTTTGTTGGGTAATTTGGCAGTGAAGTGTCTTTCGGAACAGAAAGAACACGAAAAGGACCATCCTATGTAGGTTGTAAAGGCGGTTCAACGCAGTCGCCACGTACAAACACCTGGGAACAGGTTGTAAGACCTGGGGTTACGTAAGTGGCAGAGTTGGTAGAACGTTGAGAGTTTGAACTGAAAAATTGACCTGGGATAGGGACAGTCATGCCAAAAACTAATTCTTCTGGTGGACAGTTCATAAAAGCACGAAACATTGTGCGCAAATGTAGGAGAGTTAAGGGGGATTTATCAGCGCAGTTAGTGGGCTCGCAAAGCGGTCTTCGAATGTCGATGAACTCGTTCCACTAGGCCACTTGCTTGAGGATGACGTGCCGTGGTGCCAGAATGGTGGAAGATGAACAGAGGTCGCCTAATGTTGGGTGTTTGTGCGATTGAAGGTGAGGGAATACCTTGTACGGGAGGATCTTATATGGTATAAGTGTCACGTCGGGCTCACCAAATGTCAATGATCTAGTGAGTGACCGCTACAAACTTGCACCTTAGCAAAACTGGATTCTGAGGTCATCTTCGCTTCTAGAAATATATAGCAATTAGATGATGGATGATAGACCGGGAGCGTGTATGAGTATCAGGTGGGAATATTTCATGTGTTCACTCTGTCATGTGAGTTCCCATTGCCCTAGTTATGATTAGGGATGCTGTGACAACACCAATGAGTTTTAAGTGTTACAAGGTGTGACATTTTCAGATTTAAACGCCGCTGTACGCAGTCAACCCCGCTGCAACTACAGTTCAGTTCATCTATCCCAAACTAGTGCTACACCCATAGTTCATCCATTTTTTGAACTGGAAAATTGAAACCTAGACAAATCCATTGAAAACAGTTGTTTGTTTCTAAATGTTTGTCGAAAAATTAGGCCACGTCGTCCGATGAGAAGGCTCTGGTTGAAGGAGCTGCAAAGTTGGGACTTGTACTGATTTCCACCGACCCGGATTCGGAGAAAGCCGGTGCACGTCGTTTGGTCATAAAAAGGCAGTCGAGACAGACAGCAGAAGATGATGACGGCGATTGGACAACTTCAGCACACACCGAGGAATATGTTGTCGATGCTACCCTGGAATTTGACCCCCAACGCAAACAGATGACTGTTATGGTCCGTTACCCAGATGGGACATTTCATATCCACAGCAAAGGTGCTGAGGCGCGACTGCTGGAACCAGAAGTACGTTCTCCGTTATAGCCTGATATTTATTAGGGCCATGATGGTGGATTGTAGAAGTTATCATCGCAAAAAAATATCTGCACTTGTTACTAATCAAAACAGGGCAAAAGGCGTATTCAGTAATGAGTCCATTCTCAAAGCCTTGGTTAGATTAACATGTTGTCTAAGACACAGCTTCTACTCAAAAAGTTGTTTGTGCGAAACTTCTGTCGCTGAAATGCGAATTATCTGCTTTTAACGTAAATTAAAACCACGGTTGGTTGCATTTAGAATGACTTTTTTGCACGTTGAAATCTAAAATATCAACTGAAACTTTCCCATAATTAATGTACATCCAACTACATGGAAACGTTTTGAAGGTAGAATGAATGAGGTAGTCTTTAGCTTGAAGTTGCTTGCTGACGTTGTGAAATTTGCTGAGCTGTAGAAGGCCGAGGAGAGATCCCTTTTCCGTCAATTGTCTGGCATGGGACGTTGAGAAACCGTCTCCACGAGAGGTTTTTAGGGTTGTGACAAAAACACCATGACCTCGGGATAGTCAGCGGTTTGGAATATTGAGGCTGTTTGAAGTAATCCTCTGTTATTTCAGTTACACTGTCCTTCAGCAGAATAGTTTGGTTGATTCTTGTTTAAGGGGACCAAATAACATCTGAATTGCTTCGAATCAGTCGTGGTTTTAATGCCCTATGGTTGTGGTTTCTTGTAAAACTATCTACCGTAAGATATAAAAGAAACTACTGCGTCTCATTGTGCTTTCTGGGGCTTTCAGACGAAGAGATGCGTAAGGACAAGTTTCAAAGTAGTTTAGACAGACAGATAATGTTGTAACTCAAGGTTTAAGCCCAGGTAAGCTTGCCTAGCTCAGATGCTCGAGTTTTGTATCTGCTAGCAGGATCTTGGTCCCAGGCAGTTAGCCAAAGATCCGATATAATGCTATGAAATTAGGTGCGTCAAAATTCTGAATAACCAAACATCGGCCGTACCACTTTCACCTCTGACAACACCCAGGTTTTATAAACGAAAAAACTCACAGGAATTAGTGGGTCGTAACAAAACGCATAATCATTTGCCGATTTTCTGCAAGTACGGAAGACTAGTTCCAATCACCGCACGGAGGATTTTAGGAAAAGCCTGAGTCTATTCTGATCCCCTATTGGGTCCCAGGTATGCCACTCTTTCTTGCTGTGGCCCCCAACGTCAAATAGAACTTCCATTCTTGTTCAGCCAGTAAAAGTTCAACACAGTATGAACAATGATCATGGCAGCACCAGTGAAACGTGTGCATTATTCACACGAAATAGCCGTTTACGTTTTGGTCATGATGAATCAGAAACCAAAAACGGCACAAAGTTGACCATAGACCCTCTTTTTTCGGCAGATATGCAGTCAGTCTTCGAGCGAATTACGCACGCTAGCTCTGGAAAGAGCTAATGAATTCGGCCGCAGTGGTCTACGAACCCTAATGTATGCAACAAGGCAAGTCGATTCCGCTGAGTATCACGAACTCCTAGGAGAACGTGAGAGGGCAATGCGACAGTTTGGAGAAGACAGACGACAAGCATTAAAAGCTAGCACCGAGAGGATTGAATCTGGTCTAAGTCTTCTGGCTGTAACCGGAGTGGAAGACAAACTACAGCCTGGAGTGAAAGAATGTCTGATTAACCTGAGGGAAGCCGGAATGAAGGTGAGCATGATCGCGATGAAATTTAATTCATCTAATGTAGATTCCACAGCAATCGCTCCTCTAACCGTTTGTCTGAATGTGTTACGGAGGTAAAGAAGATTTTGGTTCATAGTATTACGGGGAAGGTGGTTTTCTTTCGGGACTCGAACCCTTAGTGAAGACAGGTTCAGCAGAAGACAATAAGTAATCCGCAAAATACACTCAATTGAATACCAATTTGGTTTTCGGGACAAGCCCAACTGAATTCAAGCTGAATCGCTCGCCTGTGGTGTACTTTCTCAAATGAAGATGCTGCCTCAGTTTCAGTTGGTACCATACGTTAGTATAGCAGTATATTGTATAGACTTAACACGCTACTCATAAGGTTGCTGAAAACTCTTCAGCAGCCCACAGCTAGTTTCGCGCTTCTTGTGGCTCATCAGGTAAGCACCGTCCCCGAGTTTTCCACAACCTCATGTTCTACTTGATTCAGCTGGGATTCAGTTGGGTCCCCACGAGAACCATGTTTACATGTAACTAACCGTATTTCGCCAATTTCATTCAATTTGGGTTCACGTAAAACATAAGATGAAGGAAAACCCGAGGAGTGCGCACACCTGATAAGCCGCAAGAGGGGCGAAACCGGCCGTAGGCTGTCGAAGGGTTTTCAGCAACTCTGTGAGTAGTGTGTTACCTCTATGCCAAAAGATTCTCTTGAAGTTTGTCATTCCTAGTGACATCTTCAACAGAGTTCCACTCCTTGAGCAACGACTTTGTGCCACGTTCACATTCACGTATGGCTTCATACTAATCGCGAACTCTATGGTAATGCCTTCTGTCTTGGAAGCCAAATCACATTAGTTGCGCTCAACCAGGTTGTTAACTTCGAGTCTATGAAGTAGGAATCTGACCGCAAAAGTAGCCTCACGTGTTAGCTGGGGCGACGTTTGAGACACAGAATTATTTTAATTTAATTTAATTATTTTTATTTATTATTTTTGTTTTGTTATTTTATTGATACAATACTAAATAGCCTTTAGGGCCAGTGACCTGCTGCGTCGTTCTTGAGTTTTCACCAACCACATTTGCTACTGAAATACTATATTGTGCACTGATGGAGTCAAATATTTTTTTCGCAACTAAGGTGGTTTTAACCGGGGACTCAATCGAATTGTCACTCAATTTCTTATCTGCTTTTGTATAGAGGTATTCGTTATTGTTTTAATTTGAAGGCGTTTTCGGCTGGCCTTTTGAGGTAGGACACCGCACACAGTAGATAAACGCGTGTGTTCAAAAGTACAACAAAATCTTGAATGTAACACAGTGTAATACTCGATTTCACAAGTGAACTATGAAGAAGAATGCCGTGGTTCATTCTGTAAAAGGCAGGGGTTTCGATTCTGGTCCAAGGACAACATATGACACAGAGGATTTTGGTCAAATGTCTGAAGAGGTCAGAATCAGCTCCCTGTGCACACCGAAGCAAAAGCGATTCTTGATATCGTAAAAGAACAAAAAGAACTTGCGGGACTGTATTTGCTGTAAAACGGTATAAAAGTCCTTTGAAAAAACCGCTGTTCAAAAGCTCCTTGTTTGGTCTTTATTTGTGATCAACTGACATAAGACGAAATCGGGAAAACCAGCAAAGAAACCATTTCAAGGACCGTCTAACGTTTGGTTTCACCACTGGTATGCTAATTTTTATGATGAAGGAGTCTAATTGTCTCTCTCTGTCTACCAAATTCCTCCACACTGGAGTAGCGACCAAATGTTACTGATGGCTGCAAATGCCATGCAGATTCTAAACTAGGCAATTTTGGCCTGACTTTTTGCTAGGTTTACTCGACATTCTGTTACGTGAGTGGTGTAGAACAATGGAATAAGGACAGGGCACTGTACTGGGTCCTGTTCTCATGACTCTTCTCTAGGGATTATGATGGGTATCTATGAGTTTTGGTCGGTGTGACTGCCTCAAATTCCCCAGTTCTACGTGAGAGTTGATTCCCAGTATCCTCAAAGAGTTTTGTGGATCAACATCAAAAGACGTGCTACGACTGCCCCTCAGGAAATTCATCCCCGATTCCAGCTCGTTAATCGTGTCAACCGACGTTCAAAGCATGTGCACTGGGCATGAGAAATAAGAATGGCGGTTCACCTAAAGACCGGACGTTTGGTCCGGGCTCGAACTCACTAAAGCTTCAGGCTATTTCTAACGAAAACCCAAAGAATTCAACCGAAATAGACTTGAATGCTTATGGTTTAAATTGGCTGCATGAAACAGCCATCATTTTTTTGCTCCAGCTGGCCTCCGTAGCAGTACAATTTGGTGAGAAACTAGGAAGAGAGAGAACCATTTTACGATTAGTAAACGCACATTAAGTCGCACCGTTATTGTTTATTACAAATATCATTTAAATAAATGTGGATTACTGAGCTAACCTCCGAGGAAAACAACTGGGGTTCTAAATCTCTACTGGATTGCGCAAAACTTGTGAACGGTTTTCAAAATAAAATGTTCCGTAGTCTTTGATTGATATTGTGCACTCGATGGATGTGGCGCATCTTTTACTAGGATTCTTCAAACAGGCTCTTGGAGCTGATTTGGAAATTTCCTTTCGTTTCGGGTGAAATGAATATTAACCCGTGAGTTCTCAAAGACAGAAAAAAAATCCGCACCACACTGGAAACCTGCTTATCCAGATGTCACGATCAAATTAACGCATCCAAATCAAGGTAGTTTCTTTGGTTATATAGTTTTGTCGGCTGCATGAATTTAGGACCGAAATCAACAACCACTTTGCGTGACAATAAGGCGACCTAGCTCCAAATTCTGAACTGAGCCAGAGTGGGAAAATCCCAGTAACCTGTTGCGGAATTTCATGGACACTTGTGTCATGTATGGCACCTTCTCCTGTTCCGAAATGATAATCCAGGTGGGCTTAGCGTGCCCTAGGGCACCTTCTCTTGTTCCGAAGTGATAATCCAGGTGGGCTTAGCGTGCCCTACTACATTCGGCGGAACACGCTCGCACAGCACGCCAGATGTCCATGGTTCAACCTTTGCTAAGGCCACAGATATGCGCCGATTGTAAGCTCTAACTGGAGCGAAATTCACATCTAGTACTCGCCTTCTGTGGTTTGGGATCACCAACCAGTTCATTACGAGGGTACTGTTAGTGTAACGTCTACGCGACCACTTTGTCACAACCATCTACAGTAATTCCATCAAGGTCTTGTCACTGATCGCCTCCGAAAATAGCAGAATATTATCCGGCAAAGTTGCTGGTATTTCAAGCAGTTGGTTGGTTGTCGACGCTTAACCGATACGAATTGGCATCCTAAAAGCCAGTGCTGTCCTGCTTTGGGACAAACGGGGCATGCATACGTGCTCTCCTCAGTTCACTAATTAACACCGCAGTTCAAAACTCTTTACGTGAGCTTAGACCCCCCACGGAGAGGCATTTACATTCATACACTGGAGGCTGAATGAACTGCGGGACATGTTAGCTGCCGCCATCATTTTAATGAGATAACCCAGAATTCACAAGTGAAATCGGAGCAGCACATCTTGAAGGTGACTTGCGCAGCGTGTATTAATTAACACAAACAGCTCTAATTAAGAACACTGGTCACCGTTCAATGTTAGACTCGCTGCTCTAGATAAAACTGACATCTGGTAGCGTTCTTTGTGACCTTTCACTGTTTTGGTTCTTTGAGAAAATACCATGTTCTAGTAGACTGACGATGAAGACCAAAGTATCGTGCGAGCCACCCGGAAGGTTGACCATAAAACCGTTGGAAACTGAGAACTAAAGGCCGCTTTGGGTCTTTCTAGTTCGGAATTCACATCTCTGTAACATCCTGTAACAGAAGCCTTACTCAATTCTCTAGTAGTTGAGTGCCGTAAGCAAACAATCAAAGGCTCACGTGAACTTAACCTGGCCTTGGGAAATTGGTTCTCTAACTTACCAACGGAATTCAAATCACTCGGTGCTGAGTGAATTCTATCAGATGGCTGGAGCATATTCCTCGCCTGCTGAACCGTTGTCTTCCAAAGAAAGCTCTGTTTTCATCTAAAAACGCACTTAGAAAAGATCCTCGAGGACCGAGTCATGTACTGTCAATGCCAGATGAAAGCTGCTACGACAAACAGGAGATATGCCATCTTCGAGCTTTGAAGACTAAGACGCATTCGACTCTACTTGTCGAAGAACTTACCGGACATGCTATGCAATCGATCATAATGGTCACACCGTGGGCGAGCTACCAACCAAAGGTCTGTTCTAGCAAGTTAGGCTCCTGGTTGGTAGGATCAACGAAGAATATCTGGAAACATCACAAACGGGAGATTCAGCTGAGTTCCAGGTGAGTCTCTCGCAAAAACCAAATTGATTGGTAAATGAGTGTATTTATCGAAATCAGTCCAATTTGGGTTCAAGTAGAACATAAAGTTGACGGAAACTTGGAGACTGCGCCTACCTGATGAGCCCCAAGAAGGGCGAAACAGGTCGTGGGCTGTCGTAGAATTTTCAGAAACCTTATGAATAGTGTACTACGTATATACATGTATCGCGATATCTCGAATATCGTAGCAACTGAAACATGAGGCGGCCTGATGCAGCACATTCAGTTGCCTGGAAAAATCACAAACGAGTGATTCAGCTGGGTTCCAGGTGGGTCTCTCGCAAAGCCAAATTTATTTGCGAATTAGTGTATTTCGCTAATTTCGTGCAACTTGGTTTCAAGCATAACATAAGGTTGACGGAAACTCGGGGACTGCGCTTACCTGTTGAGCCCCAACAAGGGCGAAACCGGTCTGTTGAAACCGGTGGACTGTCGAAGAATTTTCGGCAACCTTATGAGTAGTGCATTACGAATGGCGCTAGCATCTTCCATCAACCGTCTTGTTCGCTTTTCAAAGAAACACTGGGCTTTTTCTACCAAGGTACCAACTCCCCTTTTTCTTTCTACTGTTTACTAAGACGCTTTTCCGAAACTCTTCTATGACAGGCAAACATCACAGCTTGTTCTGCGGGCGCTTTTCTGTGGGAGAAGCTGTTGACAAGACTCCGTGCCAGTAAATCATAACCAGGAACAGACATTTTGAACAGTTGTTCAATGTTCAGACCGCTGGACTAGTGAGGCGGTATTGGGAACGTGTTAGCTAACCATCGAAACGTGCTTTCTTGTTACTTTGTTCCGACAAGTTACTGAATTAACAGGCTTTCTACGAGGATGAAACCCACACTAATAGGAAAAGTCGTGGACTCTCTAAGGAGGTAGGCTTGGTTTTTTGCAGAGGTGGTAGTTCTGATTGGGAAAACACCAGCCGGAGAATCCTGTCTTGGACTCCATCCCAGGGACCTCTTTACAGTATTTGGTGGTTCCAAAACTCATGAGACAACACGAATTCAAAGGCGAAGTCATTTTTTAATTCTTTCAGACCTAGAAGAGCATCAAAAGTGGAAACCCACCAAAGAATACAAATAAGTCAGTTTTGGTTCGTATTCTTCCACCAGCCAACCCAAAAATGAGTGTGTTTTCAAAGAAAATCGTGATTTAAACGTTGCGCTTTCACTACCATGTCATAATAGTATGAATTCTTCTGAATCGTCAGACTGTCTGTGTGGCACACCGAATCGGACAACAATGGACCAATGGACTGTGATTTGACGAGACTTTCATCCCAAATATGCGATGGGCTAAAAAGGACCTTTTTGTTCGTGACAACTGCCATCCACACACCCACCTGGTGAATTGGAGTAAGGTAAAATGGTCTCGTGTCACTGATTTTTGGCCATAACCGTGTCTACGCAATCAAAATAGGAAATACGCATTACCTGGGACCTAATTTTGCTTGGCCAACTGATCATTTTGGGTAGATGAAAAAATGTTCAACAGAGGCCGAAGATGAATTTGGTCGGTCAGATGAAGTCAGGGACGTAATGAGTACCATCAAGCCGCAGACGGAAGCAGTTAAAAATGCGGAAAATAAGACGTTGTCTGCGTGACAATCGGTGGTCAGAATTCAATCCTATGTACATTAAACGCTGCAAGATGTTGTGTGGGCAGAGGATGGCACATCATCAACAGTGGGATAAATAGATTTCCATCATTTCCCCGAACAAACAACTTCGGGAATCATAACTTGTAAAATTAGCTTTGCTATGTGGTATTAACCACCGAGTTATTCGTTCTCTCCTGCGTTCAGGTGTGGGTTTTAACCGGGGACAAGGAAGAGACGGCAGTCACAGTAAGCCAGTTATCTGGGCACTTTTCCGAGTCAATGAAACTGCTTCGTATCACCGGCTGCAGAGAATTTGACGACGTTGCTGAGTGTATTCGCAATCATTTACACGGTATTGATGTGGAATATGAACAGCGCTCTGTAGTGAAAGAGGAAAACCTCACTCGCAGGACTGTCAACGATGCTGAGGTGGGCGAAGAAACGCGGGAAGACGGTTTGAAGAGTACGCGGATGAAATCGACAAGATTTATGCAAAAGTGTAGAGTGGTGTCACACAGGATTGTATCGTGTTTATCCAGGGTAAAGAGGAAACGCAAACGCCATCCTACTGCCAGTTCTTCGACGGAAGCCATTGGATTGATAATCGACGGAGTGAGTCTGCAGCATGCGTTGCACGTAAGTTTCACCTCTCATTGAAGCCGTACGGTGGTAAATTTAGGCAGCTGTCATCTAGAACATGCGATCTTGAGAACCACTTAGTGCACGGTAATGAACTGACAAGACAATAAGAACATGGTCGCATTCGTCACAAGTAAAACGTTGCCAATCGCAGTCCTTTGGAGGAGCTTGTACAGACCGTATCAGTATGCTTAGAGGGCAGCAGTTTTTCTGTCCAGAGGACGTTGTTGACGTTAACAAGATAGATAACATCCATCCCGTTTCGTACTGAACCGATGTCCAGAAACAGGTTGTTCACCACCACTGTCTGTGTGCAGAAGCTTGAATGAATCCTGAAATAGGACGATGCTGTTTTCTGTCAGTAGGGGATAATCAGGGCTGCAGATACTCAAAAGATACCCGAAGTGTTTCTAGAAACTCTGATGCGATGTCTACCGGAGCCCGCATCCTATTAGTTTATGAAGGTTAGGTTATCGGCCACGTGGTTCTCTGGTGTAACATGAATCGGAACGTTAGGCGACAGATTCTGCAAGATCGAGCTCATTACTTGCGATCAGGACAAACATTTTGGTCCAATGGATTAGGAACAGGTTATGAGTTAAAATATGATATCGTCTGTTGTATGATTATTGAGCGCTTTTCCACGTTGTATAAGTTATGGGGGCATTTCAAACTGACGATCACTGAAAGAGGACATTGGGGTAGAAAACAAAGTTCTTGTTATGCATAGGTACTGGAAAAATCCAAAATTAACCGGTGCTACCTCTGGTCAACGACACTAGCCGGTCATGGCCGAGTGTCGTTCCTTAGAGTTTATTGTAAACACTTTCTGGAGCTTCTTCGAGATTTGCGATGATTCCAAGTGGCCATCTGAACATCAGTAGGGTTATATTCTCCCTGGAATCTCCGTCCCCATCAGTAAGACCAATCTTTGCTGATTAGCCGAGGAACACTGTACAGCTGTTTCATCCTCGGTGGAAATCATCATCTGTGCAAATTTCATGCAAATCCGATGAGTTTCAAACCCCTAACCTTCTGGTTAGCGGCTGAACGCTCAACTGTCTGGCTTTGAACGGCTGAATAGCAGTGTGGATAGTTCTTACTCCGATGGCGTATAAAGCGTCCTTTATCATTTAATCAGAAAAACTGCGTCATTGGTTACGCATTGACTGGATCCCCGAGTGATGACTTCTCAGATGAAAGCTTCATTCATGTCGTGAAATCAATCTTCATCTTAGCCACCCGCGGATTGATCACAGTACGAGATTTTGTAATTTTTTGATTGAGTTTACGTCCTGTCAGATCCATTAGCGGTCTTCTGTTCCCAGATTTGGGCAGCTTTCTGTTGGAACCGTACAGAAGACTGACAAATGTATACTGTCTTTTGCGTCTTACACACATATGCAGCTAACTTATTGATGTTTAAGACCCTAAGTAAGTGGAGTACTTTTGTTAACCTGATGGGTTTGGTACACCACTCGACTGAAACACTACATCGGTTTCTTGTTAGACTGCACATAAGCGCTGCCTGTTCAACATGGCATGCTGAAAGTGTACTCGTGACTGTCTATACGGGGGAAAATTTACAACCAATACGTTAATATCCAGAAGATATACCGAAAAATTCGTGTACTTTTGCCAGAAGTTCGGCTGAATAGGTGTATCATCACGTCGTGTAGAAAAAGCAGAGTTATCTTGAATTGTCCTTCGAAGTAGATCATCTCACAGAACCCGATCGTCTTGACGATACACGTCCGCGGCTGCACAGTTACGCATGTCGCTGACAAAAGACACTGACGCAACCCGCTGATTCGACAACTTTCGCATGTAGTTTTACATTTCACCCGCTGCTGTGGCAGGTATCCATGTCAAAGATTTGGAAAAGGAGTATCACTTTAAATGCTCCAATCAAAGACAGCATATGGCAGCGGAGGTAATGTCACCTGACGGCTTCGTCGATAGCAAGATACTTGATTTAGGGTGGCCAAAAGCCTGACCCAAACACTTGTTTCACACTATTAGCACGTGATTTAAATTCATCAATACAACAGTGATCAAACATGTGCACTCAAAACTATCGATCCAAGAAGCGTGAACTCGAGTAATCGATTCACATTGGACACCACCACCGGCACCAACAGTTGTTCAACCATTTTAATGACGCCAATGACTCCAATGACAGGCCATTACAGCTGAATGAGACGGGCCAGTTTTTCCATTCGCTTACCTCAGTAAGAGCGTCACATACCGTGTACCTCCCAGCTTTTTCATTAATGTGATAATCGGATGCTCAATAGTATTTAACACTGAAGTAACGCTGGACAATTATTCATTTGTCGCACGTTTTTTTCATGCACCGTCTTAAGGTAATTTTTTTCTGTCCGTGTCGTGACGTACCTCAACAAAAAACGCATATATTCCGGTTAGCATCGCTGGCTATCGTCGACCGTCAAGGGGATGTGGCCAACGAAAGTAGGCATTGTATTTTTGGGTTCACTGACACTCAAAAGGCAAATACAGTGTCCCTCCGCTATTGCGTTTCTTCTTGGAATGTAATCCAAGGAATTGAGCAGGTATTTCGGCAGTCGAAAACGTAAAACCAAAAGTTGCTATACAGCCAATTGCATAGAGACAACAGCCCACAAACGGTAAATATCTTTATGTAACCCTGGGTTTGAGCAAGGCAAGTCTGGGGTGGACTCAAGGTCGGCTTTTTAAACTGTTTTTAGGCATACAGAATGAGGGAATACGTTCTAATCAACACGGTCAAGTAGGAATCCATGAAACTTTGATTGTGGCTTGACGCTAAAGTATTGAACTACATTTTGGGGTGTCAACGACGTTACCTTTGCTCTTAAGATGCCGGGTTCAGAGTTCCCATGTGCGATATTGCGCTGTTTTCAACCACCTTGAGTAGTATGTGTTTACCCGTTCTGAGAGGACATGGTCTCTCCCGCCGATAGTTTGCACCTGACAGACAGAAGTGAAGGACAGGTTGATCGGAAGCCATTTGAAAACGGTTTACGAGTTTACTATTTGCGGTTGTCTGACCCGTCAAGCCCAAATGAGGTTTTGATGTACACTGCTAATTATAATCTGTCCGGGCTGCCCCTCTTCTGGCCTTCGTTTTGAGTAGATGGAGACGGTGGGGTCTACAAATCAATTGACGTGTGCAGTTACAGTGGTATCACCGGTAGACCGATTATCAAATATCTTGACAGGAATGTTAGTTCACGGAATTCCTCACTCACAGGGGTACTATCAAATTTTGGTGTGTGCTCAAACACTTTTAAATACAACAAAAATCATTCACACGTAACTTGCTAATCATAAGGTTGCTGAAAACTCTTCGACGGGCAATTCAGGTAAGGGAGACCATTTTAAACGAGAGATTCGACTGAGTTTATTTAAGTCTCTCATCAAAACCAAAATCTTGTGACAAAAGCTTGTTCTCGGAGGATAGTCGGCCAGGATCTAGTTAGAAAACCTCAAAGCGAGCTGAAATGCCGTGTGCGAAATGACACATGTGAACAGTCGAAAATAGTGAGAAAGCACTTTTTAGAACCGTCTGCAATAGGCTTCAGAATATCTAGCGACCGAAATATGTCCTTTTTGAGAAAGGATGGGCCCCGAAAAGGACGAAATCGGTCGTAGGCTGTTGAAGAATTTTCAGCAACCTTATGAGTAGTGCATTACATATATAAAAGGATGGTAAATTGCGTCAAGTGGGTCCCAAAGTATCAACCAGCTACCTTGAAAGTTTGTGGTATTCGAAGTTATGTGTATAGATGATATGTGTGACATAACACATTGGATGATGAACGCCTAGTTCTAGTGGGATCAGCTAAGGGATGGGTTCCTGGGTTCCTGCACATTTATTCGGACACTGTCCACATAGAAAACGTGGGACGAGTCAATAATCACCCAGAGGTGGGTGAATAGCCACACACCTCTCAACGGCAAAACTTCACATTATTTCATTGTAGTGCATTCAAAAAATAATCACAAATCAACACAAGCAATCCTAGGCGAAGACCTCATCAGGAATTCCGCACTCAGACTTACTAGTATTTTCTTGTCTAGCTATAATATATCCTTGAAATGGCTACATTAAAACTTTGTGTGACGGTTTGAAGGCCCAATGCATCCAGCACATCGTGAATTTCATTAAGAAACAGTCCTCTAGCTCGCCAGGTTCACCAGCACTGTTAGATTCGTCGGGTCTTTTTCTAGCCAGTGACAGGCTACTGTGTTTCCGTGATTTGTTACAAGCTGAAATCTACGAGTTTTCATTAATCAATAAGGCAACAAGGTTGCGACGATATCGAACGAAAACGCGCAATAAGCCTTTGGGACAATGTGTCCAAAAAACCGCACAGTCTAGGATTGATTTGTTCGTTTTTTCTCACCTAGATAACGTGTTTCAAACCACACAACAGAAGTAACTTGAGTTTCGAGCTGTTGCACTTCAACCAGTTCAAACTTTTTGACTTTTGAGCGTAGAAAACGAACTAATTCTTACAGACATTTTTTTTCCTCAGCCTCGTTGTTCAGAACGCAAGTTTCCTTGTTTACAGTAGTTTGAGCTGAGGGAGGGCTCGTTTCCCATGCACGTCGGTTGTCTTTTCTCTAATGTGGTTGCATATCACCATAAAAAAATTGCAATCCGCCCGCTCGGTAACCTTTTTAAATAGGAACTTGTTGTGAGTGAGGATTCAGTGCCTGATACTTGACCGGGAGCAAATAAGTTGGAGAGAGAGACAGCGTCTCAGTGGATATATCTGTAGAAAAAACCCTCATTTCTGTTGCTATTCTAAAGTAATGATGGGCCCTTGTAATGTGTTACCTGATTCCCCCTTGAAAACCGAGTCGGTACGAGTATATTCGTCAAAATTTTTATTTTCAAGCAGTCTCACAGAACTCTAAAAGTCTTTGGAGAGCAATCGACGAAAATCTATCCAGGTACATTTCAGTTCAAAACATGTGATGCATTCATCGTGCATTCGTCATGCCTAAATCAACAGTTCCACCCTTCTTTTCACCTTTCAGCCTTCACTGAGAATGGCTTTTTTGGATTTGTGCCTGAAGGTTACTGCCGTTCTGTGTTGTCGCATGACACCGTTACAAAAAGCATCCGTTGTGAAGCTGGTTCAAATTGGTCTGAGCGAACTGAAACACGGATCTAAGCCAGTCACTGCGGCTGTGGGAGACGGAGGCAATGACGTATCGATGATACTGCAGGCTAACGTTGGTATCGGGATCTCTGGCGAAGAAGGTAAAGAGGCCACTCGCGCCGCAGACTTTGTTCTACCGCAATTTAGGTGAGATTGATGGCGTTGTCCTTGAAGGAATTCATTCGTTTGCTTCATCTCACTTGCCGGCCACACGCATTCGCGCAGTCTCAGTGTGTAGGAGTTCAGATTTCACGTGCAAATCAGAGTCTTTTTGTATCCGAAAACACACTGGATTATGGATGGATGTACTGCTAGGGGCCCCGTGATCTTTGATTTGTTTGTTGTTAAAAACTAATGCCTGCTCAGTGTGGCTTTTCTCGCAATGCTGACTGCAGGAATCTAGCAAACTGAAATGCCTTTGAGTCAGCAAATCGCGATGCACCCTGAAGAATTACTAAACATTTGACAACGGGGAAGGTCTGCGATTTTACAGGTGTTACTGCAAATCAATGGACACAGTAGAGTCTATCTGTTCTGCTACTGAAATTTCTGAAATGAGGTTGTTTGAATGCTTTGCAAAATCCAAGAAGTCTCTCATTCACACATCAGGATGGTGCTACTATGACTTGTTGTGGTGAGGAGATTACGATTAACATCACACAATTTCCAATGTAGAACATCTACCTATATAGCAACTAAAAATTATTCGTTTGGCGTTTTGCAGCTTGAAAGAACTACAGTGCGTGACACCAGACACTGCGTTGATTAGAAAGTGTCCTGCTTACATGTTCACTGTTTTGCACGACATTTCCGTTTTCCTTGCCCTATTGGGCTTATTAACAAGGGAAGTTTGTAAGAAATTCTTTGTAAGGGATCTCAGCAACTATATGGGTGAAAGGAAGCAGGCCTTCGCCAACTGAACAGCTACAGACTATTGGACAAGAGAGTAATTCCACACATTACGTAATAGATCCCATTTTCCAATAGACGCTAAGCGGAGTTACGAGAAAACATATTACTCACGTGCCCCAACAGTAGCATCCACCGTTACATGGATAGTTTGTTTCAAAGAATGGACCCTCTTCTTCTGCACTCGAGAGGGACTTCCCGTCGTAGTCGATTCCGTGAGGCATAGAACCGAATAGGTAAGCTTGAGGTAACCAACGAAAAACGGCGTCTACTCCTCATGGTTGTCCTCGAGGGTAAACTTTCCAGAAAAGAGCAAGTTTGTTCACTGTCTGAAACAGTTCAAATCGGGTTCATTTGAGATACGCTTTGTTGATTGGAGATTCGGCCAGTTCCTCATTGTGTTTTCGGGATTGTATTGTTGTATTCTACCATCAGTTATTGTCACTTGGCTCTCAAATGAGTGAAGGTTTGGTGTAAAGGCTGTACTGCTGTTTTCAATGTTACAAATTTACAACACATTTAGTTCTTGCTGGGTGATCATGACAGGAATTTTTAGTGTGATGGTGGTGCATTCCACTTGGATGTCATAAGCACCATCTACTGCTGCCCATGTCATGTTGTCTAACCTCTCAGCGCAGACCACAGCTACTGGACTGTTTAGGTAGGTCTGACCACCCTGGTAACAAAGAACGTAGCCTGGTGCTTTTATCGTGTTTGTGACATGCACAGTAAGTTACATTATTACACTCAGTGGTCCACAGATGCCATAAAACACCAAAAAGTTCAGGTAGGCACATTCAGTTGCCTGGAAACATCACAAACAGAAGATTCATCTGGGTTCCAGGTGAGTCTCTCGCAAAACCAAATTGATTCGCAAATGAATGTATTTATCGACACCAGCCTATGTTGGGTTCAAGTAGAACGTAAGGTTGTCGTGTGTTTCTGACATGCAGATGCTAAGTTTACGCCTGCTAATTACCCTTTAGTTAACTAATTGGCTTTATTGGTTTGAAGTGGAGCAAGTACGTGGATTTTGCTCGAATTACCACAACTTGTAATTATTCTATCAAGGGGTTAACATACGATTGATGGAGTCCCTGAACAAGATGAAGAAACCTGAACGGTAAAGAGGATTTCACCGTGTGCATCGGCACTCAGTTTGTGCCTAAGTCAAGTCAAAATGTGACAGATAAATTTACGATCGATTGTCTACGGCTAATCTCATACTGTTCAGCATCATTAAACCACTGATGGCTGAGTCCCGTAGCGGCGTCGGCAGACTTTTGAGCCGTACCCCTGTCTTAGGCTCACAGTAATTAGCTATCTTGGCCCAGGCAGCACAGTAAATTTCGAAGTGAACTTTCGAGCCACTGCTGCGGTCACATTTGAGGTCTCCGACAGGATCACGTGAGTTTTTATCCAATTTCAGTTCACACTAGAGAAAGTCGATCTGGTCAAGGCAAACGGTAAACTGATACAACGCGACTAGGCAGTAAACCTTCATGCAGTCTCTCCCATCGTTGTACCATGAAAAAGACTTCACAACAATGGATTCTAATTTGTTTTGCTTTCCGAATAACCTCGTTGCAAACAAAATATTTTGTGAATAACAACCAAATTTGTCCTAGGACATTCACTTTATCGAGTCGAATCTCATTCAAGGAAGGATTGCTTTTCAAAACAGGAATACAATACTCATAAGGTTGCTGAAAACTCTTCGACAACAACCTTATGAGTAGTGTATTACGTATATACATGTATCGCGATATCTCGAATATCGTACCAATGGAAACATGAGGCGGCTTTATGCAGCAAATTCAGTTGTTTAGAAAAATCATAAACAGGAGATTCAGCTGGGTTCCAGGTGAGTCTCTCGCATGACCAAATTTGTTTGCAAATGAGTGTATTTCGCTAAGATCAAGAATACTTGTGTTGTACGTTGTACTATCCCGAAACTTGTCTCGATATTCTGCTAGGGGCAGTCTTCAGAAGTTTTTCAAACGAATACAGATACGATGCTAGGGTTGTGAACATGTGACCGATATTGAACCGATATTGAAGTTTTTAATCTGGGGTGTTTTGGCTGTTTAAATTATCCGACTGCGGAGCCTCAAAGCCCGGGTTTCCAAATCTGGGGTTCTCAATCTTTCAACTTGGACTCTGGATGATTCAATCTAGTAAATCCTAATTTTTTTGCGCTGGCATCCCATTTTTTAGAAGATAACTGGTTATCTGTGAATCGGTCGGTAGTTGACGATCATCATCCTCATTTGTCAACGATCGTTGGGCCACGAATGGAGTCCAGTCTTCTAGACACATAGGCCTCTTCCAGATCACTCGAATTTCATCACTGAAGTAATACGAAACTAATGCACTCAGTAGAACAGGTAGGCAGAATTCCGACAATGCCGGTCTGACTACTCCCCATAACGGAGGAGGCTTCTCCAATAATCGTTGAATGCGAACAAGATTCGGTATAAAAATCCGGTTATGTTGGACTGGGATTTTCAGAGTCAACATTTAGCCTGAACTGTCTACATGCAGTGTGCACAGTTGGTTCTGTTTAGTGGGCACCGTCATCATCGATAGCATAACGTCAGCTTTGCCACCATAAGAAAAAAACTCAACCACTGGGCTTGCATATGGAATTCTTGTTTCTCATATATGGCGCATATCAGTGCCAGGCGAGTCCAGTGTGAGAAAAAGGCGCAGCTCGTTGTTCTGCTTGCTTCAGAATGCAGACATTGAAGTTGGCCAGATAGACCGGACATCGAGACTTGAAGATTGATTTCAGGATTCCCCTGATGCTGTCAGTGCCAGCTCACGCAAAGATGTTGCGGCCAAAAACGACGTAAAACAAACAGGATGGTCAGTCCTAACGGATGGGTCTAAAAGGACAGAGTTCGTAGAGGAGCGTGTGAGAGGTCAGAAAAAGTATGTGGAACAGGGAGAATAGAGGTCAGCAGAAGGCCGCTTTCGCTCGTCAACCCTTCTGTATACAGCAAGTGAAGCGATCCGGCTGGTGGTATCACTCGACAGCAAGACAGTATTGTTATTCGTAAGAATCATGGTTGTACATGGACTGGGACACCGCCAGAGCATCAAAACTCCTAGACAGGAGGACGATTCGGGGGGTCCTTTGTTCGTAAGCTTGGTAGCATCTGAATTTTCACGTCTGAACAGGCGAACGTGTTCACGCTTGGGCGATGTGATAGGTGTGCCCGACTCATCGAACGACGACGCAGTAACTGTCCTGGTTGTGACGATCGATTGACCTGCCAGGCAGGACTTCCCAGTGAGGTAGCCTCACACACGCTTGAAACCCACTGGGCGACCAAGTCGCCCACAGTTACGTTCGCCTGTTCACAAGTGAAAATTCAGATGCGTCCAACTTGCGTTGGTGTAGCAGGGGTAACACACTCGCTTCGCATGTCAGATGTCCGGGGTTCAGATCCCAGCACGGTCGTTGGATATGTACTACTGATGAGCTCTAATAAGAGCGAAACTCGGATTCAGTGCTTCCCTTTGGTGTGGACTCACCGGAATAATTACGCCAAGACAGGAGGACGACCGTTCAAACGAGAGTGGTGAGAATATGAACAAATACCTGTCCCGCAAAATCCCACAATGCTAGGAATGTTTCCAAGCTTTGTTGGCTCACTCATTCGATAAAGACCGTCTAGTGATCCAGTCAAATAGTGCAGATCACCAGACGATTATGCCATAAGGAATGGGCATTTCTCGACCGTCGGGTCGGTCGGTAGGACATCACCGGACACTGCTACGAACCACCATCAACGTAAAGATTGCAGGATCATAGAAAAGGAATGAAAAAACACATTTGTGCCCGCTCTGATAACCATTAAAAGAATTCTGCGAATTCCGCGGCATTCGAAAGAAATTAAATGAATTTATCGTGCTGCACCCGGTGGAGAAGTCCTGATGAACGGGCTAATCACGATGGTCATTTGTCCAAGTTAGGGGGGGGATTAAACACAAGCACCACTGCATTCGAAGGGGTAATTCAGGGGCATCCAGTATGCGCTCATTTTAGGTAATGTTGTTGTTTTAAGCTTCCGAACACAATCGATAGGTGATTGGGTGATTGGGGGGGTTCGAACCTCGCCACCACAGCGGGAAATCACTCTGAAAAGTGTCTTTAGAAGTAACCCTCTTCTGCTTGGATTAACCAAAATAGTCACGTCGAAAGAAAACGATGACTTTTGGAAAGTTCACAGGTTCCATGACACTGCCAACTGTCTACGTAACCGGCGCCACTTATTTTCTCAAAAAAATAAGTTCTCAAAATGGAGAAGGCTCTTTTTAGAGACGACTGATAACTGGAGCATGCATATTGCTGTCAATAAATCGAGACCATCTTTCAAAAGCATCAATTGTTACCTTTGTATTTGGAAATGCACTCACAGAGGGGGTTTCATGGGGATCAGGCCAAGCTAAATCGGTGTAAAAATGAAGGCTGAAAAATCCGTGCAAAGTGTTTCGAAAAATTGCCTTTGCATCAATCTTTATACCAAGGTGGCCCAGATGAACATGGAAATAACGGAGCAGTGGTCGGAGAAGCAAACGCATGTGGAGAGTGGGCTTGTGTCGTACTTCTCAACTTAAAATAGAGAGTTCAGTCCCCGTCATGAGGGCTGACTACATGCATACCCGGCCGCATAAGACTGACGGGTACGTCAATAGTTCCAGGTTCCTAACTATGGTAGATACAAGTCAACCTTTTCGTTCTTCCAGACATTTAAAAATACCCAGGTTCTGGGAAATTCCACGTGGTTTGTGCTGGTACTTATTAGTTGAATTGAAGCGGAGGTAAATCAAATTGCAAATGCCTTTCAAAATTCAATGTCTGACTCAAAATTTGTCCTACTTAAAACTAGGGTGTATTCGGTTCCTTAATTGGGGTTAATGAATGGAACCGTCCAAGTACAAGACAGAATTCCTGAGGAAAAATGTTCTCCATCCCCGTAATGAGCCTCAACACCCAAGGAGTCGTCAGTAGGCATTCATTTCAATCCGTTCTACTACCTAACTAAACCCCAGTTGCTCTAAACCTTGACATCTGCCCGCTTAGCACATCACTTTTGGTCTCATTTTCGAACAGGTCGACGGGTATCATTGTCATTATCCATTATCCCTTTTGCCCGATTTCACCTGCCACCCCCCCCCCCCCGCACCACTTGAACAGGTATCTTCAACGTCTCCTACTTGTCCATGGTCATTGGTGTTGTCATCGAATCGGTTACACAATCCTCTTGTTCTACCACAAATGTGTCACATGGGTGACGATCAATTTGCTGGTCGTTTTCTACTCCGGATTTTCTCCAACCACCTGGTGTTCGAGCATCATTTTCGGGCTTTACAATGCACCCGTGACAACCCTGTCTATGTTCTTTTTCGGAATCTTCGAAAGGCCCTTAACAGATGACCAGTTGTTGGAGAATCCGAAACTTTATCGACTGGTAGGTGGTCCCGATGACCTAGAAAATAAATTGAGATTACTAGTTACAACTAGAGACCCGAAGCAATTTGTTCATTGTGTCAACTAAAGATTGAATGGGATTTATACAGACAAGGTGATGTGGTTATGGTCGGACGTACCTGAAAGTGCGTTGTTCGTGGACAAAAGCCAGTCATCCTATGATATTTTGACAAAAAAATACTCCTTACAAAACAAGCCAAAGACTCTCGATTCGGTGCGTTCGATATATTAATTTTCGGTTTGTCATCCCGAGCCATCATGCGATTTCAAATGAACCAACTGCACGGTCAAACAGGGCAATTGGACCGTGGACATGTTCGATGACAGGTTGTGACACGTTACACATTGTGACCCTTCGTCTAATGTAAATTCACTTGTTCCTTCCTGACCCAACACCACAAAAATTTTTTTCGTGACCCCCCCATTTTATTTCGACCAGAATTGTCAGCTGTGTTGTAGGGAGGTAGTTTTTCTTACTGAGAAAAAAAACTGTCCGTTTAGTAGCTTTCTCTTGTGATGGACTTAATGCGGGAACGAAAATTCCGGCCAGTCACTGGAATCTAGTGGATTGCACCGTCAGAGTTTTGCAATGACTGCTGACAAGAGACAACTGTCCTATCGCTGATGCTAGAGTCTGTACAAGTACACAGTTAACCTTGTAAAGATCTACTTCTCCAGAGATGGGTTCTGACAGCACTCCTGTTCATCTGCAAAGACATTGCACTTCCCTCAACGAGAAGATAACAGAGAAAGTGGGTTATTTCGCTTTCTCTTGGGAGCCACTTGTTTTCAGTTCATACCTCTTTCTTGGGACAGCAGTGACTTTTAATTCCACTCTTCAACTGACTAGATCACTGAATTTGTATACTTCCCGGCAGCTTTGATCCCTTTCTCTGGAGATTTGCTTTTCTGATTTACAGTCACCGTTTTTAGTCAAAGGTGATAAAAACTACATGGAGCCTTGAAAAAACCCATTTTTTCATAGTTCGTGTTCATTTTCAAACACATCAGTCCAAATTATGTTTGGTTGTTTTGCATCTGTAGACCAGCAGAAGCAGAGGAATCAGCCACCCGGTTAGCCTTTCTCCTAGGGCTGCCTTTTTCAGGACTTAGGAGGCGCACGAGACGAAGTTCAGGCTGATTGAGTGAGTTCACGGTCGTTGGCTTGTTCGCTCAGCTGGGCAATTTGACTGTGAACGTTTCATCACCACAATCGAGGTGACATGATCAGCGCGTTATTGGGGAGGGTAGTGGTGCGTAGCGATCCCAACGACGCACTGATGACGTCAACTTGATTGCTAATGTCACGTTTGCAATCGAATTGCCCAGCTCAGCGAACAAGCCAACGACCATCTACGTTATCTGAGTGAGTTCAGTATGTTATGCCCTTTTTAGTGCATTCGGTCATCTGACCAAAACGTCCTCGACATCCAGAAAGAGTTATCTAGTCTTTATATATGTATAAACGCTTGATCGTGAACGTTCAGATACTGGTAAGAATTCGGTAGCTTACCTGGAATTTTTCATGTTGACGGAATAAGCCGCAATTTCGGATAGATGTGGCCGCACCGTACACCACAATAGCTAAGTACAATGGCTTGCTTTGTTTGTTTGTTTTTCTTTTGCTGTCATTAATGAGCACCCCCAGATGAGTAAGAATAAAACCTATTCTTTGTTCAGATTTCCCGAAACTCAAATCTTCGTCTGTGGCGTTTTCTCCTATTCGTGCTGGACGGTTTGTGGCAGGGCGCGGTGATATTCTACAGTGTCTACTTGTTTTTAGCCGGCGGAGGAATGTTCGCCCAAGCCACATTCATCGATCCAAGTTCACATGGGTCCTATTTCGATATCAGTCTTTGTGGGGGCTCTTCGCTCGTTTACACCGTAATCAGCGTCAACCTTCGAGTGGTTCTCACATCGCGAGATATAAATTGGCCACTATTTGGTTCGATTCTCTTCACACTGCTATCCTACTTGCTGTTTCTCATGTTTTATCAGGTAAATGGATTACTTACCAAGTGATTTTAATCATCAATCATCATTAATCATCATGGCATGTGTGCCTTACCATTTGAAGACCTAATTTATTCTCTTATTGCAATTTTCTAACAAAAAAACAAATCCGAAGAGTTTATTGATCAACAATTAAACTTTGATGGTTCTTTGGTGATGCACCCAGTGAAAAAAATAAAAGATTTCATTCAGAACATTTTCCCAAGCACCTGGGATTTGGAATTTTCAGATTTCATGATTTATGACATCAGTGTCCTGGACATGTTCACGGATCACGAAACTTTCGGACCTTTTTTCACCATTCCTAATTTGATTCTCGATCGAACTGAGCTGGGTCCACCTCATTTGTGTCTGAGACAGACCCCCCCTATTGAGGAGGCTTCATGGCCTTTTCCTATTAGTGCAATCATCTTACAGAGTAGAAACGTTTTAACATCACGTCTGAGGGTTGATATCATTCTGGTACGTGGGAAACCGATTGGTAAACTAGTGTTTTATTTTGCCGATGCGTACTATGGGGAAAACCAGTCACTAGAGAAATTCTGCTGACAGAGGACAGTTGAGTACACGTATCATCGTATATTGATGTACTTTGCTGAGGCTGTCTGGCGTGCACAGAGCCATCCACATATGGGAAAGGCACAGCAGGTTGAGCATCAAACAAGCGTGTTGATCTCACGCCTCGGAAAGCAGTCAATAGCATTTAAGGCTTGACTGTGGAGCTGATAACTAATACACTACAAGCAAACCTGGTCTAACTAGAACCGTTTTACTGATGGCGTTAAAATATCTGCAGCCCATACAATGGTAGTTTATCCGCTGTCTCCAACCTTCATAGAAAATGGATAATCTGCTACAGCTTAGCTCCAGAAAGACGTCTCGATGTAGGCGTCCAAACTCATACTGAGGTATCTACTACTCAAATAGAAAGTCAAGGGACCTTCGCGATTGTTCGGAATAAAAGGCAGTGTTCACGGAACTGGCTCGGAACATTCCTACCCGCTGATGGCGTCCAAATTCCAAATACACAAAGGGTGTCATAATGCCAAGTTCCTTTTTTGAAAAAAAAGAATTCAATTCTGGCCGCGTAAGACGTATTTGACGCAAGTTTAACAACCAAACTTGGAATCGCGCAAGAACGTCATGCGTTAGCTAATATAGAACGGATTCCTAGCTGTTCTGTCCAAATGAACTTCCGTTCGAGTATTCTACCGATAAAGAGCACCAACCCTAGCATAGTTTTTTAATCACAACACCGTACGCAACAAACGACCCCCTCAAAAGGGGTCAATTGGTGCGAGGTGCACTGTCTCCTAGCCAGTTAGAATGGGCTTATGTTTAGAACAGTTCATTGCTCTGAAGGCAGAATTATCAGACAACAGAGCAGCGTCTCACCAGACCTTTTGTTTTAGGGCATCGTTTGCAAATCAGACTGTAAATTGAGCCTCTTGCTATTCACCAAACTTGAGATTTTTTGCGCATTAAAACATTAGTTGACAAGATTATCGCAATTTCTTAGTCTTAAATTCACATCCTCTCAAGGTGTGACAGCCTGTTTCCTCCATAAAACATTAGCTGACAAGATTATCGCAGTTTCTTAGTCTTAATTTCACTCCCTCTCAAGGTGTGACAGCCTGTTTCCTCCGTTACACTTTTGGTCAAACATGTCCAACATTTGTGTGTGCTGTAATGTTGTTTTAAATGAGTTTCTGGATAACGAAACATTAGGAACATCAAATTTCAACTGGTAAACTAGCATACACTGTATCCTCCAATTCAAAATTGGAAGCGATAGGGCTACCGGTAACCTTACATTCTGTTTCGAAGACCTCAAGAAACTCCCCGAATTGCGTTCAACCGATACACCGCATCAGTCCATAACTCGTCATGTAATTGTAGGGTTCATGAAATCTCATCTGCTTTCAGTATTTTTGGAAATTTTAAGACCGGCAGATCTTTCATATTCCATATATTTAAACAGTGACATTCAGTATGAAGTCTCTGGTTTCCTTCTGTTGTTTCTTTTTATACAACGAATGGTTTGGCCCGATTATGGTCGTTTGTTTTAAACTCATCCCTGAATGAAAAAAATTACGTACATAACGCCGGGTCTGCTTTGTTAGTCATCTCCTTAGCTAGACTGGGAGCTGTGGGATACAGAGTGTCTCTCCCATCAGCTTCTGGATGCAGCGCTTTCTGCCGGAGTTCTGGCATAAAGGTCTGTATCCGCGATTTGTTTGCATTGAGGTTCCCATTAGATCACCCAGGCTGATCATCAAGCGTTCAGCACCCCCGTTATGTTCTAATGATTACGAACCAAAGGACCAAATTTATGCTTGTACGTTCTCATACATCGAGACAGTATAAAGTGCTAATTGTCGATTGGAGTAAACTAAAAGTATGTGCCTCAGGTTTTCAGTCGATTCACGATACCGCGGTGTGAGAAGATTTGAAAGTTGTTCAGTTGAGATTCTGTCTGTAATTGAAGGGCCTAGATGTACTGTTTCATCCGTATTGCTGTGCGTCTCTCGCTAGTGTAAAGGTTAATCACACTGCTGATCAGCCTCCCTTGGTCAAACAGTTGGGTTTTCAAAAAAGTACCCGAGAGTTTGCGGATACGAATCAGCCTGCAAGATTTTCGTGATATTCGAACTGCTGGTAGTTCCCGATAGGGTGAAAGCGCTGTACAACACTTCCGTGTTCGTCAACATAGATTGGCCCCTAGTCGAATTCGACTGAAACAACCTTCACAAATTGGCTTAAGCATGAACAAAAGAAGAAAGTGAATCCATGGAAGCATGGCATTCCACTAAAAAAGTCAAGAAACACATTGAAATCGATCCAGTCTATTGATTACTGCAAGCAAAAGAACTAGGAGACTACAGAAGACAAGGCCTCAAAACAAACCAGAATGAACCGATATAGTAGAGGCAGATACACCAAAACGAAAATCGTGGGATTAATCTACTTTCCAGGAATACAATCGAACCGACAAATCGAAAAGGATGAAGAACGAGTCAACAAACTTACCATCCAATTGCAACTAAATCGGGCAACATGAAAAGGAAGAAAATGCATCAACCGGGAAGGTACAAGTGGCTAATCAAACTCAAAAAGATGAGACCACGACGCCAACTAAGGAAGCACCAATCAGATTGAAGGAATGAAACTACGAAAAATGTAAATCGCCAACTCAGCTAACCAAAATGAAGAAAGAAAGACCTCAACATAACACAACCCGGAAACGGACCAATGGCAAACGGACATAAAGCACCCGAATTGAGCTATCCAGCCAACCAATAGAATACGAGATATACAGACCACATTTCAAAGCAAATCGTGATCGGACCAATGATATCACAAGGTGTATACCAGTTAGCAAATCATATGAAGGATCATTAGATAAGCGCAGCGAGACAAGGAGTAAGCATACACAACCGCTCACTGACGAAGTCTCCTCGGCTGCGGATGAAACGTTTGCAAGCCAGTTGGCAAGGTCGGTGAATAGATCAACGGCCTTCCGATCAAGCACCAGTGAACACACCCGAGCTGCCAATGTTTCGACACATTAAATCACAAACCAACCACAGGGTGGTTTCTATTGCAGTGGCGTTTCTTCCCTAAAAACCTGAGACGGGAAGTCCGGTAATACACAGTCTGAGGCCTTAGAAATTTGCACAGGGGCTAGTGTCTCCTATCATCGGTTGAGAGCAGTGGTTGAACGTAAGCCTCCCAAAGAATTACAGTGTTTGAGTCACTATACCAGCCAAAGGCACGGGATAGTATAGTTTCAAACCACTTGAGATAATTCAGCAGTTAGCCTCATCCGTTGCCATAGAGAACGTCTGAGTAATCTCCGATTGCTTGGTTACCTAGAGTCAATCAGAATTCCAATTGAATGTTATACAGTTACGCAAAGCGGACGTACGATTTATCCGGATTAGTCCGTTTGGGTTGAATGGTTCGAAGCGATCGACTATGTACATCCTGGTCTTCCGCAGACACTCAATTATAACAAAGATGAAGGGTAATACATTACTCATAAGGTTGCTAAAATTTTTCTACTGCCCACGACCGGCATCGTCCAAGACAAAGGGCGGCCGCAAGCAGTACATCGTCATTTCCTGTAATCTTGTTTAGTTTGCCTGGTGGCCGGAATGTTGTATATTGGCATTCCTCGAAGGTCTATTTGACAACAAAAGATGAAAGTAACACTTGGTCACCCACCCTAACACACAAATTCCATCGGCCGACACCCAAAAGAGATTTAGCTTGACTTAGCTGATTGGTTCCCCTTCCGCCTTAAACCTAGACCAACCTCGTAACCTAATCATCACTTGGCCTGACGAAGCTTTTGTGTCAAAAGCGAAACGTTGCCCAGCAATAAATCCACCGATTATTGCCAAACTTCTCCGGAAACGAAACAGCACGTACTTTAATACGTTTAGTCGCTTCAATAGAACTGCCTCAGCAAGTGACGGTCAAAATGAATAAGCGTAAGGGTAGTAACTTCGTGGCTGAACTGTACTTAAAGGAGACTGTGTATTCAAATTTTTTGAACAGATAGCACATACGGACAGAGACTGGAAGGATGAAAACGGTGAGTTTTGAGTCGCAAAAGCCAATGAAGTAAGTTGAAATTCTTACCAAGGAAGTTGGCTAGAACACTTTGCAGTTGTCTAAGCATCATTTTGAATTCACTCGTAATCACGACTGGTAAATTTAGTTCACCTGGCACTTGTTAACAGAGTGATAGTATTTCGCGTCTTGTCAACAAAGATAGACGGAAAACTTCACAGGGAAGCTTGAGAGCTTCGAGAGGCCAAGTGAAATAGCGGTTTATCTCATCTAGACAGCTGTTGAAAGTGCACAGGGAGAAAAACATCACAAACGACACATTCGGTCGGATTCATTTGAGTCTTCCGTTAAAGCCAAATTAGTGTGCAAATGAGTGGATTTCGCGAGCAGCTTACCTTTTGAAGCCTACGTGGGTTTTCACAGTCCAAAAGTCAATCCCCATATTTCCTACCCTTTTCTTCCCCTTCGAATCAAGTTTTCTGTGTCCCCGTCGGACCTGGACTTTCAGACCTACTTTAAAATGGTCAGATCTCCGGCATTTTGGTTCTCCCTTCCAATTTCCGTGTTCGTGGCCAATCTCCCAGCACTACTGTGGCGAGTGTATTCAGACACTTGGTGGCAGATGCGTGCCCAGACTGAGAAGCAGCGCATCAAGATACAACGAAGGATGCAATCGAGAAAATCGAGAATCTCAAGTTTTTCCGTAGAGGAGGATGGGCGAATCGACGTCTGTTTAACGCGCCAAAAAACTGAACGTAGAAGTGGACATGTACCTCCTGATGTTGGTGAGACCGATGTAGCGGGGAGCGGGATGTAGCGGACCGGTACATCCTGACGTAAGTCCAAGGTCGCCTTTGGAGTATATTCATGTTTGTCAGACTGAAGGTTTATAAACAAACAAATTCACTAATAGAGTTTAGCCGTATATAAAATCCACACTTTCTCTCCTAGCTGCTCTCATCCAGAACCTGATTAAAGTTTACCGCTTGAGTAAGCCCAACAGAACATTTGAAATCTGATTCGCATAAAAGTGGATGCAATACGCTGTTCGAGAGCAGTTTTCTGCAGATCTTTGTCAGGTTTCTAAACGTCAATTTGCAGGATGCTCCAATCATATCAAGACAGCTAAGGGGCCATCGTGTAAATCTGTGCCGCTTAATGTGGAATCGAGAATGGGTTGACGAACATATTTTCGGTGAGTTCGTTCCAGTTCACACGGTTGCAATGGGTAACATGATGCAACAGGGCTGAAAAATACCAGGAGAAAACGCATTTGCAATCTGTCGAGAAGCATTCAGTTCGAGTCATCAGTATGATGACCTAAGGTTTGGTCATGTTCAGCAACGGATGTTATGGACAAATAAGCTGGATCAGCGCAACATGACAAAGAATAGGTTCGCGTTGTCTGAAGGTGACATCGCTAGCTGTTGCAATTGTGTGGTACTGTGCCGATCAAGGTCGGCTAGGGGACGCTTTGTAGACAGTGAGGAAGAGTTACTTGGTACCACTCTGTTTACTGTATATGGCACAGCTTCTTCATTCTTGTCAGGGATCATCGGCAGTGCGCATCTCACAAAACCGAGAAAGTTTTCAACCCGCGAATTTCTGACCACGAGTGGCTGACCAGCAGTCGACTGGCCCTCACTTAGACAAGACACGATTTGATGGATAACTGGACACACTCCGCAGGTTGTGCTGGCTTGGTTTCGTGGTCCGTATGCCAGTCAATCTACTTCCTCGAAGGGTTCTTTTTGCACAACCACGCGAAAGGTGGAAACGCGCCAGGGAGGGTCAATGACTTGGCAGCGAAGTATAAGAGCCATTACGAGCAAACTGAGCTATGCTGGTCATTGTCGTCTTCCTGGATAGGGACCCCGAGACGCGCCACATCATTCGTTGGGCCAGTCGGGCCCTGAATGGCGCTCATGCATCCAAGCTATTGCCTTCAATGCATAGCTCCCTTCTCTCACTTAACAGTCCATTGACAGTGCTGTATTTACGCCCCAATTTACCAGCTCTTGCCTTCAATGCGCAGTTACCTACCCCACCTCCCCAAATCATCGGTTGGCGAAAGTGTGGCAGCTACAACCACTGTACGACAAGTACACGGTTCTTAACAGTGATGATGATGATGATGATGACGATGATGATGCATTTGAGTACATCCAGTTAGTATTGGTGGGGCGAGCAAATTTCTTAGAAAATTCTTATCCAATTTACTTCAGTTCATTGCAGTCGATATACTGGTCGGTAGTTACAAAGGCACCCAGATTAACGGCTTTTCAGGGCATTTCGGTTATATCCATCCCAGGTGAGAAGCCACGACCATAGTTCCAAATACTGGATATCACGTAAACAAAAGACCTTTTCCAGCCTAAGTGTGTAGCCCCATGTTTCCAGTCTCTCGTAAATCAATAACTGGGTCCATTGTGTGCCCACCTCTGTGGAGCACAATCTCTCCAGTGACATTCTCTGTATTGTAGAAGGGTACATCTAAAATATTCCCATTTGATGTAATTCAGATTGCGAGAATAGTTTATAATCGCTAGAAAACAGTAGTATAACAAAACAACAGCACCAACCCAAGTGTTCTGGCCGAGAGAGGACTGGAAATGAATCTTTCTTAATTCGCTTCAGTATACATTTGGAACTTGGTGTGACCGATGCAGAGGTTCACACCCAGGCCTTTCCTGTTGCATGCAGAAAACTGATCCGTTTGACAAATACATGTGGACTTGCGGGGAACAATCCACAGTACCTGTGTCAACAGACCAGGTCAAATCGGAAAGCAATCCGTACATCGTACGACCACGTCCGCTCCTTCTGCGGAAACCGCTTTTTAACCGGATGTAAATGGTTTCATCACGGTTGCCCTTTCTCAGTGTGCACTCGAAAAAACGGCTGTATTATCGTGCTATATATATATATATATTCCCATCAATTTGCACTCACACTGCCCGCAGGTCCCGGACTTGTTACCTTAGTGAACTCATGAACTGCGAGTTCTAGCGTCTCAAATTGGACTCTTCTGAATCGTGTCTAAAGATACCACAACTTGGCTGCAGGTGCCTAACTTACAATATAATGAGCCATTTAGCTCTCTTGGTTATCGTCAGTCGGTGAAAACAGTACAATTCACGGAAGCTCTGTTCTGTGGATTGACATAGTTTACTTGCGATACGTGTACAGCATACCGTAGATCAATTACTACTTGATGTAAGAGGGTTACTGTTAGTGCGTTAGTTCTGTCCAACGCATATTATCGGTAATGGCACGATGCTGTATGTGTTCGGGTGATGCGTCGTACTTTTTCTGAGAATAACCAAGTGCCGTGAGAGATGTTCGTAGCAACTGCATTTTTAGTGCAGGTGTCTAGTTGATTGATTCTATTGATTCTGATGATAAAGGGTCTAGAGTGGCCAACTTTTTACTCTGTGCGGAGAGTGTAGGCAGCTCGGGTCCGTTCATTGGTAGCTGACCTGGTGACTGTTCACCGAGTAGGGAAACGGACTTGCAGAAATTTCGCCGACATAATCAAAACACACTCAGCGGTGTCCTGGTGATATCTTCTCCAATGGTGACGAAACTTCTGCAGGTCAATTGCCAAACTCAGCACGCAAATCAACAGCCACCCGACCAGCTACCACGCTACATGAACAACGAAGAAAAACCTTGAATTTCATTGTTTCTTCGCTAGGTAACTGTTATTTGTGGCCTCTCAAAGCTCTTACTCGTATTCGTTTTTGTTACTATGACGGTGGTTTATAACGATAAAAAGTAATATCCGACAATCTATCCCCGTTTGATTCGCACTAAAGACTTGCTTAAGTATGACTGGATGAATGATCACTCAACTGAGCTTCATTACGAAGATCTCGCTCACCACTGACTCGAAGTGATACAGTGACCACCTCTAAGCCTATTCGTCAAAGTGTCATGCGAGTCGCTGCAGTACGCACAATCTTTGTAAGGTTCAGCGCTGAGTACGACACATGAGCATCGGAATCAGCCAGTGAAGCTGACCTTAACTCCCAAACATCTTGTTTTCATTCCAAGCGAAATTTACTTTTCCAGTAAATTCTGAACGACTGGAGATTTTGGTTGCCTAGAAGGAGGACGGAAACTCCGTGCCCGCTTGAGGGTATTGCAGTCAACGCATTCTTGCAACGGTCCAGCTACAAAAACTGACCGAAGCGAATCGGTCCTGTCGGGCGGGACTATCCAAGTCGGTAAATGGAACTGTCCCAATGTAATTGCGAATTGCTGGGTTATATTTGAATGCGTAATTCAAAATGCATAATGCGCTCGGGCGCATTCCTCGAGCTTCCGTCAAACATGTTCTACTTGAAACCCAATTGCACGAAATCAATCAATCAATTTATCAGCTATAAACCGTGTACCATAGGCACATTGGTTCCAGCTGCTACAGTTTCGACCACCGGAAAACGGGAGTGTGGAACGTACAACGAAGCCTTAGAGGCGATGGTATGTTCGGTTTGTTGGGAAATTGAGTAGCTACGCTTTGAAGGCGATAACTTTGATGCACGAGCGCCACTGACTGCGCGATTGGGCCATTTCTGCCAGCGTCGTTAACCACTGGTGATTAGAGTCCCGGGGTCCCCATCCAGGGAGGCGGCAGTTGCCCGCCCGACTAAGTTTACTGGTTAGCGCTTTCGTACTTCGTTGCCAGGTCATACACTGTCCACCTCTCGGTCGCTTCCACTCAGCACAGGGCTGGGCGAAAAGAGCTCTGCGGGGCAGACGGTCTTCTGGCATGCGGAGTACATGTCCCAACCAGCGCAACCTATGAAGCGTGAGTAATTCATCTATCGCGGGAGAGTTCCTTCTTCCTAAGACCAACTGACGTACCTCAGCATTACTAATCCGATGTTCCCACCAGACCTGACCAATGCTGCGGAGACATCGATGATCAAACACTGACATCTTCCGTACGTCCTCTGCACGTAGGGGCCACGTCTCTGATCCATAAAGCAGTATGGATCGAACCACCGCACTGTAAACTCTTCCCTTGACAGACAAGCTCACGTCACGTCGGCGCCACAGGTGTCGGAGGTTGGCAAAAGCTGCCCTGGCCTTTCCGATTCGAGAAATGATCTCATCTCCAGCCAGTCCACCGGAACTTATACAGCTGCCCAGGTAAACAAATTTATCTACCACGTCGATTGGCTCACCTGCAAGCATGAGGTGCGGGTTTGATCCCACCCAGTCTTGTAGCAGCACTTTACACTTTGCGGGTGTGAAGCGCATGCCAAACCGTGCGGCAGAGTTAGTTAGGTTATTTAAGATCATTTGCATTTCGGAAGGGTCTGAACCAAGGAGAGCAATATCGTCCGCATACTCAATGTCTGCGAGGGAACGTCCCGGGAGCATTTCGACTCCCGAGGTTTCAGAGGCAGGCAGAGAAATTTCAAGCAGCATGTCAATAACAAAGTTGAAAAGGAAAGGGGAAAGAGGACAGCCTTGTCTTACACCACTGGACGTGGTGAACTCAGGCGAGAGCTTCCCGTATACTCGTACGCGCCCACAGGAGTCCGCATACAGTGCCTTGATAAGAGATAGAAATTTGGAAGGGACACCTTTGATCGCCAGACACTGCCAAAGTTGCTGACGATCGACAGAATCAAAGGCAGCTTTCAAATCCAGAAAAACGACCAACGTGGGACGTCTGAAGGAGTGGCGCTGTTCAAGAATTTGTCTCAAGGTGAAGATATGGTCGATGCATCCTCGACCGGGGCGAAACCCAGCTTGATTCTCACGAGTCTGTCTCTCGCGATAATCCATCAACCTGCGCAAAATAATGCCAGAGAGTGCCTTAGATGCGACGGATACCAGACTGATACCACGATGGTTTTCACATGACGTTCTTGATCCCTTTTTGAAAACTGGGATGATGGTCCAGGAGCTCCATTCGGCTGGTATTCTGTTTTCGTTCCAAATCTTCTGCAGTATGATTGTCAGACTGTTCACGAAATTAATCAACGAGTACTTTGGTAAAACTGTTCAGTCTACAGCAGAAAAAAACAATAATGATTCCATAAACTCATATGCTGAACACCCAAGTCTCTGATTAAATACATTTAATTACTACGCGCGGTTAATCTGGGAAGACCACGCCAGACAACACACATTTGATTTTACTTTCAACTCTATTGGGGATCCTCAGAAATCAATACCCTTGAAGCTAGTGACATTGGAAATAAAACCTCTCACCAAAGAGGCACGCTCGCATTAAATCTACGTATAAATACTCTGACGGTCTAAACAGCTACACGGTAAGCGATCTTGTCGTATCTGCTGATGACTTGTCTGTCTTTCGGTACACTTTTAGGCATATTTGTCACTTAATAAAGGAATACCACTGTAACGGCGGATACTACTGATGAGGCATACTAGTAGCATGTGGTTTTCTCGCAATTCGGCCTCGTTTCTAATGGAAGATGGAGTTTATTAGGGAACCTGTGGAACTGCTTTGCAGAGTTCGTTTACAGTTGCGTGACAGTCAACGAATATACACGAAAGTTAAGAAGAAACGTGAGGATGTTCAGTTCTTGTAAGTGGGATGCATGTGAGATGTTTACATTTCTGTCCAGTAGCTTAGTTGGTGTTTGCTAATAAACGACTTCGCGGCAAAGGGTTTTCTTCCTTACACCACGACTAATCGGTGCCGTTATCATATCGCAGAACTTTATACCTCTATTTTATAATCTCCAATGTGCAAATATCCTTAAAGGTATGCACGTCCGAAGTTTTGCAGAAGTGTCGTTCTCCACTGAGTTATTCCTTGATAGACATAATAATTTGCACGCAAAAAAGCTCAGTCCAGTCAAACAGTTGTGAGACAACAATGGTAGAACGTTGTGCATTTTTATCATGAATAGGGGGTAAAGTAGCTCGTGATGCTGAGTAGGTTGAAGTCTCTTCGGAGGTCACGTGTAACCAATTTTCCAACATGGACAGAAGACGTAGGTTGATTGGTTGCTTGTCCAGCCACTTCAGAGCCGATAATCAATAAATCTGAAACCGAACGGTCCGTGTCTGAATAACCGAGGTGCCACGTCTAAGCCTACATATTTATTTTCTGGTGGTGAAGTCATTTACCTCTTGTTATCCCGTTTGTTTCCTTTCTTGGTGTTGATAAACCAGTGTTTGGGCCGTTTATATTATGAGCGTAATACTTTCCAAAAGGAAAAGGATGAAACCTCACTGAAATTTTTATGCGACTTTTATTAGCAGCTAGAGATCTCACGTCAAAATGTAATGAATTTCGTCGTTCACATTTTACTGGAAAAGGTGAGGTAGACGGCAACTTTTAATTGTATGGAATTTGGGTATTGGCAAAACTTAACTTAACTTAGTCGTGTTCTAAAAGTGTTTGTTACACTTGCGACTATATGAGTACTAATCAACTGTAACAATCGCTACAAAGAAGAACGACCTTGAGAGTAGTTTGAACTTCAAAACATTTTCTTCCTCCAGGACCTCGTCTCTTTTCATCGAAGAAGAGTAACGTTTTCTGTTCAAAAACAAAAACAAAACAAAGAGTCACATTCGTCACTGTTTCACCCTAGCTCATCTTACGCGTCCATTTTAACCACGGAGTAGATGCATACGTTTTCTTTGGTTCCAGTTTCTTGGATGCAATGTGTTTTCTTGCAATTTTCTTTGAAAAATACACAACAAACGTTCAAACAACATAGCGAAATCAGTGAAAATGTAAGATTGCTTAGAATCTGTTTTGTTTTTTCGTTCATGGTTATTGATTGCAACTTCGGTTATATCTATTCCAGGGACAAACAGCTCAACATGTGTAAGCTGAAGGACGGACAGATGTCCACCGTTCTACGCAGTGCATTGTATCATTGGCTGGCGATTCAAGACCGTCCATAAATAACCGTTATTTTGACTTCCATTTTTTAAACAGCTATTTACTATCCCCAAGTTCGGCCAGTACTTATTAAAACTGTATGTGTCTGGTTCGATTTCTGGTTTCCCAAGGGGCATATTTCGCTAGTTGCTGAATAAGTCGATTGAGTACTATGCCTGATTTATTCTATTGTTCTCATTTTAAACAAACATAAGACCTCAAGTATGTTGGACGAAGCACCGGGTGCCAAGAGTGGTCATCGTCAATTTCATTGCGAATTGCATCACCCGTGCCGCTAAGCAGCTCTGTTTCAAAGAGGAAAGTTTGGAACAAGTTTTCGGCCAGATGGATGCGACACGTGTTCGAACTCAGGTTCAGAATGATTAATCTTGACGCTGGATGCCAATTTTACATCATGGTTCAGATGAGGTATCGAGCTGGAGTTCGCTGCTTCAAACATGAGAAGAAAGACGTCCTGGGAAGCGAAATAAAAAGGGCGCGAAACCATCCAACCAGCAAGACATGGTCTGATTTTAATGTTATCAGTGAGACTGTGTTAGATTCTAGTTGCCGTGTCGTTGTTTTGCCCAAGCAACTCAGAATTTACGTCTGCGTTGCTGCCCTCTATCTGAGTGCCTTCAAACAAGGAATGTTGCAGTGAAATTGGCGTAATTTTTTTGTTGTCCTGTTATCGATTCAACAACAACTGATTACAGGGAAAAAATGGAAGGTATTTTTGTGCACATGTCATATCACACAACAATGGTAATTGATCACTTAAGTATTAGCTGGATGGGTGATCACCAGTACCGAGATGAACTAACACACAGGGTAGCAGGAGGCTTCTATGTGCCCACAGGTCCATAGAAGTTATTTTCAGTCTGGGTTCAAAATACCCGGGACGATTGCCAGCCAGAACCTCATGTGATCACACTGAGAAGTGTCGGCCTGCTAAGACAACAGAACCTAAGCAAGCGCAACCACACGGGAAGGGATCAACCATAGCATGCTCGTCACTGTTCTTCCAGGAACCACGGCCCAAGAAGAGTAAACGTATTTTTGAACTACACTCATTTGCATACGAATTTGGTTTTGACGGGAGACTCATCTGGAACGGAACCCAGCTGGATCACTCGTTTTTAAGCAATTAGATGTACTGCATCAAGCCATCTCATGTTTCAGTCGGCACGATATTTGACATATCGCAGTACATTACACACACGAACTACAAGAACGAGAGATTTTGCTGCGTTCCAGGTGAGTCTCCCGTCAAAACCAAACTCGCATGCAAATGAGTGTATTTTGCTAATATCGTGCAATTTGGGTTCAAGTAGAACACAAGATTAACGGAAACTCGGAACTACGCTTACCTTATGAGCCTCAAGAAGAGCGAAACCGGTCGTGGGCTGTCCAGGGGTTTTCAGCAACCTTATGAGTAGTGAATTACTTATTTTCGTTTGTATGTTCCACACCGGGCCCGTGATCACCTGGTGCGTGGAAACAAGCATGGTTGCTTACCAGTGCTTTTAAAAGAAGGCCATATGTGGGTTTCCAACTATCACGGGAATAAACTTCATCTTTAGCTGGCAAGTTAGACATATACTACTTACACTGCAGATATAACTGCGAAATTGTTAATTTTACCTCAGCATCGGTGACATTTTCAGTTGGTTTTAAATAGTGAGTCTTCATTAGTCCATCCCATTTCCCTCATTTTAGCGGACCTAAAAACCGAAAAATAATGCTTGGTCAGCCATAAACTGTCAACTGCTCACGGCATCTAGCATAGGACAGATTGAAAATCAGCTCGACTCATACGCAATACTTATAGTATACTAACCGGATCATTCAGTGGACTACTCGGTCCAAAACAGTGTGGGCGCAATTCAGTTAGTCATTCGCCTTGTCAAACTAAACGAACTGACCGCTGACACCCAATCTACTAGATCTGGGTGATAAATGTATGAATGAATGTGAAAAAAACTTTCTATAAGAAAAAAGGATTAATCACGTATGAGATGCCCCAAAATTACACAACTGAAAGATACACCGCTACAGCGAAGCTCTGAATGGCATTCTGGATAATGTGTTCCATCAGGTGACTGTCACGGCAAAACCAAACACCAAAGTGACATTCCATACCACACCTTCCTTCTCGTGACACCAAATGAATAACAAGCCGGTTCCGCTTACGTAGCTCTGACCGGATTTGTGGATGTAAGTGGCCCTAGCACACGGTTGCGTAACCACGCAACGGCCACATGGTTGCACCACTGACGGAATGGTAACTTTGACAGAGTAAGGAAAAGCACCTATCTTCGAGAATGCAAAGTCGGTTTGCTTAATTAGTTGCATGGACACGCCACCCAGAGTGCGCAGCACCACAACACTTTCCGCTGGCGTCCTTGTCATTTGCTTGCCATGTGATTGAGTACGCTAGTTGCATCATTCGCCACACAACACATGATGTGATTAAAGGTAGCTGGAGTCCGCACTAGTTACCCTTGGAAGTCGACTATTTGTAAGCAGAAACAGCCTCTTACTTCGTTAGTATTACCATCAAAAAATGACCTTGATTAGAACGCTCCCCAATTTATTCGCCTACGGATGAAACTCCGCAGCACGGACCGTGCAAAACAATGCTGTTTTAATTTACCTTAGTTCGTTTTTTTGAAAACGTTGTTTTACATAGGCTACACCCTTTCATCGTTTCAGAAGGTGAACAGTCGGTAGATTTTACCCAGACAACGTTTCGTATTTGACAAAAAAACTCCATCTTGCCAAGTGGGCACGTCAGCAAGTTGGCTGGACGGGGAACCAGTCAGCAAGACCAGTTCAGATTAGCATACTACAACATTATTGAATATCAGTTAAAGGATCTTGTCAGTAAGTGTGGTGCCCTACATCATACGTCTGATGTGTTGAGGGAACTTCAAATTATTTCTAATCGGATTTGGTTTCTTAACCTTCTAGTTCAAGGTGCTTCAACGGATTATTCACCTTGAATGTCATGATAGATTTCGTTCGTGTGTGTAGGCTTTTAAGATCTACTACAACTTAGTTGGGAAGTGAGTGAGTTAGATTAGGCGCAATTCCGATCTAAGTTCCTTCTGTTGATGACTTCTTCTGATAACCGCACACCACATGTCAGCTGGATTGATAAAAGACCGTTCTCCATCCGCGTGCCACTTCCACGCATTCTATTCTATAAGCACTGGGATGCTTGGCGATTTCTACCACATCCGCAACCAGTCTTTGTGTCGTGAAGCGTACTCTGCGCCTAAAAATTTCCACAGTTTTCAAGTCCATTTTGTATTTCGCGTCCAGTGCATTGCACTACAATTGCTGAGTCAGTCACGCTCAGTATTCGTTTTTTTCTCGGTGGCCTAGTTATCTTTCTCCTGTGGCACCGATTCTGGTGTTCACTGGCCGTTTAATCTATATAGACAGTGCAGTAGCTGCATTCAGGTTTTCAGATACAGAACTTTGTTCTGTTCAAAGGAAGGCAATCTTTCAACTGCACTAGTGCAGTGTGTCCCCCCTGAAACCCTTCTCTAACGTTGGTCTTGTTTAAACTTCTTCCAATGACTTTGGATGTCCCTGATTTATATGGAATAACAGCAGTCCTAATCCGTCCCCAGTTGAATTTCACCACTAGTACCAACAACCTTCGTAATTGCCGCCTGATCAGACTAGCTGGATATCCAATACTCCGAATTTAGTTTTTATTTCAGTTAGGACCTTTATCCCATCAACTTTTTCTGTGCACAAGACCCTTACTCGGTTGAGCATTGATTAGGCAATACTAGCGAATACCGACTTCGGATGGGTAGACGAGCAGTTTAAAATCTCCTCAAAATCAGTTTTCTTCTATCACATTCTGGTTTTCAGTCCTCCCACCTTATGTATCATGCAATCCAGGAAAAAAAGTATACCGGAGCTGACGCTATCTCCTTCCTAAATTTGGCGTGTGCATTAAGGTTATTCAGATATTTTTTAACTTGTCTCGTGTAATCACGACAGAAGTGTCATCTACATAATGTCAGAATATCTTGGATGGTTGCAGGTATCCGGCTAAAGCCTTTTGCTCGAAACCTTCGATAAATGTTTGCCAAACCCGGCGCAACTGAAGATCACTTTGCGAGACCTTGTTTTTGACTGGTCCGTTTATAACCTTTTATGACATGCCAGTCGAAGGCATCTTATGCATCCAACATGAAGCTCAGTTAAGATTCCCCTTCAGGATTTACACGTTTTGTCGGAAAGACTCACGGCTTTGCCTCTTAGAGTTTCACTGAATAAATGGTGACATGAACTCGCACCATCTGCTGAAATGACCCAATAACCAGTCAAATCAATGTGACCAGCTGACTTTGCTGTGAGCAAAAAAGAAAATTGCCTTCCGAATAACTGAGTCCTAACAAACAAAGTCTGTCTCCAACCGGACGTTTGTTAGCAATCCATCAGCAACATTGTTGGCAAAACATCAGAAGAGAGCCATTATGTTATGACGTGCTGAACGGTCATGTCAGTACTTGGCATCCTGCTCCGCCCACTATGGTATATCAAAAGGCATGATCACTTCAGACAGCCCTTTAGGGAGACAAAAGGAGGTTCTTACAACTGTATTCATATAGTAATCACAGAATGTTCCACAAGGTTGGGCTTCTCCCCGTGGAGGGGAGAAGCGTAGAGCTAAACATTTTCGATGGAGATCAGCTGGAATTCTGACCAATCAGAGCATGCCTTCGTTTGGTCTGTAGCCCACACATCCGTGCAATTTAGGTTCTGTTTGGTTATTAGGGGTAGCCGGCCTCAGAAAACCTTAGCAGTTTAGAGGATGCTGAAAAATTTTTAGAGTTTCTGAAAATGCTGGAGAATAATTTTGCTATCGATTTTCTAATTGTGGGATTGTATACGGTGGGTACCCTTCATTTACTAGGCTCTGCTAAAGACATCGCCAATCTAGAGGAGTTGCTTCCACTAGAAGATTTTAATACCCATTAAAAAACATAATTGAGTGCTGAGTCGAATATTCTTGGTTTTAAACCATAATGCATCTCTCGCTTCATAGATTCATTTCCGTACGTTTTTTTAAAATAAAAAAAACAACTTTAGCCTGGTGGCAGGAACGGACAGGTGCACAGACCGTCTGTATCCTCACTATTGGTGACGAAACTTTCCAAATAATTTACCCAGCCCAGCGGACAAATCTACAGCCACCAGATCTACAAACAAGATTCAGATCAAACAACAAGACCAAATGGAGATAACCGAAAATGGAGCAATCCCATTGACCGCAAATTAATGAGACCAAATATCATGAACTGTGAAAGTAGCAACATTGTCCCCAACATCTCATGTGAGCTTGGCAACAGCATTCTGAAGTTTGTCGGCAGTCGGCCACCATCTGTAACATTCTTTCCTCGGATTTCCTGAAATCCGCCAATCAGGTGGCTTATGTGGTAGCGTCAAACAAACTTTACTGACAGTCCTGACTGTTGTGACTACCTAACAGACCCACCAAACAGCGATCTGGCGAAAATTTACAAGTACGGTAAACAGCTCAACAATCGCTCGAACAACCGATACAATAGTTTCGAAATGTGTCTCGGTCCCTTTCTACCGTCAGTAGCATCACCACCAACCAAGTTGGCTACAGTCATAAGCAATAGGATTAAATACCGAAACCTTGCCCGGAATCGAAGAAACGCCACATGTTTTCAGACGAAATTTCACGCTTGTCTCTCATGGCATATTCTGATGTGTGTACGAGCTGGCGATACGCGTATACTTTCTGTCCAATTACAGTGGTTTGTATAGAATAAGTTGCACTACGACCGATTTCGGTCATATCTGCTCACAGTTTTTATCCATCAGCAGCGTGCAGATCATTTGGATAGTCGGGCCTAGACTCTACCTAAAAGTTGCTTGGGGAGTATGCTCTGAAGGATCGAATTTTCCACTCGTTATTATACCATCTTCGTAAGCCTTAGATCTAATGGTTTGACGACACTACCAACCAGACCCCCTTTCTCACACCAAATCTGCGTCTTTACACGTGCGTGAGATTTCCTGAGCCTAATACCGGTCAATAAATGGATATGGTTTACTGCTGGGTTCACTCGTACAGCTCACTTTATGCAGGCTAACAGCCCACTTTTACGCTTACTCCCAACATTTTTACCGAGTAGAGTCACTATCACTGTAAAAGCGCGCGATCCAAACAATCGGGGGGCACCATCAGACCAACACCATACCACGCTAACTCAGAGCATCTTGCTTTTTTGTAGTTAGGGTGGGTGTTGGTCTTTTTGCCGAGGTCGCTACTCTGATCGCAGATGCCCCATAGCCGATCGTGAGGGCAGCTTCAATGCACGGCCTGGTGGATGACGCTGTCTTACTGATTGCGCCTCAGCGGTTTTAACGAAACATCCGCAAGTATACCGTCAAGCTTAGCGAACAGGCCGACAGTCACCTGAGCTGAAACCAATACCGCGCGCATGTAGCCAATATTTTGATAGTTGCCAAAGGAAACATCAGTATTGTCCACTTGTGTGATGAGTGTCACACGAGGATTTCAAGAGAGACAACGAAACCAAAATGTAGCAAAACCCGAGGGCCGACGGACAGGACGACGCGAGAAATACTCAACTCAACTGGCGAAATGTAAAGGGGCACGGCCAGCATAGGTGACCTAGTGGCAACTACTGGGCACATGGTTGGGGTGTGATCAGCCCGAGAACACGTAGGCTGATGCGTAATACCGAAACTCTTGGAGGTTGCTGAGGAACCTAACCTTCAAACCGAAGCTCTGGGCAAGCTATGTGGATGGTGCCCTCGTATTCACAACACACCACACGGCGGCGCAAATGTTGTGTGTCTTTGATGCACCGTTGTTTTATCAATATTTCCTTACCCAGAGCTTTCCGAGGCAACCGAGTTTGCGTAGCGTGGCCTTCATTTTTCTGGGTTTGTCATGTTGAGTCTCTTTTTAGTACTTTCGTTTGTAGTACAACCGTTTGAGCTTACATTTGTTTTAGTTGGACTACTTTTTTGGGATGCACTTGCCTAAATCTTTGTAACCCTGACTAAACAGTCTACAGTGAAACTTTTTACCTTTGTTCTGTTGCACAGATTTTCGAATTTTGTTCTTCCGCGTCAACATAATATACTTTTGTGTATCTAGTTTAGTTTTCTATGTCAGTGTAGCATTTCCACCGCCTCTACAATAACGGATTTCACAGTCGCGATCCGATCGCATTGCCAAGCAACCGCTAGCGACCGAATAGTTAAGTGTTCAACCTAGTGGCCCAAGGGTCTGAGACCATATGAGGTCCTTTAAGAAGCTCACTACTGTTTATTCTACTTGACTGCATATTCCCGCATATGTCTAACTCTCGCACCATACACCGTGGATAATGCGACTGTTACTCAAAGAGATGGACATCTGATCACGTGTATGATGTTGTGTGGATTGTGCTCCGCTTCACCGCAGTAATGTGGGGAAGAAGTGGGCCATTAGAGAGTGACATTAGGCGGATAATTAGGTAGAATCTAGAGAGGGTGTAGTTACAAACTTTCGGAAACCGTGTGATTAATTTTTAGCCACATTCTGTGGAGGCGTGTCCTGTTCTCGGCACGACGCAATTATCGTGTCATGCACTCCATGGATGTCATAACCAATGTTTGCTGTCTCTCAAACAATTCGCCGATGCCATACTCATACCGATGACAAGGAAACGGCGCAAATGTGATATGAACCTCGAAGGCCGACAGTTCTCTGTAGAAGAAATCAGAGCACGATATGTGTACATGTCTGCTCACATGTAAGTATGCGAAAATATCCGTCAACTTGAACCATTTACCTGCGGTCTCACATATCCGACGCACACGTACGAGCATCACGACCTGCATGGCAGAGATTGTGGTGACGGCCAATACGACCAAGCCACAGACTACAGGTGGCTCATTGAGCACCACCATCAGCCATCAGCCAGGCTCTTCTTTCAGATGCTGTACAATAATTTTGGGCTAATTCTAGTGGGGGAAAATGTCTTAGTATTTAATTTTTTGTACACAGGATGTGGAGCGAACGCTTTGAAACGATGCAGAATTTCAACCGTAGACAGAGAGTGTCCGTCAGTTTCACTATTAGCATGGAGTTCTCTCTTCATTTGTTGAGCACACGGCGTTGCCTAGAAGTGCTTCAGCGTTATTGAATACCTCTTTGAGCATAAACTAGCGTATTGCAATCAGTGCTGGTGCAATAGTCCAATTAAGCCTCGTAACGGTCATGCTGCTCCTCTGTGTCTGTTCATTACGCGACGTAATTATCCATGTTTCCCTCTTCCTCAGACTAATTCCTTAACCTTCCGGTGACCGCTCAAGTTTCAATACTGAACTATTCTATCTTATACAACGTCGACCCTGTATTAACTGTTTTTCTTTACTAACTTTTTTCACGACTCGATTTATTCTTATTCATTTCTGAGTTTGTTATTGAATATTTTGTCCCACTTTGAACTGCGCAGCACATATCCGTTTAATTTGTCCGATAGCACACTGTATATCGGTTTAATTTGTCCGATAGCACACTGCCCTTACTGTGCCCTTCCGTACAAAGTTGGCTAGAGATGCTGTCCGAAGATCAATATCTGGCTATATTAAGACGCATAATTTCTGTGCCTCGACTGCCTTCTCCGTCTCATGCATCTACCAGTATCCGGACTAACTACGCAAAAGGTGGTGGAGAAACTGGACTTAACCCGTATAAAAAATAAAAGGTCAGAGTTAGAGGCAGATGCTGCTAAAAGAATTAAGAGATATCAAGAGAGATAAAATTGCCCGATCAATGAATCCCGGGGTTTTGAAAGCTTTTTCCTGTTGTGCAACAAATGAACAGTTTGATGCCGTCAAAAGATACGTAAATTCCATACCAGATTCAAAAGAATTGCCAAAACTTGCTGAGCAATATACTTTTATCAACCCTCCAAATATTCATTTATATAATGCTAACACGAGGCAAGATGATCAGCTTCTTAAAACCGCTCATTTGGTGCAAACGTGTATGGGACGTTTGACTCGACAGCTGCCGAAGTTTGATGGAATCCTCGTCGGCTACCGCAGTTTAATGCGCAATTTCATGTCCACCATTGCCCGACGTACTGGTGATCCGGCAGACCGATTCTCATACCTGGAGTATCATTGTGAAGGTGAGGCAGCCCAAGCCATTAACCTTCTGGAACCCAAGGAAGGCTACGCGGAAGCACTACGTATACTTGAACGCAGTTTTGTTAATCCGCACATTATTGAAACTGCCTCGACGAAGGAACTGTCAGAAGGGCCAACCCTCAAGGCTGGTGATATGATGAGTTGCCCGGCTACTTTAAAACAGCTGCAAAAATCCCAATGATCTTAATTCTTGTCAGACCTAGCACCTTGCAGAATGAATGGTTGAACATGGCAGCCAAAGCATTTAAGTTAAAGTGTGATCCAACATTCGACAAACTGGCAAATTTCATAAGCGACAAGGCCGACGCAGCGGCAGCTCAACAGGTGTACGCTGTGTGACGAAGATATACGCGTCCCCAGCCGAACCCCGTGAGGCCCCAACCGACACACAGATCCCCACCATATAAACCAGCCAACCTGACGACGACAGGCAAAGACAGATCAGGTCAGGTTAGGTTACCAATAAAAGTTGCACAATGTGGATCATTTCACTACCTGGATCAGTACCCAGAGTTTGTTGGGGGGCCAGTTGTAAGTGGAACTGCCTGTGTAGACCGACTCCGATTGTTATTTATGTTTACCACAGAACTATCAGGTTAAAATATGTCGATCCGGACATGTTTATGGGTTCGAGTGATGTGTGGGGAAGCATCATCCACTTTTGCACCGACCGAGGTCTTCCATGACGAGAACCAGAAACACCTGAGAGTGCATCAAAATGTGTACATACACTATAGCGCTATAGCAGATGCCCCCAAATCAAACACATTACTTGCAGTAGTGCCAGTACGGAGTCAAGGACCCGAAAAAGACGTCGGCGTCATCGCCTTTTTGGACAGCTTCCCTAGTACGACCCTGATTCATAGTTCATTTCTGCCAAAACTGGGATTGGAAGGCACACCTGCGTCATTAATTATTTAAGCTATCACTGGAAAGCGTGCCACAAGTTCCGCATGAGTTTCATTGTTCGTAGAATGATTTAATTGTGAGGAAGTAATACCCGTTCATGGTGCTTGGGCTCTCGCCTTTATGCACTGTTTAAGATCACAGGCACCACGTCCTGAACGACCACAGAAGTGGAAACATAAAGGAAACACCGTTTCCAGAATTAAAACCGGTAGATATAGGTCTCCTTATGACGTCCCAAAGGCACATCGGGTGCCAACCTTTATGTAGTCAGGGCGCCGTTGGAATGGGCAATTTTAGTGCCTATGTACTCAAATTCCAATAACAGTCAAAGCGAATCAATTGCCCACCACGTCAGTCGAACGAAGGATTTGAATTCACAACTAGAGCGTATGTTTAACTTCAAACGCATCAAATCTGCTTGTACTAAGCGAGGAATGTCGTTGAACGATCGAGTGATCTATGAAGGAAAACGCTTATCTATTGTGAACTAGTGGAAGGATACTATCAAATATCCTTACCGTGGAAAGATGGATTTCCGTGTCTACCAGACAACAAATACTTAGCACTCAAAAGGCTTTTTCTTCTAAAGGGTCGTCTTGAACGTGACTCTATCTCTAAGAAACTTTACTGTGAAAAGGCTGAGGAGGTTGTACGTAAAGACTATGCAGCAATCGTCTCTGGATGTGAGCAAAATGAAGTTGGCTCGAGTACATGGTGCCTACCGCAGCGTGGTGTTTTTGAAGAAGGAAAGGCAAAGTTCGAGTTGTGCTTGACTGTGCAACGAAAGCCTCAAATACCTCTCTGAAGATGCAGCTAGTAACTGATCCAGATCTGGCGAATAATTTACATGGCGTCCTTCCGGGATTTTGGGAACACCTTTACGTGTTGTTCGCAAATACTGAGGCGATGTTCCATCGAGTTAAAGTTCCACAATCCGGTCGGAATGCACTATTGTGGGCGCACTGTGGGAAAACACGACTGATTATTTCTTTTTCAAGGTTGAAAGCTGGGAAGGTTTCCCCAATCGCAGTGCTTTACTGTCCTACGTATCTCCAATCTTTGATCCACTTGGGATAGTTGTATTCGTACTACTGCCAGTAAAGGTTCTCTGTCAAAGCAAGACTGCCTGGGACGATGTTATGCCTGAAAATGAAGCCTTGAAATGGAAGACCTGGTTACTTAATTTACAAAATGTAGAAAGCATCCGCATACCACGGTGTATCGACCCAGATCATTTGCCTCAGACTGTATGACGGAGCTGCACGCATTTTCCGATGCTTCAACGACCGGCTATTGTGCGGCGATCTACATCCAACTGATCGCTCCGCCGAGAATATCTAATTCCTCATTATTGATAGGAAACTCCAGAGTTGCTGCCATCAAGTAGACAAGCAAACCGTGATTGAAGCTATCTGCTGCTGTATTATCTGCTAAGCTAACTGGTTGTGTGAGCGAAGAGCTGTCCATTGGTATGGCTTCCTTTCTGTGGACAGATTGAATGGGTGTGCTAAAAATGGTACGCAACCGATTTACACGTTATGAGACCCTTGTGGCCAACCAACTAGCGCCCATTCTTGATAACCCGGGGCCTGAAGATTGGATGTAAGTTCAAAGCAAACGCAATCATGCAAATATAGCTTCCCGTGGTCTACACTCACACACATCAATACTATCCATGTGGTTATCTGGCCCTGAATTTTTGAGAAGAGTGTGCAAACTGTGGCTATCTCAACCAGTTAACTACCCGATTTCTGCTATACACGCTAGTCAGAAGAAACAGAGGTGGTACATGCGACCTCTACTTACGTATCCTAGATCGATCGTTTCAGCACGTTATGCTTTGGAGTCTGCTATGGAGACAAGTGGCATTGCTGCGCCATTTCTGCCTATTGATAAGACGCAGCAGATCTATGCTTCCCGGAGGCGAGTTATGTGGTGGATTGACCAGAGCAGATCTGGTGGAGGGGGAATGCCTCATTCTTAGTTAGTTCCAAACAGTTTGTTTCACAAACGAGATAAACCTACTAAAATCCACAGTATCTTCTAGCGCTTGGAAACTCCCGTGATTGCGGGATCAACTACGACGAGTTTTCTTAATTATCCATCAAAGATTTAACGTGTTGGAGAACACCCAGTTTGCTAGCACACGCGCAACTATTCCATTCCTTCGCTGGACCGTGCCCTCTCGCCAACCTATTCCATTAATTGCAAATACGACAAATTTTCCACCTGACCCCAGCTGCCTCCATGAGACATTCATTCCAACCTGCTGAACTTCTGGTTCGAATTTAACCATCTCTGTGTCTCCGTGCTTCCCACAAAATTCAATAACTTTCTATACAATTCGTGTTCCGGCTAGCGTGCTGCCAGCATCTCACTCTTCCAAAGACTTATTTTGCCCGACTTCAAAGCAGCGACACCGGTGAGTCTCTACAGTTTCGCTGTACACCATGTACACCATGATTCCTGTTAACGCCTATCCGCGTTGCTAATCCCTCCACCTAGTCATCCCCCACTTACATTTGGAAGTCGATTCATGCACAAGCCAAACTCAAGCAAATGATTGGCTGCTTCGAGTCACGTGATCGATGTCAAAACATACGACTGCTAGCTGCTTAGCAAACATGCACCAATGGCAGCTCGTGGCCCGATAGCTGTGTGGGATAAGCTTGGTCGCACGGATCCGGGGGTTTGCGGTTCAAACCCCGGTCACGTCGCCCCCCTTTTCCACTTCCCCCGTCAAAATGTTTTTTTCTTAGGACACTACCGCTTTTCCAGCATAAAAATATGATTAACTGAGATGAAAGGAACTTAACGTTCCAAGTTCGAAAAGTCTAGGATATGTATACATAACCGAGACTATTTCTAAGTCTGAACCGAGATTTCCGAAAAGACAAATGTCGAGTTCCTGCCAAACGTTCATTAGAAGAAGTGATGCGGGTAGTCACAAACAGGCGGTGTGAAGAAACGCAGGTTGATGGAGGGCATTTTAAGGGACGCGGATACGTTTCGTGATGTTAAGTTCGCTTATTCTTTATATAAATGTTAAATTGTACACATTTCACGCAGAGAATCTGAGACCTCCTGAGATAAAATCTTTGAATTGTTTCAGGCTGTTTTCTCGCTTGCATTGACAGTCCATCTTTCCTTAGTTTATGCGCTCTGACCATTTAACTCGTTTTTTCTTGGCTTGTGCACAAATGCAGTTTGAATGCGCGCGCTTCCTGGCTTGCGCACAACTAACCAATCAGAATGCTGGCTTGTGCACGAATCACATGCCCTTACATTTTTTGTGACCCTGGCCATGAGTCCAAAAGTCCAAGGCCACGAGGCCTTAACGGTGGTTTTAGGTTTTAGTTCAACGTGACCGGCTGGATGACGCTAACTCTGCTGCTTCACCTGATCTGATGTCCTGGTTCCTCATTTTCCATTTTCACTTTTCTTGTCACGTGTCAGACAGAAAGCCTCTTGTTTAGCCCTCCCATGCTTTGTTTTTTGCCCGCCACCTTCAAATCTCAACGACCTGAACTTGCGCGATATTCTCTCCAATAACGCATGGTAACTGTGCTTCCCTGCCCGTGCTGGTTTAGTGATGCTCATGCCTACTTCGTATAGTGCCCACCCCTAGTGATGCTGTCCCTTTTCCTAACGCCCTGTGCCCACAATCCCCGCCAGTCATGCTCTTTTCCGACAAACATTATTATCAAACCTGACGGTATGCCACCCACGAGTTTGGAGGCGAAGATTACTATTATTATCATTATTACTACGACGAGCTCCATTGCTTTTCGATATGTGACATTCAGTAATTCTCCTAAGCCCTCACATCGTAACCAAGCTCCTCGTTCACCACACCCACGTTCTAAACTGGCAAGTGGAAACTTTGCGCTTGTCTAATGCGCTGCGTGAAAATATTGGGTTACCAAGGTTCAAGTGGTCGTCCGGGTGTCCTATACTCTTGTTTTCACTGTAAACACCTGCATTCTCAACCTGAGATAAAAATCATGGTTCCAATTCCCAACGATGGAATGTTAACTTATGGGGCACCCTTCGCGGCGGTTAATGTTGATTATTTTTTACCTTTTTTTGGTGAAGCAAGGTCCTGGGGTTTGAAAAACGTTATGAATGTACTTTACTAGCTTGACAATGTGTGCTGCGCACATTGAAATGGTTTGTTTTCACGAAACGGACTCACTTTTTTACGCTTTTTTCAGATTTGCTGCCCGGCGAGGATGTCCATTTCGTTCTGTAGTGGTAATGGCACCTATTTTTTCGGCGCTCAGGCTGAACTTAACCAGAACCTTCAACAGACGAACCAGAAAAGAGTATCCAAAGTCACCTACAATGAGGATGTGATTGCATTTTTACTCCTCCAAATGCCAGCTCCAGAGAAGGCACTGGAAATGAATGATACGCTGTATCCGGAGGATATTGAGGCCGCTAGTTGGCCCTCAGCTGGTAAATGATGAAGTCCTCACAGCAGTGCCAACCGAAATGGAAGAATTAATAATGATCGATCCTTGACGAAGTTAGCAGATGGTCATCTCGATCTTGAGGCACTTACTCCTAATCAACTCTTATTACTTCGCGGTAATCCGTCAGTCGAAAACTCATCTGGATCGGACAACGATGGCACCAGTCGCAACAAGTAGCAAATGCTTTCTGGGTCCGTTGGTTAAACGAATACTTGCCAACGCTGCAGCAAAGACATAAGATGGTGGGAATTGGCCATGATCTTTGTCGGCACATCCGTATCTAGGGGTTCCTGGTCGAAAGGTGTTGTACAAACGGTTACTTGAGGAAAGGATGGATGAGTTTGTGACGTCATGGTTCGAACGGTGAGTGGACTATTGAAAAGAGATGTCTGACGATTGTGTTCTCTGGAGAAAACCACTGAAGATGATCAAAGTTCACACAAAACCCCGGGGTTTACGTGACGTAACTATTCATGTTTCCCTATTCCTCAGGCTAATTCATTAGCCTCCCTGTGCCTGCCCAAGTTTCAAGACTGAAAGTTTCTGTTTTATACAAAGTCCATTCAATATTAACCGTTTTTCTATGCTCATTTCTGGGCTTGTTGTGAAACATTTGTCCCGCTTTGGACTGAACAACATTTTTCTCGTTTAATTTGTACGATAGCACACTGCCCTTTCTATACCACCCTGTGGCCGCTCACTAGAAGCATACCCAAATTATTTTCGCCGGAACTATAGGGTTTTTGAGGTTGTGACTTTTACGGGGAGTTAGTCTAATCCACTTTCACCTGTAAGTGATATGTGGCTCATAGCGTTTTGTTTAAGTGAGCGAAATTTCAAGGTCACGGACCATCACCGATTCGCATTTTGCTGCCGGTTTACGAGAGACAAAACACGAAATCGCACTTTACCATATTACGGCGTTCTTTAGGAATATAATAACATCTACAGAATATCCAATGCAAATTCCACCCAGGAAAATCGGCCATCAACGTTTGTTTGCTTTATACTCCCCAGATTTAACGGACGAGATAATTTTGTTCAGTGAACTTCATCACAACAATTTTCTTATAGAGCTTAGATTCCATGAGGTATAACCTTGTCAAAAAACAGCATGAAATGTGCAATGGAGAGGCGAGGGCCATCTCTGTGTAGCATTTACTGTATCCGGGCCAAGTGCTGAAGCAAAATTCTATCAAGCCAGTGGAAGTCCATCAATGCGATACATAGTTTAAAGGCCGGTTAAACGAAGTAGCTGGACGCACGATGAACTAAGTTCTGCAGGAAACATTCTATCCATCTGAACGTGTTGCCGTCAAGATATGGGCGAGTACGTCCTGCGGCACCGCGCGGAACAGATTACGAGGGATAAATTTTAGCCGGCCAGTTGTGACTGAGAGGGGAATGGCTTCCAAGAATCACCCGCGATTGCAAGCGTCTCTAGATTGCTAGTTAATTCGGTCCAAAAGACGCTGCGCTGAGGTCGAGCTGGCTGTCTCTTGTCCAAGTCGGCAACGCTTGCATTTCATTACCAGCCCAGGAAATATCGACACTGCGAGGTTGCGTTGATTTATCCCCAAAGTCTGCCTACGTTGATTCGGTTTCGGAAAAAGCATCTCTAATATCCCTGTGTACTTTTTTATGGAATGGTGTCCAATTACAAACCTTTCTGGATTTTTTAAACGAGCAACGCATCAAATTCAGTTCACCATGGAGAATCAGATCGGACGAATGTGCACAAGTTATTTCAACTGAATCCCATCTGTAAATGAAAGCCGTGAGTTGATCTTGGGTAGCCACAAATCCAAATAGTTCAATAAATTATGGGTCTGCACATCCACATTTCATCCCATGTGTGGTCGTCAGTTCTCCGGGTGACTAAGTAATTAACCTGCGTTCTAACACTTTTCCGTTCAAACAGAAGTCAACCCACTTATCGAAGCATTAGAAAACAAGGGTTACTTTCACGAACAAACGGACACAATTACAAAAGACTAACAGCAGGTCAGAAGGCTGAAAGAGAAGTAAGCTGTTTATTGACACTTCCAACAGAAAAAGTACCTCAGATCTCATCTGAAAAATTCCCCAGGTTATGAACTTAAAACATTATCGAGCAGTCAACAGCCTCCCATAGCACAAAGATCATCAGAAGAGAGAACAGAACCGCAAAATAGCGCTGATGGCAAACACAAGATCAGCTGTCACGAACGGTCAGTGGAATAGGGCGTAAAAAAAACACAAACAACTCTGAACAAGACTATTCAGACAGAAGCGGTACGTCTGATATCCACCACTAAAAGAGGACAGCGTCACTGAGCTATCATCTTGAATGCCCTGGTATAAAATCGTGATATTAAGTTTGAGGGAGTAAAAAACGAGGCAGGAATGCACTGAAGCGGTCAACAGACAAGAGTCATGCATCAGGCAATGGCGGAGGCGATTCGTCGTCTGGCTGCATCGGTGTTACCTAAGCGTTGCCTGGCGAGACACGGGTCGTAACCAACCATCTGGACAAAACAGTGACAATTCTGACATTCACGCACACTCAAACACACACACACACACCAGTAGTTTTTAACCGGTATGAAATCCTCCACAGTCTGGAATTCCGGTCATGAAGATAGGAATGGAGGTTGGTGGTTCGCAAACTCAGATCTCCGCAATACTGATCGAATCCATTACATTATGTTTTGAGCAGGCGCAGAATACGTATTTTGTAATAATTGCTATTGTCATAGTGAACATTTTGTGCACCAAGTATACTTACTCCCACGAAGGCAGACTGACTGGTCGAATTCGAGTTTTTATCTTTTGTTTTCATTGTATTATAATGATAATCCAAGGTGCTGGTAGGGACAACTGACATGAGGATGGAACTCCACAGATAACTAGTTCATTTGGACGAACTCAGATACGCTACGTGCGATACAACATCAGTTTCTGTTCGCATATGCCCCTGCCCATGTTTTTACTGCCGTAGCAAAATGGTCCCATTTAGAAGCCTCCAAGTTCATGAAACATATATGTCTTGGTTTTGCTCCAAGTAAAATAACTGGGAACATACATCCGGGAGCCCTATTTTTGGCTCATAGATTGAATGAGAACACCAACCTGCGGCAGACATCGGAACATACAAAACTGCTTCACATTAGATTAAATGACAATTTCAGTAATTGCGGTCGTTCGTGAGACGACTTTGTATTGTCTTGGAGATCCCACAATACAAAATAGACGTTAATCAGGTATTGCATTCTCTAATAACCTCGTGAGTGATCAAAAGACCACTCTTGTTGTTTTGCCAGTTAATCAACGTAATTAGTGACTGCTTGGTTCCGATCAACATTACAAATGCCGTAAACATGGCTCGCTGAATGCCAGCCAGTATGGTGTCAGGGACTGTTGCCCATAATTCATATGGCAGGATACTGAATAGCTCCACGTCGACGTTGTGCGATTACCATGAGCGGGATAATCGTCTGGAATATGCCACATGTGTTATACAATCTCAGAGCTTAGCAGTTCCCCTAATGAAGCCAAAGGATCATTCGGTTTCGGGGACCCAGCATATCGAACCTGGTATGGATCGCGAAGTACCAATTAACCCAAGGATGCCACACGACCCGTCTTCTGAGGAACTTCCAACAGAACAGTTCAAACGGCGATTTTATAGGTATTACAATCTTTCTGTTGACGGATCATCCTCAAACTGAAAACTGAATCTTACCATAAATGTTTGCCAGCGGCCTAGTGAATAGCTTAACTGCCTTGTTTTGGAATAAGCCACGAGATATTCTAATTAAACTACCTCACAGCGGGACTGGTGGATAGGCAAAAGAGTGAAGATCCAAACAATCACAGCGATGACATGCGTAAGTATGCACATTTTGAGTGCAGTATGAATGGCTGTGTCAAAGCGTATCAATAGAGGCGATGTTTAAGTCACGACGCACGTCGTCCTAGTTTTCATGACAACCCAAAACCCGTCAGGGCGATTTGCATGAGAATTATAAGGTTGAAAGAAGACGCTAAAATCAGTCACCAAATTTGAAGGGTTTCCGACTTTACTTACAGGAATTGGAGGCATTGAGACGTACGCCTAGCGTACACCGTCATCCAACGGTGGATATTAGTGGCGAAAAAGACCCGTTAAGAATCACTGTACCATACGAATTTTCCTTGTGTTTAGTAGCTGTTCAGTCTCTAGACACATATGAAACCAACCTAGGGGACGAAGTGCTCCATGAGAACAATCTTCGCCGAAAGCTAACTCGGAGTCACTTTGTTCAATCCACTTACACTCTGGTTGCACACTCTGAGCGCACACAGTGAACACCAAAAAGGCACAAATTAGCTCTGGAACTCTAGGAGTGTGGTATAAAAACTCTGACTAGAAGGCCATCAAGGCTTAGACATGCAATTGGTGGTTCGGGATATCCTACATCTTTGAGAGAAATTGAGATTACGAAAAGGTGTGGTTACCTGCTCTAACTGCGCCTGTTCCTGTTTACATGCGTCAACTTTTTCGTACAGCGTTGTGATTTTTTCTCCGTTACTCATTAGCGCTTGATCCCATTGACTGATTCGTTCCGCTTCATCCATAAAATATCGTTCCTGGTCTTCAAGTTCATGTGCCCACTTGTTGACAAGTTCTTCAAGTTGGTGAAAAGTCAATGTGGACGGTTTGGTCACTGACGCAACAGTGGTTGTAGTCTGCGAAGTAGGTGCTGATGTCGTTGTCGTTGTCGTAGAGCTGACTGTGGGTAGACCGAGGACGCTAGTTCCGCCAATCGTAGAGACAGGACCCAGAGATCCTTGTCGCTTCGGGATTATTTTCAAAAGCAATGCAAAACAAAACACGTGAAGAAACTTAATGGGTAAGCTTACGTAGAGTTATTTTAATGGTGGTGTGGGGAGATTCAGTTGAGATTTTATCCCATCAGTGGAGCCAATCTGTGCTTAAAAGCTGAGAACCACTGTACAGTTGTTTCACTTTTATTGGTAATTCCAGGCAATGCGCACCTCACGAAGCTCAGACAAAGTTTCGAACCTGCGGCCCCCCGGCCAGTGGTTGGATACTTGACCGTTCCGCTACGAGCGGCTGAACAGCGGTGTGTTTAGCTTCCACTTAGACAAGATATAGGGTTGCTCATCACAGGAACCACATCACGTTTTCATGTAATAACTATTTGCTGTCACTTTCTTAGAGAGCCACGGTCAACCTATCCATACTATCTGCTCACGTCTAATTCAATATATTTTCTGTTGTCCAACTGAGGCTACTGAACGAACGCAATTGAAGTTCGCAGTATTAGGTTCCGACGTAATTATTACTGACCGTCCGTCGTTGAATTTGACTGCGCACTACCTGTCATACAGGACACCTATATCGTTCAGTTATGTTAATTAACCAATTCCTTGCCTTGAGATTACGGCCTCAGCAGGGGATCGTAAAAAGACGGTATTCTAACATTTTCAGACAATTTAGTAAGCATTTCCAGTGCTGTCACTAACAGTTTAGAAGTTATGTTCGCAGATCTCGCCTTGTCAGAGTTTCTCAGACTATTCGGCTCGGTTTCAAGCGTGGGTGAAAATGTTTTGGTAACAGCCAAAGGAGTGTGCGCTAACTCCGGGCCCATCACTGGAGGATTTGAACCAACACTTTCAGAAAAGCAACTCAGGCTTGTTCAACCGTGTGACAAAGTCGCTTCAGGAACGTTAACGATTGGTCTATCGTTGTCTACCGTCGCTTCTCCACCAGAAGACAACCAGTTCCTCATAAAAACACTTGAGCAACATTCCTTCAGCTACCTCCCACCACATCTCTTGCTGGTATGTTATTTCACAGCTCCCTCTTCCCGGATGAAACTTCAGCGCATGAAATCTATCGAGCATTTTGCATGGCGCTGACCAGAGAGAACGCTTGGACTCAAAATGTTGTTGCACCCACCAGATACTTCGCCGGCCAACGACTAACCTTTGCTGAGTGACACTTCGCTGCAAGCATTCTGAAGTGGACCATTATAAATCACCTCACTACCATCAACGTGAGATCCCCAGCGCAAAACGGACCCTAACTAAACCGTTTTTGCGTAGCGAACATGCTTGCAATAATGAGCAGCTTGACTTAAGCTCCGGAGAAAAATTTATATGGGAAGTCATAAATTAGACCAATTTTCACACGTCTTGCTGCTTGATAAATTCAAGGAAAACTTTCATGCTGGATAAAGGCATTCATCTCACACAATATTTTGACCGAAAGTAGCCTCGAGCTATTCTTCTTCGCCGGTCTCCAGTGAAGTTCCTCACGGCTCTGTCTCAGATCTGCTTCAAAGATCTTCCAAGTGTTCTATCGTGTCTATGTCTACTTTCTGTGGACGAGTTGAAATTCTGGAGGTTAAACGTTAGTGCCCGCCAAATGGACGTGGACGCTGCAAATCAGTGGTCATTCCACTGGTATTTTCTCCTGAATGACAAAAAGTGCGTCTGGAAGAGGCTCAGCAACCTCCGCTGTCGTGCGTGAGTAGAATAGACAAGAGGGCACTGAGAATATACATAATAAAAGAAATTTAGTCGTCTGGCCCTGTTCAGACATGTCCGTTTCACTGCACCGTAAACATTTGGCTCAAAAGGCATTCGTTTTTCTACGGAAGCTCCGGTGGACCCTCACTCGTATTACTCGCTTGGACTTCCAGATATTCTATGGGGCTTACGCCAGGCCGCTTCTGGAATATGTCAACGAATGTTCTGCTCAATGCGCAATGAAGACGTAACCTTCACTGTACATGTCCAACGAGCTGCCACGAAAATTGTTTCCGACCCTGAATCCATTGATTATGAAACGCGTTCTGCGATGCGTTGGCTAGGGTCTCGTTGGCTACGACGAGACCTAACACTAACGTTGTCCAGTTCGAACAATGGACGGAGACCGCTGAACGACAATATAAAACCCGCACCAAAATGTTTGGGCGAAAGCCTCGATCCTGTGAATCTATTCTTGAATACGTGAATTGATGGTCTTACGCACGGTCGATGCCAAACCTAGCTAAATGGGATTCCGCTGTGGCGGAAGCAAAGTGCAAAAACCAGTCATTACATCCCACTGATGAAAATAATCCTTCATCAAGTCGAGCAGGACAGTTTAAAGGCAGATTGACACAAATTCAATAAAACGTAATTGTGGAAGACAAACAGATGAGAATTATCGGCAAATCAACGTGATCGCAATATCTCTTGACCATTCACATTGCCCAAGGTGTTGGGCCTATTGAGCGCCAGATTTCGGCCATTGTGGCCACTCATAATTAATTCCACTCAGTGAATGACCACGGGATCAGTGGCTATCATGGCAACATACGTTTGTGTGATAGTTACCCCTTATCGCCATTAGAAAATTTGTGCGCAATGGTTCTCCAGTACGGGTCCCCGCGGCACCAACCCCACTGTGCCACATTTAAACCCCTTTCACATCCTAAGTAAAAAAATAGGGAGGACGGAATGAAAAAGCATAGTTGGGCAGCCTGGGTTCGTCTTTCTGAAACTAGCCCAAAAAGTCAGTTTACGGCTGTCAGACCTGCGCCATCATATAAAAGCACGCAAAGTGGATTTGTGCGTTGCCTTTACTGAAATTACTTTGTTTGACCGACCATACGGATGGGCTCTTTAGGACGGCATGTGACGTTATTCGCCCTCGGTAAGTAACCCTCGCAGTGTACGTCGCGCTGGTTTTCAAAGTTGCATTTGCAGTCTTGACTCTAACAGCTAGACTGTTCTTGCTGAGTATGATCCCACGAATTTAGTGCTCCATGTGGTAATAGGCCGCTGATGTGCTTGCTGAGTGCTGAGGCAGGATCACTGAATTACGTGCCTTCTAGAGACGCGCCGAAAAACGCAGCGCTGAGTGCACTGATACTCCCAACCGCGCCTAATCTTGCGATAGTTGCATTTTCACGTCCTCTCTGTTTTTTTTCCAAGATGGGCTCTTGACAGCTCGGGATAGAACTGGTTTGTCGTTTCTTGTTGCCTGCTGCATTTAGCTTATTTAATTTGCCACTATTTTTTTCCGTTACTTTGCGAGTGTTCAAACTGACAGTTGACACCTGGGTATACGTTTGTTGTGTGCTCTTGCACAGGGATAAACCTGTAGGGATTTAACTGTTTTTCGAGCGTACAGCAATCAATGGGAGAAAAAAAGCCGAAAAATTGCATTTGCTTAGATCTCTGTCTTAGCTTTTGTGGTGTTTTTTGTAAACACACTCCTTTCAGAAGTAACATCGAAGTCGCCAGAAGAAACCGTAATTTGTTCGAGACTCACATTTATTAAGTTCAGATTGAGAATAAGACCACATTTATTTTAAGATCATTCAACCATGACGCAACCACTAAAAACGCTTGGTGCGCTTATATTTGTAAAATCTTCAGTTTCTTTGTAAGCTTTCGGTTTGCCCCTTTGTACCAGAATAGAATGGCCTGTATCTCCGGACGCTTAAGCCTTAGTTTTTATTCTGCGCCATCGGTAATCACCCCAGTGTCTTCGCATCAGTTAATCAGATTGGCCTGAATGCCCTGCTGGTTTTTACTGGTTCACACTGTTGCGCATAGAAACTATTATTACTGCGACATTTTGCGTGGCACCCAGTCATCCAAATATATATCCTACTTGCTCATTACTGAAATTTTTGAAGCATGGTTCATGGTAATCCTGCGGCAAATCTTGTGTGTCCTGATCCTCGTACAGACGGTTCGCAATTCACCAGACCACACCTTTCACAAATAATCTATAACCAGCAGAACATTTGAAAGAGGACTTTTAAGACGGATGCTGAATAGGTCGCCTTCACCAAAACAACTCCCACACAACCTTAGAACAACAACAATTGATGAGTGTGATTAGTCGCAACCATTGCTCACTGCGAATTTTCAAGATATGCGACAATTTTCTGTCCTTAGTGCGGCTACTGAAGACGACAAAGTCCACAGTCAAATGACAGAGGCAAAGACCTTAACCAAATTCGACGTTGCAAAAACAGCCAGGTACGTTTTTGCAAGAAAGGTGTTGCATTCATTCTGTAAGCCAGTCTGGTCGGCCTCCTTATTCATCACAACAGAGTCTCTTATCCAACACCTGAAAGAGACCGCTGCTCCACAATTCTCCAGAAGGTACCAGAAACCCTAGGTGCTAGTGCTCACTACTTTTGACTCCGGAGTGTCAACTGAAACAAGCAGTAGCTATCCTTTTTAGACATGCAGAAAGTCAATTCACCCTGGTTGTTGAACAATCAGACGACCGTCTCAAATCTACCTTTTCTCTCTCATCAGAATAGATCTTTCGGCTGCCTTTCACTTGTCCTGTCTACCTCCACAATCTTATGACGGCTAACAGAACACGCCATACTGGCCCCAAAGAAAACTGAAACATGCAGAACGGAAGTAATCCCATCAACTTTGGTGATAGCTCTCAAATAGAAATCCTCCACGATGACACCGCAAATTTATCTTTATTGCTCCTTAATCCACGTAAACCAAGCCTAGTACATGCTTCCCAATAAGTTCGCTGAAACTAATGCCTTGAAACAATCATTGTTAAAGTTTTATCTCAACCCATCAAAAAAACTTTCAAAAACCCTCATGAAAACGCCAAAACGAAGGAAATTCCTCAATGGAAGTCAAGATTACACCGTCCGCCAACCTTTCTGCGGTCACAGGCACAATTTTCATCTGTTATGTGGCAAAGTGTGGTAATCTCCAACCTACCCAAACTCTTCCGCTAGACCGTTGGTCCCGCATGCTTATTACTGGTTTACGCGCTCTTTTTTCCCACACTTCTTAATCCCGTCACTTCTTACCCCCACCTCTACAGGCTGCTTCCAACGCAGCGACTGTCATTGCTACCCCACCTCTCATCGTAAGCCAATCTGCTAGTTTGTCGGGCCAACAGGCCTCGTAGGGGATAAATTATATTTAGTCTGTCATTCATAACTGACCCAAGGGAACAACCTTGCAACTCCAGCACGGCTTTCTGAGATCCGAGCCACCTCAGCTATGCATGGCAACAACAAAACGATAGCCGATTCGACAGTGCACAGGAGCTATAATTGGTAACCATATATTTGCCGTAAGGTCTGTGTTCCACGCCTCAGCAACTGTTTTCGCTGCACACACGACCCTCATAGAACCACAATCGAGCTGCAATAAAGTGTTTGTCAATTGTGAGGACCACCCTACTGCCTTCATCCTGGTATACAAAAAAGTGTCATTTCATTTCTTGTCACTCCCGTGCTTCTGATTCCCAACCGTATGCAGGTTCGATACCCCAAAACCAAATGACACTGCATTGCTCTCCTTTCACTGATTCTGAACTCATCTCTTTGGGCATTTATTCCCGGCGAGTGACACCAATACCCTTACCCCACCTTCTAGGCCACCCTTCCTCAAGCTTGGACATGGTTTCTTCTAAAACCTGCGTATGGTTAACGAAATCACCGTCTATAGCCCAAATGGTCGGAGTACTTTCGCTAAGGTTCTCCAAGGACAGATATGCTAGTGACATTCAAATACAGACCACCTTCCCCAGGGTCATTCTTCAACATGATGGCTATTCCCTAATAAATCACTGACTAACTAGCTTCTAAATAAGCCATGCGTTATGTTTCAGCCACAAAGAGCAAAAACTAGCGATCGTTGCACGACCGCTGGGGGTTGTTACTCTCGTGTTTTTGAAAACAGTCCCAACACGGGCGTAACCTCCACAAACGCTAGACCGCCAAGCTTCGTACATATACTTACCCACCACCACCGCACCTACAAAAACCTTTTCGTGGGTCTTGGCCAAAAATTGAGTAAAAATACAACTCGAGGTGCACCCACCTCCTCAAGATACAGGTCCATTATTATTTGGCCGAAAGCCCTTTATTGGCTCAACCACCGTAAAATTGCCGCCAGGTGCGCACAGTTTCAGTAGTTAGAATCGGCGTGAATTCATACCGTAATTTTCCGCGTCTAACACAGTTCGGACGGTGTTCCCACACATCCATTGAGCATATTATCCGTGAAAACTTTCCGGAGTTTCTAATTCACCTGTCCTGCGCGACATCACCCGCAGTCTTCTATGATTTTCTTCTTCCAACGAGTTCGTTTATACACGTAATTCGCACTTCAAAAGGATTAGCATGTCCGCCCAAAATTACTAGGTTTCATTGCTGAAGTCTGTCCTGACTGCTCAGTTTGTCTGTACACAAACTGTGCCTGTACCATGTCATATCTGGCCGAAGTGACGTGAAGTGACCTTTGATGAGGTGAACAAAGTTTCAGGATCCACTGAAGTCCGTCAAAATGCCTGAGTCTGAGAAGGTAGTAGTTGACTAGAAAGGCAACATTTGGAGAACTACATCTAAGGGGAACAGCATCAAACTGGTGCTGTCTTGAGAACAAAACCAAAGGGCAAGCGGGTAAACGTTATTAATTGTGACAGACCCACAGAGTGATCAAGTCCCTTTTCACAGGGAACGATTAGTACGCCAAACATCGGAGACCCTGAGGACGAAAATTTACCTGTTGGCTCCATACTGGCAGATAATCTTCATATTTTTGAATCGTAGCTTTCTTGGATGCTAAGTCTTCATGTTTTTGAATCGTAGCTTTCTTGGATGCTAAAAGGTTAACAGTCTTGTCTCTATTGTAGCGCCTGATTCTTGCATGAAGCCCTAATTACGGTCCCCGAATAGCATATTAGGGACCGGTCCGTCACAGTATGAAGAATGTTACTATATATTGGTTTCAAATTCTGAAAGTATTCTCAGTAATATTGCATCGCGTCTTGAAATGTAATTCCGCAATACAAACGAATAAACTGTGAGACATCCCAGAAAATTCACAGTATCTGGTGGAGGAGTCCTTTGCAAGTAAACTGTGAGACATCCCAGAAAATCCACAGTATCTGGTGGAGGAGTCCTTTGCAATGAGTGTGCAGTTGGAAAACCTCATAGTGAGTAGCAAATAAATCTCTATCATCTCGGGAAGGCTGAGCGGGTTGAGTATGAAATTGCAAGACCCCATTGTTCACAAAAGCTTGCAAACACTGTTGGTAAACCTTTATCCACTGGGTATCTTCCTATGCATATGCGCTAAAAAAAGAAATGGTCGATGATAATTTTAGTGTAGGCGTATATACTGATGGAGATGACAATGGTTAAAGTGTTTAGTCACAGCGATTGCTTGGCGTACCATCAGGCATGAGAAGAACGCAGTCAGAATAAGGACATGACAGCCGACATTTGCTAGAAACGTTGGAAAGTAGGGTGATCACATGAAAATAGGCATTATTTGTGACGCCAACTCTTCTGGCTCGCCGGATCCGTTGTTCCGGTGTCTTACCTTCCGCAAATTACACCTTTCTCGTCATGCGCAAGGCAGGAAGCCACTTGTTTTGTCCACTCTTGATTTTTTTGCCCGCCACCTTCAAAATCTAACAAGCTGATCTTGCTCCAGCGTCGCGCCTTGGACGCACAAGGCATTTTTCTGCAAAACCCTTGAAACTGAGGTAAAACCTTTTAAGTCAAAATATTGCACTTTTTGCATATGTCCTCAGACTAGAAAAAAGGCTCATCTGCCGTCGTTCTTTGCGATTTGTTTTAATTAATCTCCTTTTGGTTTTGAACTACCAGTGCTATGGCCTCGGAAGTGGCTCCACACGTTTTTGTTGGGAAATTTCGAGCTGTATCTTTTTCATACTTCACGGCACTTGAGAAGGCCTTAAATCAATAATTAAGGGGCAACTATGTGGTATTTGTGCGTTCAGCAGTAATCGAAGCACAAACGATGTTTTGTGTTAGGAGCGGGTGTACCAAAAATGCAGCAGGCGACCTCCAAGGCTAACAGGAAGCGGGGGAATCCGAAGAAGCTGGTAAGCTGGGCGTGTTTTCTAATAAAAAGACAGTGCGGAGGCAGAGGAACCACAAGTTGTACGACTGGTTTCCGGTCAATCGACGGCTAACCAAAGACGAGCTGAACACCTACAGGGCCCTTTATAAATACGGAACGCCCTCGTGTGAAGTGCGGCAGTATTTGGCCGATGAATTCGGCAAGATACTTACCAATCAGGATATACATAACTACCACCGGAAGGTCGACCGGCTCTTTCGAGTGGGTGCCGCATATTTGGACCTTATTTTGGCAGATCATATGCTTTCGATCCTGGCAAAACTTTGGGAGACGGGACGCGTACCTGTGTGGCAGTCAGAGGAAGGTCGCTATGGCCACATTCGCTTCTCCCGATGGTAGCAGATATTGTTATTCCGACGCTTGCCAGATGTAGCATATGTAGACGGCACGCACGGAACAAGCCGTTTTGGGTAATTTTTTAAACCTCCTACTATTCGGCCCTTAGATGAAGACTGTATACCTTCTTGATAACGGACAGCATGGGTACCGGGCTTCCGGCTGTGCATGCATTCTTGGAGAGCAAACGGTTTGCTCCTATGCGTAAAATGTTAGAATTATCCAAGCAAATGCTGGGGAACAATTTATTGAACATTTTGTTGGTGCAGATGCGGGCGACGAGAGTCGTGTGCGGATGCGGTATAATGCTTTGCTACTTTTATATCAGAAAAGCTGTCAGGAAACACGTATATACCATTTAATATCCATGCATTTTTGGCCATATATGCAAACTGCGAACAGCCGGCACATATTCCACCGCATGGCTCGCCTAGACAACGCCATTTAGTGGGCTTTTTGTTTATCGTATTACAAGCACACAGATTCCGGCAAGATCTGCAGCTGCTGCGCCGCATGGACCCACGATTTGTCTTATGTCTTACGGCCCATTGGTTTTACATCACCTGAAAATTTGTCGTACATGGACAGACCGGGATAGTTCACTTTGGTAGTGTGACCAACAGCCGTCTGGAGAATGCGAACGGCTGCCTTAAAGACCGGGTGCACCACTCCATGTGGCTAGCTGATCAGGCATCGTGGATCCCTAGCCGCATGTTAGTCGTGTGTGTCAGCTAGGTTTGTTCAGCTTTCCACTCTGATTGACGTAGGTTCCATGTGGTCGATTGCTCAGCGTTATGGTCTTCCAAGGACGATTCGTAAGCTATAACGAAACACTGATGTTTTACAGCAAACTTGCACGAATTTTGCCAATAGTGAATAATAATAATAATAATGTTTATTCTCAACTTGTGTTGGCATGCCGTCAGGCATGATCATAAGGTTACAGTCAGAATAAGGGCATGACCGGCGGGACTGTGAGTACACGGGGTTTTGGGTGGGAAAAGAGGACAGCGGTATAGGCGGTGAGCTGTATCCAAGGTAAACGTGGTTATCACTAAACCGGTAGGAGCAGGGGAGTTCTTTTTTCGAAAAGAACATTGAGCAGGGTCAGATCGTTAGGATTTGAAGGTGGCGGGCAAAAGCAAAACAAGGGAGGGACAAAAAAGACGCTTTCTGTCTGATATATGACAAGAGGACTGTAAGCTGTGGAAAATCAGAAACCAGGACACCAGATATGGTGAAGCAGCAGAGTTGGCGTTATCCAGCCGATCAAATTGAACTGAAGCCAAAAACAACCTCCGACGCCTCGCGGCCTTGGACTGTTGGGCTCGTGGCTCGTGGGCTCGTGGTTCACAAAAGGGTAAGTGGGGATGATGAAATGGAGGGACTAGCGAAGCGGGTAAATGGTGACAGGGATCTCAAAAACATGGTGTACAGCGACACTGTGGTGGCTCACTGGTGTCGCTGTTATGGAAGCGGGCATAATAGTTCCTTTGGAAGAGAGAGATGGTGGCAACACACGAGCCGGGACGCGAACTGTATGGAAAATTAGTGAATTTCGTGCGAAGCACAGTGACACAGAGATGGTTAAATTTCAACCAACAGCTCAGCAGGTTGGAATGAATGTGTCATGGAGGCAACTGGGGTCAGGTGGGGAGTTTGTTGTAGTTGCAGTTAATGGAACGAGTGGATGAGAGGGCAGGAGAGAAGGAATGGAATAGTTGCGGGTGTGCTATCAAACTGGGTATGGCAGTGCCGTGCCATCATTGGCCTGAAATGCTTCAGTTTTTGGACAGCCCCGTAACGGATGTCACATTTTAAGGTGAGTGGCCTGGGGTGTGCAGTTCTTTGGGCAGCGGGATTCATTTCAGGCTAGCCGAGGAAACAAGGTGGAGCGAAGCCAATATGGAATCGCAGGGTTCTTTTGGTCCGTTTGGGGATCCTGTGGTTGTAGATCACCGGCCAGGTGGAGTGAATAACAGCCAACCAGGTCCTCCAAACCGGGTATTGCCGAAGTTCGAAGCTTGAGAAGATGGGGGTGGGATGAAGTTAATAAAGCATGGTGAGTTTGAAAAGACGTCAAATGGGATAATGTGCATTAATATACATTGAAAGAAAAACTTGACTTCTGCCGCGATTAGGGTGATGACAAGTGATTATATGGAATGGGATATAGATGAATTTGTACTTATTAGACTAGCGACCAGGGGTTGGTTTGCTAACATACGATATTAAATTACAAGGGATCTAGTAAAGGCCGATATAAGCACGCAGAGTGGTGGTGTGGAAATCAGATGTATAAGGGCTAACGAGTGAACTTCCTAGATAACTGGTTAATCTGTTATTTATTACATGGGTTGGACAGTACCAGGAGAAAGCATGTGCAAGAGAAATAGTCACCAGTCCCCGAAGCACTGCTATCAGCTTTAATCTGTAAGTGGTGCAATGATGAAGACTTTCATGTCTACCAGGGCAGCAGGTGTTCTTTGTCTGGTTGACGAAATGGGCTTTGGTGCAGTGTAGCCTCTGTTCTGACAAAGGCAGATACAGCTATGCTCGTCGATGTAGGCCATGGGCATTGCAGAGTATCTTCAGGCTATTCCAGGTATATTTTTTATCTTTTATTATTTTTTACAGATGAGAGGCCAGTTTTTTATCTGTGGTTTATGGCGTTGCCAGATACAAAACTTAACCAAGGCGAGCCCAACACCAGCAGCAACAAACACAAGTCAGCGGTACTTTCTTGGATTTCCTGAATTTAAAGGCCAGGCTCAGAACCACTGGCGATGGGCGATGCACCCGTGCTACTAGAGGGGTGGCGGGTATACGAACGCACCATGGTGCAAAGTAACAGGTCGACCCTCGCTGCAGGGCGTACCCGTCCACCACACGAGGTTTTCATCCCTCGTGCATGCTACCAGATCTAAAAGGTGGAAAACCATCCAAGCAGTCATAAATGCGGTTTGTGCATTGAAAAAATACTCCAGCCACCAATTTTTCTGGTCGAGGTAAAGCAAGGCCAGTAAAAACAGCTTAGTCAATTCGAGCAGACAAACGGCATACAGACGCTGGTAGAGGCAAATCGCGGAGGAGAAATGAACTGAGAGAGCTGCCAATGAGACAGTAGGAGTAGAATAGTGATATTCACAGCGATTGCACCATAGCTAAACGGCGTCGGAGCGTTGATGTGAGCCACCACGTCGAGCAGAATCTTACCGCAGTGTTGTGTGTGAGAGTGTATAGTGGAGTAAATCATTGGACGGATATATAAAAATATATAGATATACATAGGCGCGGAATGTGCTCTGGTAATGAAGGAAAAAGCTGACTTTGGTTTGGTTTTTATCAGTTAGAGTTAGGCTGTGGGCACCAGTCACTAGACAGAGCTGACAGAGTAATCAGAGTAGGGGCTTGACTAGGACGACGTATAAGTTGGCTCCGGAAAGAAAAACCACCACGCAGTAACACAGCATATTTAGATTAGGTAGGCGCGTAAGTCATACGGTGACTTGAAGAAAAGAGAGCTAACTTAGGTTTGGTTCTTGCCAGTAGAGTTAGGCCGAGAGCAATAGTCGCTACACAGGGTTGATAGAGTAATCCGGGGTAGGGACTATACTAGAACGAGGTATAAGATGGCTGGGGAAAAATAAAAACAGGCCAGTAACACATCATATTTAGATCAAGTAGGCATTTAAGTCCTACATTAGCTTGGAGCGAGTCAAGATGATAGGAAGAAATGATAACAAGGTCTTTTACTTGCCCACAAACTGTATCGTCGCTAAACTCAAATGCGCACTGGACCCGATTCGTAGAGTAGGTCAGGGGTAGTTGGGTATTGAGTAAGGCGGCAGCAACTTCACAGGTAAGAAATTTGTCTACGGACTGAGAAAAGTATGACGATGCGTGATGCTTCGCAGCTGCTCAGGAAGGTTGTTCCAGATGCGAGCGTAATAAACTAGGAAGAAGTAGTGGCGTAGGTTTGTACGAGCTGGGGGACATACTAAGAGGTTGCAGGAGTTGCGGGGTCTGTAGCGGTTGCGAGTTTGTATTTGGTCGGGCCTCTGCTATAAAGGTATTTTGTGCAGTAGACGGTGTAAGAGAGTTAGATTCAAGAAATACACTCATTGCATATCAATTTGGTTTTTGCGAGAGACTCACCTGGAACCCAGCTGAATCTCCGTTTGCGATGTTTTCAGGCAACTGAATGTGCTGACCAGGCCGCCCAGCCGTTGCTACGATATTCGAGATATCGCGATACATGTATATTCGTAATGGACTACTATGGGTTGCTGAAAACTCTTCGACAGCCCACGGTTTTCGCCCTTCTTGGGGCTCATCAGGAGCGCAGTCCCCGAGTTTCCGTCAACCTTATGTTCTACTTGAACCCAAATTGCACTGTTTTCGAGAAATACACTCATTTGCATATCAATTTGGTTTTGCGAGAGACTCACCTGAACCCAGCTGAATCTCCCGTTTGCGATGTTTTCAGGCAACTGAATGTGCTGCACCAGCCGCCTCATGTTCCAGTTGCTACGATACGAGATATCGCGACATGTATATTCGTAATGGACTACTCATAAGGTTGCTGAAAACTCTTCGACAGCCCACGACCGGTTTCGCCCTTCTTGGGCTCATCAGGTAGGCGCAGTCCCCGAGTTTCCGTCAACCTTATGTTCTACTTGAAATTGCACTGTTTTCGAGAAATACACTCGCATCAATTGGTTTTGCGAGGAGACTCACCTGGAACCCAGCTGAATCTCCCGTTTGCGATGTTTTCAGGCAACTGAATGTGCTGCACCAGGCCGCCTCATGTTCCAGTTGCTACGATATTCGAGATATCGCGATACATGTATATTCGTAATGGACTACTCATAAGGTTGCTGAAAACTCTTCGGCCCACGACCGGTTTCGCCCTTCTTGGGGCTCATCAGGTAGGCGCAGTCCAGTTTCCGTCAACCTTATGTTCTGCGAACCCAAATTGCACTGTTTTCGAGAAATACACTCATTTTTCATATCAATTTGGTTTTTGCGAGAGACTCACCTGGAACCCAGCTGAATCTCCGTTTGCGATGTTTCAGGCAACTGAATGTGCTGCACCAGGCCGCCTCATGTTCCAGTTGCTACGATATTCGAGATATCGCGATACATGTATATTCGTAATGGACTACTCATAAGGTTGCTGAAAACTCTTCGACAGCCCACGACCGGTTTCGCCCTTCTTGGGGCTCATCAGGTAGGCGCAGTCCCCGAGTTTCCGTCAACCTTATGTTCTACTTGAACCCAAATTGCACTGTTTTCGAGAAATACACTCATTTGCATATCAATTTGGTTTGCGAGAACTCACCTGGAACCCAGCTGAATCTCCCGTTTGCGATGTTTTCAGGCAACTGAATGTGCTGCACCAGGCCGCCTCATGTTCCAGTTGCTACGATATTCGAGATATCGCGATACATGTATATTCGTAATGGACTACTCATAACCAAATTGATATGCAAATGAGTGTATTTCTCAAAAAGTGCATTTGTTCAGTGGCGCTGGGGAAGCTATTGTAATCAATGCTCCGAACTTTTCAACTCCGTCAGCCATAGTGGTTCAAGGCCTAGGATTTACAGCAGGAACGGTAAGAGGTGGGACCGAGGAAACAGATTTTTCGTGAATAAGCGTTGGACACTTTCAATTGCGAGTCTGAAAAATTGGGTGTAAGGTGAGGAGAATACGGGACAGAATTCCACGATTGGTCTTACGCATAGCTTGAAAATTGCAACCATCCTGTCTGGAAGGTGACAGGAGCGCAGTACTAAAAACTGAACCTGCGTGCTCTGGCTACGTGAAACTGCACCTGGTGGGAAAAACTAAAAGCACAGGAGTATCTGAGGCCGAGATTTTTGATCTCCATGGAATGGGTGATAGGATTTCCAATAATTGTGAAAGCGTCAGCCGGGAGAGAGCAGCGACAGGAAGTTATGCAGGATTTTGTGGAGGAGAAGCTTAGGCCAGAGTCGTTTGACCAGCGAGTCAATGGATCTAAGTCTCGCCTAATCTGGTGAAAGGCAAGGGCTTGTGCAGAAGGGGGGCGTATTGCGCAATTTTTATATCGTCCGCGAAGAGGAAAGCCTTACCATGGGATATGGCGCCGAAGACGTCATTGATGTACAGTAAGAAATGGATGGGGCCTGGCACGCTTCCTTGGATGACTCCACTAGTGATCGATAGTGGAGATGTTTGTATGTCCCCGATTTGCGTTATTTGCGTCCTGTCTGATAAGTAGGATGCAAACCACTGCAATAAGGTTCCGGTGATGCCAGCGGTACTAAGTTTGTGTAGCAAGGGCATGGGGGACCTGGTCAAATGCTTTTGAATGTCCAGGTAGACTGTTACGATGGAGTATCCAGCGTCGTAGGCTGCTGCGATGGTCTCAAAAAGTGGAGCTGGCAGCCACTAACGGATCTTTGAGACAAGAACCCATACTACCGGTTATCTATGGCATTATTAGCCAGGAGGAACTTTGTAAGTGGAGTTTGATCAGGCGTTCAAGGGTTCTCATTAGGAGGGAGGTATGGTGGATTCCCCTGTAGTTGGAGGGAGTTTGTCTAGAACCAGATTTGAAATGCGGGTGGATTATAGACTTCTTCCACTGGAGGGGGACGACTCCATTGTATATAGAGTGGGCAAAAAGATTTAGTACAAGGATGCCAATATTTTGGCCGCCTTGTCTCAAGACACGCGGTGGAAGACCGTCGGCCCCTGGCACAACAGAGTCCTTAATCTTCAGGAGAAGGTATGAAACATCAGCTTGGGAGATGGTTACGTTACTGAGAGTCGGGTGGTTACCTTGACCATTAAGAGTTTGAAGAGATGCAGCAGTGAGAAGGGGTTCGGAGTTGGGAGGAATGGGTAGGTAACAGCTGGCGAAGTAAGCGTTCAGATGGTCTGCAATATTGACAGGATCAGTGACGGGGCCACTATCTGTGAAACGCAAACAGGCAATTGGGTGGTTGTTCGGGATACAACGCCTACGGAACAGCCGGCTGAGTGATTTGGGATCAGAAGAGGCTCTGAGGACGGTGCTCTCTACTCGGCGTTCGAGAGATACCCGCAAGGATTCTCGGTCAGTAGAGAGTTTACTGATAAGAATTAGAACGCGGTCTACGAAATTTTAACTGGTAACAGCAACTATCGAGCAAAATTTTTTTATAAGAATGGCACCTCCGCATATTTTGCTTCCCCGCGGTCCATGTAGAATCTGGAATTTTCTGCGAATTATTTCAGCTGTAAAATTGTCTGAAAGTTTTGTTCATTGTAAATGAGTCACTTTTATTACAATAAGCAACATATTCACAGTCGGGGGTGTTTATTGGCGTTGGAGATTCGCTCACTTAAACAAATCATCGGCGTAGAGAACTTGCATATTACATGTACATATACATTATACATAGAAATTCTACACTATGAAATGATAACCCTGAAAATGTCGTAGCTTTCGAGAAATCAATTCCATTGTGCGAATACTGAGCAGCTGCTTCAGCTCGATGTACTTCCCAAAAGAAAAAGAGCATTGGTATCTGTGCTTCCCTGTCCGTTCCGATTTAGAGGTGACGGCATCTACATCGGGTAATGCCCACTGTTTGTGACACTGTCCTTTTTTGCAATTTTCTGTACCCACAAACCTTGTCAGTCGTGCTTTTATACTGACTGTAACATTGTGATTACGCCCGACGGCTTATCACCCACCGGTCGGGACTAAACATTATTATTATAGGGGTAGCGTGGTGAGAATTCGGCCCTGACGCAACTTAAACTGGTAAAGGTTGCGGGGATGGAATTACCTTGAAGTGTTGGGGTAATAGTTTAAAACACAGGGAGAAAAATTCGGATAATAAACCACACGTAAAACGGAAGAAAATGAGGGTTTCTGTCACAAGAACATAAGTCCAGCTGAAATCGAGTGAAGTTACTGGATGGTAACTCTGTGAACAGTCAGGCTTATTGGGGGAGGAAATGTGTTGGTGTCGCATAGGGCCAGATAAATGAGTTGGTGTGCAGAATGAGCAAATGGCCAGTGGTTTGAAGACTTCAAATAATTTCCGCGGACTTGGAGTGCCTTGTGGACACATGTAACTTGCTCGACCGGCGAATGGCAGAGATACACTGAATTACGGGCATTCGGATCGGGTATTGCTGTCGCACAACAATCTTCGAGACTTGCCAGGTTAGTGGATAGCTCTGCACATGAAATTCTCGGGTGAATGAGCTGGGTTTTTTGGCGTAATCAATGTTTCCGAAGAAGCTGTGCTGGAAGAAGATAAGCATAGAGGAAGCATATTTTTGGCGCACCGGGGACGCAGCTTGGCTGGTTAATGCCAATAAGACAATGGAATGAGGCGTACACACTTGGACTGAGGGTTTGAAAAAGGAAATTTTGTATGAAACGGCTACTATGGGACGCTAGGTTTTGTGGGCAGACTGCAGTGTAAGTAAGGGTAGCTGGGGATGGCTGCGGTTTTTAGCTACTATGGCCAACCGATCTTAAAAACGATGACAGGTTTTCGGGTGAAGAACGAAGATAAACTGTGGATGGGTGCGGTCATACGTGAATGTGATAAACCTGCATTAGCTAGGTGGCGCATCAACAAAGTCATAGTTAATCGTGTGGTCGTCCGGGGAGCCGTGTGTACATGAAGGAGGTTTCTGTAGACGGGAGCTCAGGAGATGTCTGCGATTATCTAGTTCAGTTGGACGAACAGTTAGCAGGCCGCTAATAAAAAAGGCTGACCTATCATGTATGGACGAATGCTAGAGCCAAGAGAGGGTTTGGACTTTCGTTGCAGGTAGCGAGCAAAATCTTTCCCTGGGACTAAGTTAGGAAGCAAAATGCGCACTATAATGTATGTTTAAAGAGGCCTTGACGAAAAAAGAATGATTGAATCTGAAGTTACATTAAATTCTATAAAGAAATCACACTCGACTGTTCAATACTGCGTTGCTCACAACATTGTCGTGGCTAAAGTTTGAAACCAGATTCGTCTCAGCTCATAACTGTGTCGTGTTTGCAAGGTAGGCACTACTGCGTGAAGAGTCGGAGTAGAAGACTTGCTCACGTGTTGGCCCAAAAAGCATTTCGTACTTATCAAAACCAACCGGCTTTGAAACTCACCGGCGCAAATTCCGATACCTACCTTATGCCTAGAAGACCAAGGTGGCAAGTAAGGAGTTTTGTTTAACGTATGCAAATACAGATTTCCACCGAGCGTAGGAGCCCTAAGATTACTCGTGCCGGTAGGAAGAGCCAGATGGGAAGCTATTTTTTGAAGCCTTTGTTAGTCTAGTTGATGCAACTTTCAGGCATCCAGCCCCAAGCGGATTGTGCTCGCAGTGCAGTCCCATGATGTACGAAGGGCTCTTGTGTTGGTGAAGCTTCAAGCGCTTCGGAATGTCCCTGAAACGTTCCGCGTATTCCATCAGTCCAACCGAAAACGTGTAAACATGAGAACACATCGCCTTTGAGGAGAACCTTTTGTTTCTACAAACTTGCAATCAACAATTACATGCGAAGCACTTACGCAGCTAGTTGCCTGACGTAAAAGACAGTTAAATAGACTACCCTACTAATTTCGGAAAACGATCGCCAGGTAACTGAAACGCGTGGCAGAATGAAAGTTAGACGCTTGAAGACTGCGAATGCCATGGATAACTACCTGAAGTGCTTCAGTCGTTGAATCTTGCCCACCGCACGGAACGTGAGTCCCAGCTGGCGATGGAGGCATTCTACTACCCCGTCGGCCTACGGCCACGGAAGGTGCCTGTGGCAAAGGAGTGACGCATTTTCGCAGTATTCGCCCAAGTGTCTGTTGCAACAATGTTTGGCAAAATATTCATCATCCTCCGTCACGGGATTGTCCAGAAGCCGAAGTATCTCAGTGCAGCGATGACATGGTGAGTCTCTACCGGTTCAGTGTACACCGTGACCGTGAGATACCTTCTACCATTTATCCGTATGGCTGATTCCTCTGCTGCATCATCCTTACTTTCGCTTTTTATGACCCTGGCCATAAGCCCAACAGTCCAGGGCCGAGTGAGCCTCATCGGTAGTTTTAACTTTTAGTTCAAATTGACTGGCCAGATCGTGACAATTCACCAACCGCATCAGGTTCGTCGTTTTGGTTCACCGTTTTCCACAATTTGAAGTTTTCTCATTGTGCACCAAGCAGGAAGCCTCCTTTATGCTCTTCTTTTTCTGTTTTTGCCCGCCAGATTCAAACCTTTACTATCTGATCTTGTCTCAGCCTGATGTGTTCCCCAAAAGTAGAATAAACTCCTGGTAACTTTGTCACCTTTTCCATACCGGTTTACATGTGGTTAATTCTACATCGGATATTACCCACTGTTTATGACATTGGCATTTTCTTCGCGCAATTCCCAGTATCCGCAGATCCCCCCAGTCTTGCTCTATTCCGCTTGTAACCGTATGATCATGCCTGACGGTAGGCGACTCACTAGCTGGGGAATAGAGGTTATTATTATTAATAAAAAAGACGTATTTACGACAGCTCTGGTCCCACCTTTGAAAAGAACCGCCGGGAACAAACAAGTAAGCGATCTGACCGTGGTGAGCATACATTATATTCCTTCAGATAGTGGCAGCTGAAAATAGATGCCCATGTGTAGGAAAACACGACCAAAAAGGACATATGGAAAGGAACCAACTAAACCCATGAGGATGTTTTGTACATTCACTCCCTGGTCATTCAAGGGAGCGCAGAAAACCAAAGGTGCCGTTATTTGTGGGGACACAGGCGACCGCCAGAGCCGAGTAAGACTGCTGTGCGGGATGTGTGCTGCCGCGCATCACTTACGAGACGGGTGGGGGATATCGTGACGGGATAAGTTACCAATCTTAACGAGACACCACAATGGAAGTCCTCAGTAGACGGTTTCAGCGACTGGCTTTGTCTATTAAGACACTTACGATATAACGTGCAATACAAGTTTGCTTTTTGGAAAGTCGCTAAAAATCGTATGAAAATTGGTCGGCAAAGTTAAGATTATAGGATTGCCGGGGCGGAAAGCAATACCAGGAGTACAGCTGATATGTCCCTGACACCTGGATACTGCAAACTGGCGACGTTGAATTTCGTCACAAGACTGAATGATAGATGAGGAAGTTGCAAATAATTACCGAGTTGGTGGATGGTGTCCTGATGGAGAGAAATGCCGACCTCTGCCCTTTGTGGCTACAAGGACTTACAGGCCTGTTCGAGGAATTAATCGCAGTGCATAGCAGCGCTTCTGAAAAAAGAAATTGGGGGCCAACATTCTCTAGACTATTTATATTGCACTCAACAAGTGCCATAATAAACCAAAGCTTCCGGTCAGGCGGCTGCAGAGTTGGCATATAACGAGGTGTATGGAAAAGGCACAGCGCTTTTAAAACGCATAACAATAAGTCATTATGTTAGTGTGCTCCAACGAAAAGGACTCCACGCAAATCTTGGGTTACCTGCCAGGAGGTGAAAGACATGCTTACCGCTTAAATCAACAAGACATTTGTTGGCGCTAATAGTGACGCCCGATATGCCGTTTAAGAGATAACATAAAAACTGCCGTGTTTAATGGCGGCTGGCTGCTGAACTAACGTGGGCTTCATTACTGAAAGCAGTTAACAGACTTAGGGGCATCGTAAGCCTTGGGGACACGATGTGTTATCCGTTGTGTTGACGACGACACTCACCGCTGCCAAAGACGGTTGAAACCGACTCTTATAAGAAATTATCGCAAATGGTATCCCGAAACCGCAGTATATTTTAAGCAATAGCTGCGCTCGCTAAAATACCAAATGCACTACTTTAAGGCTACAAGATGGCTGCTTTCAGCTCCCCTGTTGTTTGGTTGTTCGGTTACCAACCATGTGTTACGCCGAGAGAGAACGTTCCTGCGACAGAGTATACATGACACGATGGGGCTTCATAGATGTACCGGTATAACATTGGCAGAAAAATCCAAATCTGGAGGAAGAAACCCATTAGGGTGGTTTTGAAAAAAGCTCGATCTCAAGCCATTTTATTGAAAATTTTCACTAACTTTAGATTCACTGACTCTAGACATTTTGCAACCATAGGGCAACCAGGTGTAAAAGCGACAGTTCAGTTGTTTTCACTACGGAGAGAAATTGAGAATTGTTGCTGATCTGTCAAAAGATTCGGAAAATATTATTTGTGCTAACCAATTTTCATGCTTCTAAGCTGGCTAATTTTGTGGCACTTGAGGTTCACCAATGACGGTATACTGAAATGCGTAGCCATATAAAACACGAGGGTGACAGACCAAATAGAAGGTTGAGATACACATAATAATAATAATAGTAATAATAATAACATTGTTACTTCCCAACTTGTGGGTGACACACCATCTGGCATGCTCACTCAGAATGAAGCACGGCTGAGGGGTCTGTGGGTAGTGCGGATCGCGCGAAAAGAGGACAATGTCATAAACAGTGGGAAATATCCTATGAAATAATAATAATAGGTTGCTTTCCCAACTTGTAGGGAACAGTGGGCATGAGGTCCGAGTAGTTCAAAGACATAGCCGGCTGACATGAACTAAAACCGAAAACCATTGCTGGCCATGAGTGACCTTGGGCGCTTGGGTAAATGGCCGGAGTCACGACGAGCAAAAGTGGAGATGGAGGTGGAATAATTCGAATTGGGAGCACATGCGGGCTTTGTCTCACAAATGTGGTTTAATCTGAAACTAAGCAGACTCACTGGTTGCACTGTTGTAAAGAAGTCAGGTGCAGGGGTTGGCTGTCCACAACCCCTCAAGATGCTGGATGCTCCGTGCAGCCAACCAGATCTGGAACCGACTCGCACAAAATTTTGAATAGTATGATCATATTATTTCACTCTTGTTGTAAACAGACACCTTTATTCATCACGGTTCATTGAGTGATACACGGGAAAATGCATCTGCCACAACCTTCTTGGTCGGATTTATTCAAGTCGCTCGGCTCCTTTGGATCATGCGAAACACACCAGCCCGGAAAGAATGTAGCGTCGCTCCTTAACTTTTCAGCTTTGAACATCAAAACTGCGCGGTAATCCATTGGAGCACACAACTGGATTTTTCGTAGGTTCTACATTCAGCGCTGACAACTGCCCAATGAGGGTTATTCTGAGCACCAAATAAGTAAATGAGAAGTGCTGTCTGATGAAAGTACGCCTCTAAACTTGCAAGAACCAGTTTCTGTGTCCCTGTCGCACTTTACTAGGATCAACAGCCAAAAATTCATATCCGCCCTAATTGGTATGAAAAACGCTAAGTTAATATCGGAACCTCTCGGAAGTATGTCGGTATGCAGATAAAGACTCGAAGATTTATCTGCACTTTTGTTAGCTATTGGATTTGGGGTAGGTGACCACCGTCGTGGCATATAATAGGGCAAACACAATGAGAACACGGTTTTTCTCGCTTTCTGGGTGGACAAGAAGCAGCCTGACGTGGGCTACATAAGGTATTCAAGAGAGCGTGCGAATAATATGGGAGTCAGCCGAATCTCGCACGGAAATTGATCTTCTGGACCAGATATTCCGATTCTACGGGAAGAGCACGCACGCGGGCAGCCAAATGTCTGGATCGCTCTGGGTATCTAGCTTACCCCAGTTAAGCACCACAATGCACGAAAGGGTGCTTGTCCAGTCTCCTGCGAACAATGCAATGAAATGTTCTTGCCACGCAGTCCAACGTGTTAGTCCGGTAGCCACCGTATTGTGGTGTCTACCTCTATTCGAGTGCAGAGGGTTTGTTCGTTCTGGATTTTTTGTCGTCCGCGAAAAAATTATGCATGGCCTAGGAAGCCAATCGAAGGTTCACGGACGTATATCAGAAACAGGTGTGGTGAGAAGACAGCTTTGAAGAACTCCAGTGTAGACGGGCAAGCTTAAACCAAAGGAAAGCCTCCCATCTGTTATTGGAGTTTCCTTTGAACCATCAGACCTCGAGCTTGCGCAGTAGTGTGGCCTGAAACGCTCAAGTGGGTGCTTTCAAGAAGTAGGACAATATGGTGTCCAGTATGAATCTTTCGCCCTTAGTTTCTATAGTGTTGCTGTAAGCGTGAGCATGTTCTTCACCAAGTCGCCGTTTGGTAGGAATCTGCTCTGTAGGGGGGCGATAAGGTGATTTGCAGTGGCCCGCTGTACAATGTATTCCATCACCTTAAAATGCGTGTTAATGTCTTGATCAGGCTTGTGATCAAAAGGCGGTAAGAGTTCATTGATTCGATAAATCCGCCGGAAATTCGCGCCCTCTCGAACAAAATGACACCTCCCTCTGTCAGGTAAATGATGAAAATTGGCTAGAAATCATTGGCCAAGCCAGCGTTACTTATTTTACACCGTCTTTCCAAGGGGAGGCACAAGAAAAGGTTGAACTCCGTCCAGTGGCTGGTTGCGTGATCCTTCTCTTCATTTCAGGTAAACCTTTTGAGTCACACAATGTACACACCGATTCTACACTCTAATTTTTACACGGTTGCGGTAGCTAGTCCGTTTTTACTCACTTGCGCAGCAAGGCATATTCCGGAAGTTTGTGCATACCATGCTCTTCTGTACGCATTTACTTGTGGCCGCGCGACTGCCGTCCAGAAACACTCCCACAGCGAAATGTGTCCAAAAACCGTGCCCGCTCACTCTGTTTTCGTTTAATTTCGTCAACAATAATCACGCGAAGCGATCTTCAACATGTTTTGAAAATGCCAGTATTTAGACTTCTCCGAGCGCAGCTTTGTCGATCTGGAATTTGAAGACGACATTGTTGCCATTTTTAAAAGTAGACAGGAGGCTCTCGGAGGTCGCTGGTTCTTCGGCAAATACCTCGCGATCACGAGGTTCAGAGTCATGCTGGAAGACGTACGGTCTTTGAACATGCCTCTGAGATCTCGAGGAGTGTCACTAGAAGTGCTTAGAATAAGTAATCTGGTCACTGATGAAGCACATGGGATACACCTATACTACCAGTATTGCAAGCTGGGATGTTTAGATCATGTGTTACAAAACCAAGTTGTGACTTGGCGCAAATAACATTGTATACTGTGCTTAAGTTGGCGTGCTCTACAGGCAGGGGCTGGCTCTCTATTTTGTCATAAGGGAGAGCGAAATGCCACAAAAGTTCGGGTGCTCATTAAGCCCTTCAGCCTGCAAGATATGTCCAACTTACCAGCTCTAACCTCGGTTGGAGTAGGTGGACGATATGGCGGAAAACCGATGCCAGTGGAGTTCATGCTGTTTTTGCTTTTCAGGCTCTCTGCGGGTAAAGGCGCTTAGGATGCTTTTCGAAGACTAGCTCTCTGTCCTAAACTTATCTCATATTTTTCTTTGCGTTAGAAGTTTTGTTATGTAAAATTGCCATGGTGGTGCAGTAGTAAGGCACCAGAGTTCACCGCTGATGTTGTTGTCAGTAGTAATGAATGTTGACTGCTACCTTAGATGAAGCGTGAGAAGAAGATGCTGAGAAGTGTTCAGCGGTGCGCCACAAATTACTACTCACCTCTGTACCATGTCAAGTTTAGATAGGTTTCCCTGTCCCAACATATTTTTCTCATTTCTTAGAGTGCGTCGGTGCCTAGTTTACACCTACCGTCTCTCTCAAACCCAATCTCAAGATCGCTTCCCGCATTCCCACACAATACTCAAATGCCTGTCCACTTGCTCATGCTCTTTTCCTGGTGGTCTGCTATACGGCCAGGCAGGGATTTCTTCCAATCTGAAGTCGCGATAAGATTTCCAGTCACGCTTTATCAGAATTTCAGCCCCACTGTTTTAAACGAGCAAACAACGGAGTTCTATTATCTCTATCTCATTCTCTGATTGGGTCTGCTAGCTTTCTGAAGCCACCTTGAAGTTGAATGCTCTAAGTTGAAAGATCCACTATTGTTTACATAAATCTACACTCACATTCCAAATCCACATATTACGAAGTTTAGACACACCTGCCTTACCTTAATTCATCCTGCCTTGAGGATCCGATTCCGTACTGTTTTGTACTAGTTGCCGCGTGTATACCCATTTTGCCTATTGTTAGGCTCATTGACCTTGGGACCATTATGAAACCCACGATAACAGGTTGCTGAGCATATGTGCCAACGCTTTTCACGGAGTATGGTGAGTCCAGCAAAGCATGATGATCCAAACCGGCTTGGATGCTGGATCTGGACACAGACAATAGATTTTAAATAATCTGGAAAAACTGTCCGGACAGCATAAAGTGTTCAAGGGGGCAGAGCAAATAAACGCCTTGGGGTGATGAGATGCTTCCTGTATACTAACGGCTCCGCTACTTCCATACCTTTTCTCAAAATATTTTCCGTTATTGTGCAGATATCCTGGCTCCGAGATGTTAATAAAATGCTGGAACTTGGAAAACGCCCCGTGAAAATCCCGAAAATTTCCACAAAACGAGGGCCTGGAAGCAGGGTTGCTGCACTCCATGACCTGCGAAGACCTAGTCGGTGACATAATTTTCACCTACCAAATACTCATGATTCAGTCTCGTCCTTGGTGCCAACAGTTCAACCATGCTTTCACTACCAACCTAAAGGGCTAACACTGAAGAGTTTCTTGTGGCGTAGCGGGTTGGATAGTCGTATATGTTTTCACACCCTGCACGTTTGCTGCATGTGAAACTGCCCACTCTATCACCTCCTCTTTGTATTCAAACAGAGCATGGATACTTCGGCAGGAACTGCAATACTCTTTAGGCGAACCCCAGTAGTGACACAAACCACCGAAGGCATCCGACTCAAAACAGCTACACCTCATAAAATGTAGGACGCCTAGCTTGGTACTTCAAACAATCGCATGGATGCTGCGAAACTAACATCACTGGAGCCTTATACCACTCATCTTCCGATACAATCAAGGCAAACAAAAGCTGGTATTTGACTTTCATCCTGTGAAAGCCCCTTTTCGGGATTTACTGAACGTACGAGCACTGTGCGTTCCAGTTTCAGGAAAATTGCGCGATATTGATGACAATTCAATTCAGGACGCAAACAATCAACTCAAGCCTCTCGCGGGCATAGAAAATATACATGAATATATCGTAACTTTGGGGCTTTTGGGCAAGAAGATTGAATCTTGCGGCAAAATATATCGGGAACTACAAGCCCTTTGGAAAATGTTGCACAACGCCATTCCACTAGCACCATGTTTAACTCTTCAAAGGATACCAAGGTTTCCGAAGGCCTTGACAAACCCACCCTCCGCGCCTACCATGAAACTCGCAATAACTTTCAAAACAGCTGCCGCTGACCGTGCGTTATTAACCGCGGCCCCTGCATCCCAAAAGATTAACACGCACCTCACCAGAATACGATTGAAGAGCCTCATTCGAAAAATCACAGCCTCAAAGCGATTTATTCTGAGCCGAACAAAATAGTATCAAGTTTCCTTGGCTTCTTTGTCATTGTTTATTCCAAGCCACTGTGACAACGCTGAGGGTAAATGCAGAAGACCAAGTGACTCCAACATGTAAGAAGGTGAGGATCAGTATCAACTCAATGCTTATCGGGGAACTAACTTGGAAGGTGGCCTCGTTCCTTGTACTCTTAGACTCCTTCGGAAAGCATTTATCCCAGTAGATGATGCATGGAACTTCTTCGTATGCACGTATCTCCTCCTCGAATAAGCTCAACGAATTCACCCAAAAGTCCTGCGGAAGAAATATGCTTCATCATGAATGGCTGAATGTCTTGCAGCGAAGACAAGTTGGTTTTTTCTCATAGCTTGTCCAACCTTAACGCTTGGATGCCAGGTTAGATTACCAGCACAACTACTGCGAACGGAAGTACATCTAGGTTCGGCCTGAGATTAATGAAATTATTGACGCCGAGTTTATCGGCCCATCCACTTTGGTAAGGTGCGGTAACAGACCGTAAACAGTTGTCGGCTTGGTACGGTCAACATAAGCGTGAGTAATGGTATCACTTGAGCTCCAGAATTAACCTGTAACCCTGACAGTGGATTCTACATCGTTGAGCATTTTTTAATACATGCAAGCCTCAGAAAGGTTGGCAGACAATGACGGAGCAAAGAATAACTCAGCACAATAACTTCAAATCCGTCGGCCGGCCCCATTCGGGTCGGCCTTCAACAATTAATCAGTCTGCTTGATGCCGATGTTTTCAATAGTCGTTCCACAACAACCAAAGAACTATTTGCAAGGCACGCAAAACTGGAAGACCACCTCAATCTAGTTTCTTAGGAAACTATTTTATTGGCTAAAAGAGAGCGTACTTCCGGCATTTAAGACACAAATATCATTAGGAATGACCGGCTAATCAAGATCAACCGTCTGCTCTATATTATTGCGGCAACATTAGTGTTGAGCCGTTAACTTTCCTCTTTTTGTTAAATTGATGTCGTTCCATGGTGTGTCTACTTGCAAACACAAATGGCGTCTTGCGACAGTTTTCTGCTGTCCTATTCTGTCTTCTCGGCAACACGCATGATGGCCAGACAGTTTTCTGGATAGCTCTCAAACGCAGTGCACCTGACACTAGTTTCACTACGGGCTAATTTGTCCTTCTCTTTACACTAAATCTGCAGGGTTTTTGAGGCAAATGCAAAGTAATCAACCCGACCCTACTGATTAAATTACATGAAACCATCGTTTATTGTCAACAGCTTGAGAGTTTAGTCCCAGCATGCTGCTACGCACTGACCTATGTTTTATACTTGAGGAGTTGATGATGAACTCAAATATGTAACAGGAAGGGAGTTTATTTTCGTGCTACTTGTCCATTTTTTTACGTAAGGTATGGTTTTTATGATGGGTTTATGAAACACATTACCCTAACTATGATCAGTACCCCTGATTTTCAACGGCCAAAGACTGTTTACCGATAAAGCTTCTTTCACAGGGGGGCTGAATGAACTGCATGGATAGGATCGGATTCTCATGCAATGGAACTAAAACCAAGAATCGAGTGTCCAATGCTTCTACGATTAAAGTTGTTAGCGGACTTATAAGCCCATTTGAAACCACTGTTTCAAAGGAGCGGTCATGAACAAGGAAGAACAGCAGACTTCACTAGTTGCTAAATGTGCAACTGGATATAAGCTAATCCAAAATAGCGCCAACCGACGAGCAAAGGCCTTGAAAATGCCTAATAAATACTCGCTTCAGAAAACAGCGATGGTTGACACACTTACTTAAGAACACAGTTGACGCCATTTGTTTCTTTCAACTTTCTCCAGAATTGAGAGTCTTAAAAACCACCTTTCCCAACAATCTAAATGACATAAACTATGTTTTCACCCTTCTTGCGCTCAACCGTTTCAAAATTCGTACAAATCACCGCTTTCCACAACGTTTTATTCCCGATATACCTCTTCTTGGTTTATACCGTTGCTGGGCTTTCACCGATGTATCACCGACGATTATTGCATTTAACTACACAATCGACCCATTGATGTAGTTGCATTGCCAGTCCAATGAACAAATAAATAAAGCAACCCAAGCTATTGAACAAACGACTTATTTCCGTAATCTCTGTCTGGTAAAAAATACATGGAAGCTACTGTGGCAGAACGTTTGCGCACACAACTTAAGGAGTGACGTGGTTTTAGACACAACTGGCCATGCCAAACAAACCTAGTCCCAAGAAACGAAAGGAAATCTACGAATGGATGAAGAATGTTGCTACGTCCATGGGACTTTTGATCAAGTGCAGGGTGACAAACTCCTGAGAAGATTTGTCACATACGACACCCATGCTATACCTCTGGCAGAACTACTATTTGCTCAACCAAACGACAACCGTCCAAGTGAGCGGTACAACGTCTCACTCTTTATCTGCCAGCTGTGGAATTCTTCACACATAAGACACCCATGCTATACCTCTGGCAGAACTACTATTTGCTCAACCAAACGACAACCGTCCAAGTGAGCGGTACAACGTCTCACTCTTTATCTGCCAGCTGTGGAATTCTTCAGGGCTGGATACTGGAAACTATTTTTCTTCCGGTCAATCGCCATGTAATTGGAGAAAATGAGTCAGCCCTGGGATGTGTTCCCAACACTACCCGCAGATGATAGGGTAACAGCGGTGTAATTCAGTAGCAATAAATGTTACGTTTTACCAGCTTTGCTATCATTCCCAGATGTGTCCAAATCTAGACCACCTATTCAACAGAATGTACATATTTACAGCACTTAACAAGGTAGGGAAATTCCATTGGATCTTTGAAAGACGCTAGAAGTAAATACTAACAGCCTCTAGGACGTGCATTTGGTAGGTTGGGTTGGTAGCTGGTAGTAATGCTTGCTACTCATAGCAGATTATATCGGACGATGTATCAAGTTCTCAGTCCAGAGAATTTCCCCAAATGAAGGTCACCAGCACCCATTCAACTTTACTTACATGGAACATCTCTTCTTTGTGGAGTTAAACTCCATGGCTTTAAGAAGGTTCGCTTTATATGTACCAGATTTTGGTGAATCAGTACGATGTATACAATAACTCGCCAGATGGTCCGCTGAAAAATTCGACAACTCTGGTGATGGAGCGATTTGACACTCGATGATGCTCATCCTTCCATTCTTTCTTCTGCCAAATGGAGCAATACTGCCAAACACTTCATCAATTTTAGACAGAACTGAAACACGCCAAAATGTTTCCACCTTCATACAATATTGAAACAGTTGGGAGCAAACAGCGGAAACTGGTACCGAGAAGAATAGGTAGGTAAATGGTTAAATTGAAGTCGGCCAAGGAAACTTACGTATTAGTGATCGTTTAGTTTTAGAGACAGTTACACCTGGCAGACTCTTCCTAGAGTTTACGTACTCTCGAAGAAAAAAGACTGATGTGAGGAATGTGCACAGTGTCTACGTATAAAAGGGTCAGTGAAGGTGGCAAGAACTACTTCGGTAGGTAAGAAATTCCACTCTGAGAACGCTTCGTAAACTCATTCGGCTGACCCGATAGCGGGGAGACACAAGTGTATTGCGTTGGAACGACATGAGCAGATGAACTTTTAATGCATGCTTTTAGTAGTGGTTTCAAAGCAAAGGAGCCCGTGGCTTATTATAAAATGGGGGGTTACTCTAGCTAAAACAGTTTGCGCTAAAATAGAATATGCTTATACAGCTCGTTGTCTGTTTTCCAAGGTTTCCATTGGTCTTACTTTTGACGGTTCATGACACAGGGACACAGGATGTCAGTCTTAGCGAGGGATCCGAAAGAACTGGTTCAAGCGATCTAAAAGACACTTTTCCACTGAGGCTAAGATTTCTGCTGATTAATTTAGGCGTTCTTGTCCAACACTGTGTGGGCTTAGATTGGTAGCAACGTACGGTGCCGGATAGCATCTTTTGACCTTTAAAATATAAACGTTGGCTTTGTGCGTGGAAGAATGTGTACTTGTATCTCCTAAAGTGTGGTCAGGTTAATGACGTCCAGGTAGTTGGAGTGCCAAAGTCTGTTTGTGAGCTTTGAGTTTTAGTGATATGGCTGATCCTTTCTTAAAATCTATTATTGTCTGCATGGACTAACGCCGACGCAGCTGTTGCTTAGTGTCATGCTTGGGCGCTCGTGATGCTTCGATGCAGCTGTTGTTTAGTGTCATGCTTGGGCGCTCGTGATGCTGTAATTAGCATTGGGTGAGCAAAGCAGTTCGTCGCTATCCTTATCACGGAAAACCGTTCCCTATGCTTCTTTGGGAGCCAAGAGAGCGACATTTGGCATCCTTTTTAATAACCAGGTAAGAGGTTTGGGTCATAGCTGAGTGAGAGAATTAAAAAGGGTTTCCTATAAAGACTTCCAACATCGCAAGAAAAACAGCTATTATCTCGTCTGATTTCATTGAACTATCTGTTTCTAGAGGGTTTTGATTCACTCTAGCAAGGAGTTAGGCTTACGAAAACGATTGCGTGATTACTTATTAAAAACTAAGACGATTGGTTGCTGATGCTGTCCGTTTAAAACTGTAAACGATAACGAAATCACGAGTACATTGGCCGGTTATTCCCAATGTATAGTGGAGCTGCTTGCATTTAGAGGAGCTAGGGTGTTTCTTATCTTTGGAAGTCCTGCGGACGATTTACAAGGTAATTGTGAATACGTGTGAATCCATCCGGAGACTTGTTTTCTTTATAGCCGGTTTTTGACAGTGAAAGTACCACAAATTGTACTCACTGGCATTTCTAGTAGAAGTGGGGCGGAAGGGATTCAGCCCTTCTCTCTGGAATAATATAAGAACGAATGGAATAAGGACATCCGCATCGGACTTGCTATCTACCTGCCATGGGAAGTCTCGTCTCCCAAGGCTAGAAAAGGGTCACAATCTATGCACTCTGTGACATGCAGGTTTCTGGTGCCAAAGTATACCCGAAAGAGTAAGATCAGGTGCAGAGACCTGCTGCAATTCATTAACCTGCCCGAATGTAAGGGCATAATGATAGGCATCCGCATTGGTGACAAGTTCCTTGTCGTAGTGCTGGTGTCATCTGACAATTCCTTTTATTTCTATCACAGTAGTGTACCTCTTCCAGTAGACTAACTTGCAGTGGTTACTTCGTAATCCTTATTAGCAGATAATGAAAGTGGCAATGAATAAACTCGCATTCCAATAACCGTTAGGCTAATGATTTCTCCATCACTAGGGTAAAAGTCTCTGCCAGGAACTCATTGGAAAACGGAAAAATAGCCTCAGTACCCTCATGGGCACATCTGCTGGTGCAAGTGTGCGTGATCACGACCTACACTGAGGTGATTGTGTCCCCTCCTTGTGGCTGTGAAGCACTGTGAAGCATCGTACCTCAAGACCCCTAACTTCCGCGTGGATGTTCACTCTCTGTCGCATTTTAATGGGTATCATCCCTTACTCCGGTTCACAACTAGGGTTAAAGTTTTCCTAATTGGGATACGGACCCTACTTTTTAGCTGACAGGAGACAAACTGTTTTGGGATGCGAAGTCTGGCCATTCATTTCAATCAATGTAACCGATCAACACTGGTGGAACCAGAGAACTCTGTACACAGCAGGAATCCATAGCTGGGTTGTATGAGGATAAACCGGTTGTTGCTCGCAAACCCTGGGCACGAAAATATACCTGATGGAGTATGACTGACTTATAGGAACCTGCCATAAGCGGACCTGCCAGAAAGCCTAAAAATAAGACGTACTGGTACCCGTTTTCAGCAGTTATTTCTGTATAAACGTTCTGACTCAAGGATATGTTTTAAGCAGCTTAGGGTTTTGGTGGCCTTAAACCAAAAATATCCCACTGTTTAAAGGTGACAGGTGGTTTTTTGCAGAAAATGGAAAAGACGTTTTTGGCGAGGCATGAGGAAGCTATCTTGGGGTGTTTTACTAGGAGGTGACAACTAACCCCCATAGATTCTTAGATCAACCACAACCACAGATTCATCCCCTTGCTTGACATATTATTGCACAGCTGTTCAACCTGGTTGGACGTGTTTAGCAGTCTTCTCAACCTGCTTTCGTCTGTTACGAAATAAGTGACTAGCAGCTGCTAGTCTTTGAGCGACTGAAAAGTTTTCTTTGCCTCCAGAATTACAATACCCATTGCAGTAGGGCTCTCATATCGTCTATATAAATAACTAACGCCAATACTGACACTGGATAATTCACTTAGTATCTACACGGTTTTCCAGACTGTTTCCAGTTGTTTTATCGGTCAGCTGTGCCACTTTACGGAATTACGCGCATAAACTGAGTTTTCTCAGCTTATTTGGCAGTATCAGACTGACGAATTTCAGTATTTGGTGCTCGAAATGCGCCACCAACTCTAATTTGGCGTTAGGTTTCTAAGTAAGCAGAACGCGCGCAGTGACATGCTTGCAGATAGATATTTTTGGATCTTTTCCAGATAAGCCCCGCCACCAATGCAAAACGTGCATGTGCGAAAAGTTAAGCCCCGCCACCTTTTGCCAGCTCTAATTTAATGTATGCACACAACCTTGACCTATTTTTGATGAAAACAATCCCTTATCCGCATCTAGGCTCATTTTGTGCAAAAATTTTCTCCGTTCGGACGTAAAACCTTAAATGAACTTTCTGAAGCTTTCAACTCTCGTTCATGACAAGGAGACGGCAACACGTTTTTTGCGAAGGCACGGAGTGATCCATCAGTAACGTTTATGCAACAATGGCCACCAAATGACACTTTCAACTGTTTCTGACAGGTGGAGGTGTAATGCCCGGCAGTGTCGGCAAGAAATCGGTCTTTGAAAGGGAACTTGGCTGGAGCGGTAGATTTTCGGAGGGATCTGCCGGGAAACTAAAGAGGTGTTCATGTATGATCGAACTGCGGCCACTTTGATGGACACAATCCAGGCCTGCATCGCCCTCGGCTCAATCATCATCTCCGATATGTGGGCATCATACCAAGGAATTGAAACGATGATTGACATAAACTGTACTCATGAAACGGTTAATCATACCGAAAACCTTGTGGATCCAACGACTGGATCTCTCACACACAAACCATCGAATCTCTTTGGCACGTCCACAAGATGCAGAACAAACACCAATGCGGCACACACAGGTGTTTAGTGGACAGTTGCTTGTGTGAGTTCGTTTGGAGGCAAAGGTGCCGAAAAATGGACCTTTTATGCAAAGTATTAATGACATGTCCCAATTTCATCCTCTTCAATAAAAACTAAAAGTATGAATTTCATATCATCCTTTTCCTAATCTTTTTTTGGTAGCAGGGGTTAATTTTCTGGCGGGGCTTATCTGGAAAAGATCCATATTTTTTACTAAATGTTGATTTGATTTACATGGCTGATGTTTGGATATTCAGATACTTTAGAATGTGGTGTCCTTGCTAATTAAAATGTTGTCCATTGGATGAACGGGTAGGGAAATGATTGGTTTTGGATCAAAATTACGTTTGCTACACCTTATTCAGCCGCAGGACGTTTATGTTGGTGTGGGCAAGTTTGTTTTGTCACCGGTGAATGCCTTCCCTGGTTTGTGTTTCGTAGCATAATCTAAAGTCAAGATACTAAACAGTGGCAGCACGTTGTTGGAGAAAGGGAGATTTGGGTTCCGTGATTTACCTCCGTGACTGTAAGTGTCCAAAGTCAGGTGGGTTTTAAACTTTGACTGAGGGCTGCTTTAATTGCCCAGCTGAATTTGGTTAGACCAAGGTTGAATACTACTTTTTTATATAATGGGTCCGTGAAGTCTGCGAAGATGAAGCACTTTGTCATGTGATCAGAGATGAGACTCGATACAGTAGTACCTTTTGGTCTTCCAAAAGGTAATTTAGATCAGCCCTTGATTTGTAGGCTGCTAAGTTCCTTGAGCTTTGTGGCTCTGATCCATGGTTTACATTGTTAATGATCCCTTCCAGTTAACCCATTATAACCCATTTAACCCATTATAATGCCGGTTGGGTTTTGGTTTCCATCATTAGAACCCTCTCTGTTGCACTTATACACTCGTCTGCATTATAAAACGATAAAATTTTGCCCAGCGCCCCTGAAAGATCTTTCCATGCGTTTCAATTGATTAGTCTTTACAATTTGGTTCATGAAAAGCGGCATAATTGCTGGCCTTTGCGTATGTTTTGGCTGCTCACAGGGTTCGGAAACAGTCAAGATAAGAACAGTATCTCTTGGGCCCCAGCGTTCTTAGATGGTGAAGTTTCATGTCGAAGCAGCTTTGGTAAACACCACTGATACTGGAGCAAGCCGATAGGATGGTTCTTTACCTGACCCAACTGGTTAGCTGAGCCTAAATGTTTTTTTCAGTTATTTTTTGCAGGTTATTTTGGGCCTCGGTCCTATCGAGGTGAATTTAGGAAGCCTGTAACAAGTGGCCATTTCAAATAGCTTACTTTCACACAATAATCCTGCAGTAACGGCAGCAGTAACTGAAAGAAGAATTAGCCTAGCTGGAGTCTCAAAACGATTCTCTTGCGTATGGGTCACAGATTAGAAAAATGGGTTCTCCTTGCCCAGATGTACCAAACGTAAAGCTTCGTATACTCCTAAAAAACTATTAAAAAAATTAAATAGAGTAACCAAATACGTGCTTTTTGAATAGTGTTTTGGGACTTCTATGCAACAGAATTTCAATCATTTTAGACAAGTAGGTTAAACTATTAGGCAGCGCAGTTGACTGGCAGTTTCTGAGAAAGATTAACCTCTATACAGCATGGCAGATGTTAACATATGAAATGACACCAACTGTTTTGTTGCTTTTCGAGTAAATTTCGGCCCGCGAGTGTTTTTTTCCGGGGCACATGCGCTAACAATCCTTCGAATTGGGATTCAAACGTGAGCCTGACTTTGAGATGCTTCTCTCGCCAAAGTCGTCTGATTGGTTTTGTTCCAGAGCAGAGGTATAACCCTCATTGGTCGTCTGTTTACATGTGTTACTTCACTTAAAAACCTTATACGAAAGAACATAGTACAGGCCTTTTTGGTAAGTACTTTTAGCGTCAATTGTTGTCAAAGTGATTTGTAAAGCCTTCGAACCAAAACGCAGATGAGGGTCTGGCTAGCTGGCATTTTTTCTGACAAGAAGCTTACACCATGTCATGTATGAAAGTACAGTCATACTTGAAGCCAGTTCTTACTCTGTGGGTTGTTCATTTTTCTCCAAAATAGCTCCCGCAATAGTAAACGCATCAGAAGCTCGTGGATACGTCTGACTGCCTGTCTGTGTTCGGAGAGCTATTCACAACTGCACTTTGTCACATTGATGCAAAATCCAAGAAAGTATTTATTTAGGTTCAAACGAGAGCGGTGTGAATATGAACAAAGTATTTAGAATTCTCATGACTTCACACTACAGTCATGTTCTATCCTCAAACGCTGAGAAAAAGTGACAACTGTTTATCAATAGCCTGCCAGAAGTTTTGTCTCCTTTGAAGTGAGAATGAACACTATAAGTGTCAGAAGTCTCGACTCGGAACATGCAGGAAGTCAAATCTCCGTAGTAAGTTCGATAAAAGCTTCTGAAGGTACAGAACCAGTTTATCTGTTATGGTCAATGCAAAGCACGACTGAAAAGACGTTGAAATTGCTTTCACCAACTTCCAGTCGTCGGTGTGAACCGTGACGATCTTGTGGGGCAGGATTCGGCCTCTGTGGACAGACAACTGTGACCAACTTCAAGTTTTCATAGTCGAAGCCGAAAAAAACATAAAGCCAAGAATTTTAGATGAACGTGCTCAGAATTTCTTTCTTGATGATCGGACCACATGCTAGACTGTCACCAAAGAGAAACGGCTCGGTTTTCTCAGATAATGTCTAGTCAGAGAGGCAATAAACCTGAAGAAACTCAAGTCAAAAGGTAATGTTACTGACCTTTTTATAATCAGTTACAGGACCAACAACACGGTGTGCATGCCAAGCAATGCCGGTGACGTTTTTGCTAGCAGTTTACATCAAGTTCACCCAAGTAGCCACTTGGTACACTCCAGTTAGGTTGACATTTAGCCCTTACAAATTCCAAACATTCTATTGAGGTTCATTCCTGTTACAAAAAAGCAGCTTAATTATTTTATAAGTACTCATTTTCCGATACAATTATCTTGCCTAATCTTGCCTAAAAGCTTAACTCCGTAGCTAGCATCACACCAGAATTAAAACTCATTTTGGAAGGACCACTGTCCCACAAAAAGTAATACGTTGAGCCCCGACCCGTGTTTTTACTTTCAAAGAATTCTTTGAGAAGGCTGGCCACTTTAAGTTTTTGAATAAACAGCTTCGCAAAGGGTACGTTACATGTCAGCATCTCATTGGGCTTCCATCAGTGAACGGTTGTAAGGGAAGGGGTACGGTAGGTATGGTAACTGATTAACACAGTTTTTTCCTGTGAAACTATTGTCTAATTAATCAGAACACACTTGGCCTCAGGCTTCTTACCGACGGAAGTTTGCCATCCAACTTTTCCTCGACAGAGGATGGAACAGTGCTTTCCAAAATAGTGGTCAGCTAGCTATACTACTTATATCAAGCGCTATTCTGCATGGTGACTTTTTCTGTGCCCCATCTAGCAATAGGAGCAGTAACTAAGTCAATGACAAAGGCATGAAATTTAATTCCACGGCATCTTTTTCAAAAGAGCTTTCAGTATTTGGTATGCTCCCGTTCGCCTAATAAACGGTCCACACTAAGTAGGAACCCAAGCCTTTAACGTTTCTAAAGTAACGTGACTCGTTCAAATTCTTGTCCAGCAATATGCTTCCTATATTTTTGGAATGACCAGGAAAAATCCGTGCTACTCAGTGCGGTATCCTCAAGAAATAACTGAACTAGACGCCTTCATCATGAAGAAATACACATTAAACCCATTGAGTGTATGTTCGTAAAGCAAGCTGCGAAGTTTAGGGGGACAAACACTAGTAACAAGTTTACTCGCCCTCTTTTTCGTTGATTTCTCACCGCCGTTGGTGATAGCTGTCCCAACACAAAGCCCATCAGATTGTACACAGCTAGCATAATACGTACATCATATCCGTTCTCATCCCACTCTGTGGAGTGTGCATTAACCGTCTTTGAGGTGATTTTTTCACACTTTGTCAATGTTTAAGCGTCTTGCTCTGTGGATCTGGGCCTTTTGTTTCCACCTACTATAGGTTTCAGGTCACACTTCAAAATCCTAGTTGTTGTGTATCCGTCGGGGGCGAGATGGCTGAAGTGGTTGAAGCGCGAATTTACTGACCGGAAGGTCCGTGGTTCGAACCCCACCTCTGCTTCTCGATCCCCTGTCTAGGCTTGGGCAACCTGGCAGTATCCCAGCCCTCGTGCTTCCCTCGTGTGGCACGGCAGCTAGGCACCGGAAGGGTGATACAGCTGAGCGATTTTTTTTGTGTATCCGTCCGGTAAGTAGCATACCCAATTATGGCTCTGCTAATCTGTCTTCTCACTCATGATTTGTGCAGCTGAAGTTCTGCCTTCAACTCCGACCTTTGAGCAATCCTCATTGCTTTACGGAAGAGCTGCTGATGATCTTAAAACAGATGAGTGGAAGTACAATACTCCTCATTGTTGTTAGATTGCATGACGTGATCTTTTCCCCATAAGGTGGCCTCCAGATGTGCGCTTCATTTCTTCATTAATGCTTCCGTATATAACATCGAGTGATCAACCTACTGGATAAAAAACACAAACTGGAGTCTAGCTGAAAGGAACGTCCAACTCAACATCAGCACGCTTGTGTAAGGCGTTGACCAATCTATCTTTTATGAGGAAGCTCCATGGTCGGTATTGCCACGATGGTGACAACTTATATTCACTTACAGACACTTAAATTGCTTTTGGCTTCAACAGAGTGAATAAATGCGATCGCAACTCAGTTTCTGAGATCCATTGAGTGGACATAATTCCACCTCCACATCAGAGGGCAATATGTGCGATTTCCTCAGCAGGGGCTACATTTAAGTGGGCTGGATATAGTCACGTCAAGTGCACGAAGACTCAGACACCTTACTCAAATGCGATTGGATGAACGTGTTTCGAAAAGAAATGTGGTCGATGGAAATTCCCCTCGAATTTTCCTCACGTCTAAAATCATGCAAATGCTCTTTCTACCTCACTGTCGGAAAGATGGCTTCAACGAAAGTTTGGCTTTTGAGCAAACTCTGACTACACGGAACCTATAATCACGAAGTGTGGAAAGAAACTCAAATATGTCTTCAAAACCCTTGTGTCAACTGAGATCAGTTGACCCCAGATCAGTTATCTCGACCCTTGTCTACATTCCTCTTCCTTGTTTAAACTGTGAGATATCTTTTACGTGAATTTGAGAATCCAGTCCGTTTATTCGAATTTTACTTTACTGGGTAAACAATAGTGTATCAAACCTTCAATCGAATAAGGGCTTCCCACACCCAGTTTCCATTGCGATCAGTTTGAGCCCCAGTAGATCTCCGAATCACTCCTTCATCCTCAGACCAGGGAGGCGCCGAGGTCAATTTGATATGTAACCCCATTTTTTAACCCCCTGGTGAAACTCATTGATGGTGTATAGCACAAGGCAATCGAAATCGAAATTCACGTCTGATATCTAGGCTTCAAGGTCATCTGTCATGCGACTGCCGAAATGGTCAGTGTTAAAGTAGGTCAACGTTTTTCTGTCGTCAGAAAAGTCACGTAAAAAAACATTGGTGTTATCTTGGTCAACCAAACGCTCCACTCCAATCCATTTCAACTAAAGTCATATTTCGACGCTTAGACGGTTTATTCGCACTCCCGTTCATACTACTGTATTCATAGTCGTAACTAAACTTGCCAGCTGATGTTTTAGCGGAAACAGTTTTTCCTAAAACTTGTCTTGAAACAAAATGGTCATAACGGACTCAGCATTGGGTCTGAAAAAATCTCTTCATTCGGAAATATCACAAATTTTATGATGTCGCCGTTGGATAACTTATCATTCATTTGGATCCGTAGTGTACACCGGAGACATCTGTGAACAAGCGTCTTCAACAAGCAGCGGCAGTAAATCAAAAGGACCAGGTTTCGCTAGCCCTTGTTAGTACCGGCCGGATGTTTGGTGTTAACAGGCTAAGTTTCTCGTGCGTGGTGTGTCTAAAAGTCCGCAGAAGACATAAATTCACGAACGTTCTTCATTCATTGCCGACTTTTTGTCTACATTTCCCTGATGAGTTGGCACAAGTACTTATCGTGAACATTTGAAAGGGTAACTTGAGCGATTCACCTCACGCTCGGAGCATTGCTCGAGTCTGGTGGGAACACCGGATAAGCAATGCTGAAGTACGTCGAATGGTATTCGGAAGAAATAACTCATCCTCGATAGGTTGCGCTGGCTTGGCCACGTACTGCGCATGCCAGTCGACCGACTTCCTCGAAGGGTTCTTTTCGCACAGCCACATGAAGGGTGGAAACGAGCCAGAGACGGTCAAACAATGACTTGGCAAACTCAGCTGCGCTGGTCATTGCCGTCCTTCTGGATGAGGACCTCAAGACGGGCCACATCTTTCGTTGGAGACATTGTCAGACATGGCCCAGTCGTGCCCTCAATAGCGGTCGTGCATCCAAGCTATTTCCTTCAATGCATAGCTCCCTTCCCAATCTCCCCACTTAACAGTTCCCTGACAGCGTTGTATTTACGCACCAATTTATCAGTTCCCGCCTCCAATGCGCAACTACCTACCTCACCTCCCCAAATCATTGGTGAACGAAATTGTGGCAGCTACAACCACTGTACGTCAAGAACGCGGTTCTTACAGCTGACGATGATGATGATCATGCACCAAAACTTGGCGAATATTCTTTAACCAAGCTGTCTGTTACCACAGGTACCGGGACATTTATACTTTATCTCAGTTCTCATTCGTCAAATCATGGTTGTCAAAATAGCTTGGACTAATTTGTAAAAGGTAGACAGTTCTAACGGTGCCACATAAATGTCACGTTCAACAGAGATTTCATCCCATTAGTGAAGCCAATCTGTGTTGTTTCACCCTTGATGGGAATCGTCGGCGGTGCGTATCTCAGGAAACTGAGATTTTCGAACCCCCGACCTACCGGCCAGTGATTGAACACCGTTCTGCCGCCAGAGGCTGATCAGCTGATTAGCTCTCACTGAGACAGGACATGGCGCCACTCATCCTTCAATAACGGAGGCCACATCACGTGGTCACGTGTCGACTTGCTTCTCGAGTGAAGACTTCTCGGAACAAAGTTCCTCACACCAAGTGGAATTATTTTTCCTCTGATTTACTTACTTGTTCATGATTACAATGGTTGTAACTTGACGAGCAGTGTGAACTACTAACATTCTTCTGATAATGATTTCTATGTGATTCTGTGTGTGTGTGTGTGTGTGTGGTAAATTCCGAGTACCAGTCATAATATGAATTAATCAACTGCCCTCTTGGTTGTAGAAAGCTTTTTTCACGAATTACACTCGTTTGTAAATCAACGTGATTTTACAGGGAAATTCAGCTGCCTCCTTGCCGAATCTTTCATTTGTGATCCTCTTCAACTGCAAAACAAGTTTGTGTGCGCATTTCGCGAAGTTTGTAAAATTTGGTTTGAGGAAGAACAAAGATTTGACGGGAAATCGGAGGCTGTTGCAACCAGATGAGCTCCAGGAAGGGTAAAACCGCCCACGAGCTCTTGAAGAGTTGTGGCAACAACCGTATGAGTAGTGTTTTTTCTTGCTTCTTTCCCCTTGCTAACCACCACGATATACTTTTACCACAACCATTACACTTTAGCTCAAGTAAGTGCGTTACACCTGACCATTCTTTCTCCTTTTCAGCTCCCACAGGCAATACTGTACAGTCTACATACCTTTGACCTTGTGAACTCTACATAACTCGACTCCCAACAGGCAGTTCGAACTGTTGCTACCGCGGAATTCGCTCTCGTCTAATGATTAGGGTGTTGCCGCAATGCTCTCTTTTCGGCCGCACAAGACCAAGCCGACCAATAGACACATTTACGCCAATGGCCTTAAATCCGTCGCGCCAGTTCAATACGAACGCTCAACCGGGTATGATTCAAACAGAATCATTACCTCAAGATATACTTGGTGGAATTTCGTTCCACTGAATTTATACGAGCAATTCCATCAAGTGCCCAACTTTATCTTTTTCTGTATAACATTTTTGTTCATCTTTGCCAGTGGAGCTACAAGTATTTTTGCGTTGGTTGTGCCTCTAGCCGTTTCCATGTCAATCACCATGATAAAAGACGCGGTGTACGATATTTTTCGTCATATCCAGGACAGAAGAGTCAATAACAAACGCTTCAAGATATTGATGTTTGATATCGCAGGTAAACGCGCTTACTGGTCCGAGCGAAGATCTTCATCGCTTCGCGTTGGCCAAATTGTTCGATGTATTCCAAACCAGGAGGTTCCGTGCGATATCATCCTACTGTGTTCGAGCGAACCAAACAGAGAGGCTCGATTAACAACTGCTAATCTGGACGGTGAGGTATCAGTCAAGACTCACTATGCTCTGGCTAAAACACACTCAGTTTACAGCATTGTTGCAGCCGAATATCCCCAGCAGCTGAGGTTTGATGACGTGAAACAATTCGCATATTTGATAACTGAAATCGACTACGAAGCTCCAAACACAGACTTGAACAAGTTCGAAGGCAATCTGGTTATGCCCTCAAAAGAATCTCCTGGATCCCATTTAAACTACCCAATTTCGGCTGAAAATATTCTGCTTCGTGGCACAAAACTGATAAGCACCAATTACGTCCTCGGACTTGTTGTGTATACAGGTGACGATACCAAGTTGTCGATGAATTCGAAGAAATGCACTCGGAAATACAGCTCGAGAGAAGAACGATTGAATTTGGTTTTGGCGCTATTTTTTCTGGCAGCCATTATATTATGTGTTCTTTTCACTGTTGCTTCCACTCTGTGGAACAGCTACCACGAGACATTTTCTTGGTTTATTGTGTCCTCCAATCCGACAAGGTTTTCTACCGTAAGAATGGTGTTTTCTTTCGCATTTATCATCAACTATTTGCTTCCAATATCTCTGATTATCACTACTGAGGTACAAATGGTTGTCAATTCCTATCTAATCACCAACGATCCCCAACTATTTGACTGCGAGCGAAGAATTGGTGCGTCGGCTAACTCGGTCAACACGGCGGATGAACTTGGTCAGGTGCAATTCCTGTTCAGCGATAAGACTGGGACTTTAACCCAAAATGATATGCTTTTGCGAGTATGCAGCCTACTGTATAATGATAGTACTTTTCTTGTGGAAGACGCCAACGTGTACCAGCTGGTGAGGAATATTCAATCTGTGCCTGACAGTACCGGACAACCCCGCAATCCAGCGGCGGGTCGTTTAATCAACATGGCAGCTGAATCGAATCTTCAGAATGTCAACGAAATGCCTCAAACTTTGAAGACATTTCTAACAACCATGGCTCTGTGTCACACGGCACAAGTTAAAAAGGAAAAGACCTCGGCAGGGTTTACCTATCAGGTGAGTATGAAGCGTTTGAATTAAATTCGCTCAGCATTTGTCAAACTTTCGGACAGTGTCGACCACGACGGCTTGATATAGAGCGTAAAGTGTGAATAAGTACATTCGTTGAAATATTTTCTATTCCATACTGTTGAGATCTATGAAATTCGAAACGGTTTACTCAATTTCAGCCAGTAAACGAACACACAGTTGAAGTTGGAAGATACATGCCTTTGCGGATTCCTGCGGTCTACCATAAAATACCTGCTGTCTGTTTGTCCTCAGTAATTCACGTAACGATGTGAGTTTTCACAAGACAATCTGTTTTTGCGAGAGACTCACCTGGAACCCAGCTGAATCTCCCCTTTGCGATGTTTCCAGTCCAATTTGGGTTGCAAGTCGAACATAAGGTTGACGGAAACTCGGGAGCTGCGCCTACCTGATGAGCCCCAACAGGGGCGAAACCGGTCGGGGGTTGTCGAAGAATTTTCAGCAACCTTATGAATAGTTTACTACGTATAAAAGGTTCCTGAAGATTCGATCACCGAGTGGACGATAAAGATTAGCGCTTGATTGAATAATGTCCTTCCTATTTATCATATTCCTTAACTAAACATCACTTTTGCGAGGGTAAACCAAAACAGTTGCCCTGCCAAGCCGGAAGACCAAGATGTCTTAGACTAAAAACAATCCAGTGCGAAAAAATTGCTTCAGTCACCCCTGAAAAAGAGCAATAGTTCAGCGGATCACTGTTGCGATGACCTCAAACAAAACTTGAGAGCTACAATCACCCGAATCATATTCTTCAACTTAATTTGCTGCATCAGGCCGCCACGTTTTTCAGCTGACGGACGTCACTAGGGAACGATTCACCTGCGGTTCAGGCGAGCCTCCTGTGAAAGCCCAATTGTTATGCAAATGAGTGCATTTCGCCAATTTCGTGCAATTTGGGTTCACTTAAAACGGTAAATCGGGGACTGTGCCTACCTGATAAGCCCCAGGAACGGCAAAACCGTTCGTGGACTTGTGAAGAGTTTTCAGCAAACTTATGAGTAGTGCGTTGCGTCTATATAAGCGCAGACTTGCTCTAGAGATTAAAAATATTTCATCAGAAGCGCAAGTGGGATCGAAGAGTAGTCACTAAATTTTTGAAGGAACGATAAATGCGGGAGATTGTGTCATGATTGAAGGACAATAGTTGAGTAAATCAGATAACTTTGAATGGGTCAACGTTAAAGGCGGTGGTATTCAGCCAGTTTGAGGATTGGATTCGAACCCGTGTCTCTGAAACGGAAATCCATGATGTTAGGTGCAGATCCACAAGCTTTTTTCACTCACGAATCGTCTCGGTGTGAGCATTTGAACTGTGCCAGTCCATACCTCCAAAATCCCAAAGCAGATGCTCTGCTTCATAGTTTACGAAGGTTATCATCCCACAGGAAAATAGGAAATCATCTTCAGATTGTTTACGTGGGCCGGTAATTTCAAGTACTCATCTTCCTCATTTGGGTACGTGTTGAAATACGATCCTTTTCTGTATAGCTTTACTACGCAAACAAGTTTAGACAAATATTGATCGGTTATCATGCCGCAATACGTTGTTCACGTTAGTTTCATACACTTCCCTCAGCCTTGGATTTCACTACGATCCTGTCATCTATGCAGTGTCAGCTTCGAAAAGGCACCCTGTGTGGTCGAACATTTTTCCTCAGTGAAAGTTTTTTCGTGGGAATGTAGCCAACATCATTCAATAGCCCGTTCATTTGAATCTGGTCGATTTTCAACCCATCTTTCCAGACGGTGTCTAGTGGTTCAGCTAATTAGCACAGTTGTGGGTAGGTGTTTCACCCAGCCTAGTATGAACCTGTACGATGGTCCATTTATCTTGGTATCCCGTAGCTTTTTTGTCTGGCTAACATGAACGTTGATTACCAAACGTAATAGGTTTTCTCAAAATTATCGAAGCGGCTGCACCATGGAATATACTACTGCTAATTACGGTTGCACAGAACGCTCAGAAATTGTGTGAATCTATGACTAGTGCACAGGAGATTCCATAGCAAATTGTCGGAACTCTTCTTGACTTGTGTCTGTCCCCCTTGAAGTGGTGTGGTGGTGGCGGCGAACGCCAGGACGTGCTGCATTCTGGAATGAACTTCTGCGTTGACTCTGGCTTATGGTAAGGTTACTTGGTTGGTGATGTTCACACCCAGGTTGAAAGAACTGATCAACGTAAAAACTGTTTTGGAGGCAGATCCGGATGAATGTCCCCGGGACCGGAAATGATCTTCGCTTTACGCAGTCACGTGCCGATCAACATATCTACCACAAGCACAGTGCAAACAGGTGCATGGTGTCACCTCACCCTGTGAGAGCCGCGAACAGCCGAGCACGGCTCTCGGTGTCACAGGTCAACTTAATCGATAACCCGGAGTCACACAGACTATTGAAATAGGCGCAACTGCACCTGAGACGGACAGACGTTACGATGACCTAAATTTGGTGTGAGAGAACCGCAGTCACCCGTACGCGATGAATGCCTGAAAAAATGGGAGTTTTCTGAAAACGTGCCCCACCAAAAACGTCGACTAGACTTTTGCACAAACGACATCAAAATCAAGGTCCGCACATTTTGTTCAAGATAAATGTCCAGAAAACCGAGTGGTTTTTTGACTGCTTTGCTTATGACCATCCTGATTATTCGTCAAATCCGTCAGTACGGAATTGTGAAACAAAATCAACGAATCACTGCGTAATCTTTCAACTGTCAACTAAGTGCATCGCTATGTATTCATTCACATGTAGGGTTCCTACAAAAACACATCACAGGTCCATATTGGTTGGGTGACTATTCAGCCGTCTGATCATACATGCAGTCCAGACAGAAGGGTTAAAACACATAGCTATTCTCCGTCAAATCACGGCGTGACACCGCATACACTGTTGCCTAGTCGTCCCTATAAGAAACTTTCTAGGGCATGACATTCGTGACAGAAGGTGTATTTTAGACGGCCGAATCTAGATCAGGCGTTATCTGAGTGTTCGCATTCAGGATACACACCTGGTTGATCAGTTGACTGTAAATCAGTTCGCTGAGGTTGGCAGTCGGTTCCGTCTCCATCCCAGGAAAAATCATCACTGCGCGGTTGCACGCTGCCTCCATCAGTACCAGACACTTCCTGTCTCACTACATTCACTGATCCCTCAATCCCATACAAGCTTGGCAATCATCCTTCACGAGTGCGTCTGTAATCGACGTAAATCAATCGCTTTTGGAGTTAGTTACTTACAATGAGCAACTGAACTCACTTGACAGCCAGAACCACCACGCTTGTTTCACAGTTGATGCCTCATCATCATCATCATCATCATTATCATCAGCAGCAGCAGCAGCTGTGAGAAACCGTGTACTTGTCGTACAGTGGTTGTAGCTGCCACAGTTTCGTCCGCTGATGATTTGGAGAGGTGAGGTAGGTTGCTGCGCATTGGAGGCGCGAGCTGCGTAAATACATCATCGTCAATGGACTGTTAAGTGAAACATTTGATGCCTACTGATGGGAACATTCTGTTTTATGCCTGTATTCGTGGTGAACATTTGAAAATACCGAAATTCCCCTGAGGTATATAGGTCACCTTCCATTCCATGTGTGACTAGCCCCCACCCAAGGCGAACTTCGCCGTGCAAATTTGCTATTCACACACAGTGGGCGCTCTGTTGCCAACATCTTAACTGTAGTTCTAGCAAATGTCCGAAGATTGACCGTGATTTAGCAGACCAACTGAAAATGCTACTTATTCTATAAGTAACATAAATTCCTCAAGTAGTTATCACACTTCTCATGAGGATTTTACACGAAGCTACGGTTTTTATGCAACCGGCTGGTGCTTTTGCGATTGTCCTTCACACATAGCCAAGGATGACAGTCCTCAAGTCACCCCACAGTCAAATCTAGGAGGTATCATCGAAACGGGCACACACACACAAAAGCCGCTTACTAATAGCTTGAGTTCAAAGGTGGTCAGCACAGTTTTGTTCAATATTTGACCAGATTTCTCCAACATGCTCACCAACGCAAATTTACGTTTTCAACACAGCATTCAACCGACTGTCTACTTTTCAAATTAAAAGGTCTTGAAACCATTTTTTGCCCGCCGAGGGCAAGAAGCACACCCAATTTTCACTCCGACTTCCACACGGCCTTTCTAGCAAATAAGAGTTCCGAGGTTATCAGAGACTCCGATTTGATGGTGTGAATTAGTCACAGTAGAACCTAAGGTTGACGGAAACTCGAGGACTGCGCCTACCTGGTGAGCCCCAAGAAGGGCGAAATCGGTCGAAGGGTTTTCAGCAAACCTTGTGAGTAGTTTCCTTGATGAAAATATACTGCGACATCTCGAATATCGTGCCAACTGAAACATGAGGCGGCCTGTGTGCAGCGCATTCAGTTGAAGAACATCCCAAACGAGAGATTCACTTGAGTCTCCCGTGAAAGCCAAATTGATTTGCAAATGAGTGTATTTGTTATATTTGCAGTCAACTTTGAGTAAGAGTTGTTTCGTAATTGTTCAAACGCTTATCAGTGCATTTGAGGTCTACAAGGAATTCGGGTGTGGACCGGTTTCCGAGAGCTTTGCAGGGCTATACGATGTCGGCCAGGATTTGTATCATTTCTTCTCTATGTGCTGATGCTGTGCACTAGGTTGAACTTGTGCACTGAGCACGACAGTCTGGGGCGAATTCAGATATACCTTAACAAGCGAATAAGTGCACTGAGACGTCTAGGTCGACAAACGTACATAACCAGCGTTCTTGTTATTCAGCATCTGTGTGCAAAGAGCGGACTGTTTGAGGTAGATTTTTTGAAGGCATGCTGAGCGAACTATCAAGTGTATTGCAACTTAACAAAATGTGCGACACAAAAAAAACCGGGAAGGATACATGAAGCACGTGCTTCTAGTGTAGATTGTTTCCACGTTGAGTTACGCGCAAAACCCCAAAAGCCAAATCGTTCAAATGGAGGTTTATCTACAAATGCGGTACTATAAATACAATAATAAAATAAAAGTTTACAAACCTCAAATCGTGGGACTAGGCCGGCTTCTATTCACCGGTTTAGGAACTGCTAATTCCTAACTGATCCCAAAGTCCACACCGGCTCAGAACCACGTGTTTGCAAGATAGCGAAACTACGTGTTGACTTAAACAACCCGTCCGAGGACAAGGTCAAAGAACTGCTTATGTACACACGGTCAATAACAAGAAACGTCGTATAGGCGCAAGACCAACATAACAAAAATGGGGAATCGTGTTGTGCAACATCAAAATAGAAGAAAGGGATCAACATCTAGTGACATCGGAGATAAAAACTGATCTGTTTTTTCTCATATAGCTAAATGATATTGTGGACTGCAACTGCCTAGACTGGTTTTGAATGGGAACATAGCTTATCAGACATGAAGTCGCCTTTACTGCGTAATCAAAACGCGAGAACCAAGTAGTGGCGAGGATGCGATATTCATAACAAGTTTTCCAATCTACGCTGATTTGTTTAACTTCAACTTATGTTACATCTCTTTTATTGTTTTCACCTCTCTACAGTGTGGTTAGGATAACACTACCTCCCTACAAGGATTATTGTCCCCCTGAGGTTTTAGATTACGGCTTCACATGGTTCGTTTTCGGGAAAAAATATTTGCTTTTAAAAAAAAAGTTTAAGTGGCCAGAACGTATTTGTACCAACACAGTCTCTAATAAGTTGGGACAAAATCTGTGTTGCTGCCTGCGATAAAATACCGGGAAGTGTTCAGCCTCACTTTTGTCATCCTGTCCGGGTGATTCGCTCCTGCTTACAACCACAAGAAGGCATTTCATACTTTGATTTTGTTGGTCTTTTGTCTAAACCATAACAGATTTGGAAACCAGAGGCTTAACATCTGAAATGGGAGCGTCGTGCTTATTCACCGCATCAGACGAGACCAGATAAAAATTTTCTAGTGTCGAAAATTTGTTCTGGAAACATCCTCCATAATTCGGCGACCCAAGAACTATTCAAGATTATTCACTAGAGCTGTTTCATCTTTATTCGGACTCATCTGCAGCGCGCACCTCAGAAAACTCAAATCCGTGACCCCTGGTTGGTAGTTTGACCAGGTAAACGTCAGGTCACGAGCGACTGAACGGTAGCGTGATTAATTCATATATGACAATCGAATTTTTGCTGTATTAATTGCCCAATCTGATCCTAACTTACCGGATATAGTATCACAATAAACACCAGGCAATCAATCGCTTAACGTACGACCAAGACCACTTTTACAGTGAATTTCCTTGGACAGACAGCCTGTTTCCGGACTTCCATGAGTCATTTTTGCTTCACGGTTTCCACATGCATCTTCCCGTTTTTGATTTTTTCATTTGCTTGATGTGTTTGTTTACTTACTAAATGCGAGAACTGGCTCACTCGCCTACAATTCGATGTTCTTATTACTTGAGCAAGGCCATCCTCCGTGGATTTATCCAACCAGAAATAGCTTCACGTATAAGAAAGAATCGTACATGTACAACGACCACATCCGCCTGCGGCACAACCTCGCAAAGTTTTTACCACCAAATGAGATAGACTTATCCGATAAGGCAGCAGTTATGAATGAATCGTAAGAAAACTTGGAAGTGAGTGAACAACGACTTGCATGATTCGTCCATCATTTGATTTCTGTGTGAGAAAAACGGACGTAAAAATTTTTGAAGTAAGGAAGGGAGACTTAGTACTGCCACGTGGTATCTATACGAGGTTCATGTATGGCCAGCTCACACTGTGAAACCTGGTGAAGCAGTCACAATTCGGTCAAAATTTGGCTGTGGATCAGATCACTGCTCTGCATTTACAATTCTTTCGTCATTATTTTGTACTTGCCAATTCAGGGTTCACGAATAGGAGTTTTACCAATTATTCACGAAATGTTCACAAATTCACAGTCTCAAAAAGTGGTTGGGGTCCTTTCTGTTCAACACAAAGCATCCTCACTTACAAAATGGAACTCTCTAAAAATTTCGACCAACATTCCATTGTGAGGCCAAAAGCCGGATGCTCGGAGCCCTACGTAGCAGGAGAGGAGCCGTTGTGAACCGTTCGGCTGTATGTCCTCTGCAGATTAAATAACCACAAAAGTATGGGAAAAAGTCTAGTTGTCCCCTCGTATGGTGACGAAACGTTTGCAAGCCAATTGCCAAGCTCGGCGAACAGATCAACAACCAATGTAGGAAAAAGTGTTTTTAAATAAGTAGAAAACAAAGAAACTTTCTTTTGTGGAGTGAACAAGCAGATCCGCTGTGTGATTGTCCCGCCGAGGTATTTCTAGCACTGTGTCAGAGTTGAAGACCTCCTCTGACTGAACTGCAACTCAGTTTTGACCGGAAGAAGCTTTGTTCGTCCCGAAGATGCTCAGAAACATGCGGACGGTCATTGCTGTTGATGTCATGTTTTGGTGAATCTTCGAACTTTGTACCAAGCTGTTAAATTTGAATAGGTCAGTCAGCGGGTTTGGTGACAGCAGGCTGTGGTTTGTGTTAACCAGGTGCAGGCCTAACCCATCACGGAGAGTTAGCGGACTACTGTACTGGAAATAAACGAATTTCCTTTCAAAAGGACTACCACTAACGAGGTTTTTCTTAGACTAGATTTCCACATCAACCACCACACGTCATGCGACTCCCCTGAGGATGTTTAAGCCCGAGAAAGAGGTTAACAATTGTCTTTTCACCCAGTGCTCTCCTTCTTGGGAACGTATCTTTCTCAGTAAACCCTTTTGTGTGGTCAAACAGCAACCAAACCCGGCAACTGAAAGTTTATTAGTTGCTAATCAAAAACATCGTTGTACGAAAGGCTTCGCTGCACAAACCCTTTTCGTGCTACTTGGTAACATTACGCTACAACCGAGTATGTCAGATGCAAAAAATCAATCGTTTGCTGCCTGGTCAGCAATGTCATGCAAAGGGTCATCCGATCGATTCTTGTACGTGCCAAGATTAACATCAGTTCTGTACAACCTCCATTCCAAAAGCTGGCCCAAAGCCTCTCCTTTGGTTTGAGTAAAATCTCGTGTAACGTTCTTCACCCACTATTTCTGCCGTAACTCTCTAAAAAAACACAACAGTTATCGATCACTTTGATGTTTATTCGAAGAAACTTTCGGGGATACTTACAATAAGTTTTCTCGAGTACAATCGCAGCTAGACTTTGGCACTCTCTTTAATTACCCGATATCATCCAAAAAACACGAGTGTAAAGAGAACTTGTGACGGTGCATTGAAAAAAAACACAGATAGGACTCAAACCGGTACCTTCTCTCTGTTTATCTATCAAAATAGACAATTTGGGGACGTTTAACTTTATTTATGTTATCACAGTTTTGCTTCCGATAAAAAATCGTTCAGCTGTAGCATCCATTTGGTGCCTAACTACCTTGTCACCAGAAGGAAGCATGAGGGTCGGGATACTGCCATGGTGCCCAAGCCTATACAGGGGAGGTCGAGAGACAGAGGTCGGGTTCGAATCACGGACGTTCCGATCAGTAAATTCGCGCCCTGACCACTAAGCCATCTCAATCCTCGCTTCCGATAGACTTGAGTAGGCTACAGATTTGATGGGTAACAATAACATTCGATGTCGGTAATCGACCGGTAAGATACGATTTTGTATCAGTGGTCAACTTATGCAAAAATGACAATATTTTCAGCGTTGGATCCACGTCCGAAAGTGATACCTGAACTTTGGTAAGAAAATTCACGAGTAAAGTGCAGTAAAAATAATACTCGGTCACTGCGCAAAATGACTGTGCTCTATCCGGATTTACAGGCACAAACTCACCAGCAATTTCAGTCAAACCAATAAATTTTCTTGCTTTATCTGCAATAGAATTAGACCAGCAACTAATAAACAATAAAAACATGGGTATAATTACCCTAGACAACAAATATCTCGAACATATCAGCAAAACAATGAAAAAATAAATAGTCTTCATTGTCTACCCATTCTCGAAGCACGAATATGTTTTTTGGAATGGCAGATCAATGTTTGGCCTTTTATCGATCGATTCCTGTTGGTCAGTTAATTTTTACAAGACGCTGTAGAACATTTGCTCTGCTTTTTATCAGGCCAATTCTCCGGATGAGAAAGCTCTTGTCGATGCAGCTTCAAAACTTGGGATCAGTCTGAAATCCGTCACTCCAGATCCGCACTATGAAAGTGCTCGTCGTTTGGCTTTCCAAATAAACTGGGGACAATCACATACAGACGTAACAACTCAAGAGTTTATTGTCGATGCCACCCTGGAGTTTGATCACACACGAAGACGAATGACCGTGATGGTTCGTCATCCTGACGGGACATTTCACATTCACAGCAAAGGAGCCGAATCGAGCATGTTAGAACCGAATGTGAGCTTGAATCTTTTATAATCGATTGTTTTTGTGTCAAAAATGAAGAGTCGAACTTCTTATTTATCGTCACATATTGAAGTTAGAACTTCAAAGGAATGTGATCCAGTCTTTAAAAGTATATTCTTGGCGTTTTAAGCCTGATGCCTAACAAGCGATGCATTCCGACCGTTTCATCCATCCAATTGACAAAACTGGAAATCCATATCTAGGCCAACATTCGCATAAAAACCTACCCAAGAGGACTATGAAGGATTTCATTGAAATGGTTACATACACTCGTGGACAGTTGTGGTGAATCCGTTTGACTTTCATCCGCAAGCCGTTCCGACCAGCGGGTTGTTTGTGATTCCAATCAGTGAATTCAAAAGACGTCAATAACAACGTGTTCAGTTGCACAGCATGGTCTGTGTATGCTTAACAAAAAGACCTCTACTTTAGCCTTCAGTTGACCTCGTTGCCCGTAACGCACTGCCTGTTTCACCTTGCAACGAGTCCTTGTCGCTTGGCAGACTTTCTGGTTGCGCCCCTTGAAAATTCAAGTGCTTCAGCTAGTCAGCTGACGCCAAACTATGGTTTATCAAACCATCACATTTTGGATCACTGTGCCAACCACCTCAGGCTTTTAGCTGGCAAAGATACGCAGTCCTATTAATTGTACAACGAGCTTTTGTTGAATGAATGACTGTACGTTCAAACTGTGGATCATACGAGAATAGGTTCCGCATATGTCCCAGCCCGTCGTTTCATCCCCAATTCTTACTTCCTCCAGCCGAAATGAGTTCTTCGTTTTCGTAAAAAAAATAATCAGCAGATAATATGTGGAGAAACATTTTGCTGTCCGCCTCCTCTGACTCAGTCACATGTACACCACAGATGATCCCGTCTTACGTCATTGGTGCCTGAGAGGTTCACATGAACTTTCTGGTTATCCTTTGCGAACAGATACAAAGCCCTTGTACTTTATATTCATTGGCTCATTTCACCGGCAGTTCAGTCAATTGCTAATGCATTTGGTTAAATTTTGGTTGACAAACTTTTCGGTTTCAAAAGTCCTACTGCCGTAAGAACATAGACGATAAAGTACATTCAAGTGGCCCAGTCAAATGCAGATGCTCAGTGGTAGCCTGGTTTGGAATTTTCGGTTGCAACACGCGTCAGTCTGTTTTGGCAGACTCTGTGTAGCACAACCAGTTTTCATAAGGTCCTCAGTGAAGTTGCCACATAATGTAAGCAATCGGCTACACTTTCAAGTTTCATAGAGATGTATAACCCACCTTCATGTGCATACCGTATGGCATAAAGTGCATGTGTAGAAAAGTTAGCATAGAGCAAGGTGAATCGTGGACACAACAACCTAACTTGGTGTACTTAGAATGGCCTTGAATAGAACGACCTTGTCACGATACTTGTGATTGCAACTTAGGTTGGCAATCTGGTTAGGATCCTAAGTATGCAGGTGGTAATGGCATGCATTCCACGGAGAAAAGACAGGTAGACCGTGGTCACTAGGAGCCAAAAAAACCACGGGTATCAACTGATTCGCATAACCGGTGAACCAGACCACCAATCAGTTTTCTACAAATCAGCGCCATAAACTTAGGTCTTTAAGTAAATCTCCCTAAAACCTCCCAGAAGCATTCCCACAGGCTTCATCAGGTTTACAGGAGCAGAACCGGCAGGCAATCGGCCTGCCATAGCCGCGTCATGGTGGTTGTGTCGGACAGTTTTAATGATGCTGTAGAAACCGTGAATTTCATAAATAAGCGACGAAAGTTAGGATAGATACGCATCCATTGGAACTCGAGACCTCAGGAGTAGGTTGATCTGACTGTGAGCACTGACGAACGACTGATGTAATGGTACGTACGAACTTGGTGCCATCTCCTATTCCGACCAACAACGACTGGCACTCAACTAATAATTACAAACACACAAAGGACCCCCCGGGAGACTCCACCTGCTCTAAAGCAGAGGAATCAGTAGTAAGTTGCCAAAGTTTTCAAAGAACTTATATGGGATAACTTCGGCCAGGACAACCTACCGCGAAATCTCGACCATACTGTGCCATCCGAAAAATGAGATGGAGTTTGAAAAGTATCATTCACCTGAGTTTCACTTGAACGTCTCGTTAATACTAATATAATTTGCATATTATTACACTCGGGGAACACACCTACTTGAAGAGCTCCAGAAATCGGCTGTGGGATGTCTAGTGATTTACAACAAATAGGAGTAATACACAGCCGGAGCTACCTTGTTTCAATGGAAATACCATTTGATATGTTTTTTCGATTCCGTTGCCTTTCAGTTATGTAGCCGAACAAGTAGTGAGATCCGAACAAAAGCACTGGAAAGAGTCAATGAAATTGCTTTGGCTGGACTCCGGACCCTGGTCTTTGCAACAAAACAACTGTCTCAAGACGAGTATCAACAGCTTTTGGACGAACGTCGCATGGCACTGAGTCGGTTCGGGGAAGCCAGGCGGGAAGCGTTGCGAGCCAGCACCGAGAGAATTGAATCGGGTCTTGAGCTGCTAGCTGTAACCGGAATCGAGGACAAATTACAAATAGGAGTGAAGGAATGTTTGGAAAACCTCAGAGCAGCAGGAATACAGGTAAACTTCGAGTAATTCGGTTCCAAAGCGTACTCCAGCACCGTAGACACTTGTTGATGGGACTAATTCGTAGCAGATTTCAGACGGTCATACTCACTGAAATTTGCACACTTGCTAAGCAAAAAAAGACAAATGTCGATAGGCATCATACCCGTTTGGTTCGCCAATACAACCTTTCGAATTCACAGATATGTTTGTCATTTCTGCTCGCGCTGGACTCTGAGACTTGGAACTCTGTGCCAACCTCCGAAAAAGGAACCGACGTGCAATTTTAGTAAAAAAAAGACAGACTGAAAAGAGATGCAGTAAATGTTTGTAAGCGATGGATAGCTACTTAGTGGGAACATCACACTGTTGTCAACGATGATAATCAGATGGTCTCAGAAAGGAGGAATCGTACGCGTGATAAATTGTCTGATAAAACTACTCTGGTCACAAACATGTTCGCCAATCCACCATCATGATGGGAAACAGCTCAACTAGTGATAGGTCATGACCAAGAAGCGAACTGAAACATCCCCTTATTGGTGAGGTCAGCAGCACTCGTGACTGTCGTCATTCTAAACGAAAACTTCGGGACATGCTAAACGGTGAGCAGCGATCCAGATAGGTACAATCGATTCAAGTGTACGCAAAGTGACACAAGAGAAAACCATAGGGTCTGGTGTGTTTAAGCTGGCTTCAGTTAGCATTCGCCTAGTTTGTCACAGTTGTAAGAGTTTGCTTCAGTAACCGTTCAAATAGATTATCATGACATCTAGCGAAATGCACTCGTTTGCAAACCAACTTGGTTTAGCGGGAGACTCACCTGGAACCTACCTGAATTTCTCTTGTATAAGGTTTTTAAGCAACTGAATGTGCTGCACCAGGCCGCCTCATGTTTCAGTTGCTATGATATTCGGGATTTAGCAACACATATATATATATGTAATGCTGAAAATTCCTCGGCAGCCCACGACCGGTTTCGCCCTTCTTGGGGCTCATCAGGTAGGTGCAGTCCCCTTATGTTCTACTTGAAACCAAATTGCGCCAAATACATTCATTTGCAAACAAATTTGCTTTTGCGAGAGACTCACACAAAAAACGGTCGGGATGTACTGTGTACTGCACAGTGTGTGGAAAAAAGACCCCGTCGAGTCTTCAGCTCAAGCAGTTTAATCCTGTAGGCAGTTGATGAAATTTCTGTTCAAGTCAGGAGTAGGCTATCTATGATTTCGGCTAGGAGCAACCTGACTGCAACCTGACTCTACGGAGTTTTTGCGCATTCGTCCCATTTTACTCATGTCACACAAATGTTGCGTATGTTTGTACATAAACGGCTGAAAACTAAGCAGAATGATCGAATCAGATCTGTCCTGTGACTTGTTGATCTGAGAAAACTAACAAACAAGGTAGCCCTCCTTTTTTAGTAGGATAGTGTGCGTACATCTGAGTTGAAAGTAGTGTCGGTTGTCCTCGTGACTAAATGCTGGTGGTCTGTACTGCCAGCAAACAGTGATTATTGCTTGAGGCGCTTGTGAAGAGAAGGCCCTAATAAAGACCGTTTACCCCAGCCATCCGAAACAATAGAACTGCCGTTTCGAGGGACCGATCTTTTCAGATCAGGTGGACAGATAGGGCAATTGTTGTGTTTGAAGCTCACTCTTTGTGGAGGCAGAAGCTACAAAGAACGAACTAATAATCAAAGTCATTCGTTCTACTTTGATGAGAACGCACTTTAGGGTTTGCACTTAATTTGGTCGTACTTTTTTCGTCACGTGAACCTACGAGGTGCTTTCTTCTACCAGTCTAAATCAAGAATGTGTCTAGAGCGGCTTGTTCTATTATGCAAGTTCATCGGTTTTGCCTTGATTGTCTAAACCTTTGTGGTTCATTTTCACCTTTCCACTGTCCATCGTTCTCATTCAGTAAAATTCAAGCCTGTTAATTGGTTCGCTTGGTTATTACCGTCAGACATTTTGTTGAGTAAATACCCGTGGCACAGACGGAATTTTGCCCCAGCCTACTCTTGTGAAGGCCGTTCCTGCATTACGTAATAAATGAACGTGTTCAACAATCTCCGTCCCTGCTGGAAGTTACTTTCGGCAAGAGATGATTATTCACTACGCGTACAAAAGGAAAGCATGTCATCGGTGGCAAAACGTTGGGCAGGATGGGTGAAGAGGGAAACCCCAGACAATTCGCTAAATTCCAATGTAGAAGGTATATTATATAAGTATTAATACGGAAAAAAGCGGATACCGAAATCTCAAACCGCCGTACATAAAAGGCAACTGCGACTGCACAATCGTGCTTGCCCGAGGCTTGATGACAGGTTTCCATAAATGGATATCACCAAGTCATCTTCAAATCGCGGCTGTTAATTATGAAGTAATGGAACTAACTTCCACGTGATACACAAAATCCGATAAAAGTTTCGTCACTATCGCGACCTCCTCCGTTATCTTGCGCTTTTCGTGCGTGTTTTATGTTCCCATCTCCTGAAAAACAAACTTATTGATCAAAGATGATCTCTCATTCTCAGGTTTGGGTGCTAACTGGTGACAAGGAAGAAACAGCAATCACCGTCAGCCAATCAGCTGGACACTTTCCAGAATCAATGACAATAGTACGTATCACGGGGTGCACCGATTTCACCTCGGTAGCTGAACTGGTTTTCAAGCATCTGCAAGGTTTGGATGCCAGATATGAGCAAGCCCGACTAAATCAGTGTCGGCCTAGAAGCAAACCGGAAGTGTCAGCTGGCACAAGATGCTTGAGTCCTACGTTGGACGAAATCGATGAAGTTGTTTGCGCAGCGGCGCAATTAGCAGTCGCACCGGATCCAGAGAAGAACAAGAAGAAGACGAAGAGCGAGCTTGTCAACGTGAGAAGAAAAATTAAAAAATTCCGCGAAAAAATATCTCAGTATGGTAGTGAGACAAACATGCCATATCGCGTGCCTGGTCGCAGGGGTCGAGCGAAGCCCGGGGCTTCAGAGGAATCAGTTGGTCTGGTGATCGATGGAGCTAGCTTGGTCCATGCATTACATGTGAGTTCTTTTCATTTTTGCACGCATCCGTTTTGTTGACCGGAGCGATCGATACATTGTTAGCTAGGATAACCAGGAATTACCACGTCTCTGTGTATTTGGACAGGCTCTGGCCATAGCAGTTTTCCACGTAACCCAGTTAGATTTGTCGTGCAGTAGAATGAACTGGAAGCTTTTCAACTCACCGCAACCTGGAATGGTTTGAATGCTCGGATGATTACCGTAACTTGCATTCTAATATGAAATGGAGATGACCCTCTGTAAGCTCCATTGATGACCCCGATGGATGTGGATGGAAAAGAGCATTAAGAACTTAGCACTTGTCAGTTTTCATCCAGGTTCCAACGTGAACTGTCCGTGCTCCATGATGTGTGCGACTGTGTGTCATCAGTCAAGTTTCCCCTTAATTAGTTCCTTCCATAAGAAACGTCTGTCACAAGACGCAACGTTTGTATGATGTTCATGCTTCGCTTTTCAGACTTACCACAGTTGATAATGGAACTGGATATCCAGTGTGATGCAAAGCCACTTTACCTGATGTGTATTCATGCAATTCCGTACTACTTATTAGTAGTCAATCTCTCAGTAATTCAGCGTCAAAATCGATCGCTCCATCAAACCAGTAGATAACTTGGTCTTGGTCGATTATACGCCTTAGGCTTAGGACCATACTGATCGGTCAGAATTTGTACAATACAGGTGGATTTTCTGAAGTCATACAATACCATACCTGTACAATACAGGTGGATTTTCTGAAGTCACTGGACAAAAATCACAGAAATTCTGTCCATCGTTTCAGCCATCATTACGGGCCGCATTTTTGGACCTTTGCATGAATGTCACTACCGTATTGTGCTGCCGCATGTCACCTATGCAAAAGGCATCCATGGTTGAACTCGTTCATATGGGTTTTGGAGAAATGCAGCGCCCGGTAACCGCTGCTATTGGAGACGGAGGAAACGATGTATCCATGATTTTGCAAGCCAATGTCGGAATAGGTATCTATGGTAAGGAAGGAAAGGAAGCCGCTCGAGCTGCAGACTATGTCCTACCGCAATTTCGGTGAGTCAGTCGCTCGGTACACGTTGCCGTCGCTTCCAGACCAACAGGATGTCCAATAAATTTCACTCGGTTAATACTACACGTGCGGTAAACAATATTTGTTTTTAAATTTTCGTACAACCTATATGTGCCCCCTTTCAGGATTCCAAAAAGACGCTGATTAGTACGACGGCACACCCATTTTATAGGTACTAGTGACGAGCCAATGGGTGGTACAGCTGAGTTGCGAGGTAACAAAATTATGGAACATAAAATAACAACGATGTGGGCAGACTCACAGTCCGCCAATAGAAATCTCTCGTTTAATGCACGTAGCACATGAGTGCCTAGTATCGAAGACCCAATATACAGGATTTTAGCTTTCATGAAACCAACTGCTATGATAGAATTCATCGCACACATTGAGCAGCCAAAGGCCGCAAAGGAGACAACAGTCAACAAAGTGATACTAAATGACGATGGGTTAGTAACGACGCCCAAGCAGCCAAGTCGAGTGAATCAAATTCTCTCAAGTTAAGTCCACTGATCTTCATAAAGGAAACAACTCTCAAGGTTGTTGAAAACTCTTCCACAGCCCACGACCGGTTTCGCCCTTCTTGGGGCTCATTAGGTAGGCGCAGTCTTTGAGTTTCCGTCAACCTTATGTTCTACTTGAACTCATTGATCTGTTGCTTAGTTTGCTATCCTATCGGAGTTCGTTACTGAATTCCGGTTCTGATCGACCAGTTGGGAGATAGGCACATACGGATTTCAGTAGCTATGATTCCGCTAAGCCGGGGGTCTTCACCATGCAGAACAATAATCACTGTTTTACTGACAAGGTCACAGGCCAATTCCTAGCTCGGATTTGCAGTGTGTCAGAATAGTGGTAACTCCGGTACGTAAAGCGAATCATTTGTCTGCGCCTTATATGTTGAGTTGGGTTGTTTTGTCTTTCAGTAGCGTTTTGGTCAACAGTTGTTCACCTAGGACACTATCTACGCAGACAAAACAGGTTACCGTTTTTCCAAAAAGCTAAAACTGTTCCAAGCCGTATATTCGTACCGTTCGTGCCGAATCCAGTCAGGTCACATGTTCAACGGGGTGCTCGGACCCGGAATTTGCAGATCACCTTCTAATCAGATTTCACAAAACACCGGCAGAAGAAATGTCCGGTCAGATTTACTGACACGCAGGCACGAATTAATCCTTTTGAGGTTCACACCATTGTCGTTAGATAGAACAACTTCTTCAAGACAGCTGGGACTCTCTCCATTGGCGCGTGGTAGTTGAAAAGACCTTGAAAACACGCGGACCTCAGATTCAGAACAGGCAAATTTGGTTTTGAAATATAAAAGGAAGAACATTATAAACGATAGGTTCAATTGAGTTTCCCCTGAAGAGCAAATTGATTTGCAAATGAGTGTATTTGTCTAAAAGATGGTCGTCTCATAAGATCTTGGTAGGCAGCTGGTTGTTTACCCGTGAAACGATGCCTTCTTCTCAATCGGTTCCAAACTTTGCCCAATTGAATAAAAGTTTGTCGGCTATTTATCAAAATTTAGAAGCAACTTACCAAACTCTGTGGCTTCTTACCTGTGATAAGCTAAACAACCTAATCCACGGAACTGGCCTCCTTGCTCCGTTAATTTCACATTGGGACTGGAAGCCTCACATGCAAATGTAAACACCGATTCTTGGAGTCTTGACTGGGCTGACTGTTGTTGTTCTCAATGTAGAAAGCACACATTCCTGTTGGTCATGCAATAACAGTGACCGCTAACTTTCTGGTCGCCTATCGATCAGCAATGAACAGTGACGCGGAGGAAACTATGTGGAATGGTGTAGACGCATTCCAAAACTGAAGCAGGTCGCCGTTGCCTGTTTATCTGGTTGCGTTGACACCCTTATCCCGGTGTGATGTGTTGTGCAGTCCGCTCTTACACATTTCTCACACTGAGGAGTGAACAACTGGACAAGTGATTTTTGCATTCCTTGGTAGTAAAGAAGCTAACTGTGTTGTACTCCCCCACACACACACGCAACTGCAATAAATTGTATGCTGTGATTGAATAACCTAAAAAAAACTATGCAGTCATATCTAACAAGGTTAAAATGTCCACAGATGAAAGCACTGATGTTGTTATTCTACCTGAAACAGGTTTTGAGTTCATGAGTTGCTAAACCAACAGCTGGTCAGCGCCGTTACTAATAGGTATGCAAATGAACTTAGAACATATACTGCGTTGTTTCTTAGCAAGTGCAGTTCACATACCAAATGATCGTAGTTTTATGTCCTGCTAGGTTTACGGTGTACGTCAGTGCTAAGGTGTTGTATCCCTTCACCTTCCCTGATGCTACCGGGTTAACAGTCAGAAGACACGAAGGCGGCCAGAAAAACTGTGTATTAATGCAATTACAGCCTTCTATTTATATGATGCACTTAGGACTGTAGTTGAGGGTCGATCTGCTCTCAACCGATAAGTGTGTCGCCTGCACGCCCACACCGGTTCTCGAGCGGTTGTTCCTTTGTCTCGGCTGGTCATAGATGACCGTCTGTGCGCTTGTGTACGGAGTTCACATGTCGTCTTGGCCATCGGGTGGGCGTGACATGCATGTGTCCCCATTTGACCTTTGTCCGGCACATGATGAAATCGGACGTGATTCTGACGTGTGGGCATACTCGCACGGCGCTGTTTCACCACGTGATTGTTCCGCTGTTCAGTAGGCCCATGCGCAGCCGTATTATAAGGTCTCCCATCACCAGCCAAGGAGATCGAACTAAAACAAGGACAATCCTATTCAAACGACAGTCAGGTGGATACACTTTCTGTAAAGCAAGGTGTTTTCCAGAGATACACCGTTACGGGACGCATCAGCTGTGGAGTCAATGAGCTCGGCGCCAAAAAACCTAAAATTCTCTCGGGTCTAGTTAGTGTCTCAAAGAATTTTATTCAAAACTGACAGACCTTCTACCTCGAGAAAAACATCATATCCTCCGCGCACGACCATTTCAGTGCTCACTAGCAAAATCCGACGTGCAGGCTTTTTGTTTTGGACAGCAACACGTAAAAACAAATAGTGCAAAAATGCTTCGAAAAAAGGCCACAGTCAGTAATTCGTTCAACAGTTTTCACTTAGTGTTTACGTAAATAAATATTGACAGCTTGCCTGAGCATACTGGTTGTTGATTTGTTCACTGAGCTTGGCAGTTGACCTGCAAACGTGTATGTCACACGTGTATACAAGGGGATATCCTCGGTGCGTACTGATCATGTTCTCTCGCATGGTGGCGAAAAGATTGCAGGCTAATACTCAAGGTCGATAAGCAGATCGATTGTCAACAGTAATGTGAGGAAATTTGACAATATTCGACAGAGATTTTATCCTACTAATGAAGCAAGTCTGTTTTGTGACGCCGAGAAGCACTGGACAGCTGTTTCATCCTTGTTGGGGATCATCAGTGGTGAGCATCTCGCGGAATAGTACAGATCAAGTAGAACATATAGTTGACGGAAGCCCGGGGGACTGCGCCTACCTGATGAATCCCAAGAAGGACGAAACCGGTCGTGGACTGTCGGAGAATTTTCAGCAACCTTACGAGTAGTGCATTACAGATCAAGTACTTGGAGGGAACACGAATCCACTTTAAAAAAAGAGGCCTTCCTTTCTTTGGGTTCGTTAGTTTTCGGCAGCCTACTCCTTAGAAAGATCATAATCGATAGATTCAGTTGGGTTCTCTCAAAAACCAAATTTGTTTGCAAATGAGTGTAGTTCGCTAATTTCGGGCAATTTGGTTTCAACTAGAACATAAGGTTGACGAAAATTCTGGTCTTTGCCTACCTGATGAACCTCATGAAGGGCGAAACCGGTCGTGGGCTGTCGAAGAATTTTCAGCAACCTTACGAGTAGTGTGTTACGTCTATACTCCTTCAGTAGTCTGACACTTCTATAAACTAGGCAAACTGTTTAGAGTACTTTTTGGGGTGACACGATATAGTGCGGAGAGACAAGCCAGCCGGAAGAAAGCACAATGTGATCCACACACCATGGTTACGCTTCGGTATCTTTCACCTTTGCACATGCTAGTCCGACATTTTCCAACTTATACAACGACAAGCTGTACAAATCTGTCCCAGTCCTACGAAACTTGCCTCAAAATCGACGAACCGTCATTCCAGTTGTGTAGTCACAACAAACCTTCAGAAGCCCACATGCTGTGTTCTAATCGGCCCTCTAAGACACTAATACACACATTTCTTGGAATCCGAATTTGTAGAACTTGTTTCCTGCTCTAACAAAGGCTTTGATTACCACTTTAACGTCGGTAAACGTGCACACAGATAGAACTATGCCCGCCAAAACTGTTTGCGAAATGTTCTGGGCTTTCCCCTGCAGGTGACCTTTCCCTCAGCGGCCTACAAATATGCAGATGGTCCGAAGACTAAAATTAGCCTGGTTTTCAAAGGTGGAACTCATCGTCAGTGATCTGAATATCTGGTTAAAGAGAACACTACCGGGCGTCAGGATTTTACGACAACACTGACTAAGCTGAGGTTGGTTAGCTTGCCTCCACTGCGCGAGTCGCTTCTATATTTTTGGTCGTATACACCGTCACGTGACCGATTAAAGCATGCGAGTGAAGGTGCTCGGATTTTACGTCAGATGTTCCCACTGAGGGAAGGTTTTCTCAATCCACTGGATATTCTGAGTCTTTAAATCGGCCGAGTAATGCATCAAACAGGCCGCAAATCAGACCCTATCTCTTTAGAGTATAGCTTGCTTTGGAAAATCTTACCAGCTGGTAAGTTCCGGGGAAACAACTGAATGCTGCAAACAATCTTAAGTGTTTAGACGTAATACACTACTTATTAGGTTTTGTGAAAATTCTTCGACAGTTCACCACCAGTTTCGCCCTTCTTGGGGCTCATCAGGTGGGCGCAGTCCCCGAGTCACGGTCAACCTGATGTTCTACTTGAATGGTGTGTGTTTATCATACTGTGAGCAGTCATGTAACTTTGTTCTCACTACTACAAAAGATATATGTAGCCCATCGATTACACGAAGATCCTACGAGAATTTGTCCGAGGATTCAGCTTGTGTATATTACGCACTGGTCGCTATCTTATCGTGCACGACTACATATGCTTTTATGTTGTGGTGGATAGCGTAACAGGTGCAACCTCCCTATGGTTTCCACTCAGGTTGATGAGCGCTCACGTGCAGTAAACAGTCAATTGCTGGATAAAACTCTCATACGAATTTTCAACCCGCATCCATGTATGGTGGTCCGCAAGCAAGTGGAAGCCTTGTCTCATTTTCTCAGACTTCTAAATGCTTAATCAACTCTGCGTTGAATGGTTACAAGGATTGTTCTGATGCTACCGTCATCCGCAGGAATCACCTGAGAAAATTGGAACAGAACACATTTAGCACCCGTGTGAAACAAAATCGCCACACCTGAAGATAGTCCCATAAGTTCTGCGGCAATATACGATTACGTCACCAAGACGGAAACTAACGAAATGTTCCTGTTCTTGCTAAATCTTGTGTCAACCAACATGCCACTGACTCCCAAGCTAAGCATGACATTACCTTTGAAAACAAATCGAATCTTTGGACCTTTTCCATGAAGCTACCTTGAAGCAAGAAAACAAGCATCTGTTGAAGTTCCCGGTAGGGGAATTTGAGTCATGCGTAGGTTTTTGACGATTCCTAGTATCAAAACGAAGGACTGGATCCGGAAACACATAAAGATGAGCAGATTGCCCAAGAAACTTCAGTTGTTCACGTTCGTAGAGTCTAAATTTGTGCAAGTCTGTCACTCACCGGGTAGTGTGAAGGTACGCAAGCCAGGCAACGGCGAACGAAATGCTGGCCGGCTAGAGTGGGTTGCAAACGTCCCCTCTGAGGACGGTCTCGTGATTCCGATTGGAGGTGCGATAACACGGAGCTCAGAACAGTTCAGAGCAGGCCCAGCGGATGGGGCATGAAAATGCATGGGTAAATGGGTTAGCCGCACATACACACACACATGCTGATATCCTAGTGTCGCACGGAGTGGCCTTTGGGGCGAGGTGCATGGCGGGTCTGAGGAGCAAAACATGCAGAGATCAAAAGTGCACTGGCGGAGTAAGCGGATGAATGTGGCCATTATCATGATATCAAGTTAAATTCCGTGACCCGTTTGTTCAGCTTTCTACGTGTACAAAGTTATGCTTGTAGATGAATCAGAAACCCAAGTCACCTAGGCCAAATCATAAGCTCGTACAGAAATCTTCATACCCCCCCCCCTCCCCGAATTTACGGTACAAGTGAAAGGATTGCGGAATATCCTAACTAGGATGGGAAAACTCTTACAACTACGCACCATTTGTTATTGCCACCTTGTTTTACTAGGCCTTAAAACGTTTCTTCAGAAGCGACTGTTTTCTGACGCCTCTAGACAATATGGTACATTCTACTGTCAAATCTTAGCAATAGTTTCTCGGATTGGAATCAATTGGAAAAGTGATCCTTCTTTAATATAGAGCGTAGTTTGGGTGCTCGCGGTGCTACGAAGTGAATTAACCTTTGGTTCTACCTGCATTCAAAGGCGGAGTATTGTGGTATTGAACAGGCAGACCTAGGAAATTTGGTCTGATTGCCAAGTAAATTCTTGCGCTGTACGGTTAAAATGAAGGCATAAAAAATCGTTCAGCTGTAGCACCCCTTCGGTGCTTAACTGCCATGCTACCAGAAGGAAGCACGATTGTTGGGATACTGTCAGGTCGCCCAAGCCTAGACAGAGGGAGTCGAGATTTAGAGGTCGGGTTCGAACCACGGACCTTGCGGTCAGTAAATTCTCTCTCTTACCACTGAGCCATCTTGCCCCATTAAGGCCTAACCTCATGCACGAGCAGTCGTGAAGAGATCTGATGCTATATACATCCAACTGAATTCTCCAAAAAGAATTGTTTGTAATCAATTAACCAGTAACTCTGTGTTATCTCCTTCAACATCTTCCACCAGTTTTCTGCAAAATCTTCTGCTTGTGCACGGGCACTGGGCTTACCATCGAATCAGTCACACAATGCTCCTGTTCTACTTTAAGTGTGTGGCTTTTGTGACCACCAGTATCCTGCTGGCCTTCTACTCTGGATTCTCTGCGAACGCTTGGTACTCGAGCGTAGTCTTTGGATTGTACAATCTGACCCTGACCTCATTGGTTTACATGCTGTTCGGAATGTTTGAGCGACACCTAACCTACGATCAATTGCTGGAAAATCCAAAACTATATCGCACGGTACGTCATTCTGGTTAATTCATTTGTGTTTTTTGCTATAAACACATTTATCTGTAAAACGACGTTTTTATCCCAGTTATGAATTACGTTTATCCCTGTTTTTCTGTGGGCCTGAGGAGCCAGGCTGTTTGAGACGTTGTACAAGGATTCTCGGTTTTCCAACACGGAATGGAAAGTTCCCGAAAGTTCCTAAATCTCCTCACCCCAGTAACAATCTGAAAGTAGCTCAGAAGGAAACTTATGACCGAGAAGTCGGCGCTCGAGGTGCCAGTCAACACGTGATCATGAAATACAGATTCCGTGATTGGAAAATCAGTGGTGCCAGATGCTGTCTAAGTGCGAGATACGCGCTGCTGCTCAGCGGTTAGTGGCCGAACGGTTAGTGCTCAAACAATTAGCCAGGAACCCCCTGGATTTTCGTGCTAAGATCCAATAAGAATGAACAGTTATTCTCAGCTTTTTCGCCTACAGGAAGAAGCCCTCAGAATCGTTTCCTTGCAACAGGACTCCATAACCCTATTAAGGTCGTCGTTGAACGACCTGAGTTGGAAGCATTACTTCATGAACATGCCGACAGATCTCTCTCCACTGACGCCCTCAGATAGCGAAACCTCACTACTCTTTAGAGGCACTAGTGATCAAAGTTCTCCGGCGTCCACCTATTGGCAGATAACTTGTTCCACAGGCAAAGCTCAGGACTAAGCAGACGGCTACGTTAAAGACCCGGGTTTTCTTGAGGAAAATAATCTTGCTCCTGTCGCACAAGATAGTATTTGGCTGCGTAAAAGCAAGGAGATCAGTTTGGATACGCCAGCGACCTTCTTCTTCAACCTACCCGTTGAGTAATTTAACTCAACAGCACAGTATTCGTTCACCACCCGTTTAAGTGGCGTGGCAGTTGACCTCCCTGTCGTATGCCGGGTACCATGTCGGAGTCGGTGAACTCTTCGCCTTATACCTCACTAGGAGTTCCGTCTTCTATGATTTAAGATTGACTGAATCAAACGCAGCTCCATTGTGGGCTAATGCAAAGTAAGCTGATATCCTGGTATTTGTTGTGAAGAGAACATCTGATCCACACAGATAGGCCAGAAGACTTCGTGGTCCGGACTTTAACGTGAATTCCTATGTCCGCAAGACCGGTGCAGGAGATGAGACACATTTGGTCTGGCATCGGTGGTAGTAGGACTGATTCCGCGGTATTCAACATGATCCATTTTTTCGATAGGGGATTCGGGGTGGTGCACTGAGGTGCATTCATCTCAAAGGCACGAAACAGAAAAATGGCCTGCGTAGTGGCTTTGGAGGTGTCGAAATGCATGGCTTATAGATTTTAATTGGAGTCCCATCCTCCTTGACATCTGCTATTTCCTTCAGCAACGTGACCACCGCAGAGAATCTCGATTTATTTGTTCATTCAAAGTTGATGGTGTTGTGAGTTTGGACCAGTCTCGATGTCCTGAGTTCGATTTGAATGAGGGCTGAAAACTTGGACGAAGTATTCCGCCCATCGTTTTGTCTTTCTGCTGCTGTTGCTGAGATTCTCTCTGTTCCTAATGAACACTAAATTTTATCGAGGCATAAGCTTTCCTAAATCCCTGGTCTAATGGTATGTATGCTGTGTGATCCTCCCTGACAAGTCATGTGGCCCTTTCACGGAATGCGCAGGAATCAGACACTTTGGTCAGACCGACTTTCGTCGTGTTTTCGAATAAATAAATTGTTCTCACAGATATTCCGTATTGTCGGAGTCGTTTCGAGTAGCTTCACTTGTCCACGTAGCTTGATTTATGCATATTTTCAAAGTTACCCCCCCCCCCAACTGGCCCCAGCTGCATCCACAAATGGCTCTAAAGCCGTTAGTGACATCCAGGTGATACAAAACTGTTTATCGGATTTTCACGTAACTCAGCTGCCTTTTGTAAACTACCTTCCGCCTAGCAATGAGGTGGAGTTATGGATGGACTAGTTCGCAGAAGCATTGAATCTAGACCTCCTCGGCTTCCATATTCCGCACTTGTGACAATTCTACAAACATCCGTTGCTCAGGCTGCTTGTCTGTGCACCAGTATACCGTCAATATGCTAAACAGCGTGACGGTTGTTTCGGTATCACTAAGTGTGTGGGGAAGGCTATTGCTGGAAACACTCTGATTACAACAGGTAATCTTTCACAGTGTTGGTCTGGGCGAAGCCGGCTAAGTCTATGGTGTGCGTCATTCGTCCGCCAACTCAAGCTTGTTTGTCACAAGCCTCTATCTAGATGTCTAGCACTGTTGATCACCTGTTTCAGCGGTTGGTATGAATCTTTCCTTATGGTTGAATCCGATAAATATGTCAGTGTGTAAGAAGTTATAACAGTCAAATTCACTAGGACCTTCTTGAAATAAGCGACTGCAATTCTTGAGGTTACTTGATTCCAAGCACAAGCTGCGTTATTGTCACGATTGGTGTAGTATAGCGCAACATCGAGTTATCTATATAATCAATTAGATCAAATGCGAACCGTCTGCTCAGGCAAGTCGGATGCGTCATGTATTAGATTTCGGTGATCTGGTTTTGGAGATGCACTTCTTATCTGGTCGATACCACTATAGGGACTGACCTTCTGTCTGACAGAGTCAGATAGCCCGTCAACATTTAAGCACTTCGTTTTTGTTCAGTTTACAGTTCGATCTCCCCATATTCAGACCAGAAAAAGACGAGATCGGGAAGGTTATGGCAGGAATGAAATTGCATGTGGGAGACAGCACCACTGAAGTTGCCTGTGAAAAGTTCTGGGTCCTGTCCCCCGGGCCACCTTGCCAACTGCCCCACAACCTAGTGAAGCGTACAAGTCAGCTGGGAACGTTGGGAGAACAGTTGGTCAGCGCAGTCACTGAATCCAAAAAGTAATCTCATCAACCCAATCCAGTAGGGCAGCTGCATGATCTCGCTGATATTGATTTTGAGGCACGGATTGACCTTATCCCCAGCCAGACTAATCACTTAGCCATCAGTCATCAGTCCGGCACCCACCTCCACCGTTTCAATCTGGTCAAAATAACTGCAGTCATTAAGTAGGACCTCTTCAAAAAATGATACACGTGAAATTCACTCCGGAGCATCAACCCCTACGAAAAAAGCACTTCCACTGACCACGACAAGACGTCAGAATGAGAATGACTGATCATGGGTGCCTGGGTTTCAGAAATTTACATCAACTGCATACTACTTGTGATTTACTAAGTAGGTGGACATTCCAAACCATTATACATCACACATTATCGATGCGATTAGTGGCAGTCCTCCGTAAACATATAGGTCAATGTAGTGGAAAAATAAAGGAACCATTCAAGAGTCCAATGATGATAGGTGTCATCCATTTCGGAAGAGAGAATGATTCGGATGTTATATTCACAACCTGGCGAGAGATTCACTCGCAGAAACGATCTACGTCCTGCAGAGGTCCACAAATTCCATCGACTTACCACAAGTTGGATAACAACTTATGGAAGAGAGGGCCCGAATACCCGTCATCGATGCCCAACCCGGTTTGCCTTTAAACATGGATACCGAGCTTCTAGAACCGTCTTGAATTGAGTGCGGTCAATAAAGTTTAAATTCTTTGATTAGGGACCATCAAACTTTGGGAAGAAAATGCACCTTCAAGCCACACTTACTTCGAAAGCAGTTTTTTATTCAATAATTTCTGACACCTGCTTTTTGACATATCGAACGGGAACCCGTTATACCACAAAGTATTGGCCTTAAATTTGAAAATATTACCATGTGACTGGATAACACAGTTGACTCATAAGTGGGAAGATTAGCAAATCTCAAAACGACAGAAATACCCATGCAAACAACAGTTGTTTTTCACCATTCCCACAGCTATGGCTGTTATCCAGTAGGTATGTGCCTTTCGACAGTGATTGGACACTTCTATGCTCATGCATAGTTCCGATCGACGTGTCTCGAGCCAGATGCGTTGCTGTATGCGGGCCTGGGAACTTGAATTGACCAAACGGGAACCATAGGTCGGCACAAATGTGATGGGATTCCAATGAGCGGACGGCAACCAAAAATGACTCCCTGATCTTTAGATATCGGTGTAACACACCGCACTTCTTTGCTATATGTCGTTCGAGTACATCCATTGGAAGCCGCTCAAGACGGTTGAAGTCATCCTGGCTCTGGTGGAAACAATTTTAAGATTGGATTTTGAGGGAAAATTAACTCGGCTTACTCATAGATAGTTTGCAATCGGCGAACAATGGAAGTCTTAGTTGTCACTCACCCAGATCATGCAAATTTCTCAACGGATTTTATGTCTCTATAAATTTGATTCACTTTGTTCATTTTGACGAGTAAGTCATCTATGTCCGAGCAGAAATTTGATTCACTTTGTTAATTTTGACGAGTAAGTCATCTATGTCCGAGTTTCGAGGACTTGGAATGAATTCCACCTGCATTTGATACCTTCCCTTGGGTGTGAGAAATTAAGAAATGGTCGAAATCAATTAAATTCTGTCTCTGTGTCATAGTTTTCAGATCCACCAGCCTCTCAAGTCCTCCATCAACAACCCGTGCAGGACTGGTTAAAAAAGTCCCATCGGTTCCATGCAACCTCACCGATGCAGCTGGCTGCAAATCAAAATGCTTTCGAAACGAAAGGTTTAGCTTCCTGAGGAACTTGGGCGCTTGAGTTACCAACTAAAAACGGAGTTGCCGCAGTACCTTCGTTGTGTTGTGCGTTTTTTTCATTGCCAGAGATTATATGGTCCGCCAAAGTCTGTTCTTTGCGTGAGCAAACGGTCCTGTCCTTCTAAATTTCCAAGACGGTAAGATTGGATGTAACAGAGGCATTGTGAAGGAAATAACTTACTAAGGTTCGAACAAAGTTTTTTTCTCTATCACGGGCAAACCAAGACTGTGAGACAAACAGAACCTAATGTGTCATACCTGATCCTTCCTGCTACTGATTCGGCTTGCAGAAAGTCGAACCAGGTGACGATATCCGCCTGTTTATCAAGTAAGTTAAGATACGGACAAACAATAAGGTAGTGTAGCAGTTACACTTTTTTCAATGACTAGGGAACTCATACGCCACGTGGATCTTATTCAGTTCAGCTGTACGTGCGGAATGAGTTGTCTGGCCTCGGGCTGTCTCACTGTCAACGGCTCAGATTCATATAAGCTGACCTGGTTGTTTAAGTGATCAATTTTCATTTGGCCTCAGAGCGGTGGATCGGCAATCACCACCTAAATTCTGTAGTATTCCAACACTCCCCAGGGTTTTTTTGAGACCTCCCAAGGCAGCCTCGGTCTGCATCCTATTGGTGAGTTCAAAAAACCGCAAGAAATCTGCACAGTGTAGTTCGGTTTCTCGCCACCAGTTACCTTTAACGAAAGCATGAAAAATTTGCAACACAAACCAGAACCTCAACATCTTTGAAATCATAATTGTACATTTACTTTGTTTCCACAAGATCTCGCGCAATGCGAACCTCCACTTTAGGAGAATTATCTTGTTCGTACTCGACGGCGTATGGCACGGTTCGGTCATATTCTTCAGTGTCTACTTCTTCCTCGCTGGCGGCGGGTATTTCGGTAACGCTGTGTTCATCGACAACAAAGGTGCACATGGAAACCATTTTGATTTCACGCTGTGTGGTGGGGCTGCCATGGTTTATGTGGTTGTATGTGTCAACCTCCGTGTGCTACTGCAGTCACGAGACCACAATTTGCCCATGTTTATTGGATTTCTCATCACTTTGGTGCCGAATGTCGCATTCTTCATGGCAATCCAGGTAACCAAACTGAGACGTTTTGCTGGTCCAATAGGTTGGGTTTTTCTACTTTTCGATTAGTTAAAATCTTGTTCAAAAATTCGTGTTTCGCGGTCGCTGCACAACTCCCTCTTGTCGCGGTCTCAACGTACTGAAGTGAATAGCCGAGAAATTGTGGCCCATCCCTCGTCAAAACCCCTTACTCCACATGGAAGGACATTCTCAAGCTGCATCCACTTTCGTGTTTTACCCAAATACCTTGCCTTTGTCCATTTCCTCCGTCTAACAAGGTGTCACTTGGTTCAGTGTTAATTTCATAGAATATGAGATTAGGTGAACTGAACTGAAAATCGATAGTATAGTATGGACTCGGCTCCTATCTTCAGCGCCGATCTATTTTTCAAACGATTACTTGCAACATGACAAACGTAAATGTAAAAAAGCAACTCCTTTATGTGACGAGACTACAGTGTACAGTTTATGTTCTGGGGTATCCTTTATAGGTGACACGCAGTAATCACAATGTTTTCACTACCTGAGCAGGTTTTAGCCGGTTTATTCATGTGTAAAATCGCACACTATTTTCTCATTCGAGTTCCTAATCAGTTTCCAAATTATCGACTCTAGGTAGCTGACTAAATATATTATATAATAAGCTATATGTATATTAGACTTGGCTATCCGAGCAAGGCAGCTTTTTCGAGCAAAAACAACATCCGTATAATGGTTTGTTGTACTTCGGATGTGACAACGTGATGAAACAAATATAACACTCAATTATTCAGTTATTACCATCAATCAATAGGTGGCTTATAGGAAAAATAACTTCACAGGATGAGTGAAACTGCATTCTCAGGAATCATCATTACGGGAGCCTGGCCAGATGATGTGGTCTCCGCTTTATATCCTTCCCAAGCTCCGGGAAATCACAGCGCTGAACAACCTTTCCTGGAGGAACGGTTAAGTGTTCAAACTACTATCCTGGAGGCTGCAGTTTCCAGACCCTCCGGGATTTCAGGAGCTGCGCACTGCTCAGGACACCCAGTAAGAATGAGACAGCTGCACAGTGCTTCTTGGTGTTTTAGCATAACGGGCCGCACTCCAAGCACGGAATCTCGATAAACGTTATTTTCGTCCATATATCATCGACCTCGATGACGCCAAATACGTTTTATGTTCAGAAACTTGCACTGAGAAGGATGAATATGTCGCACATTGTTATACCTTATTGTAATGTTTGTCGTGCTTTAAGTTTGCATACAAAGAACCTCTACATTGCAGTGCTTTTCAGTTATATGCTAATGAAAAACGTCTTATTGTCTAGACGTAACACACTACTATTAGGGTTTGTGAAAACTCTCCCACGGTCAAAAACCGGTTTCGTCCGTTTGGGGCTCAACACGAAGGCACCGTCCTATACTGTCCGTCAACCTGATGCTCCGCTAAACCCAAATTGGACAGATTTCGTTAAATATTCTCATTTTCACACGAATTTGGTTCCGATTTATTTGAGCCGGACCATCATAAACGAGAAATTCAGCTGGATTCATTCGGGTTTACCGTCAAATTCGTGTGCAAATGAGAGTATTTGTAGAAATCTTTGCAATTTTTGTTTAAGCAAACTGGGGGACTGTACCTAGTTGCTGAACAACAAGAAAGGCGAAATCAGTTATGGGCAACCTTATGAGTAGTATGGTACTTCCGCACCAGTATGTGATGCGATATCTCAAATATCGTACCAACTGAAACATGAGATGACTTGGCGAAGCACATTCAGTTTAAGCGGACCATCACAAACGAAAAATTTGGCTGGCTCCAAGTGAGTCTCTTCCTTTAAAACCAACTTATCGTGTTAACGAGCATATTTTTCGAAAACTATCTTGTCTTTGTTGAACAAGCAGAAAGATTTACATTAACCAAAAAATTCCCCATATTCCAGATTAGTGTTAGAGCAGATGATTTTCAGTGTGCGAAATACAAAACAATTCGGAAAGCAAAAACCTCGGTCACACCGTCGGGGAGGTTCAGTGAACCAAAAAGATGGTGATATGTATATCAACTACTTTCTCCTCTGTGTGAGTAGTATTTGTCCTGCGAACAACAACATGTCATTCAACTTATTATTCAGGAAGGTATCATTCAAAAGCATGGATAAACTCAAGTAAACATTGGTCACTGTTGAATTTTGAAAAAAAAACGTATGGTAGAGAGGAACTTTTCAGTATCAGGTAGAAGGACCACCTTTGCCAATTACTGAATGATATTTAATGATTCGCTCAAACCAGAATGTTTCTACATTTTGTCTCGAGTTACCTCGATGTCAATCAATACTTTATTCAACTGTTTGTTTTTCTCCATACAACCAGTTCAAAGTCAGTCCGTCATCGTCGGACTACCTCACCTATCTAAAACTGACACTTTCGCCGGCATTTTGGTTGAGTTTCCCAGTCATCCTAATCACCGCCAGCCTTCCAGTACTAATTTGGCGCATTAAATCAGATAGTTGGTGGCAATCTCACATGAGTGCTGGCAAAAAACGGAAAAAGCATGCAAGAACTTCCATTCTGAGCACAGTATTGAATGACCCTCCGAAGAGTGACTCAGATCCACCAAACCACATCAACAAGGAAGCTAACAGAGCGGGACAAAATGAACGTGAGTTGGAATACTTTATTGATGACTGTATAAACTGCCACAGTGAACGATTGATGTAATCAAACCTGTTTATATGATTGCATAATATCCAGCATAAAATTAATGGACCAATCTCAGATGATACACTGACAGAAATGACAAAATACATGTGGTTGTTCCCCGTTAACCTTAGACCAGTACTGAAAAATTGTCCCATGAGAGTTAACGATCTTTACGTTTCTAGTTACACAAAGTAATTGCCCGAATAAAAATTCTCCTTCCTCCGAATCCATATTTTGCTTGTGAGCGGCCAGGTGGCAAATGTTAACGAACTTAATGTGATACCTAGTTAATCAAACATCAATCAGATGTCCGTTCTAGCAATTTCGGATTAGCAGAAGTCTATTGTTTAGCACGATCCCAGCTAGTATTTGCAGACGTTTCTCAGACCGGCAGTCTAGTCCGATACAAGCAGGAGCCATCGATAGTTTAACTTCAGGTTTTTTGCGCGCGAATTTTGACTTACCTCATCGATCTCCGTAGCATGTTGCATTTGGTGATACTTTGGAGTTCAACGTTAGGTGTTGGGAGGTCACGCTCAAGATAAGGAGTGCTCAGCTCAACTTCTCCGAATGCTCAAGTGCGTGAAGTCGATAACTCGACCACCAACATGTTGGTTGGCTTCCTTCGATGAGCTGGAAGTCGATTTGTTGTTTTTCTCGTAAAACAGTGGGTAAAGTGATTGATAAAACATTACTCGTTAAAAATGTTCTGCAACTGAGTAATTGCCTCTCTCTGTTTGCGAGGAAATGAAAGCGACTAGCGCCTCGTGCGGATTTTACGTGATACTCCATAACCGTAGCTGGAATTCCACGTTCGTCAGAGGTGTTACTTCACACTGACTGCATAGGGTAGTCAGAGCATACTATGTGTTGTGTGCTCAGTTTGTGCCGGGTTCGATTTGAAAACAACTACTGAATGCTAGTGGACGATCATGTTGATGAGGAGAGTGCTCCTTTTCAATTTGATTCGATGTCCTATGCGGCTTGCTTTTGATCGATTTTGCTTTCATCTCTTGCGACATTTACGAGGGTTTCAGTGTCAAATTGGAAGCCCTGTATGGTTCTTAAGTTGTTTGCAAATTTTTGCTCGATTGTTCCGAAATCTAGTAGCTCCAACCAGGTCAAAATAATGCCGTGATTTTATGGTTGATTTTGTTTGAGCGCCACTGTTGGACGTTTGGAGACAGTATAGCTAAGATTCATTATCACGGGCGCAATCTTGATGCCGACTTGAATGATGCACATGCCCACTTCCGCTGTGGGTCAACAGATCGTCGCGGAACCACTGTTTTTGGGTTAAATATCCCGAGCTTCTTTTATCTTTTCGTCTAGATCCCTCGTTCCAGCTGGTACGGTTAAGCTCAACAAATGCTACGTGAATCACAATTGCACATGCTCCAGCACATCCAGGATTTCAAACAAGAAGTATGAATTGTACAATCCTTCGCGCTCAAGCTCTTTTTATGCCAAGAATACATTTTGTTATTGATAAATGATATTTAAAAGCCAAGCGGGAGTTTTCACTCTAGAACAGGGTTTCAAACGTTTTAGGTGGGTGTATTGTTCCACGAAAGTTTGAAAAAACTAGAGTGTATCAGGAGAAAATATCCTTTTTGACTAATATACTACTGGCAAAATCATAGGTGGCGAACCGAAATGATCCCATCAGCTACCGATGTGTACATTGTTCTGATCCCTTCTATGTGACAAGACCACCCTCTGTGAGTTCAGCTTTCCGAACTTGTCAGTGTACTCGAGAAGTACACTCAGTTGCACATCAATTTGTCTTGCAATGGAGACTCGGCCGAATCTCAACCGAATCGCTCGTTTTATCTCAAATGTTTTCCGCAGAATTGCACTATTGTCTTCATCGAATTTTTCAGTCTAAGAGCAGAACCGCAACGTTGTCCAGCAAATTTTTCTAGAGAAGGGAAAGGTGCGGAACTAAGTGAGTGACTCAACCGGTCTTTGTTTGAATCACTAGGTCAAAAATGAGCACTTGTCGCTCTGTGTGGTCCTTGGGTAATTCACAACACACACCTACCAGACGCAATGTATGCAAACGCAGTAACTAAGGAAATAGGTCATTTAAAATTGAGGACAACAAGTCACTCAATGTTCACTCTGTTATTTACCCCTTCCCTAGGCATATATGTACATGTATATGGTAAGGAGCACGCATAACAGCTATGTCTGTCTATCAAGCAATCACTCAATCTGTCTGTCTATCTATCATTCTATTCTGATTGGACATTAGCGCTTAATCGTGACCACCTACATCAACGGACGTATGGCTACACACAAGTGGGAAGAAACTGGGTGGGACACCTATGTGTACACAACCAAAATCAATTTCTGTAGGCTTGATACTTTGTAAGAAATAAAAAAGAATCGTTCAGCAATAGCACCCTTTCGGTGCCCAACTGTCATGCTACCCGAAGGAAGCACGAGGGCTGGGATACTGCCAGGTTGCCCAAGCGTAGACAGAGGAAGTCGAGAGGCAGAGGTCGGGTTCGAACCACGACCTTCCGATCAGTCTGTCAACCGCCGGACAACCACTAATCCATCGCTACGTACCACCATGTTCCCCAAACAACGCACTGGTGAAGTCACTTTGATTGGTGATGAAACGTTTGCAATCCACTTGCCCAGCTCAGCGAACAAGCCAACGACCGCCGTCAATTATTTTTATATTACTATAATCGAATGGCATCTTGTCAACTCTCGCTTGGGACAATATGCGCTAAAACAGAAACATTCCCAGGAAATTTTTTGTTGAAAGCAGTTGGATTGATGTTTGTTGCTCTGCGTAGCCCCAGCGACTCAATACTACGTAGAGGGCCAATGAAAACGCTTCAAAAATGTCTACCGACTTCCCTCTTGTAAGGGCTGGACACCGAATTGTGCGTATGTTGCTGAACATGACATTGGAGTTGGCGGGAGACAACTGTGCTTCCTTTGGAACTTTCCGGCGGAATGTGTTTCACAAGAGTGCATTACATTCCATGTGAAATTTTCATCATGGCGAACTAAATGTCAATAGTATTGATATGGTCGATAAAATATCTAGACAATTCACTATACGTTTCGCTATTCCCGTAGTTCATCAGGGTGGATCTAGCCTCAAAGTTTCAACCAGACTCATTTCTCAGTTGATCATACTTAACAAGTGTGTTGAAAAATCTTAACTGTTATCCTACATGAAGTCTCCTTTTATAAGCAGAATAGCAGTTCGGGTAAACGGGTGACGGCAGGTGAAGTACCATTCTAGCTATAGACGTTATACACTACTTATAAGGTTGCTGAAAGTTCCTCGACATCCCACGACCGGTTTCGCCCTTCCTGGGGCTCATCGTGTAGGCGTGATCCCCGAGTTCCCGTCACCTTATGTTCTACTTGAACTCAACTTGCACGAAATTGGCGAAATACACTTATTCGCACCTACCTGATGAGCCTCAAGAAGGGCGAAACCGGCCATGGGCTGTCGAAGAATTTCAGCAACCTTATGAGTAGTGTATTACGTCTACACATGTATCTCGATATTTCGAATATCGTAGCAACTGGAACATTAGGCGGTCTGATGAAGCACATTCAGTTGCCTGGGAACATCACAAACGAAGGATTGAGCTGGGTTCCAGGTGAGTCTCTCGCAAAACCAAATTTGTTTGTAAATGAGTGAAGGTAACTATCATTCTAGCTGTTGCTTGGGGAACATGTATGACTGCAAGGATTCTGCAATAAGCTGCAGATGATTCAATACCACTTTTCCATTGAGGTTGTCCTCTGTAGGTGGAGACCACCGGTGACGAACAGTCCGAAAATCAACACATAAACAGGTGTTATGAGTTCCGTGATCTGAGTATGATTGGCGCAGCATCTGTACAATCCGCCCTTGGTTAGAGTCCTGATCGGTTGTGGCCGTACGGTTTAGTCTTCGTCTACCAAGTGGGTACGAATTTCCATGAAAGTTCGTTAGATGCGCACAGCCGCTGTTTCCAAATGACGAGAAAGTGGATGTACAATGCCCCTCAATGCTTGCAACGTAGTTTTTTTCACTTAAATGACGTAAGAAACTTTTAACAAAACCGAATTTGCTTGACTAAAAGCGCGCTAGAATGACTCACCAGTCAAGCCCTTCCAGTAAAATTAAGTGAGAGCACGTTTCTGAAAAATCTGTTTGGCAGCGAAAAGAGATAAGTTTGCTTATGGGGTTGTCATCGTAAAATATCACTCAATTTGAAGACGGTCAGCAACCGTGCCCATAAGTGCTACACAGCTACGTGCATGTGGGACACAGTAAATCGGACGAACCTGGAGCGACTGGAACAAAAGTCCAACAGAAAGTGAGAAGACCAAAGGTGCGTCCCAATATATCATGATGAGAATGCCGGAATGTTGAACAACTGCACGTCTAATACAGCCAGTTTATTCGAACATAAGCCTAGTGTCATTCCAGGCTCAAGTTGCGGACAACTGGTCATGATAGCACAATTGAAACCAGTGCTTCTATAGGATTTTTACATCAGCTCCAACATCTTCAGCAATTATATTCTCGAAACAGTTACGACTGTCCGTTGATTTATTTGAATAAATGGCCTACTGACTCATGTATACGTCCTTATTTCCTCACGTGCATTGAGAAAAGTCCTGCTGCTAAAGTTATCTCGTTTTTCTCAGTAGCTCAGACAAACTGAGCTATGATGCGGCTGATGACCAGGTGATGTAAATTCACGTGAGGCAACGAAAACTGTCTCCGGATGGTAATTACCAAAATACTATTTTTAAAACTAATGTTTTGCAGTCAGGTACGCTTTATGCATCAGCCCAGAGTTACCTCTTTCGGAATATAAACCTGCAGCAAAGTTTCCAAAAGCACAGAATGTGCCATCTTTTAGAGAATGCGGTTTTTTTAAAGTTACCAGAAAAATTTTCAGTCAGATGATTTTACAGATGGCTAGGATCTCCTTAAAAAGTATATTCCTAAACAATATTCTTGGGTTGGCGTGGCAGGTCATGTGTGCCAACATTCTGTTATGTGAGAATGTTATATATCATACGTTAATGAAATAAAAATGAATGATATTTCTTAACGCAACGCACTACTCACTAGGTTGCTGAAACCTCTTCGGCAGCCCACGGCCGGTTTCTTCATTTCTGGGGCTCATCAAGTAGGAGAAGTGCCCAAGTATGCCTTAATATGATGTTCTACGTGAATCCGAATTGGACAAAGTTCATTTGCACATAAAGTGGACCATCTTAAGAGATGTATTTTAGGTGAGATTCAGTTGAGTCACGTGACGAAATTAAATTCGTGTCTTCTTTACCAGACGTTCGTCACAACTGTTTGAAGCTGGTTAAATTGGACAGTTATGACTATCTTACGTATGCAAGCGTAGCGAACCATCAGTGTGAAAGATTGAAACGCGGGGAAATGACAGAGGATCAATTTAAACGTCTCATCTTTATCTGTGGGCTAAAGTCACCAATAAATGGCGATATCCGAACTCGATTGCAAGCAAGATTGAGCAGGATACATCAATTACCTCTAAATGGTTACCACGGATTGACAACGTTTGCTCAGTCTCAAGCACGATACAGTCATAATGGAACGTAATCATCTATCTCAGTCTGGCCATGTGCATACCGTTTCGACGATTATTCAAAGACCAGGTGCGAAGAAGCAACCGGTGGAATTCAGTAAGCCACCCACACCATGCTGACAATGCGGTGAATGGCACTTCTTCCGTTTCTTCCCTTTCAAGAAGCACTAGTGTTGGAAGTGCCACAAAAAAGGACACAAAGGAGAGAGATTTCGCACCACTTCCACTTAACAAGGCAACAAACCATTCAAGTGAACAGTGCGCCCTTCAAAAGCCACATACCAAACCAGTACTAGCAGCACATTCAGTTGCCTGAAAACATCACAAACGAGAGATTCTGCTGGGTTCCAAGTGATTCTCTCGCAAAAACCAAGTTGCTTTGCAAATGAGTGTATTTCTCGAAAACAGTCAAATTTGGGTTCAAGTAGAACATAAGGTTGACGGAAACTCGGGGACTGCGCCTACCTGATGAGCCCCAACAGGGGCGAAACCGGTCGTGGGTTGTCGAAGAATTTTCAGCAACCTTATGAGTAGTGCATTACGTACAGTACTAGCCACTTTCAGACCGGATTACAAATGTCAGAGGAAATTTTTGTCAGTTGTCCTAAATGACACTTCGGTACGTCTGCAACCAGATGTTGCCTCCGATATCACAACCATTTCCGAAGACACCTATAAAATAATGGGTAACATTGCTTTCAAACCCACAAATCGTGTTGCTCTAAACGCTTCTGGTGGAAAATTACAGTTGATCGGTGAGCTTTCTTGTTCTGTGCTGTGCAACAATATTCTTCTCACTGGAATATGTTGTTTGACCAATGCATCACATTTGGACCTGCTTGGCCTGGACGGGACTGACAGGCTGAAGGTGATCGAAATTCCCCTGAACACTGTATGCAACCCTATAAATTAGGATGTCTCCAAAACCTCAAGGTGTACAGAGAAAACTTTCGAAAACTTATTCGGGTGTGTTCAACGATACCCTCGGAAAGTGTCCAAAGACAAAAGCCATTGAATTTCTACATCAGAATGCAAAACCGGTGTTCCACCCAAGGAGGCCCGTTCCATACGCTGCCTTGCTTGTGGTTGATCAAGAACTACAGAGACTACAAAACAAGAGAGTCACTCAACCAGTGAATCATTCAGAACGGGCAGCACCGATTGTGGTAGTCAAAAAGCCCAACGGCAAAGTCAGGATATGTGCAGACTTTTCAACTGGTCAAAAAGCAACACTAGAGGATCATCAATACCCGCTGCCGTTTCCAGATAGTGTTTTCCAAGCTGCACAGCGGAAAACGTTTTGCCAAGTTGAAGCTATCTGACGCGTGCTTGCAGGGTGAAGTCTCAAACGAGAGTAAGCACCCACTTACAATGAGTACACATAGTGGACTTCCCCGGTCATCTTGGTCACATGCTGGACCGAATCCAGGACTATGGATTCCGCCTCAGAAGTGAAAAGTGTCAATTTTTTATGGATGCCATCAAATGCCTCGGATTCATAACCGATCATCATGGCCGAAGACATCCAGAAAACATGGATGCCATCAAACAAATGCCTCCACCTAAGGATTTAGCTACGTTGAGGTCATCCCTGAAACTCATCGGTCATTATGGTGCTTTTGTGCCAGCAATACATGATATCCGTGATCCACTAAACCGTCTGCTAATCAGAGACTCTCAATGGAATTGGGACGCTGATTGGCAGGACAGTTTTCAGAAAATCAAGGCTATGCTTACTTGTTTACTACCGACCTACTTGTGACACATTACGACCTGTCCTGTGATATCATCATTGTGACAGATGCATGCAGCTACGGCGTGTGAACAGTCGTTTCACATATATTTGAAGATGGCTCGGAAAAAGCCATAGCTCATGCCGTTTGGTCTTCGACATCTGCAGAACGAAGTTACAGTCAGACCGAAAAGGAAGCTTTGGCGATTGTGTTTGCCGTGAAAACGTCTCACAAGCTGTTTTATGGCCGCAAATTTACATTGATTACTGTCCACGAATTATTAGTATCCGTGTTCGGATCCAAGAAAGGTATTGTTGTCTATTCGTAATGCACTACTCATAAGGTTGCTGAAAATTCAACAACAGTCCACTACCGGTTTCGTCCTTCTTGGGGCTCATCTGGTGAGCGTAGTCCCCGAGGTTCCGTCAACCTTATGTTCTACTTGAACCCAAATTGCACGAAATTAGCGAAATACACTCATTTACAAACAAATTTGGCTTTTCGAGAGACTCACCTGGAACCCAGCTGAATCTCCCGTTTGTGATGTTTTCAGGCAAGTGAATGTGCTGCACCAGGCCGCCTCATGTTCCAGTTGCTACGATATTCGAGATATGGCGATACATGTGTATTCTTAATGCTCGTTGACCTTATGTTCTACTTGAACCCAAATTGCACGAACTTAGCAAAATACACTCCTTTACATAGCAATTTAGTTTTGACGGAGGATTCACCTGAAATCCTAACCCGTGGGTTGTCGAAAATTTTTCAGCAACCTTACGAGTAGTGTATTATGGCTATACAATTTATTGCAAAGTCATATTGGTTTGCAAAGGAGTGTAGTTCACTATGCTTATCTATTCTGCCAAACGGCTTCAAAGATGGGATAAAATGTTACTTGCTTAAAACTTCAGTATCAAGTTTAAGTCGGTCAGACATGTAAATTATTAACACTTTTAGAAATCCGTCCACTGGACGCGAAAGATTCAGTTAAAGCTCAGATCTCAGCTGAACCGGAAATACGGTGTGTACTTATGGAAGCTATTAAAAGTACTCCAATCACATTCGCAATGATACGCAAGGCAACCGTACAGGATTCTCTGCTGAGTCAAGTAAAGAAGTACCACCTTTCCAAGTGGCCACAGAATGTTGAAAACAAAGACTTGCTCTAGTTTTATCAAAGACGATCGTCAGTTTCTGTTGTTGATGATTGCCTATTGTTCGCAAAACGCGTGGTCGTTCCAGAGGAGCTGCGTAGGCTTGTTTTGCAACAGTTTCATAAAGGAAATCCCAGGATCAACCGGATGAAATCATTGATCCAAAGCTATGTTTATTGGCCTGATATTTACAGTTAAGTCGAAACGCTCTTCAGATTGTCAAAAATGTGTGTTGGCTTCAAAGTCCCACAGAAAATGCTAACTCCGTTCTTGGCCGGTACCAAAAAAACGCGTGGTCGAGGAGGCATGCGGACTATGCAGGTCCCGTGAGCGGTCAAAGTTTTCTCATTATGGTGGACGCTTACAGCAATTGGCCATGGACAAGACAATGAAGACCACAGCAACCAAGTTACAAGAAGTCTTCAGTCGTTTCAGCTGTCATGAAAAGCTCGTATCTGACAATCGGACACAGTTCAGTTCGTTCAAATTCGCGCAGTTCAGCCTTTTCAGTGAGGTCAAACATGTTAGAACGTCCCAATATTGCCCACAACCAAACGACATGGCAGAACGACTCGTGGATATGTTCAAAAGAGCTTTGCTCAAGGCGGGAGAAGAAGAAATCACATCAAACACTTTACAACAGTGCCTTCTAATGTACCGCCTGACACCAAATCCGTCCACACCAGAGGCAAATCGTCCGCAAAGACACTATCGAACACCTTGAAACAACTTTGAACTTCCGAAGCCTCCAAAGGAGGAGACGGCATCCTCAAATCAGAAAATGGAGTCTTACTGCAGTCGCAAGCGTGGTGCAAAGTGGAGACATTTTGACATCGGATAGAGCGTGTTAGTAAAGAACTATGATGGCAATCTCGAATCCTGAAGTCAAGGCGAAATCAGTCGGTGTCATAAAGGTCAGATTCCTGAAAATAACCTCAGAATGCCTGGAACCTACTGATACCTTAAAACTTCACCAATATAGTAATAGGGAAGCCGGGAAGCACCCAGGCCAGTGAATCAAGCAAATGCCGATGAGTGTTCATGCACGCCACAGAAGCCTGACTGACTATGAAAAGTGTTCAGGCATTTCATAGAAGCCGGATCGATGTTGACCTGTGTTCACTAAATGCCGATTGGACAGCCTGTACCAATGTCAAAAAAGTGCCATTTAACTAGCGCGAGACCATTGTAGCTTTTGCACTCGCTTGTTCGCAATGAAGCCGTTGCGTCCCTTTCCATCGAGTCTTTTTCCCGGCACTAAGGCACTGGAGCGGAGACAGCAGTCAAATATAACACTCGGCGAAACAGAAATATCATTCTTGAGGTTGATGTGGGCTCGAAGACGTGGGATCGTCATGCAAATCATTTGAAAGAAGCTTATTCACAACCCACTTAGAGATTGAATGCACTGCCCCGGTACATTTTGATAGAACATCTGGATATGAACAGAGGAAGGACAACAGACACCCATGCTGCGGGTCAACTACCAGAAACGCCTATTTATCAGCAATAACGAATGACGACACGCAGAAGAGTACCAGTGACAAACAACTGAGGTAACCCGAGACAGAAGACTTATACTACACGACTTCAATGGGGAAGTATTAGGAGAACCAGCTCCGAACGTAACTGGATTATACAACTGCCAATCAAATAAATGGTTTGGTTGGGACGAATTTAACTGGTTGTTCTTCAATTGTCCTTGAAAGATGAGTTCTATTTTTAGTATCATTTATTGGTCCGCCTAGGACTTTCTACGAAAGCGTTATAAGCAGCCCGTTTTCGACTGCACATACACACGCCTGTACGCGTCAGTGTTCATTAGATCAGCTGATTCGCACGTTCATTGGCCTTCTAATTTGCGTAGGAGCATCAGGCTAGCAAGCGGCTATCTACACTCAAGTTCACGGTAGTAAGAATGCATTAAGAATCCTGTGGTCCACAACATAGTCAGAGCTGGGGTTTTTGGACTAAAAAACCAAATTTTTCTGAAGTTTTGTAAACGTTACCAATTATCTGTTTTCAAAATTCTGCATATTTTGTTTCATTCTTTCGCTATTTGCAAGCCTCACACAAAAAATTCTTTCAAACGCCGCCCGCCTACACTTCTAATGATCAGACAAGTCATGTGACTTCTGTTTAGGATCACTCGAGATCGATAGAACCGAGGGGGGGGCACACATCAGAACGCCGTAAAATGGCAGTGCAATACACAAAAAGCATAGTTTTAACGCATAAAAGGGAGTTTACAGGAATCTATCTGTTATTCGGATAAATGTTGAACAAACAGTGTGGACGATTCTTGTTCATTTGCTTCAATAAACCATAAACAGCACTTCTTGATATGGGGACACTTGTTCTGACCTGGTACACTCCAAGAACCTTTTGTTGAACCTTCACGTGCAATCGTTCAACCAACTCGCACGAACGGAACGAAATTTCCGACTCTTCCAGCTCCTTTTCTACCTATAAAGGCAAATAAAAGCAACAAAATAAATAACTAAATAAATAACTAAATAACAGACCAATTAAAAGATATGAAGCAAATTACACTCATTTGCGTACCAATTTGGTTTCTATGGGATACTCACCTGAATCCCAGCTAAACCTCTCGTTTACGATGTTCTTCTTCAACAGGATGTGCTGCACCAGGATGCCTCATGTTTCATTAGTCAGGTATGCTGGTATCGAAATATGATTTATGGGCATTACTCATTACTCAGAAGGTCGCTGAAAACTCTTCGACAACATAAAACAGGTTTCCTCCTTCTTGGAACACTGCGCATGTCCGATGAGCCCCAAGAAGTACAAGACCGGACGTGAGCTCTCGAAGAATTTTCCGCATCCTTATGAGTAGTGCGTCACGCCCAACACATGCGGTGTTTCAGAAACAACCGTGACTCTACACCACTTGCGAATGAAAACCATATTATGCGGTAATATAGCGTTCATACCGAGATTTCGGAATCTAGTGGGGAAATCAATGCGTATATAACCTAAAATTCAGTGTTTCCCCGGTACGGACCACCTATTGAATGATCTGAAGACGAGCAAACGAGCATTTTTGTGTGAAAACGCAATAAAATCCAAGCTAAATATCGACAGTTTGAAAAGGTAATTGTATACTGTTCCGCTTTCAACATTGTTCTTTCTATATTCGGTCGCATTCGAAGTTGTAGCCCTGAAAATGTGGCTTAAGAGTGGACACAATTTTCTCGGTAGCAAAAACGGTCACTTTTTCTGTGCTTTTGGACTTGGCCTGTTGTTTATTGCATTGCCTGTTTCCTCTAACTCAATGTCGTACAGAGGATTGTGCTTCTTTGGGATTTTATGGCTTTCGACGCCAGTGGGATGTGCAGGAACCAATCCAGAGAGATCAGTGCAATTCCCGGAGTACCGTCATTCTACAAGCAGGAAGTACAACTTTGTCCCACTATTACAACTGTCGTCTTTATATGTCTTCGCTGATCAAAGTCCTTCAATAAAGAGAAAGTTGGGGATCCGTTTTGACAATCCAACATGTTGTTTTGCTTTTTTGATCAGAAATTCAGAGGAACCGCCTTCGCTCTTCGTGGTTATCAGTTAACGTGGATGAGGTCCCAGTCTGTCATTTTTAAGTGAAGTCATACAGAACTAAAATATGAAAGCTGAAGCGTGTCAGATCTACGCAGTCAGTTCAGGGGACAACAGGTAAAAGCAGAAATTTGACTTCGTTGTACTGTGCTAGTAATCTAGACCCATTCACTTAGTATCGTTTATTTTTGAAGAGCATGGTCACAGACATAAAAAGTGAATGCAAGCGATGAATGCGAAACGGTTACAGGAGAATATGAGATAAAAGAGAGAAATGTCTCATTCGAAGTCATGCCACCAACAGTTCCAGTCAGATAAGATGAATCCCAACCTACGTGTGAATTTTGGTATGGAAACATGCGTGTAAAGTCTAACAACCGAAGAAAGGACAAACAATGCTGCATGCTCTTCAAGACGCCATTGGCTGTACGGGACAACCTGCACGTTGAGTAACACAATTAATAAACGAGAAACGGTGGATGCAAGTACTTCGTAATGTTTCGTCAGTACCAAGATCAGTAACAAAAAAGCAGCCCTATTACAGTTTAGAAAAGAAAGTTGGTCACGTGACTACGGATCGGATTCGTCGGCGAGCCAGACAAAAGATGTGACCTGTTTCGTCACTAATTTCAAGTAAACTTGAGGATTGTATCGATTTGCGTTTGTGCACACAATGAAGTGTCTGACTGACTTATTGCGAAATAACCTAAAAAAAACTCAGAACACATGAATATCTGTGACCCGGAAGGATAATTTTCGCTTCAGGTGTCTGCGAGTCATCGTTAACCCACCGGTACATGTAGAGCAACCAAGGCAACTAAATGAGTGATTCACCACTAGACAGAGACAGCACGCTTCTCTTTGATTTCGAACTTATCTTTTCTAAATGCCAAATTGAATTTTTGATGAATTTTTGTGATATATCTGCTCACCACAAATCATGAAGATAATTCCACCTCGGATTTTTCTACCCTCTGTCACCATAGATGTTCACGTGTTATGACTACTTGCCGAGATCGTCACGATAAATCTAGCGCAGTCTTTACCGAGTGTTCAAAAGCCAGCCAACTTAACTCTTTGGTTGGCTTGATCTCAGTGACGCAACAAGACATAAATTTTATATAATCGATCCGGAATCACGTGACGAACTTTGTTTTTAAGATAACGATAAAACAATTTTTGTTGTTGAATTTGATACAAACGAGATGACAGAAAGTGTTTGCATCTGCCACTCTCGCTATTCTCACCATATTCTTCAGATTTCTAGATGAAAATGTACTTTTCAGCTATTTGTATTTAGCCTTTTGATCTAAAATAATATCTTTCCCAATGGCTTGAATCTCTGAAATCTTAAAGCTGATAAGAACAAACAGACGAAACACTGTTCGGCCCAAGTATGAAGTGTGATTCACACTCTCTTACGGAGCTTTCAGTCAGTGTCATGGATTTAAAATGAATATAATCGATAAGGCCGGTCTCGGAGTGCACAAACCTTTACTTGTCAAAACAAAACAAACCCAACTGCCGTGCTAGGCAGCTTTTACGTTTCCTGACTTTAAAGAAATCTGGATGTGGTTTTGGGTTGGTAGAGTTGAATTTGCGCCAATCTCTTGGGCCGGTTAGTTAGTTAGTTGTCCACCAAAAAATTGATAATCATGGTCTTGGAGCTGGAAAAATCGATACTCTTTAATGCTAGTTTTTCATCCAATCAGAACTGACTCGGTTTCGAACAGGCTTGGTGAACAATCAGGAGTTTAAAAAATGAAACCGTTATACTTACCAAAATGCAACCAAATCGAGAAGGACCAACGAGCAGAAATTCTGGAAAGATTCGGGAGTTGAATGTGTCATATCATTAACCGAAATGAAACGTGATGTGAACAGTGGTCGTCATATATCGTGACCTACCTTCAACTAGGCCCGTACAGGGCAGTAGTGTTCCATCCGGACCTGTATTAAGGTAACAGTATGGACAATTTCACTAACAAGGATAACCGTAATAAATAAGAATCGTATTTTGTAGAAAACCTTTCAGTTGAAAAAGCCGTGAAATGTTTGCATTTACGACCATTCTATGGAGATAACGATTTATTGTTTTTCGCATATACACATTAACCGGTTAATCCAATAGACAGTTTTCAGTTTTCCTTCCAAGACTCTCTTGGGCCGATTGTTGCGTTGCTTGCTGTGGATAGTTGTTTGCAGTAAGATCTCCGAAACGTCAGGCACATTTAGATCGCTTCATTGTCCAGCAGGTTCCAAATTGTCTGTGGCTGTACCTGACTGGGAAGTCGTGAGAGGTGGGTCAAACGGTCGACACCACCAGGATAGTTACTGGGTCGTCGTTCGAGGTTTCGGAAAACCCAACCAAATCACTGAAACGTGTACACCATCGCCTGTTCGAACGGGATAATCCAGTTGCTTTCAGCTTGCTCTGATTGAGGGATAGAAACATGGTCACCTCGAATGCCGGATGGTCGGAATTCAAACTCCCACATTGCTAAGGATAAGCACTGATAAGAGTGAAGCTCGAATCCAGTGCTTCCCCCGTTTGGTTTGCACTCACCAGATTGAACACACCAGAATGGGAGAGCGAGGGTGATTTGAATGTGAATTATGCAACTCCCGCAACAACCAAAAACTGATCACACACCTGTCAACTGTTTACTGTTTTTGTTCCGCTCCATAACTATTCGCATTTTGCGGCAAAGCAGCCGCAGTCTTTCAGACTGCTTCGATCTTCCCTCTCACGTTGATTGTGTGGATAAACCGTGAATTCCACCAACTAGTTGCATCAGTCGAGCAAAAAATGTACTTTCAACGTTACAAACTCATGCACCCATCAAAATGGGGCTGCGTAAAAAAATCCTGTTCAAGTGCGTGCACGCACCAAGTGTCCCAGATGGGGAAGCAAATTCGCCCCGACTGGAGCGAACTTACACCACCACATGCTCAGCCGTCCGCGAATCGAGGAAACCAACGCCGCTTCCAGAAGGCGCACGCTACTGACACTGTGGTTTCAACCGTAGAGAGGTCAGACTCAGGTCAGACTTGCCAAACAAGTAGCAATCAGATAGTTAAACATAGCCACAGAATGTTAACGTCGAGATAACTCGGTCACGTGAGAACCATTGTCTCACAGATGATGGGCTAAGATGACAGCTGTCTGCCAACTAAGCTGGTCGCCGGTATTTTTACTTATTTTACAAGCTGGAGAGCACAGTGGATTACTGTCCTCAGACAATAGGCACGGGTCATTCAATTTTCCCGCCATAAACAACTAGTTTCAGCTCTCCTACGGTAGTTGCTTGTACTTTTGTTTGGACAGTTGTAAACAGAACGTTTTGGCCTCTTTGTTTTAACTCATTTAGTGCTCCGAATGATTGTAAAATGCCATTTTAAGTGTTCTTCTGGGTTCTCCTGTGTCACTGAGCATGCTCCACATGTGGAATTCTTCGGGTTGTTTAAGTGGGTCTAGTTAGGACAATCCAATTCGCTCAAGGAGTTAACCGCTGTCCTGGCATTCTTAGTAGCCCGTGTCGCCCGGATTTGGTTTAACCTACATTTTGCCGGGGGGGGGATGAGTAGTATCAATTTGTACTAGTCTGTAAATATGAACGCAAAATCAAGCCGGATTTTGTTGCATCATTCAAGATTCTGGTGATTGTTCAGTACGGATAAGATCTAATCTTAATTAGGTAAGTGCCTCCCCCGAGCTGAGCTGAGCTGAGCTGAGCTGAACCGAGCAGATCTACGCTAGAACTCACTGGACCTGTCCACAGCTGAAGTGAGGTTCTTACGACCAGGAGTTCGTATACTTATATGTGAGACCTACAGGGTTTCAACATTGTAGAACAGTTTTTTGAGCTGTACTCCTGCCTACGCTGATAGTTATGTAAGACGGATTTCTCACTTGTTGGCCCCCAACATATCGGTAAGTAAAGCCTGATGATGCTCCCGACAAACCTTTAGTTTTGAGGGTTTCGCCAAATACCAAGCATCGAATTACAATGTGTTTCTTTCACGCACAGTCGAATCTAATTTTCTGACTTTAGACTATGCGTTCTAAGGGCGAATTCCACTTGCTTTTTTCTCAAAAATGAATCTAATCAAAAGGTCATGAAATCATTTCACGTTCGAATACTTGCAGAAATTAGATGGCCTATTTAAGCGAAAAAAAACTCTTAACATGGGTAAATGCCATTGGAAGCAGTTCGGAAATTCGGATAAACCTTGACTTCAAGTCCGTTCACGTACTATGAAACAGTGGGATTTGTTTTATTCACCAGCATCTTGACGAGGTTGGAACGCAATAGTGAGGCATATATTGCCGACGCTCTGATGAACTCGTTATCTCAAGCGCATAAATGCTGCCGAATTCGGGGGAGGTGATGATTTGAAAAGAACCAAAATCCTTGACTGAGTTACATTTTCTTAAGTTCTCCAGAAAACTGATGAGACATCTCACGACTCTGAAGGACCAAAACTCACCTGATGCAGTCCCACAAATGGTGGAACCCAGATTGAGCATGCGGTTGGATAACCATACCGTGTAAGGCTCATCTAGTCTCTGGTAGTCCATGGGCCATTGTCCCGTATCCATTGTTACCCGGACAGTACGCATCCCAGTAGGACTGGTCGCCAAATGTTGGCACTGCGAAAACCTTCCTGTCTTCCAAAACTTTGGCATTCTCGATACCAGCTGAAATAAGGAGGGTGACGATGCAAAATTTTTTTCAAAATTAAGTAGGAATACTGAAGACATGGTAGCACGCTTACAAGTTGAACGACAAATGCGTGGTGGCCCTTCGGGCAACTAGGATCAGTCTTTTATACCCAACTAATGATTGGAAGAACTCACATGTTGGCACGGATCAGCATATTCGGATGATACATCGTTTTCAAGTTGGACATTTACGTCTGAAGCAGAAAAGACATGTATAATGCAAAGGGTATTTCCTTACGATGGGTTTACTATCTTGTAATGGTTTGGCTTGATTAAATCATCACTCAAGTGAAGCCGCTGACTTTCATTTATATCAGACCGTTTTGATCCACGACTTCGGATGAGGCCGCTTTGAATCACCTCACAGTTAGTTGTAGTTCCCTTGAAAGTGGTCTATTTTAAGGAAGCCCTATTTCTGGTGACCAATTAAAACCCAATTCACGTGTTCCAAAAGGATTAAGGTAAATGTGAATTGGCTGGTTATTTCAGGTTGTGGTAGAATGCAAATTTTTGAAAGTATAAACGATAGTTGTCTTTTGTACTTCAGTATGGGTTAATACGGGTGACAGTCTTCCTGGTTGAACGCACTGGACAGTTTTTCTCAAAATTATCTGTGTTTCCCAGTAGAGAATATACTAAGAGAGTAAACCCTGCCAAACGGCTGAATTAACCGAATCATGAACGCAAGTTTGAATACCTAGCGCACCAACGTAGACTGGAAGCACAGATGCTGGACATATGTTTGCCACCATATTATTGTTCGACTCAATGAGGTGGATCCCATACGTCCGACAAACAAAATGAGGCGAAGCAGCGAATCTAATATGGACTATTCTGGAGGGTGCAGCAATAAACTGCTGAGCAAGTCAAACCAACCCAATCTATATGCACAACAACAGCTGAGGCAAACGATTTCATCGACCTGACATTGATCAGCTGACTTGCAGAAAACAACCAATCAGTGAGTGTTTTATACAACTCGAATGTGTCACGTCCGCAAGTGAATACATCGGAAAAAACGTCAACATATCCGAGCATACGTTTTATGTCATTTCTTATGAGGTGAGTTGGGGAGACATAATGTTGCATCTAATGGAGAATTGTGCATGGCAGTTTATTTGTTCACATACTGAAAATTTTGCCGCGGACCAATCCAATACACAAGACAGTCATGTAACTTTTGAAAAGCAAGCTCCACATGATAGCTTTGTGAATCCAACCTCCGTTTATTCACCGCTAATTACTTTATATAGAGGTCTATAGGTGCGACAAGAGACAGTATTAACAATTCATCTTGAAGATGGTGAGTGATGCGTTGTTTACCAGACAACTGTAGCAACTCATGACGTAGTAACGCAGTCTGTCCAAGAGTTGGTTTTGCACGTGACGGAATTCTCACAAACATGGTCACCTGGGGCCAAGGAGAGTTTCCGGAGCTCACTATTTGATTGAAACAGGGGGAATTCGAAACAAAAACATGCATATACACTCATTTGTAAAAAAAACGTTGATTTTGTGAGAGACTCACTTGGAACCAAGTTGAATCTCAGTCGTGGGCTGTCGAGCAATTTTCAGCAACCTTATGAGTAGTGTAGTACGTCCATACAAAAACATGCATAGTTTGCAGACGCATGCAAACAGTTTTTTCAGTCATCACCCAACACTTTTCTAAGCTCCGTTGTTCTTCATGTTTTTTAAAAAATGTTTTTTGCACTCTCCTTCAATGTGCGTTTTCTCCATTTTGAATTTGTTTCCCGTGCGCAGTGATCTGCCTCTAGCGAAAGCTTGAAAAACGGATTGTCACGTGACTGCGTCCGTCGCATTGTCAAACGAGAAGGGATGTGCTCAAACAGATGCGTTCTCGTCGTTCTGCCGATATGGCTGTCTCTAAAAGAACAAGTAAACTGGTAACCACACCCAGAAAAAATTATGGTTATGTTGACCAACGAATATTTTCGATTCAAATAGAGCTGTCACGGGAATGAATGTGAACATTTGAAATCTCGAAACTTTGCGTATCTATTTAGCTACCCCACTGTAACGGAAGTTATACAAACCCGAAATGGGTCTTACCGGAATTTTGGAATTATGCGCCTTCGGAGTCCTAACGCATCCTGTGTTCAGTGTCTGGACTCCTCAAACGAATGTCTTTATATATTAACATCTTTTTTCAGCCTCTTAGAAGCAAACCTAAGGTGCGCTTCTCTGGTTTCCGTGCTGTACATAAGGTTTTTTTGGTTCCACACCAAATCCAGTCCATCCTATTGACACAAATCTCGACAATTCAGTAGAACTACAACGGTTCGCGTATAGTAAAGCATTCATTGTTTTTCAGATGCTTGGAAAATGTCTCACAGTAGGCATAAATTAATTCTTCGAGCAAGTTGGTAACAGGAAATTTATATTGTGTGGTTCCGGTTAAGTGTTTTTAGATGGCATAATAGTTTTTTCATCTTTCGGAAAATCGCAGAACTTTGTCACATAAGTCTCGAACCATTACATCAACTCGTCTGAGCGTCATTCGGCACTGAAGATTTCTGGACCAGTTCTGCTCCTCTGAAGATGAAGGCGATTTAATGTGTTTTCCGAATAATGAGCGTCATTTCGTCCTTAACGTTTTATGGTAAAATGGTAACAAAGCCAGGGTTTGCAGTAAAACATTAGAAAAATTACATCAAAGCTACCGAATACCGACACACTACGGGAACTAGTGTATCTCTACTTGCTATTTAAAGTAACCAAGTTAGTTTGTAAAAAGGGAGGTCACCGTGTATATACGTAATGCACTACTCATAAGGTTGCTGAAAATTGCTCGACAGCCCACGACTGAGATTCAACTTGGTTCCAAGTGAGTCTCTCACAAAATCAACGTTTTTTTGCAAATGAGTGTATTAGTTGAACCCAAATTGGACTGTTTTCGAGAAATACACTCATTTGCAAAGCAATTTGGTTTTTGCGAGAGAATCACTTGGAACTCAGCTGAATCTCCCATTTGTGATGTTTTCAGGCAACTGAATGTGCTGCACCAGGCCGCCTCATGTTCCAGTTGCTACGATATTCGAGATATCGCGATACATGTATATTCGTATTCACTACTCATAAGGTTGCTGAAAGTTCTTCGACAGCCCACGACCGGTTTCGCCCTTCTTGGGGCTCATCAGGTAGGCGCAGTCCCCGAGGTCACCGTGGTTTTAAACGCATGCATCCTGTTGCCCAACTGGGCATCATCCCATGCTAAGACGAACGTCTAAAGGAGAGCTACTTTGCAAAACCAACTCTGTGTGTGTTTACCAGTTTGCTTGTTTATGTGGAAACAGCCAGGTCGACCGAACGATCAGAGGCTTAACAAATTGGGTCTCCGAGCACATCCCTTCTTGTTTGACAAGCAGACTGACGCGTGCATGTAAAAATTCGGTTTTTAGTACATTCGCCGAAAGTAGAGAATCGTGTTGATCACTGAAATAAGCTAGTCTTATTCAACCGTGTCTCAAAAAACAAGAACTAGGATATCTTGCACGGCTTAAACTGCGACAAGTTGGACTTGTGCACTCAGACGAAATTTATGCGATATAATTTTGGGTAATGTTTCTGACAAAATTATCCCTTTGTCATCTAAGCAATAAAATATTCAGGGACCTAATAAACATCTGTGTATTTATATTGCAACTGTCGGGAAACTATGTGCTGGCAAGAAAGTTCGGTGATGAGGAAAAGATGGGACCTTTGTCCTTTAGAGTGCATTCAACGGACTTTGGTCACTTTACATGAAGGGAATATTGACATACGCTGGAAATGAATGCTATCCTTTATGGTGTGAAAACTCGTTTTAATATGTCCAGTAAGGAGTTGAGGTTTGGCCACCATTTCTTGGTAGTGATAAGCGTGGAGTTACCTGATGGCTTTCATCGTAAACGCGTTGGAGGTCATTTGTTCGTAGGAAAGTAAGGCTTATTCTCATTTGATGGGTTTTGCTACAGGAATTCTCAGCTGTTTTCATTTGGGGACGCTTTCGACTTAGATAAAAACTGATCGGATGAAAGATGGGGCAACTGAACTGCGAGGGTAAACACGCAGATAAAATCCTCCAAAATTATGGCGGTGCAGTTCAATATGTACGCGCCACGAAGTCATTGATTTCTGAAACAGGTAGGATATTCATCTGTCGCATTCGCCAGAATAACGCTTTACGAAATCAAACAAATGGATCTGGATGAATGAGCTTCTTTTAGATGATGATTATCTAAGTTTGTTGGTCTAGCACTTTCCACAGGCTACATTGACAACCTTTGCTATTTTCATAGTGGTTTTCACAAAATGAGCATCGGCCGCAACAACTGTAGGTACATTTTTGAAGACTCCCCTTCGTTTCCTTCTCTTTTGGCGTGCGTTCAGCCTGTCTGTTGATCAGAATGAAGTAGGATTTGGCAATCAGCAGTTGTTCCTCCTCTTTATTTTCAATATTCCTAGGCAGCATGATTTATTCTCGTTCAGTCTAACTCCTTTTCGCTTCCCTGCTTGTCGCTTTTGCCGCCCCTTAAAGTTTGTCGACTTATGTCGAGAGTTTTTTACCTCTCCATCTTCGCTTACGATTTTTTGGCCCAACGGAGATGAAGGTTGCCCGGGGGACCAACTCGGACCTCGCGGACGGCAGACGAGCGGCCTCGACTTCCTCACCGATCATATTTTTGTATTACCTTTGTATTGCATCTTATCTGGTCATGCCTGTTCGGATTTTGTTTTAAATGGCCCAAGCGCACATTTCGATTTGAAATGTCGCGCTGCCAATTCGTCACGCTATCAGCTGAAGAATGCAGGCATTTTTAATTTGCCCTAAATTCCCTCGATAACCGCTCTCCAGAAATTTTCCGTTCCATTTGACTTCGGAACTACCCCACAAGTGTACCGTCCGTCTTCTGCGCCGATTTCCTGTGTGCTGCCTAGTTGCACTGCCTTACTTTCCGTGTCCTTAGATTTACACATCATTTAATACTTCCCACTGCTTCAAGAAATTTCTTCTGCCTCACTGTCCCCTTTTCTCCTCCGCCATGCGTAGTCATGTCTTCGGCAGTCTCCGTTTCAATTTTTGAAAGAACGACGAACAAAGAGGGCTTTCTCCCTGTGATTGTTTTTCACCTAGGGACAGTTTCCTTGAAATCTCGCTATCGCAGATACGTGTAATTTTCCTGGCTCGGTGTAAGTCGAGTTAAGTCTCATTCGTTCTTTTATCGATCTGCCGTTTGCACTGATTTCTCGCCTGAGGTTATACTGTGAAGGTTCTCAAAAGAAGTCTTCTGATTTTTCGTGAATTAACAAGAACAACGCGAGCAATGAAAGAGGAGAGGAAAAAGGGAAGGCAGGTGTAGTAAAGGAAGACATGAATAGTAAAACTCCGTAAAGTTAAGACAGAAAATTATAAATTCTACTTTTGTGCACTTGTTTTGTGGTGACTCCCAACAAATTTCGGGATGAACAGCTGGCAGCTGCCGAGATGTCCTACAAGTGATACTGATTCTGCGAAAATGTTAGAAGACTGGTTTCTTCCTTCTTGAGGCTCATCAGGTGGGCGCAGTCCCCGAGTTCCCTGCTCGTTGACCTTATTTTCTACTTGAAATCAAATTGCACGAAATTAGCGAAATACACTCATTTGCAAATCGATTTGGTTTTTGCGAGAGACTCACCTGGAACCCAGCTGAATCTTTTGTTTGGGATGTTTTCGGGCAACTGAATGTGTTGCATCAGGCCGTCTCATGTTCCAATTGCTACGATATTCGAGATATCGCGATACATGTATATTCGTAATGCACTACTCATAAGGTTGCCTGGATACATCACAAACGGGAGATTCAGCTGGGTTCCAGGTGAGTCTCTCGCAAAAACCAAATCGATTTGCAAATGAGTGTATTTGTGCATTACGTATACACACGTATCGCGATATCTCGAACATCGTAGCAACTGAAACATGAGGCGGCCTGGTACAGCACATTCAGTTGCCTGGCAACATCACAAACGAGAGATTCAGCTGGGTTCCAGGCGAGTCTCTCGCAAATCAAATTAATTTGCAAATGAGTGCATTTCGCTAAGGTTAGAAGACAAGTAAGTCGGAAGGTGCAATTTATTCGCCCGGCCAGACATCCACATTGATTTACGCATTCATATTCACGTTATTCTTGTTTGAACCGAGATGATTCCGTCCTAAACGAAGGGAGAAAGCATTGGTATAAGAGGTTATCTTGTATCCGCTGCCTAACCACCACATTGTGGACGCACCCAAAGTAGCATGATCGCCATCAGGATGACATCGTCATTGTAAAATGACTTGACTGGTTTTCCCGACGATCACCAGGTAACTGGTTACAAAGGTGGGGGGTGGGTGGGTGAATGGCTTCATTGAGAAAGAAAATTCTGTTTGATTTCAACTGACGATTGGTCGGTAATGAAGTGTGTTATCATAAAACAGCTCCACAGATCAAGAGATCCAAAAGGAGTTTGTCTCTCTCCTATAAGGAACAAGTTACATCCTCACATCCAGGCTGGTGTTACATAAATTGGATGAGACAATTTTTGTTGAACATGGTATCCGTGCGTACTATGGTCAGATGCTAACCAAATTGGGATGATTAGTTTACAGTGGTATCAGGAAGGTCAGACTCGTGAAAGCAACCACTGAATGCCCGAAATCTACTGAGCCTCTCAACTCCGGTAGATGCTGAGCAGACAGACAACGCCCCCTCAATATGCAGCGCTTGACAGTCTAGTATCAAACCCAGACAGCGCACGTCGGCGTTGATCAAGGTCAGACGACGCTCCCGCAATATGCAGCGCGTCACAGACTCGTACAGAAGCCAGACAGCGTCAGCGTTGGACCGAGTTCAGACAGTGTCCATCCAATAACTAGCTTGAAGCCGTTGTATTTTCGCACTCGCAGGCACTCACGCTCTCGCACTCGCTTGTTCGGAATACAGCTGTTGGGTTCCCTTCTGTGAGTCTTTTTCTCCGGCACTAGGCACTGGAGCGGGGCCATCAGCAGGTACAACAGCAGATGTAACAAGTGGATTTTAGGTTTTTGTTAACCAGGGCATTCAGTGCTTTCGGGAACGAAAAAACAGACCACCTAAACTATGACATCAAGCAAAGACCACTTTGAGGATCAGGTCTGAGCTGTGCCTAATCGGAAAACTACTCGACAATTAAACTCGGTAATTGAACAACATTCACTATCTTACGGTATACACTCTAATCTGACAACTCAAAAATAATCCTAACGATAAGTGACGCCAATGTTGTAATTCGGTGTTCATGCAAACAGCTAAAGGGATGAATATCAGCTGACAAGACAGACGTTTATCCTTGATTAATCGATCGATAATCAATTCAGTCGGATAAACCAAATTGATCTCTTATGCATGCACTCAGATTTCTACTCAGTAATCTGACAGCGGTCGATTCGGCTGCGACCTGTTTTTAATTGATTGCTTGAAAATGGCGCATTCACGCTAAATTAGTCAGTCGGTTTCACGTGGTTCAGATTCGCTCTGTCAATAAAAAGATGGATATATGCTGACTCGTAATACTTGAGGGGTTAACATATTGTTTGCTCCAGGTAAAGAACACATATAGATCAGTCTTCCAAAGTTCTTGGTAGTGTATATTCGTAATGCACTACTCATAAGGTTGCTCAAAATTCTTCGACAGCAACCTTATCAGTAGTGCATCACGAAAATACGTGTATCGCGATATCTCGAAGCAACTCGTAGCAACTGAAACATGGGGCGGCCTGGTGCGGCAAATTCAGTTGTCTGGAAACACCACAAACCAGAGATTTAGATGGGTTCCAGGTGGGTCTCTCGCAAAAACCAAATTTGTTTGCAAATGAGTGTGAGTTGCTAATTCTTGGTAGTGTGTAAAACTTTCTCGAAGTTGAACCCAGAAACTATGGTCAAAACACCAACTTATTATTGTGAGTTGCTGTTAGCTTAAGACTCACGAAATACGTTTGGAATCGAGTCAACAAATCGCAAAATTGGGCATACAATTTATGGGACGCGTTTTTTCTCTGCTAACTAGCAGAAAAATTTGAAGATGAGTCGTTTTATTGGGGAATTTCAGCTTTCATAGTTGAACTACTTCTCGCCCCATATGATTCGTTCAGTCGCAAGTGTGTTTCGGTTATACAGACCCTGTTTCGGTGTTAACTCGAGTCGAGATGTGTCTACGATTCGATGAGCCACTTGTGTACTTTCTGTAAGGCGGGAGTGCGAGATGGTCCAAGTTCCTCTGCATTCGAACAAGTGTTGTAGTCCCTATTTTTGCTGTAACTGAAACAAGAAAGTCCTATTCATTTGAAACGAAATTCTGTTGTAAGTAAATTTCACTTTCTGGACCCCAAAACTGGGTGAAAAAGGGAGGATACTTGTTAGTGAGATTTCTTCCTGGACGTAAAGGTGGTCATTATAGAAAACTCCCGGAAAGACTTAACAGCTGTTTTACCCCCTGTTTAGTATTTTCAAAGGCCCCCGATGAGAGTCAATTAGGTGACCTTCTGGTGGGCACTTGAACACTGTAATAATCAGGTTTGCTGAGCACCAGTGTAACCAAAGGGGAATGAGTTGGCCTCGACCACCTGTGTTGGGGACATGGAGATTATCTAGTGAGGTCTATTTTGTTCCAGCTAACGAAACTGAACTGAAACAAAGTTAGCGAAATGCAATCATTGGCAAACAAATTTGGTTTTGCGTGAGGCTCACCTGGAACACAGCTGAATCCCTCGTTTGTTAGTCTCTCGCAAAACCAAATTTGTTTGCCAATGATTGCATTTCGCTAACTTTGTTTCAGTTCAGTTTCGTTAGCTGGAACAAAATAGACCTCACTAGATAATCTCCATGTCCCCAACACAGGTGGTCGAGGCCAACTCATTCCCCTTTGGTTACACTGGTGCTCAGCAAACCTGATTATCGTCGAACTTTCAGCAACCTTATGAGTAGTGCATTACGAATTGAAACAAACATTCAAAGCCTGTGCACTCAGGAAGCAACATTCAGATTTTGTATTTTACGAAAGTGCTGTCACAGAAGTAGATATTGCACTTTTTTTGTCCTCATCACATTTGTTTCTTAGCTTTTGAACTTGGGACCACGCGGTACATTCCCTGCTGAAGGTTAGCCCGGTGTCCAAGATTTTGGTGTTATTTTTTCGGCAAAAAGCCTCCTTGAAGCTGAGACTACTTAACTACTCGCTTCAACAGTCACCATCGAGGTGGTTGACTTTTGAATATGTTGTTTGGATATCTTTGTGTAACACCGGCTTCACAAACAGAGGAACCGCCTATCCTTCAATACTGTGATGTAAGAATTTATCTTAATTGGGAGTTGTGTCCATCATACTTGAATGTTCAACCAGATATTTTCTCCCCTCTCTTCCCATAGAGTACTTGCAAACGAGGGGCAGAGGACTTCAGGCCTTAAAACGCTTCAGAGTTATACTAGCCTAACGGCGTATACTACTCACGCAGCATGCGAGTAGCGTCTGTGCTTGTATCCAAGCTCCGCCTTCGCACCTGTCGAAAGGTGAAGGAAATTGTGGAACCGCTTTGCAATGTTCGTTCATTGTGGTTTAACATTCAAAGAACGTCAAAGAAGGTTTAGGAGGAGGCTTGAGAATGTTCAATTTTCAAAATCTCTGTGCAGCTGGGAAATTTACTTTCGGATCTAATCGCTTGTGACCACTTAGATCGTGTTTGCTAGTAAACAACTTTTTAGTGAGGGGCACTTTTCCTTCCTCTGGTACAGCGTTAGATTCGTCATTACCTGACCACTGCAGAGTTTGATTCAGAGTAGCAGAACTATTCAATAGGACACGCCAAAGTTTGTTCATGCACCATTGCTGCAATCTTCGAATTTTGCCTACATACCATGGTTGTAGCTTGTCGAATAACTATGGTACAAGCATCGGGTGGATAGTAAATTAAACGGTGGGTTAAATTCAAAATAGTACTTTTGTTTAAACAAGCCTCGTTGTTGAGACTGTCTGGTTTTTCTTGTCAACCAGAGGCTTGGGGCCCATTAGGTGCACAATGCTATTAACAGCAAAACCTTTGCGGGTGGAATAAAACCTTTTGCGCCGAAATGTTACATTTTGTTGCGTACATGCTCAGACCAAAAACCATCCTAACCTACGTTCATATTTTCGCAGTTCACAAAATTTCATCGCCCACTGAAGCAAACATACCTCTGGCGGAAAACGTTTGGTGGAATACCTTCCTAGCATCACTGAGACCCCGCGATGCCTAGATGGGGCTCAAAAGTTTGGACTGATACTACGAACTCCATTGCCTGTATGCTTAAGTCCATCAGGGACACGTCGTAGCTTTCGAAAAATCAACTCCATTGTGCGAATACTGAGCGCCGAGGCTTGCAACAAAAATTCCCACAGTTGAGCAGGGCTACAATGCAGGGGAAATCAATTATTGTTCGCCGTTCCAATCGGGATACTGGACCGTATAAAAAATAAAAGTGAAAAGTCCAGATCAATATAAATTCGATCTCAAAATACCTAAGCAATAAACTAAATGATGTGTGGATTTCCGTGCATTTCTGGTGATAATCAAAGAGTTAAATTTATAGAAAGATTCTTGGGCAATACAGTGGTTCAGGGAGACCGATAGCCAAAGAAAATGACAATACTTGTGCCAGAAACAGCAAAATTCGTTTGATGTTGGCATCTTCCTGCTGTTTACTTTGTCGCGCGCGGAAATTGCGTGCATTTTGAGGGGTGCTTTACACAGAAAGTCTGTTAAACGTAGACTGAACACGGTTATCGGAGTGATGTAAAAACGCGTGTTCACGACGTCCAGCTATTAGAAATCCTTTCTTGTCATCATTTGTTCTTGTAAGCTAGAAGTCCTATCAATACCCCAGATTTGTGGCATTTCAACGAGCTTCAAAGGCTTGCCACATGATTCCTATTAGAGACTGCCTTCTGGCAGTTCCACTTCAGGCTTACACGGGGTAGATTTAATGCACGGTGCACTGCTCATCTGCGCTTGTCTCTGAACAAGAGAGAGAGAGAAAGTGAAATTTGGACTGGACTGCACCGACAAACGGTGTTCACTAAAGAGGTGCATTTACCATCGGAGCAGTTGCAAAATCCACCTGGTGTAAAACGTTTAGTCAAATAGTTTTCCGCAACCGATTATTGTCAGTCACATAGGTTCAAATGACTTGCACGTCAGTCCTTCATATGTTGACCAGGTATTCCCTGATAAGCCGGTAACCTTCGACTGGATTGCTCGTCAACAAATCGTAAATACCCACAGATTGGGCGAGATGGTCCAAGTGGTTAGAGCGCGAATCTACTGACCGGAAGGTCCGTGGTTCGAACCCGACCTCAGCCTCTCGACTTCTCCTGTCTAGGCTTGGGCAACGTGGCAGTAGCCCAGCCTTCGTGCAACCTTCGGGTGGCATGGCAGGTAGGCACCGAAAGCGTGCAACAGCTGAACGAAATACCCACAGAGATAAACGCATATCTCTATGGCTACAGGTCTTCCCAAATTTCTCTCTCAAATCTTCCAACTTAGTAAGCCAGACAGGATTGCTCGTCCTGGGAAATGCACTATTTAACGGTAATTGGTTGTAGCTTTTTGTCCAATCTAGTTCCGAAATGGGTGAGGACGGTTAATGCTTGACACACGAATCTTGTGGGAATGCTCTGGGACAGAGGAGCTATGTGTATTGCCAGTAGGGTGGGGAGTTTTTGGAATTTTGATGGAGAAAGGAAGCCAGCCTAGGGCGAAAAGGCCAACAGAACTGTACAATTGTTCCCCACTTATTGGAACACATCATCAGTAATAACCAACATGCACTCATTAAATGAAATATGCGCTTTACTGGACTACCCTAAGGACCTAGCGGACGGAGATATATGAAAAGCATTTGAATCCACCGCCGCCTAACCATATTTGGCAGCTAGGTAACACCGTACGTTTGATATTAGGCCGTAGCGGAAGTTTTGAGAACCCGGGAAGAAAAGCATAGAAGTGGCTAACTTTTTATAAAGTAACCTATCTGACTGCGTGGCTGACCCGAATCCACCATCGTTATTCATCACTTATGGGTTTATTCCCAAAACCGCCATATAGATCGGCTGGGTCTGTTAACCCGCAGAAACACTGCGTGGCAGATATTCTTCTAACTTGCAAAGTTCATGTCCTAATCAATGTTACTTTTGGAGCGCGATCACCTAGGTCAGTGTTCCCAACAGAATGTCCATTGTCTCGAAGACGCCGATGGTCATACCACAGGGTTTCTTCCATATGTTTCGTGTAGGTGCTGCCTTTCTGAGTGATAAAGCAGTATGCCTCGCGCCGCCGTATTGTGTATTCCGATCCTCGCCGGCTTCGAGAAATTGGCATGTAAACTGTGATGGCTTTCTCAATTCCCGAACTGATTTCAGTTCACTGAAAAGTATACAACCGGTTTATCAGCCTTGTCTCTACACTGGTTATGGAAAGCGAGGTTGCGGCCTTATACCATCTAGTCTTGGGGCGAGACTTTACACATCGCATGTGAGGAACACATAAACTGCTGAAGAGAAGTGGATTAGGTAAATTACTTTTATCCTTGAAGGTAATGCGCCGCGCACCCAGTATCTGCGAGGAACCGTCTGAAGAGGATTTCGAATTGAAACGGTCATTTTGTTCTAGAATTTGATACGACGTTCTGATGCAGTTCATGCATCCCCTGCCACGAAGAAACTTAGCTTGTTTCCTACGAAACCGTTTTACATGCAACCGCTTCGCTTGAAAATGGCTTCACTGGATCAGTGTAAAGAACTTACGTCGGTGGTGGCTGGACTTAGGTTAGCCGTTTCTGCAGTTTCCAGCAAGGAGCGAGTAGTTATAGCGACACAACATAGAGGAGAGTGATTATGGCAGAGCAGGTCAACATCATGCTGATATTCTTCGGTTTCCGGGTAGCTTAGTAAAAGTGGGGACGTTTGGAGCGTTTGAACAAAGCGTGTGCTTTTCTGTGGCCAGTGGCTTTTGTAATGTTCAAGGAGATTAGAGCTAAGACAATCAGGGCTTGGCAGAACCAGGGGCTTTTTTGAGCCGTTGAAAACCCATGAAGATGACAAGAGAAAAACAAGCAATTTACATAGGGAATAAACGAGGCAGTCATGGCAGCTACAGCTGAAAGGGAAAACTTGAAGGGAGAGAGGAATGGGATGAAGTCACTGGGGATGGATTGGTTGGTTCGGTATTTCAAATCGCGGGGTCAATATTCTCAAACGGACTAAGTTCACTGCTGCTCAGCTAGTAGGTAGGTTGATCTAGGAATCGAGCAATGATTTATATTACAAAGATAATATAAGAAAGCAGAGGGAGAAACAGCAACGTTTGGATTTTATTGTGCATACACAGATTGCCATTTGGATAGTGACACGAGAGAGGTTAGAAAAGTGGCAAAGGACTTCACTCAGGGCTCCCACCGAGCATTAGTTGACCAGTAGTCTTGAGGGCATAGGAAAAGAGTAAGTGCATGACATGGGGCAGAGTAGGAACTTTAGCTAAGGCAGTGTAGCACAGATTCATCAGGTAGAAACCACCAAGCTTGTTCAAGGCGACTACAGAGTAGATCAGTGTCGGAATTACAGCAATTTCTACCTTCAATAAGGGCCACAGCGGACGAGCGGCGTTGCGCAAAAGGACAGTTAAGTTGTGAAAAAGCTAAGGACGGGCAGTTGGGAACGCAAACAAAATTTTGAAGACAATAAACAAGAGCGGTAAGAGAACCGGAAGTTAGTACGTAATCCAAAATGGCGCCACAGCGAAAGGGGGAAAACGAAAATAAGTCTAAGTCACACCAATCACAGGATTACGGCTGTCATCTCTGGGCAATCAGTCGCGCATGGCTTACAAAGACAGCCCCGGGGCACTACTAGGCAAGACAAGTAGTAAAGAGCTAGAAGGCTGTACACAACTTTATTTGCAAATAGCCAGCGGTAGGTATTCCTTAGCACGAGGGATGTAGGATATTACGTGGTACACTCGGTTGAAAAAGTGCGTATACTGTGAAGCGATTTTGAGAAGAACATATGGACAGCCTTGAAAGTTATTATGTACTAAATGCACCACAAAATTACTTTTAGGCTGCCTTTTGAGTTCAACAGACAATATGATAGTACTCCTTAACCCGTACGTCAGAATACTGCAAGACATATGCCACAGTCTGAACAAGTCCAAAACACCGGATACATTTAGCTGAGAACAGCAGTTCGACTCTTCCTACAGAAAGCATTGAAAAAATGTAAAAGGTTGCCAGGTCTCAAGCCTGATACCAGCTCCGTAGAGCAGCGAGAAAACAGCCGGTCATAATTGCAGTTTATGCAGTAAAAACGAATTTCAGTTACTGGATATCATACCCGGTTTTGGAAATGCCAAGCCGGTAAGTAACCACTGAAAAAGGTAAACTGCGGATGTGTCTGATGCAGCAGTTAACACTATTCAACCGCGGCTAAAATGAAGGTTAGTTTTAGTTCAAACGCCAATAAGTAGACGTGTGCCACAATGTCGTGTATAAGCGGTTGTGTGGACAGTATAGCCAAACAAGAGCAGCTCCAATTATGTATTAGAGCGACGTCTATTTTGTAGGTGTATATCGCTGCATTACTGAGATTCGCAAAGCAGTTTTTATTTAGCTACTGTCAACTAAACCTAAACCCAGCATCGGACGGCATGAGGTGCAGCCTGAGGTGGAATTCGGCCTAAAGCCAACGAAACTCATTGGTCGCCAAGCACAAAGGTTCGAGACTGAAAAGATTGAAGGTGCATGAGAAAGTAATGCTGGTTCTGGCCTTACTTATTAAGGGGAAACGCACATATGTACGCACCACAAATGGATCTGCCATAGGTATTAAGATTGATGTTTACTAGCCGGGAAGAATCTGGAAGGAGGCGTTTCCAAGTGTGAGTCCCGACGCGTGTATTCTAGGTTAAAGCGGCGGAACGGTGGGGGAGAAGGTGGCCTTAAGCAGCTTTAGAAAATACGTCTGGAGTAAGCTGAAGCGCGAAGAGACGTCCGGCATCCCTTGGGGAATGTAAAATCCGTGGTTACTTCGAAAGCCGATCTAGATGCATATAGTGTAGGTGCAGCAGGATGCCTTGGTACATGGTGTGGGATAAAGACACGGGAAGAAGTTTTGGCAAAAGGTGGCAGAAAAAAGTGTCAGCACCCAACCTCATCACCCATCAAGGCCGGTCTGTAGGGCGCTCCAAGTTACTTCAGACTGCTCGGCAGTACTAAATGACATTGCCCTTCCTGCCCCACTCAATGGCTGTCTTTGATGCTCATTACAGAAAGAATCTCGGCTTAACGCGAGCCTGGCAGATTTTAGAGATCATGTGAATAAAGTGGAGTGGAAACTAGCATCCTACGGAAGCATACAACCAATCGCTTGCCTCCTAACTCCTGCTTCAATGTACGATCCACCAGATGTTGCAAAAGCGTCCGTTCTTGTTGGCATGCTAGCCTTGGAGATCAGCCAGTGTATGGAATGCCGTTACCAAGTCCTACTGTACAATGCCCCCAAACGCATCCAGCTGGAGCGCACAAAAGCTACTACGCTGGCAGCATGTGGCATGCGTGACACAGCCTGTACAGTTCAAAGGCTGCGAAAGTGAAACCATCCTTGTGTTGCCTAATACTAATGCGCTTCAGAGATGAAAACGATGCAATGTGTCTGCTGATATTTCGAACCCCTCTTCCTCTACAAAAACGTTTCAAACCGTAAAAGTCAAAGCCGCTCGTACTCGACTGAAAAGGCAGCTAACAAAAAATTCACTCTTCAAATTTTCAGAGTCGGCCACTGATAACAACCGAACGCATCACTCCTGCCTTCATCGATGTAACCCAATCAATACCCTCGGTGTGACTCAATCCAAGACTTCCCACGGAACCAACCCCTCGGAAAACTACATAGGCCATATCGTTGTTGACACGTGTGTGCTTAGCAGCCGAGGGACTCCAGTTTCAAACAGCAGCTTACTTAGTCTGCACACTGTTCCGGCCTCCTCTACAGTCGCCTCAAATTCTGTTTGGCTATAAACCATCCCCGAAAACAATGTAATCAGTTCTATACCAGTCGGACTTCCAGCTGCCCTTCCAAGTGCCGGAATTCTGGTGCTCTCCCCAAAATCTCGATGCTTCAACACTAGTTCTCCCCCTGACCTTCATTACCCTGGAATCGCTTCTTGTCTAAACTCGCTAGACGCTGATGTGGTGCTGACTTGTGTCCCGGTGACACACAAACGTGCTTTATGATCTTGAGGCCCGCCTCTCCCGCTGGCGACCATGAGCCCTCCACATCTACTTTTGGACACCTACCTATGCAGCTTCTGACCTCAACCAAAGAAATTCATCGCTGATATGACAGATGAGGTATCTCACTAGCCCTTACCTGGCGCTGCAGTCAAAGGTGAAAACACAATCTCTTGCTACAGACTTCCTGACCTAACGACGCTGAGTTGATTAATGTTTTTTCCTCACCAAAGCGTTTCCTCGGGCTCAAACACCTGCTGTCAAAGCCTGGTATCGTAAAGCCCTCTCCCGCATTATCTTCCCTAATTCCCACTGTTCGCCCTTCGTCTACAAACCTTAAAATAGTCCATATGATACATAAATACGTACGCGGATTCACACTATTCAGGCCTGGTCCTTGGCACGGTCTCTTACACACAAACGCTTTTACCTAATCTTAGTCCCTACCAAGCTCCGTTCTCCTGGCTACCTCAAATTTATTGGCCTGATATCCCTGTTCGGCATTCGCCTACACCACCACCGCCCCCGCCTCCTCAGAAGCCATGTACAGCTGTACCTGCACGACCTTTACAAAGCACATTAAACCATACGCACCACGTGCTTGAAAGAACCTCGTATCCACAGCGACCGGTGGCTGGCTCTGACTTTCGTCCGCTTCCATCACACTGCCCACCCACTTTTGACCCACCTAAACGCCGTTTTAAGCTGCCGCCTATCCCTCCGCAGCCACCGCCTCTTTCTGCACCATACCCCCTCCACACCTCCAGACGCAGATGACACGACCACCACCTCTTCATTGAACCGATTGCCCTACTCGCAAAGATGTATCCTAGCTTATGGTGAACCCGATACTGTATATTCTGACGTTGAGACATATTTCACCATCTATTTACCCAGCCACCAACAGCGCTAATTACTCCTCCTCGGATTCCAAACACACGCCCAGCAAATCCTGCATCATATTATTCCACCTTCACCTACCAAGTCCCCCTAGTGCCCGACTCCACCCTGAGCGCGGTTAGTAACTTCCTACTTAGTAACGTTTCCTCACAAATGAACCTAACAATAATGTTGGTTAATGCCCGCTCGTTACTGCCAAAATTCTATAATCTCCGAGTCATTAGGGTCATTGCAAAACCGAGTGTGATTTTGTGGTAGAAACATGGCTCACAGATGGAACTCCAGACGCAGCTATTTCAGTTCCTGGATATAATATTTACCGCTCTGACAGGAAGAACGCAAGAGATTGCGGTTGTACCATCTACTCCAAGTCAGAAGTTAGTAAAGCCCACATTGACGATTCCACCCTGATTCCAGAGGTGATGTGGATCTTTACAAAACATGCCAAACGACCTGTGTTAGTAGGCTGTATATGTCTAACGCCAGTCCCCATTCCCGCCTCTATTGCTGACTTGTCTCGTATTATCTGCACTGCACATTCCTTTCCTCATTTAACTAAATTTATGCTGGGTGACTTTAACCTACCGGCTATTTCCCGGCCTCCCACAACGGTTCCTACCCGTTACGACGCGCTGCTTGCCCAAATTAATATACTGGGTTCGTCCCAACTTTTACGTAGCCCCACTCGTGGCTTACATGCCATAGACCTAATATTCTCCGACGATGGTCATTTGGCTACAGCTACAATTCTTCTACGCTTCCCAGGAATTGGTCACTGTGTCGCTTCTTGCAGCGTAATCAGCTATGGCCCAACTGCTCCTCCGAGTCCTCCTCTGTTTCACCACCTCTTTTTGACGCTTTGTACGCCGTTTTCACCTGTGCTGGTTTCCCGGGACTGGGGTGATTTCTTCCTGTCGACAAATACACAGCGCGTTTCTGACATTTTCTACCAAAACCAATTGAACGCTCTACAGCCTTTTCTCTTATAAAACCTTTTCATCCTCGTCGCTCACCGTAATAAGTAACTAAAATCCTTGGATAAAAACATACAGCGAGCTAACAGCTAGTATCAAAAATCTCACGAGTTCCCCTTATTAGTTCTCATTGGTAAGATCCCAACTGACCGGGTGACCTTGCAGGCATCTCTCGAACTCTGACAAGAGAGCACCGTCCTCAGAACCCCTTATAACTTCAAATTACTTAGCCGACTGTTACGTAGGCGCCGTACGCCAAACAGTCACTCAGTTGTTTATTTGCGTTCCACCGAAGGTTGTCCTATCACTCATCCTGTCACTATAATAGACCATCTGAACGCCTACTTCGCTAGCGGCCACTTGCTATTTCCCAGCAACTTCAAACGCATTCCCCCTGTCTCATATGTCACAGCTCTAAGCGTTCAGGGTGGCCACTAGTCTCTCAGCGACGTAAGCATCTTCCTGGCTGAGGTTTCTGCCCTTCTTCTTGGCTTTAAGGTCTCGATTGCGCCGGGGGCCGATGGCCTTTCACCCGGATAAACTATTGGATCGTTGAAGCAATGTGTAGTCCGCCTGCATTTCAAACCTGAGTCTAGACATGCTACTTCCAGCTACAGGGTATTAACCATACCTCTCTTTTACTGAGCACCCTTGAACGCCCATCAAAGGCCCATTAACCAGGTTCCTCCTGGCTACAAACGCCATAGATGACTGGCAGTACGAAGTCCTGTCTCAGAAATCCCTCAGCGGTTCCCAGCTCCACCTCTGAGACTGATACGGCTGCCTACGACGCTGGGCACTCCACTGTAACAGTTTACTTGAAGATCTAAAAAGATTTCGACCAGGTCCATCATACATCCCTGCTACATAAGCCTAGTACTGTCGGCATCACAGGGGCCTTATTTCAGTTGTTCACCTCCTATCTATCTGACAGGATGCAAATAACACAACTTTGAGATAATTAATCAAATTCACTATCGATCATACCAGGAAGCGTGTTAGGCCTCATCCTCTTCTTTCTGTATATCAACGACGCCTTCGACGCCACCTCCCGTGGTTAACCCTTCCCTTTATTGTGCATTACTTGCCTCTACACAAGCAGTTAGCTTTTGCCAAATTCAGCAAGACAGACTCGCTTACTCGCTGATCAACTGAGTCTGGCCTAAGTTTCTCTTCCGAAAAATCTCAAATAACTTTCTACCGTTGCTCCCTCCCGGCTAATGCGTCCATGATTAATGGGAATCCTGTTACACACTCCACACAGATCAAGTATCTTGGTCTCAGATACTGTTGTATGTTTGGCTTTTTCCGCCATGTCCGGTTTCAGGTTGTCCAAGCGCGTAGGCTCAGCTCTCTACTATTGCGCTCCTTTCACCTTCGACACACACTGGCCGCCGTTTTTGAGCCATGCGTGCGAACAATCTTGGAATATTGTCCCCCATTTTTCCTCTTTATACCCAACGTAGTAAACTTGCACTTGAATGTGTCAAACGCTTATTTAAAAAAGGTTGTTCCCACAGTTCAACCCTCCCTCTTACCACTCCCGCTGTCAAATTTTAGGCCTTGAACCACCATGGTTCAGACGGTTCAAGCTAAATCAGCTGGGTTCCAGGTGAGTCCCTCGCAAAACCAAATTGATTTGCAAATTAGTGTATTTCTCGATAAATCTAACTCTCTTACACCGTCTGCTGCATAAAAATAACTTTCTAGCAGAAGCTAGACCAAAGATTATTTCACGTCCTTGCTAGAGTCTCCGTACTCCAACAACCTCCTAATATGCTATCCAGCTCGTACAAACCTACCACTACTGCTTTCTAGTTTACTACGTTCGCATCTGGAACAGTCTTCCTGAGCAGCTGCGAAACAACACGCTCCGTCATACTTTTTCGCAGTCTGTGGATAACGTACTTACTTGTGAGGCTGCTGCCGTTAACTACCCCCGACCTCCCCTATGAACCGGGTCCAATGCATATTTGAGCTTAGCAGCAGTAGAGTTAGTAGGCATGAATAAGAGCCCGTTATTATATTCTGCTATCCCCTTGACTTGCTTCGAGCCACTGTGGTATGTTTACTGCCTGCTTGATCTGAAAGTTTTGCGGTACTGGTCTGGTTTTTTCTTCCAGACACTTCGTATCTCGTACTAGCTTAGACCCTATCCTGGATAACTCTATTATTGTGTCTAATGACTGGTATTCGGTTTGGCCTACCTCCAGCGCAAATCAAACCGAAGTCAATTTTTTCACTACCGCAGCCCATTATACGCCAATACATATGGATACATATAGAGAGAGTTCAGCTGACGTGCTCCGCCGCCCACCAAACACTCACGTGCAACATCGCGGCACGCCTCTGCTTGACATGGTAGCTCACAGCGTTTCTCAGCCGCCGCTTGGCCATAGTGCACTCGCTCTGAATATGACCATTCTACTCCCATTGTCTCATGGGTACCTGCCATTTTCACTTGCATCATTCGCGACCTGCCCTTACCAGGGCCTGTTTGCTGTTTACCTGTCCGAATTAACTGAGCTGTCTTACTGTACCGTCTTTCTCCCGACCGGAAGCCCGAAGACAATTGCATGACCCGCTTCCAGAATGGGGTTTAGAAGTTGTTTGAAGATGTCAGTTGGACATGTTTTGGTTGACTCACTGGTAACTTGAATCACGCAGTGTAAGAACGCCGGCAAGTTTGAAGCTTGGATTTTCACTCCGATTTTCCACTTTGGACGGATGATTTGGCGGCCTTTGGGGGTCACCGCAGCGGCAAACAGTTTAACGTTGCCTAGTCTTTCGTCATCCTCTCTGTCTTTTGGTGCCCGGTCAACTTGGTTGTCGTGCCTGATGCCAAAAACCGCGTTTCCTTGGCTGAACTAACCAGATGTCCTACGTTTGCTTGCCCTAGGTGTATTTTACCACATTAGACCCAAATCCTTTCCTGCGTACTCCGTTTAAGCCGGAAAGAAGTTTCAGATTTCGGTTGAGTAGCTACTAATATCCTGTCTGCCGTATCAAACCGCGGTTTTCTCAGTTTGTTTAACTCCATATCTGGAAAGTTCACATGACGTACCACACACAGGAGATCGAGTACATACTTAGTGTAGCCGGTTTCTTGCCGCTAATTTTTGATACGCTCCGGTAAGCTCGTGGGCCCATTTCGTTTAACAGGCTCATCATATTTTCTGATTGGTGTCATCTTCATCGACTCAGCCCTTAAGTTTTGGTGATATACTGATAATTCCCCTGGGGACATCCTGGGGGGTGGACATTGCAGACACCGGTTGGGAAAACACTAAGTCTGGTCAAACAACCATTGCTCCGTTGGAAATGTTGTTATCCACGCCAACATTAGTAGCGTAAATCCTTGGGTGCTTTGCGGTGCATTCTTTGTTAAGTCCCCTAGTGATCACGCAACGGATCTTTAAAGATTTCAACAAATATTATTATATATGCTTCAGGTGCTCTTGGTGGAGCCACTAAGCCTAATGGAGGATAGTTTGAAGGTTTTGCCGAACACATGAAATATGTGGAACCAGATCGCCCTTCTGTACTCGGAATTGATGTGTTGCGCATTGCATTCTTCCAAAAGTGACTTCATGGATGTTGGACCTCCACGTGATGCTCTACTGTCGTAGCTCATCACAAAACCTAGGATCTTTTGCCCCGCCCCATGATAATTTTTTTGTGCACGATAAGTGGGACAGCCTCGGAATATGGGTGCCATGCGTTCGGAATCATCGGCTATTGTGTAACGGGAATTGGTGACAGCAGAATAAGGAAGAAGATAAAAATGGAGATTCGGTGAAACAAAGAATAATAAACTAAAAGTGAAGTAGTAGTAACAGGTAGACGAATAATATAAATTAGGCACAAATTCCAACCCGAAAACTCGGGTAACCAGAAGGCCACTGACTATTCACCGAATGGAATTGATTTATAGAAAATGCCGGTGCTTTCAACGTTACCATTTCATAGTTAGGAATGTGTATGTCTATCTGGTTGTCCTGCAAGTTCTCAGTCTGGCTGATTTGTTCAAATGAGCAAATCCTCGAGGTCTCAGCTAGGTCTAATGGAAAAAAGGACGTGTAAACGTTATAAGATATTGCGACTTGAGGTAAAAGTTGCAACGGCCAAAAATGGAAAGAACCCCAAGGTAGCTCTACAGCTGAAATAATTCACTGACCTACCTCGATTCCACATCGTACTTATGGGCGCAAAATATGCGCAAATGTCATTCCTGCTAATAATTTTTCGTCATGTACATTCTACACGACTAGCGGGATACCAAATTCTGTATTATGGGACGAGGAGAATTGCTATTCCGAGCTATTATCGTAGCAGACAACATTTTTGTTTTCAGCTAACTCGTGCGACGTTTAAATTAAGGTTTTAAGATGTTAACTGCTTATGACCGTGGGTCAAGCTTGGTGATAAACTGCAGTGTAGTTCTCTATTGTAACTGATAAAACATGTCAGGGGTTCATGCCGTCGATCATAGTGGACTGCTGAACGAACCTAGCTGTCACACACGACAAAGTCGCGGCCAGGTGTCCACGATGCCTGATTAACTAGTCACATCAAACCTACGTTGATTCCAGCGGACACATGAATTAACCTAATTGACGCACATGATTAACCTGCGGTTCTACGGTTCTGCGATGCCCATTCAATCGGATGACACGCGCTCATCGATCTTGACTGGAAAATGTTGAAAGTAAAAATTGTACGTAATGAAACATTGTGTTTTGCTGGTTGTTTTGATCAGTGCATATGTCCAACTGTGAAGCATGCATCTTTCTTTGCGCACAGTTATTCGAGCTGTGGACGTCCTGAAGTGAGAAGAAGGCAAAATTTATGTTATCAAATTGTCACTATGGCGCAGAAAACAGAGCGCGATAATTGCTCGCAAAATTGCGGTGACAATCTCGTCGGGACTTGTTTCAGGGACCGATTCGTATTGCGTTACTACCTCCAGCTAGGCGCCTTCTTACTATTAGGCCCCAAGAAGTACACGACTTACCTGGGATGCGTGATGCCTCATTACCGGACGAACAGTCTGGAAGTAATGGGCCTTGCATATGTTACATGTCATGTTACACGTCATCGTCTCTTAACTCCAACTGGCGCCATTCGGCACTATTATTAGTAGTATGCCCTTAACTCACGACCGTTGATTAGCTCCTCCTTTACATTATACTTCAGCAGGGCTCTGCAGGCTCCCAGATCCGTTTCCGCTAGCCGCCGTTTCACCGGAATTAGACCGTACAAAAACTTGGAATACTAATGATTGGATTCCAGATCATAAGTGGCTGCGAGGTGATTCCCGTGTCTCCTCAGACGAATGCGAACTGAAAATCCGGTGCTTCGTATGCAGTTTGCCACTGTAATATGCGCTGAACCTACCGGCTTCTTCTTATCCCTGGAACCTTAGCAATACCACTTTAAAACTGAAACGCGCGCCACATTTTAAGAAACGTTATTGGATTATGTAAAACAACTATCGACAAAACTCAAACAAACTCCGGTGGTTTTTCGCTTCAGAACACACACAGCAAAATGTTACATTATTACATGATCTCTATTCAGTAGATTAAGGTTTCGGAGAAACGTGCATTTGCTGGCTAGGGAAGGATTCAGGAGGGGGGCCTTTGGCTGCGCGGTGCTCTTAGCTGTAGAACCTTCACGAGTGGAATAAAACTTTTTGCGCCAAAATGTTTCATTATGTTGCGTATGTGCCCAAATCACAAACCACGCTAATCTACGTTCATATTTTTGCAGCTCATGAAATTTAATTGTCCACTGTGGCAGTCATACCTCAGGCGGAAAGATTTCTGATTGAATGCTGTAATGGTCTGGCTACCCAATAAGTTACTTTACCAGGAGTGTGTGGCAAAGAAATAAAAAAAATAATAACGCTAGATTGAGTAGACAATAATAGAGAAGTCAGACGGAAGAGACTCATTAATAATTTTTCTCTTTAAAATGGCTCGTCGTTGGCCCAGGTCAGCGAAGAAATAGTAATCCAATCACGGTTGCCTAGGGGTCTTCTCCTGACAGCTCCCACATATAATAGATTCCGAAGATAATCCGAAATGTTTTGATACCAGAGTTAGCATGTGAGACTCGCGAATGAACGTTGTAGGCGCAAGCGAAATCAGAAGAGAGTCGGAACACGTGACTACGTTTGTATTGCGTGAAATTGTACAAGTGCGCGTTGTTTGTAGTTTTTCGCATTCAAACAAAAAACGGTTATGCAATAGACAAACTACCCAACGGAAGCAAAATAACGGTGCAAAGGTGAGGCTCAAAAGTTTTGACTGGTATGCTGAACTCAACTGCCTATCTATTTTGGTCCCTCAGGGACACGTCATACCTTTCGTTTTTCCCAGGTGCTAGTTCGTGAAAGAATTCTTTCACGAACTAGCACCTGGGAAAAACGAAAGGTATGACGTGTCCCTGAGGGACCAAAATAGATAGGCAGTTGAGTCGACATTTACGTGATAACCTGTGTTACTTTACACTCAGTTCCTAGTTTGCATCTAGTCGCAATCATGACACTAGTCAATGCAGGCTGCTCTCTGCAGCCATCGATGGTCCACGACAGCTGTGGGCGAAATGGCGGTCCGTTGAATATGAGACGCGGCATGAAATGCCATACCTGCAAGTCCTGGTGGCCCTTCAAATGCACGGGTTTACGGGACGACCAGGTAACCCAAATGGCTAACTCTCCTGACCCGTTTGTATGCGCTAGTTGCCTCTACATTGAGGGTGCAATGCGTTCCCAAAATAAGAAGAAAGCCATAAAAAACAAAACCAATTTCCTACACCAAATCACACAGTCTAGTGTAAGTGCTCTTTCCTAATCGATGTATTCACGGCGAAACTGGAGCTTCTCTCTAAAGCTGTGACGGATGCAAACACAAAAAACGCAGCGACCTGGAGGAAAGTTGATAAAGAACTTTATTTGCTAAATGAGTACCTTGTACTATCCACCCCTGGTCCGCTGGCTGCGAAAAAATCATCCAACTCTCCGATGCGGCAATAAAGACAGTCACGGCGTTTCTAGTGGAAGAGCGCGTAAGGAAGAGCAGACTGATAATCTGAGGGCCATTCTTTAGAAAAATCACGAAGCAGGCACAGTCGCTCCTTAGCAGTGTCCTCTCAAAGCCTGACCACGAATCGCTGCACGCAGACTGGTTACGCCAGAAGGGAAGCAAGCGAACACTTGGGCTTCTCGTTACCCTTTCCTCGCCGTCGGCGATGTTTTTCAGCTAAGGACGTACTGCTGATGCGTATGTGGAATGGTTGAATATGGTTGGCGTATTATCACTCAACTCGTGGACGATTTGGAGTCATACACTTTGCATCACGTAATCTTATTATTTATAGTGTGCGCTAGTGGGACGATCTAATACCTTGCAGAATCAAATCGGACCAGAAGGGGAAGATAACGCGGGTTGACACCAACTACCGGAAACCGTAGCATGAGTGATACACTATGTCTTTCGTCGATACTGCTAAGATGGTGGCTAACCCTATCGGACACTTACAAGTGCAAACGTCTCTGTATACAGTAAACCTAATAGATCCAAATCGTGCGCGATATGTGCCACAAAGCTGCTCCAGCTAGAAAATTGGAATCAGTTAACTCTTCTGCCTTTTAGAATACACTGTAACGCGTGCAACCAGACCTTCTTTAAGCCTTCTCCAAACAGACTTATATAGTATTCGCAACCAAACAAACTGTCACCTTTGGAGACGCTCAATAAATTTTCTAGTAGATTACCTGCAAGGAACCTCGGACAACCCTCGTCATATCGTCGTTTCCGGAATGGTTTTCTAAATTAAATTTAACTGAGTAGCATGTTTACGAATACACGACACACCATGATCACTAGCGATTACATGGGCCAACCAGAGGACGCCATAGTGACGTTTTGAAGAAGGAAATCTCAACGACTTATGCAAAAAACTGAGGTTTTAGTTAAACCAATTGAGGACATGAAGGGTGCGCATCTGGACACCAAAAGGATGAGTATGAAAGCCAGCGCAATGCTATCAGCTTGATTAGTACATTATCCTTTGCAAGCACAACCCAAGGCAAAGGTCAAAGCTAGTTACATGCGATCTTCTGTAATATTACAAACCCTGTGTAAAGAAAATTATATGAAAAAAGCGTAGACGCTGGATACCCAACCTGACTGCATTTCCAGTAACTTACTCGTTACCAGGTCACGCCCTGCCTCACGCGAACGTCTGGCCAGGGGAGTTACGGATGGGCAAACAGGTATATTTTTGGAAGCTAGCAACTTAATGTACGCAGTATGTTACAATCAGTTGACTTCGTAAGATGCGTTTGCTGCTTTGGATTTTTTGCTTCCTTGAAAAGTCTTCACTGTACTGACTGAAACAAGTGGGCTACTTTTCTACGCCCTGAAAGCGTTGATAGTCAAGTTTAATAGGGTGTCTTCGTTTACATGGTCCTCTTGCTCTAGCGAGATACTTTTACAGAAGACACAGGTTGGCAAATGTTTCTCACGACCCCGCAACGTATTTCCCTTCGAATGCCTAATTGCAACTTCAGCAGCCATCTGTACATATTGAAATCAAACATTTCTTCCAAAGTTTCAAAAGGCGCCAGTCAAATTTCACACACTAGAATTGAAAATGTTCATCAGCACAAAAGGCCATTTCCCACATTTAATCACTATTGTAGCATGCGGATTGATCGTTGCCGAATGACAAAACAGGGTCATTTACCAATCTTTTCTTAAATCACACCTTAGTTTCATGGTTTTTAATTCCCTGAAGAGTGCATTTTGTGAGTTCATTGGCGGCACGAATTGGCAAAAGCGAAGGTTAGTGGTGGATATGGCTTTTTGACATTTCAGTACTCTTTCAAGATCGTGATTTTACGATCCGCAGGGATAATATAGGTTGGAGTGGGCCCAAGGGAGATATTCTGAGAGGAAGTCACTGAACCCATTAAAGTCTGGCGGACGGTATGCACTTTACGTCGGGTAGTGATAACTCGTCTGACGCTGTTGGAAGTGTTAAGTCACGCGTAACCTGTGTAAACGTAGCAGTATTGCGGAATGCAGCACCCGCGTCATGCTGGAAATAAGACTCACATTCTGACGGTTGGCTCATTTTTAGAACAAGGCCTCCACAACTAACGCAGCTCTCTAAAACGTCTTTTCGTTTCGAAACACTTTCTAACCAAATAACTCTGGTGCAGAAATCCGCCATTCTATCTGAATGGTACCGGTTTGAACTCTTCTGGCGCAGCAGCCTTGTAGCATTTTTACCACATACGTTGATGTGGACATAAGTTGAGAAACCAGGTCTCTTTTGAGCAGGTCTTATGAACAACAAAACAACAAAACACTTGTTTCCGAAAATTTTTCGCCCGCAATCAAGGGAATGGTTTCTATTACGTATTAGATTTTCAATATCTTTAGTCAACTCACCAGCAGCTAGTTTGATCACTTGTTTTTTTCGAGTCATTCACTGTGATTTTTCTGTTCTCCTGATTTCACTGACCTTTTCTACTTTCTCGATTTCTGCTTCCACTACTCTTTTTCCAACAAGCACAGAATGTGTTTGAGTTAACGTCTGGATATTCGGTTGAACGAGTACTCTTCTCAACCGAAAGATATAAAGCGTCTTGCATCGACGAGCGGCAATTGCACGTCTTCTGTGTGCGCTTGACAGAAAAGGCAAAGTGAACTTCTGGCGCCGCCTATTTTGTGGTTGTCAGCCGCTTAACAGGTTGCTCTTGTGGCAATAACTATTAGGCTTTGGTACGGTCCTTTAACTGAACCAGCTTGCCATTTAGAGTAAAGGTCTTTTTACAGCAGATTTACTGAGAGGTTTACATTGGACTGTTGTTTAATTAGTGTATTTCAGAAGAATAAATGACTGCTTTTTGTGATCGCTACCTAGCCGCTTAATCAATTTAGTCCCATAATACTTTCGCTACTACATTCTTTCGCCCACAACATAGGTGCAAGCCGTTTACGACGGTTTGAGCCTTTACGAAGATGCACCTTTGAACTGTACAGAATCGGCTGTTTGCCGACTGTGGACCGTGAAATAAACATTAACTTGAGAGGTATGTTATGTAGGGATGGCGGCGCAATCCATTCTAGATCACTTTACTTCCAACAACTTGCTTGCTCCAGTTCAACAGGGATATCTCCCAAACCGTTCCTGCGTGACGAACATGCTCGTATTTATGGACAGCTTAACCCAAGCCAAGGACGAGGGACTCATATCGGATGTGGGTGGCTTGCAGGTTTGTGAAGTGGCTTGCTCTTCAGAGTGTAGTGGGAATTTTACTCTCTGGAGGGTGTTCTGGACTTGCCTTCCGTAACTGCCGTGGGGCATCTTTTCTGCGGGTCTGTTCCTACGTATCTTTGAACTGAAGATGTCGGCGCACTTTCTGAAATGATAATGACCTGTCTCCTGTTACCGCTCTTGCTTCTCAGGTTTTTGTTCCTCTATATTGATAAGTTCTCATCAACTTTAGCACGCAAGTAAAAGCTTATAATGAGCTATTGTTGGTTGACCAAACGGAGTTACTTTCCTCAATTCCAACTACACCTTCATGGGATCTCGTTATTCAGAATCCGTATCAAGTTAGTGAAACTTCTTTTTCCTCCACCAATCTCCATTACATATCCGCGAATTGCTTCACTTATTTTATCAGTAGCTAAAAATTACTAGGACTTGTCAGGGGTTTCCATGGGAATAAGTTAATGTGTCGTAAATTTCTTGGTATATTTCATGCGAGATCACACAGTTTAGAGGTATTCTGTGAAGTCCAGTGTTATAGCCGATACAGAAAGGTTGTATTGGAAACATCTGTTGTGGAGGCTAGAGTCTTTCGTCGTACAACGATTCGGGCGCCTCCTGGAGTTCACTGAACGGAACGAATATGGTCAGTTCTATTCCGAGCTCCCTCGTCTAACATGCACGCGTGAATGAGAAGGAAACCATTGGTAACAAGTTAGGTTGCGAACTCTCGTCGACAGCTTTTTAGGACTCACCCACCCGTGTGTGTATGACAAACGATCCCATCGTTTGTGATCGCTGGATGATCAGGTGATTGCATGCTGGGGCGCCGAAACCTAGGCCGGACAATTTAGGTATTCATCCAAAGTATTCGGTCGATATATCTCATCCGTCTTTAGGAGACAGGCCGCGTTACTCGCTCCAGCCGCCAGTCCAGATGACGAGATAACACTTTCCTGGTCTATCCGTTGACCAGCCAGGTGAGACCATTTGAATGCTGCGTGAACAACAGCAGTGGAATTTAGTGGGATTCCACGGTGTTCAGACCGCCGCACCGGGATGAAAAACAGGTTCTCTATGATTGACTTGGGTCTCCAGTAGATCCCCGGATGGTGGTGACAAAATTTTAACTTTTCTGCGGTACACACTCTGATACCCATTGAATTGCAGCGGGCAGTTTCGTCCTAACTGCCCAACTAACGTGTCGTGTCACCAACTAGTAGGTGTCTCTAACTGAAATAAGTAGAGCATCGCGAGTTAAGGATGGTCCAAAGTCACATAACTCACGTGAACGACATTTTTGTACAATGTTCAGCGGTGTGAAAATACGGTTCTAAATAGAAGAGTTCATTAGCCTCCTGGTATTGATACCGAAGAGCAGACCGACTGTGTTCATGTTAAAGAGACCAATTAGATGTCAGCTTGGTATCTTCCCGGCTGATATCTTCCGAAGCCACAACGAGCAGAAAGAACGCACATACGTGCGGATAGGTCGATTAAGACGTACGATACAGCTTAAGTGGGTGTGAATGTGTCACAGCAAATGTAGGAAATGTGGAGACTGATAAGTGGTTTGCAACTTTCACTATTCCTTCCATCGTGAAGATCATCCATACAAACGGAAGATTTATGGTTGACGCAATTTTGTGTAACCACCCTGGTCCATACTGGTGACAGTCCATACTGGTGTGACAGTAAACGTGTGGCGTATTGACAAGACGCGAGAATCCTTACCTCCGCTGTTGCACTGGAACAAACGAGGTTTTAAAGGGCTTTCTCGGCGCAAGTGATTTGGACTTTTGCATCCCTTCCTGCTGGCGACACATGGAAGGTTTTTACTGAGCGCGTGGTGATCCTCACCAACTGGTTGCTGGGAAAATCCACACTTCACAGAAAAGCTAACCAAAGGCCAACTCTGAAATAAGGTGATCCAGCGAGGCTTTGCCTGGGTGCTCTCTAATAGACCCCCATCACACCACTTAAGGTGGATTCGTCTCCCCAAGGGACCTCTTACCTTGAAAAAGCCCGGCGAACTTTACCTGTTGCAATCCCACTTGGAACCTGAATATGCTGTGCAAGCACACCAACCGGATAAGGCGGGCCACTCGTCCAGTACTACACGGGAGAGGGCTGTCGGCGTCCTATTGATGGGTCGAGCTCGATGATCGCAATCTTATTGCTCCATCGGTCGAGATTGCCTGCTCTAGTCTATATACGTTGCGTGTATTAAAAAAATGGTTCAACTGTAACACCCTTTCGCTGCCTAGCTGCCAGATCATTGCGTCTTGCAATATAAATCTACGGACTTTCCTACAGAGACGTCTGGTGGTTTTCACACCGACTTGTCCCAAGGAATTTTTTACCTTGAGATATCTTCGCGCTATCACTCTGATTGTATGAACGATGACCGACTTTCCATATATTTCCTTTTCCCACATATGACAGTCTTACTTAGCTGAAGCAAAAACTGAAAGTAGTTGGTGCGTAGCGGCTCCTGCGCTGACCGTGTGGAAATCCAAAACGAGCATGTTGGGTGCAGCTGGAACATTGTCATCACGGTCATTCGCGGCGTCGACGCAGACAAATATGCAGCAGAAGTTGAAATGCAGTTCGGACGGAGATGAAATACTGTACTATGAGGTCACTACACAGTTCCTTCCATTCCATGTGGTGTATGAAATAAATGAATTAAATACAACGGATGAGTAAATACAAGCACTTGCGCGTGCGTCAGAAGAAATGCTAGTGCAAACGTATTTATAGAGGACGGAGGATACATTGCACGTGGGGTCATGAAGCAGGTTTACTATCCCGGTTTCTGATCATTTGGCTGATTAATGGTTCTCTTGCCTTTTGATGGTACTGTCCTCTACAATATCCCTTAAACAAAAAACTTCATACCTATACATCTTCACCTGGTCCTAACTGGTGCCTCACTCCTAGCATGTTCATATATGTGATCAGTGAATAAGCAGTCAAACGTTTCCATAGTTTGGACTCTACGTATCTTGTGACCATTGGAATGGTCTGTTCGTTTGAACAGTGATGGAGTAGCAATGTCTGTCAACGGAGAAGGGCAATTAACTTGTGCATGCGAATTGAAACGGTTTGTTTCATTCAGAGCACCTCCTCCACCCAGTATTTTTGGAGAACGGACTACCCCGAACAGCCTGATTTGAATTTTTTGGGGATAACTTTACACCTTCTCTCAGGTCAACATTCCTCATCTTGCATTTGCTTCTACCTTGCCCCGTTTGTACTCAGGGTGTGATTGAAGTGGCCGAGTCGCCGGTGAACAAGTTCCAAATACTGATTAATGTCACCTCAGAAGTTTCGTATAATGAACAGGTGCGGTACGCCCTGCGCCACACAGAGGACTCACTCTATGTTGAACTGGTACGTGTCTCTTTTAGCAGCATACATGCATTTGTTCTCTTATCAGTTTCCACAGTTTCCACAGAGCCAGCAATACCCGACGAAATCTGCAGGTGATGAAGAAAGAATATACGTGCAGCTCTTACTTGTCACAATTTCATCATTGGTCTTGGTAGTTTTTGTGGTGTCAATAATATTCTCTTGTTGGTGGCTGAAAAGCCAGCAAGCCGATGATGAGCAGGATGCGGCAGACGCTGACACAGGTAAGTTGTGGTGCGATTATTTTCTTTTTGTTGAGTTAAGATTATTTGATGTCAGTTCTGATTATTTCCCGGTTGTTCAGGACGGAATAGTACCGGTTCGAATAGGTCAAACTTAGTGTTTAGTCAAGTGTAACCGTTGAGAACGCAACTTATTCTTTTCATTACGTGTCCTCTTTTCCAGTATATTATATAACTGTTCCTCCGGAGGTAATTTTTCGCCCAGCACGACGCACGTTTGGTCACTGCATGTTACTTCCGTTATCTCCCTCCACTTTTGTCCCTTGTACAACCATGATACAACCAACCTCATGTATGATTGCTTTTTGGCCACTAGGCGCATGACAGCTATGCACCGAAACAGCCGAAGGGTCACTAGGTGGCCTAAGAGTACTGTTGAATCCTCCCATAAAACTTTCTATCACATCGTCGTTGTTAGTTTGGCGTATGCGATGGAATGTGGTCGGTGAATGCTGTGCATGCGACTGTTGTCTTGGTTTTTCCGTTCTTTCCTTCTCGGGAGAGGTCTGTTTTTCAAGGTGTAGGTAGCGTTCACCAGAATCTGATAGCTGGTTTGTCGCTAATTTTGAGTGACGTCATTGTTTTTGCCATCTTTCTATGTTTCTTGTAGTTGTCTGGTGGACAGCTACCGGGTTTTCGACACTTCCCTCGTATGCAGTTAAGTCAGTGCTTGTTCTGCAACATGTTGTCAACATGAAACTGCTATCTGAGTATCATGGCCTGTACTTTTTACCGTCCTTCGTACACCTATTTTAGCCGTCTTCGGCGGCTGCATTATACTTTGGTTTGTACCCCCTCGTGTGTTTATTTCTTCTTCACAGGCCTTTACGACACCTTTTCCTGCATTAGTTTACGTTCCCTCCCCATTGCTAAGAATCTTTGAGACTGGACTCTTTAGACAAACGTTTTGTTTCTGCTCACAGATTCACGATCACGCACATTCGCCCGGAAAGCCCTCAGTTCCGGGTGGGGCTGAAGAAACTGAACTGATTGAACTTCTGCCAAACTATATGGAGGTGGATGCCAAGCCACACAATGGTGAGCAACCGACTGCACAGGTGAGCATTATCGCGATATATTTTTCGCCTTTCTGGGTGACTGTTAACCATCCAAGAGTTACCCGCAAGTTTTACTATGAGAAATTATTGCGATTTTTGGCAGAAACGCAATTCATTTCTGTTATTAGGACTGATTTAACTTTATGGCTTTTTAGTAAATTGCACCCATATCCCTGATTGTTGGCAGTGCAAACTTGTCCCACGTGCAGTACAGATTATTCCACTTTTGTCCGAGACTCCAGTAGCTCCTATGTTAAGAACTTTCGGTGAGAAAAGAAGTAAGCTTGTGACGTCCTTGGGAAGTAGCTACAACCCCAACCCCCGCACAACACCAATTGTCGGCATGCCATATGTATGAATGTGTCCAGCACCAGAAGCTGCGTTGGTTGGGACATGTGTTGCGCATGCCTAACCATCGTTTGCCGAAGAGAGTGCTGTTTTTCATGCCCAATTCAGAGTGGCGTAAGCAGAGAGGTGGCCAACCCTTGACCTGGCAGAAGGGTATGAAAGAAATTACGAAACGCTTGGGTGCTGTCGGTCCTACTCGCCTTCCAGGATGGGGACCGCGTGATCCCCAGTGCGCCTGGTTGGAGACGCTGCAAGATATGGCTGCCAACCGATGTCAGTGGCGATCTTGTTGTCAGTTTCTATCCAGATTGCCTGAATGAGTGTTTGGAGGTGTAGGCACCTCGGAATGATTGTAGTAAGGCAGCAGTAGGTCCTCTCCCCGTCCATCTTTATTCTTTTCTTCACAATAAGGCTTTCAAATAAACCATGGTTGTACGGCAGCGAAGCATCAGTGTTGAACACTGATGTCATGCTGTCGATGATGCTGATGATGATGTATGAGGACTACAGCGCCACGCAAGCTGGATGGACCCACATTCACCCATCTTTCCTATCTTCGTGGTTCTCACAATTGCTTCATTCTTTTGAGCAGCTATCTCCTACTATCCTTGTGTAGACTACAACGTGAAAACGGTAAACCGAGCTGGAATAAGAATAAAGGGTGATGATTCCACTGATTAGACTCATCAAGACTAAGAATGGGGAGGGGCTATACACTTAGAGTAAGTTAATCAGTTTAGTGGTGCGATCTCACTAATAACTTCATCATGTTGCCATAACGAAAAGTATCTCATACGTCGATAAGAACTATCATCCGCTCCTTTACTAAGCTTACTAACCTCACAACCAACGTGTTCGTGAGTCGAGACCTGGTCATCGGCCGACCACACCCTGTTCGTATCCAGCCTTGCCCAGAATCCCCACACAACGTTGTATGTTAGCTTTCTGGATTTTCGAGTAATCGTGATTTCCATGAGGTCTTTTGTCAAGCATGGACTTGGCTTGTTACCTTTATGCGTTTTCACGGTTCATCTGATCCGTTGACTTGACCGTAACCTCAGCTGGCTGGGGTAGCCACGGTAAAAAAGCGAGTTTTATGCACCTTTGATCACAATCGAACAGACGGACAGTTTGACGCTTTTTGGACACCAAACAGTGGCAATGCATTGTGAATCTTAAATGACTTTGTGTAACTTGCAGACGAGCTCATCAACATTTGGTGGAACCGTCAGCAGCCGCTAACAGATACCTTGTCATAATAATAATGATCATTCCACTGAGACAAGTGTGAAGGCAGGTGATAACGATCGATCGTTCAGCTGTAACATCCTTTTGATGCCTAGCTGCCATGCCACCCGAAGGAAGCACGAGGATTGAGATACTTCCAGGTTGTCCAAGCGTAGACAGCAGTAGTCGAGATGCAGAGGTTGGTTTCAAACCACGGACCTTCCACTCACTAACTTCCTGCCTTAAACACTTCCAGCTGGAGAGGGTCAAGGTATTCCCGACCTAGCATTATAACAAAATTTTATATTTTGAAGTCCAAATGTTTATAGGACAATCGTTTATTCGTTCCAAATCATTGATGGAAGCTGAAGAGACTGGACCTTACCGTGGTGTGACGTGGGACAGTACAGCGTGACGTACGGTTGTACCTTGATAATTTGACTCTTCTAAGAAGATCATACGAATTAAACTTTCATCTTTTGTCGGAATCTGCGAAGTGTGTTGGATACACTCACGTCCAACTGGAGTTTTCTCAAACGACCGAAAAAGTAAGAATGATCGTTCGTTTTCGTGTTCACGACCAGAAGGAAACAATACCTTGGGGGAAACCTTTTTACCTGCCCCCAAGGCTTCTCTAGATAGCGACGGTATAATGAAGATGCAAAACACACCAAGATAAATCGAACTGGCAGACTAATGCGAACATAGTTTGAGGAACATCGGAGACTGTATTCGAAAGGATATGTTCTTGTCAGGTGTACAACCTCAGAGTGGCTGTCGCTATCAAGCACATCGATGACGGATGTGAGCCTTCAGCTGCCGCAATCACGCCACACCTCCCTAATATTCCTTCACAGCCTAAGGGGAAGAATTGGTAAAATCACCTCTCAAGGGAAAACACCACAGGAATAATGCGCCTAGCGATTTACCGGGATATTCAAGTCGACGGTCGCACAAAACTGACGTCTCTTGCTTTTCCTTCGGTTACGCGGTCTAAAATATGAATAGATTAAAACGAATCACTTTCGGACTTTTGACACAATTGCAATATCTATGAAGCTGGAAATCGAAGTTAAGAGACTGAGGATAACTCACCTCTCCGTTGCTCAACAGTTCCGGTTTAGTCGAACGGCTGGAGCACATCTCAACCACGCAGTTATTTTCGTTTTCACTTCTCATCCAATTCTAGAGAAAGACATCCAGACACATCTTGCAGTTCAACGCATTAAGCTCACTAGATGTTCAAGCGTGTACTGCGATCGAATAAGCCGCCATCGTTGATAACCTCCAAAGACACTCCGGACTTTTCTTTAGACGGGTACAGACTAGCCGGAAGATGTTTCACACTGTCCGCTTGTCTCAAAAATACGCGTCCCTTTCTGACAGCACCAGTTTTTTATCCCTGGTGGTGAATACCTGTGGATGAAGCACAATATGTGCAAACGAAAGTGGAAACAGTAGAGATAGGATAGCAGCATTATGTAATGCGACGTTTGACAGCCAAAACGACCAGTCTGTTTGCTGTTCTCTGTTCTACAGTCTCAATAAATTTTTGCTACTCAAGTCTCGTATTCTGGACTGTGGTTAGGACGCTAATTTACTGATAGGAAGATCTGCGGTTCGAACCCAACCCTGGGTAACCCGGCACTGTTTAAGCCCTCGTTCTTCCTTTGGGTGGCATGGCAGCTGGGCAGCATCGAAGGGGCATCACAGCTAAACGATTATTATTCAGCATTTTTCTAGACTGTCCTTTGGTGGTCAACCGTTGCTCGCTAGTCACCGTCTTGAACTAATGCAGAGTTTGAGTGTACCTTATCAAATTGGAGGCAGTATCTCTACTGAGCGTTTCCATTGGTTAGCACCCTTCCAACATCTGTCTGCGATCGCTCGTGCTGTTCCAGCCCGTCCGGTTAATTTGAACGGTTAGCTGAACGGTAATTCAACTGGTTGCTTTGATATTCTTTGAAAAAAAACGTTGATATTTCTTTTTATCGTCGTAGTGCGTGATTCATCAGAAATGGTTTCGCTAGCCTCATAACTGGGTTCACGTGGACAGTAGTGAACCGAATTCCTTAAATTGTATTGCTTAAATTGTATACCGCATACTTAGTAGTCTTCTATTACATACAATGGGATGCGGGACATACTGATCGGGGCTAGTTGGCCACATCAGGATCTCAGGTTAAACTATTTCAGTGCCTACTTGCTTTTGTAAACCAAATGCCCTATTTTTTATCTTTGGTAGAATTCACTGACAATGTTTGGCCCCACTCGAGGAGCTTTGTGTTGTCATTCCACTTACTGGAATTTCGACACTTATATTCCTCGCTCCCCTGCCTTATTCCCACAATTACAACTGTTTGCGTTGCTTTCAGACCACACATGCTATCTACTTTATCACGTAAAATCGTCTTACGGTACTTGCTGGTATCCATTTTCGCCCTTTTCTAGTTCTACATCACATCAACCAGCGCCTACGCGACGATTTCCATGGCTTCTAGTCCGGACACGCTTTTACGTGGTGCAACTGGTGTCTGTCCAACGAGTTACCCAATTCCACGATATGTTGTAGCCGGTGGGGATGCCAGCGCTGTGGGTGGGGCAGATACCAGTGTAACCTATGGCCAGTCCAGTCCGAATGATTTGACCGCCACCATTCTGGGTACCCCAATAATTCTATCGGCTAACGCCGCCGGTTTCCTTACCGAAGGCGCATCCAGTCCACCAGTGGCCTATGTGAAATTAGCGAATGTAGCGGGACCTATTTCCGAACTGGATTCTAGCACGTCTGCTGTTGTGCCTCTGTCAGACCCCATCAGGGTCGGCTCGCAACAGACAGGTAACTCCCGTGGTTTCTATTACTTTTGTGTTTTTTTTCAACTCAGCACAGGAGGCCCTTACCATTGGTTGTAGTTCAGACCTAAGTTTTAACGTTTCTCTTATATATGGACGATGAGTTGTATAGACCACGGTGCCTAACAAGCACCACTAGCCAACCAATTACGCTCTGAGTTTGAGGAGTTTGAACACAATGACATGTTCAATACGTGGGTCCGTACTCGAAGAATCTGACTGGTTCTTCTGCAGTGTTGCGTAGAAACACAATGAAGTACGTGGGCATCCGTGAATCAACTAGTACTGGATGGTTGAACTGGCATCAGAAACGACGTGACGGATTGTGCACACGAGAAAAAAACATCTCAATCGGTCCCACACGGATTTTACCAAGGGAGGACCATGGTGTGCTTAAATTTTGGACTGGTATTGTTTCCTTCTTGCGGATATAAACGCGTTCCCTCGAATTTCGCTCACCTTTGCTTCTCCGACTAATCTGCTCAGTCCACAGTTCATTACGCCTACGCACTCTGCCGGGTAAACGTCATGTCGCGAAAGAGTTCTTGGACGAGTCTGTTGTTGCCACTATGACGAAAACACGTTCCAAGCAAAGGACTATCCTCCCAACCCCAATGATTGCAACCAATGAACCACCTAATGACCTTAATTCGAGCTCAGGGACTGTTTCCAGTACTCCAGTTACTGCTGCCCCAATGCTGCCGGTTGTTTACATCCGCACTGGCGGCAGTATCGACCCGAACGCTGCTGGTGGAGGCTCATTCTCTCCTGCATCAAGTAGGTTTCTTCCTTTATTGGTATTTATTTCTCCAACTGTTTTTGATTTGTTGGACCTAGCTGTCCTTCATCACAAAATTGTTTCTCGTAGGAAGTTTATGGTATTCGGGTTGGAGAAAGTAGTTTTAAGACTGTTTTGACTTTCCTGGCTTGTATCAATCGTTTAGCTGTAGCACCCTTTCGGTGCCTAACTGCCATGCCACCCGAAGGTTGCACGAAGGCTGGGATACTGCCAGGCTGCCCAAGCCTAGACAGAGGAAATCGAGAGGCAGAGGTCGGGTTCGAACCACGGACCTTCCGGTCAGTAAATTCGCGCTTTAACCACTCTCTTGCCCCCGGTGGCTTGCATCAAGCGAGGACCGAATTTGCCTGTCGCACAAGTTATACTGTAAAGTGAGCTAAACTTGTGAGCAAGTTAGTCACAGGAGAATTTAATAGATGAGTTGTATGTAGAGGCTGTCAAGGAAAACTTTTTTTGGCTTTGAACGCATCGAATTCCTGAAATCTGACTGATTTACATGTTCCTGTAAAAGTCTGTAAAAGTCTGTTACAATACCCATCGCGATCTTTCGGACCCGACCTGTGTTAGTCTGATGGAGGAAATTTTGCAGATCACCAACACTGATGTATTCTGCTTTTCCCACATCAGTTGCAACTTTTAGCAGTCCATCTTCTAACTACCGCGTTTACTCTGATGGCAAGACTCTGGGACACTAGGAACCGCATCAGCATCCTGTTCTCTACCCCATCCGGTGTGTCATTTTTCCGGCCCTCACATTTGGATAACAACGCTCTGATCACTGTGAGACTAACTTCATCTCGTGTCGTAGTGAGCTATCACCCATTGGAAGTCACACTGAGTCACGTGTCGGCCAGCACGTGAATTTCTTCCTTTGAGAGTCCATTTAGATTTTAATCTCCACTGGACATGTATTCCGTCTTTACCTATCGGTCCTCTCCAAGCATAGTGACAGTCGACAGCTCTAGAGGTTGTCGATATCTAAGTTCAGTTGCTCAAAATTCACTCTCCAAAGTTGGAATTTTCTTGTCGGAGCCATGATCACGTAATGCTCTGATTGGCTGGAATAAGAGCAGGGATCAATGTGATCTCTAAGCTTAGTAGACCAACGAAATCTCGCCCCTCTTTCAAGCAGCGTTGTAAAGCGTCGCACACTGCAAGTTCTATATTCGCTGTTTTTCTACGATAAATAACTATGCGGGCCAGACTGCTGGATAATGAACTACTTTCGAGACAGCTATAGCTGCTGAGTGTTTGCATAAGTAGACCTACCATCACCGTGACGGTGCACGACCCCGTCCCCAGTTCGTGTCACAATGACGTGTACCAGTTAGCATCACGTTACGGTGGCCAGCGTAGGAAGTAGAAAGGGGCGAGATGGCCCAAGTGGTTAGAGCGCGAATTTACTGATCGGAAGGTCCGTGGTTCGAACCCGACCTCTGCCTCTCGACTCCTGCTGTCTAGGCTTGGGCAACCTGACAGTATCCCAGCCCTTGTGCTTCCCTCAGGAGGCATGGCAGCTAAGCACCGAAAGGGTGCTGCTGCTGAACGACATGTTTTCCTATCTGGATACATTCACTTTGACTAGTTAGTAATGACCTTGAGACTCGGAGATAACCTCTTGTCAATTGTTGTTTTTGGAACATTTGTACCCGTGAAGCAGGTAGACAAGTTCTCCGTCCCGTTCTGAATTTTTTTAAAATACCATTTCGACAGTATAAAATTGGCTATTGTAGTAGGTTTCTCCTTAGTCGGGCAATTTTGTGGTGGTTCCCAAGTCACCTTTTGACTCGCTGCCACTTGAGCAGCTTCACACAAGCAATTTGACCCAACCCCTTGTCTGCTGTGCTATGCTGTTTCGTGGAACAGAAAATCATATGGTTTTCGGCATCATACCAATAATTGTAGATTGACAAGCAAATGCACTGCTTCAGTCGATCACCATTTGATGTCACCGCTCTTTTTTCAAACGTGACCATATACAAGGATATCACTGTAACAAGTTCAAGAGGTGCTGATACATTGTGATTAAATTTCCTGTAAATAAAACGGTTGCTAAATTTACCCGTATTGTAACAGTAAGCGTTTGATGAGAAGCACCTACTTCCTTGTGGGTGAAATCGAGAGATGTGTGTGACCGGACGTTAGGTGAATATTCGAAAGACATTTCGTTGCTCAAGGTGACGGCCTCTATATTTCTGACACAAACACAACTTGCTGTACTATGACGGTAGATTGGCAACATCCGCAGTGCTTGATTCATGGCCACCAGATTGTTTCAGACGCCCCACAAATTGGGGTTACATTAAGTTCTCCAAATGGAAGCCACTTCCTGTAGAGGCCGCAGCAACAATAATCCAATCGATCCCTATGAAGTCAGGCCCGGTGTCCAGGAGAGACTGAGAAACCGTTTTCCCTTTTGTCCTCCTAATTACTATATTTGACCCATTTTTTCATTCCTCCTCAATGAAATTCCCAAACACTTACTCTGAATTATCTCACATACTTTTCGTAATGGAATAATCTTCAACAAACTGTACGCGTTATGCAGGTCACTTTTGACCAAGCCTCCTAGTGTTTCTATTGTCGTGTTTAATCAGGTGATACTCGTGTGGTTTTTACCGATGGTTGATTAATATTAACTCGATTAGGAACAACGAATTGGGGTTTGGAGCCAACTAACCGCATGGACATGCTGGGGGCAAATGAACACTGGTCACACCTGCGCCATCATGACGGTAAAACTTCAGGAGTGTATTCAAAGATGGATTTGGGGGAAATGGCGCTATTTTCAGGGATACGTTACGTTTGTTTTGGCTCAAAGATGACAGAAAGAGATGGTGACGTCATAGCGAGGGTGTACTTTATGTTGAATTTGACTTGCTTGTTCAGTTCAGTAGTTATTCAGTTTAATCTAACCAGTTTGCAGGCATGTGTGTGCGGGTTTCGGGCCTCTGGTACTGAAGCTGAAGTGCGGATTCCGTACTGGAAGATTCCGAGCTCCATTCTCGTCTGGACATCCTTGGTCACTGTTTAGACCTAAGCACCTGGATGGCAATCTGACTACGGTGTTTTAAGTAGGCAGCTACAGGCCGACAGGACCCCATAGATGACTGATTAGTACATTTATTCAGGCAATAGCGCTTTTTGTACAGGGGTGGGCTTATCTCAGATAGCTATGCATATTTGATTGTGCATGCTAACTCAACGCACACTATAATTTTCCTTTATTTGCAGTTCCAAATGACGCCTCTGTATGCGTCGGATCCGAGCCAACTGCCAATCTAGTTGAGTTGATTGCACGAGCATCCGCCGATGCAGCCTCCAGTAGTTTCTCGATAACAAACGCCCAGCCGCCGCAAAATTTGTTAGCTCGCCAGCAACCACAACCTCAAGGTTCAGATGAGACAAGTGGCATCCTGTCTGATTCTGATGGAAGTGTGGCCGCAATGGTCGGTAATACTCTCCTCCCTAATGCACTGTTGTTCTCCTCCTCAATTTGCCCCCAGTCTCCACCAGCTGCACATTCCGCCGCACCAGAGGTCGCCACTTTGGTAGCTGTCCCTGCGCCACACAGTCAGTCTTCAATCGGTCCGCTGCTGGCTGCTGGTGTCCCAGTGAGTGAGCTCACTTTCTTAGTTAGAGGCATTGTTCGGGTTGGAGGGTACTTTGAATAAGCAATGCTTAAACATGTCAGATGTATTTTTTGGAATAGCTGCTCACTTGCGGCGGGCGAGCTACCGCCATGACTTGTGCTGGCTAGGATACGTGCTTCGCACTTCAGAGGACTGTTCTTCTAGATAAGCCATTTTCACCACCCCCACCACCTTAAATGGAGGGTGGAAACGACTCACAGGTAGTCATTCTATGACTTGGCAAGGAACTTCGAAACTACTGGCTAGTGAACTGTGACCTGTTGACCACCCTCATCCTTCCGGGACGGGACATACCAGTAGTAAGTCGCACTGACAGACGTGGCTCAATCGCACAGTCGGTGGCACACGTTCGACAATGGTATCGTATGGTATGGTATGTGTAGCTGTAAGACTGAATGATACGACATCAGCAAAAGCTTTATGAGATTGCCTCCAGTGCATGGTTGTCCGACCATCGTTCCATTTTGTCACTAGTGAATAAAACTGGTGCCTCGAACTAAAGTACCTTGTGCCACGGATTATAGCTGATTATAGCTGAAACGAGCTGAACTGCACATTGTTGTTTTACAAACATGATTTGCTTAGAGTAAACTGGGACCCAAGCGGACTTTTACCGAAGCACGCTTATTTTGGAAGAAAATTAGAACGAGCGCAGAGGACCCTCTCTGGAGCGCGCGGGACTGGGCTAATTCTCCTCCAACGCGGAATCGCGGTGGTGCACAATTGCTTCGTTTGCTTCCCTAAAGTGTATATTCGCTTTTCCCTGTTACGCATATGATTGACGCGGTGTTCTTTATATTAATTTACCTACTGTTTTTATGCCTTGGTGGCCTCCCGGGGAGGGGGGAACGCTCCTCTGAGTAGACCGCATTCACTTGATCTCTTCCCTCACCTGTTAATTTCGCGCCACCGAACCTTTTCCGATGCTATCTGTTTAGATTAGGACAAATTGGCTTCTGTGTGTTTGGACCTTGAAGTTTTAACTGCATGTACACAAACTAAAAAACCGGACGCATATCGCTCCAGCAGTTTAGAAATGTTCTCCTTAGTTGGCCATCCGTCATCTGTTATTTCTGTTCTCATGAATATTGCGAACGAGTTCGTCCTTTCTTATTTAATGTAGTGTGGAAACTGATCTGTTACATTGTGTATACCTGAAGTTGAATCAGGTTTAATGAGGAGAGTTGGGGTGATCCATTGACATGGAAATGAGCGGTGCAATCCACCACGCATATCACTCCAGCATTCATTTAGAGCTTTTCTCCTTAGTTGGCCATCTGTCATCTGTTACTTCTGCTCTAATGAGCACTGCGAACGAGTTAGTCCTTTTTCATTTAATCTGGTGTGGAAACTGGTCTGTTACATTGTGTATAACTGAATCTGAAGCACGTTAAATGAAGAAAGTTGAGATGATCCGTTGACATGGAAATGAGCGGTGCAATCCACCAGTTGCAATAACGACTACATTTTTCCTCAGGCGCTCGTGGTAGTTTCTTTACTGGCAGGCCGCACCCTTGGGAATCGCATGTAAGTTAATCTGTTCGCCGAGCTTGTCAGTTGACTTGCAGCGTCTTGTCACCATTCGAGGTGCCATCATCAGTTAATTGTTGGGCGAGGATGACGAAACGTCTGCAAGCCAATTTCCAAGCTTGTCGAACTGATCAACAGCTACCTGATCTATTACCAATGAATGCATCCTAGCTACATATATCTCATTGTTCAACTGTACTAGTTTTTCGGTGCCTAGCTGCCCGAAGGAAGCACGAGGACTGGGATACTGCCAGGTTGCCCAAGCCTGGGCAGAAAAAGTCGAGGTGCAGAGGTCAGATTCGAACCACGGACCTTCCGGTCAGTAAATTTTCCCTCTACTTACTTAGCTATCTCGCCCCCATCCCAACTGCCAATATGCCAGCACATTACCAATAACTTCGAAACCCGCTTAACGTGATCGAATTCTTAGGCAAGCGTCTCACAGCCAATCCAAGTCAGGCAGATTTATACCATTTGGTTGGGTGTTTGCTGAATATCTGGCCCCTGCCATGTCAAATCCACACATTTTACCTCCGTTTCTTTCGTTTCGATCCGGCTGTCAACGAGGCCAGCCATTGCTTCCGATTCAACTAAGTTCATTATTCTGCTCTTATCGCTTTTCAAACCGTGGTTCATGATAGTTTTTCCCTCAGACCGACGTAATACACCGGGGATATCCGCTGCCATGTCTGTCTATAATCATAGTCCATAATGACTGCAGAAAGTGTGCCTTTTTCGGGAACCATCAGTGCCAATTTCGCCTTATATTCAGGCCAGCTTGGCTAACTGCTCATCGACCTCTAGTATTTTTTTTTAATCCCAACTCATACTTGTATCCATTTAAACTTTATTTTGTCCCCCTCCCCATCTTCTTCCTCAATACTCCAGCTTTCACATCCAAACTCCTCAATGTTGCCGTTGTCCACTCTGTTCACGGGACTTGCGAACTCAAGCGGCGCAAACTCGTTCAACGTATCTTCTGCATTGATAGCCGAAATGGCTTCGTGTCCTCAACATAGCTATCTGTTTTGCCATCAGCAAAACGCGGACGAGCATGCTCCCATCACTACTGTTGCGAGTGTGCCGACTGCGACGGAGACTGTAAATACAACGATCGGCGCACCGCAACTGACCGGTTCCACCTTAGGACAGTGTCCGCCCTCTGCTCACCAAAAACGTTCGGGGACACAGAAGAAGATATTGGTTACTCAAGGTGCGTTTTTCTCCATCATATGTCCTCTCAGTTTTTAACTTTTCTCAGCACTCACTGGTTACACTAGTTCCAGCAGAACCTAGGTGCGACGAAATTGACAATTTGCCCTGTTTGTTTTCCTCCGTTTTACCGAGCAAAACTGGCAGTCGACGACTTGCCATTATCTTCATTATCTTATTGACAACTCCATAAAAATGTGGAAAAAAATTCGCACTCACCTTTATTCAGGATGTGCCGTCATCCGCATCAACGTTTCACAGAAGGGGGATGACAGTGTACCACACACATCTGAGGATAACGGTTCATTTCAAAATTTGCTGCGTACTATCACGACAAGCGCGGCTCGAGTGGGATGATGTATACACTGCCTAAAGGGGGCCGGGAAGACTGTCGTAGAGTGGTGAAGTGCTTGATAAGCTAGAATGATGCTAATCTACCGAATGCATCAATCCAGTAGTCTTCTCACTTACTGTAACCAGGGGCTACTTATTAAACGTAATCGACTACGCGCGGTCGTTCAGTCAGCAGAAGAAAATGGCATCCATGCAACTGAGAATTCACTTCCCTTGCATTTTGTTTATGGTGACTTGCTGTCTTCGTTGTCGCCGACTTATATATGATGATTATTGTTCGTCAAGCTCCACGATTCACGTGGTGCGCGCAGTGTTCTTCAGTTTAGAGTGGCTGTTTTCATCCTGCTTCCTCAAACGATTAGATGGCTCAGCAGTGCAATACTGCCTTTCTCTCGTCTGTCGTCGATCACAGTTTGTGAATCATTACCTGAGCCAGGTATTCTTTCTAAAAACAATAGCTGGTACTCGTGCTGGAATGTATACAGTGTATACTACTGATGGAGCATATGAGTAGTGTCAAATCGAATATCCCCTTATCTGATGTAAATTTTATACGGAACCGTTTTGCTGCGTTTGTTCACTGTTGTCTAATATTTAAAGAACGTTCAGAAAATTTTTAAAGCGACGCTTTAGAATGTTCAGTTTTCCAAAAAACTGCAAATGAGGTTTTACTTACGTGTTCAATAGCGTGTAACCCCTTATTTCCTGTTGATCACTAAATAACCCTTTACTCGACAGCGCGGTTCCTTTTTCCAGTATCACTGCTATCCTCGGAGTATACTTAGTAGAGGAGCATCCCAATCATACGGTTTATGCGGTTCTTGTTTCCTGGCGCAAAGTTTTCCTCAACGAATCGGTTTTCATCAGCTAATCACGTGCGAATAACAAAGATGTGTTTTGCAAATTTTTCCTACCTTTTTCTGGCCCAGTAAACCGATTGTCTGCTATTGAGTGTGTTAATTTACAGTCTCTAAAATTTCGAGCTAAGGAAACTAGATAGGGTAACTGCCATACTACCATTTATTAGTAAGGCTAGATAAGGATTTGCCGAGTCATTGAACTGTGACTCTCTTCAATCTCAAGCGGCATGACGTTTTGCGCGTAAGATTTGGCTTCCTTAAACGGTGTAGTACATTCACGGGGAGTGTCATACAAAGTGAACTGATACCGATTAAGTATTCCTCACATCCTTGTTGTACGTTTCCGATTCGTGTCGCACGGATGCTCACTGCTGCTATTCGGGTTGAAGTCTCGGACTGGGAATTTCGGGGTTTCCGTTGTCTGGTCTTTACTCCTCAGCTTTCGATTTATTTGTGCTTCTGTTTGAAGGTCTGTTCATAAACGACCACTTGTGAAAATTGTGATACTTTACCTAACTGGTGGGCCGCGGACCGGTGGTGGACTGTCGGCGAGTTTTCGTCCATCCTATAAGTAGTATATTGCACAAAGGAATTATCAATCATTGGGCAAAATCCTCAGCTTTGAACGTTATCGGTTACAGGATACTTCTTGATCGTAGGTCGCCCACTCAATCGCAACTGTGCCACGCACTGAAACACTGAACAGTTCAGCGTTTTTCAGCTGTTTCCGGTGCACTGTCTTGACGCACGTTCACACTCTGCTTCACAACGAGGACGCTCACGAGCGTCGATGATTATCCAACAGTACCATGCGCAAAACGTGCAACTACTAGACCAGACCAGGTCGCAATACAGTTGACGCTTCATCGGGCTACTTGTGGCGTGAGTTTCTAGGTTCATGGTTTGATGGTGTAGGTCCATCTGATTTAATTCGATTTCAATTAAATCCTTGGACTCGCCCATAAACTGATTTTCCGTGAGATGGTTACTTCCATTCATTTCATGCCTTGTTATTCCAATCAAGGCCGAGTCAGTCCTGCAAATGTTACAGTGGCCTTGGAAGTTGGATCGTATAAGAGTATGCCTTCCACTACTACTACGACGGCAACAACAATAACAACACCAAGTGACGAGTTCGCCATTGGCAGTGGTTCCGGCATCCCCGATGTTCCTGCATTGTTCACAACCCTCCCATCCACCGAAACCGGTCAGTTCTCCACAATAACCGCTGACAACGTGACGACCCTGGGTCGCAGTCGTGTAAGTTGTCTTCTCTATGTAGGCACGGTTCGAAAAAATTGGCTCAACCTGATACCATTTACTTCTCATCATTCGCTTTAGTTCGGCCCAAATCCACCTAAACGTGGAGTCAGTTTGATCCCGCGACAAAATGTGACAAGTACGAACGGGATTTGTACGGATTCTCAACCCAGAACCACCGAGCAATCCTCCGATCTGTTGCTTGTTCCTTCCACCGAGGTAAGTTTAAGTGTACGTTTAAGAGTATGAGCCCCCATTAACCGACATCAGAGTAGTTTGTCGGTCTATTCGTTACACTCCGTTACTATCCACTGAATATCGCGTCCTACCGGTAAGGTAAGTGTTGATTCACAATTGGATTTATTCCTCTCCCTTTTAACACCGGTGGCACACCTCTGTCTATCCCACAGTCTCAAGTACCACTGTCGGTTGATTTCAAATCAGCAAGCTTGGGTCGACCACCCAAGAATGGCCCCAGTTCGGTTGAAAGTGGTACACAGTCATCGCAATTTGCCCCTGGTTCTTCAGCAACCCTTCCCTCGGGTGGAACGAATCCGCGGTCGGCTCTGAAGAGTGCAGACCGGTCTGGACCGAAAGTCAGCAAACAGTAAGTCTTGTCATTCGGAATTCATCATTTTTGACAGCATAATATCAGTGTTCAACACTGATGCTTCGCTGCCGTACAATCATGATTGATTAGAAAGCCTTATTTTGAAAAACAAGGAATAGAAGTGGATGGGGAAGGGAATTAGTGTTAGCCTACTGTATCATTCCGAAGTGCCTACACCTCCAGGCACTCATTTAGGTAATCTCGATAGAAACTGACCACACGAACGCCATGCACATCGGTCAGCAGCCATATCTTGCAGCATCTCCTACCAGGCGCAGTGGTGGGTCACGCGGTCCCCAGTTTGCGAGGCGAATCGCACTGACTGCAACCGGCCTTTGTAAGTTCTTTCAGCCCCCTCTGCCAGATTAAGGGTTTGCCACCTCTCTGCCTCCTCCCGGAAAACAGCACTCTCCTCGGCAAACGATGGTTCGGCATGCGCAATACCTAACCAAAGCAGCTTCCGGTGCACTACCACCGATTCCCTTTATTTGTCTGGGACCAGCTAACCGAGTCTCAGATGCGCCAAACCTGCCACTTGGACATTCAGATCTCCGGTAATCACATCAATATCTGAACTTCCAGGTCGCATTCAAGGCATGATAAAACTTGTCTTTGGTGATATCAGAGCTGCAGTCGATTGGGCGCAAGAAGACAGACTGCGATCCATTTTCTGCTTGTGAGACTCCTTCACAGACGTTGTTAGACGAACTGCTCGTAGGCGAATTAAAGGGAAGGAGTACATGGGATAGGGGACCTGGTACTGGCTTATCGAGTTGCCTGAGGATGTGCGAACCGTATGACGGGCAGTTGTTGCAGGACGAACGGAGTCATTGGTCCTAACTGATGGGTCTACAAGGGAATTATTGGTGGGGTGGGGGAAGAAGGAAGAAAATTTACTTGGAAGAGAAAGAAGCGAGGTGTCAGAAGTAGCCTGGTTTCGCCTACTCACCATGCTGTACGCAGCAAGTGAGGCGTGCCTTCTGATGACACCACGCGACGGCCGATGCGGTATGAGATTATTGGTAATTGTGCTGTTCCTGGTTGTTCCTGGGCTGGGATACTGCCAGGGCTCCCACAACTAGACAGGAGGACGCTTACTATCTTCAACCAAAGCCTTTGGCTCAAAAGCCTGACCGAAAGGCATCAGTGTTTGTCGCGTAAGGCAAGTCCATTCCAGTTTTTTTAGAACAGGTCGCCGTGAATGTTCCAACCCCCAATCTGGAGGACCAGAAGACTGTGTTCGTCAGACCTCTAGCCATTCACCAGTCTGGTATGAGAGACTGAGAATGTCGCACAGGCATGCCCAGCATAGCTCAATGGTTTCCGGAGGCGCGCACCACCACACCATGGTAAGATCCAGCCTGTTTGTGATGGACTTCGGAGTTACAGGGAACAGTGACGTCAGTTGGCATTTTGGCTTTACAATGACGGGACCAATTTCCCCTTTTGAGCGGCGTAGTTTCGGTACCCTGTCCATGTCACGTAAAGTTCTACCGATCTCTTAGGCGACTGATTTTTGTTCCAACTCATCACATTCACCCATCCGAACTGAGCTAAATCGCAATCCATTGGTTGACATTGCCTTGTGTCTGAGGGCTGACGTGGAAGTATCCCGAAGATTCTTTTTTCATTGCCAATGTTTAATTTGACTACTATCTATCTCTTTTGTCCTGAGGTCATTATGCAACGGATTTTTATATTCTAATGAACCAATGGAACCGCTTAACCCAGACCCTGCTTGGTAATCTACTGAGGATAGACGAGTCATCCTGGAATGCTGTTCAGCTGTAACACCCTTTCGGTGCTTAGCTGCCATGCCACCCGAGGGAAGCACGAGGGCTGAGATAGTGCCAAGTTGTCCAAGCCTAGAGAGGGGAAGTCGACAGACAGAGGTCGGGTTCGAACCACGGGCCTTCCGGTCAGTAAATTCGCACTCTAACCACTTGAGCCATCTCGCCCCATCGTGGAATGCAGCAACATACAAATTACTGTTGCAGGTTGAAGTGTGAACTTTGGGAACCAACAACTGGGTTGAACATCCGTCGGTATCATACATTTATCGTTGATAGTATCCTCGTTGCTCGTATAATTATTAATCCCACCTTATTGCCATTTTAATCTTTCCATTCTAGTCTACGATTCACCACTCTCACAATGCTCACCTTCCTTTGGCTGTTGGTTGTGGTGGCACTTGGATCCCCAGAGTTGGGCGACCAAATTATCGGCCACGATCGTCCAATACGCTGGAATGTAATCAAACCATTCTCTCCGGCCGGTGCTGATATTTCGTCGTCAACAAGTAAATCAACAATCTCCCCGACTGTTCGGGTTACCATTTGGTTACCTCGTGATATGATACCAAAAATGGACGGTAACCGACCCCGTCAGTTCTCCAGTAACAAACAAGAGATTAAAAAGGGAACTCGACGTTCACCAGATTCCATTCAGCTTTGGTTGAATGCGTCGAGCGGAACTGAGGTTTGGTTGTCCCCGAGAGTCGAACGAGGTGTTGTTCATATATACGGTACGTTTGTTGGTTGGTCGACTGTCTACTCTAGTTACGGGGTTGTTCACAGAAAGTTGTGAATATATTTGAATACATACTGGCTAACTAGCTGAACGTTAATGTTCTTGTTTTGTTTTCCTCCAGCTTTTCGCACTTTCCATTTTTGTTCGTGTCCACAATATTCTTTATTAACTGGGCACCAGATTAGCTGTGTGAGTGTTTATTAGCTCGACAATTAAAAACCCGACATGAGTGTTGCGTTACCTGTAACTCACTAATGTTTGATGAAGTACAACACCCTGTACGGTGCCCTCCCACCCGGAACGGTCGTATTGCATGTGTCCTTGTTGGGCATCTCAGGGTTTCTTCCTGTATAGGAAAGCTCAGAACGCGTTCTTTCTTGCGCCAGCTGCCTGGATACATGTTACCTTACATATCTTAAACAACAGGCTGATAGTAAACGTCAAATTAATGGGAAACGTCTTAAAAACAGAAACGTGGATGCCTAAATTCAGCTGGGAGTTCAGGCGCGAGGCACTCACCCTTCGAAATCAACCAAATTTCATGACTGCATACAAAGATGTCTGGACAAGAAGAACCACACTCACGACCTCGTTCAACCAGTTCCAATCCGGGTTGGAGAGATGGTCCAGCACAGTTTAAGTTTTCAATCGTGGCCGCGAACTTTTCCGAACAGTTGGGAAAATACAGTATACATCTAAAAGCTACGGTCACTGGATAAAGACTATTCATCATCTGATGTTTGAGCTGTTATATGGACAGTCCCATTTAAAGTTATTGCTGACGAGAAATGCCGCTTTAGATTTCCCATGGAAATGACCTTAAGAGAATCGCCAAATGTTGGATTGCTCAAAACACTGATTCGGAACGAACACCTTCTAAGGAGAACAACAAACGTTATTAGTAGACAGGAAGTCTGACCAAGTTGGGGCAGAAAAAAGGTCTTAGCAAACTGAATAAAAGATAGCCGATTCGAACTAAAGATTTCCAGCTCAGTGTGGTGCATGAACGGTTACAGTTTGTCGGCAACGCCGTCAGTCGATAACCAATCAAAAGACGGTCATAACTCAGCAGTTAGATTTAGCCAATCGTTTCTTATGTCTGATCGGGAGCAGATTTCAGACTGCGAATGCATTGCTTTGGATGTCCTTACTCGGGTGTCTGTCTGTTAGTTATGGGCAAACCCTTTCCTTTGTCTGACCAGTATTAGTCAGTACATTATCGATCTACCGTAGCGACGTCAAATCGACTATCAGTGATCGAGTATTTTAAATAAGCAGGGGAGTCAAATGTCGATCATCAGGAGGTAACCGAGCTTCTTATGAGGAAGCAAAAAATAAATGCAATCAAACGTCCACTTCGAGTGATCGACTTCTGGACAAAAAGCTGGCTATGCTCCGACTCTGAGTTCCGTCAAACATGTAGTCGCTTGAAGGTAACACTTTCCTGCCGTTACTGGAGGGACTATTCATTGTATAGTGTCTTCTCCACGTGTATGTTCTTTGATTTTGTTTACTTGAGCAGTTGAATGACGGGCTAGGTCAAGGTTAGATTGAACTTTACATTAACCTATAATTCATGCTTTCGTGGATATGTTGTAATATAGCCCTCACACTCGATCGATTTTATGTTCATACTTAGACGCGACGAACGCCCATCAGATTCTAGGCACACGTATATGTCGACAACGCTACGCCTGTGAGCATTCGTGTGATCCGGGCGCTCGTCACGATTGTATTTGTCAGCGCGGTTACCGACCAGCTGGACCAAAAGACCGAGATCGTCTGTTGCTGCATGGAAACCGTAAGTCCCAGAGTTATTGGTACCGTCTTTATCATTATCCCGTTGGACGAATTGCGTGAGGTCAAAGTTGTAAACTCGTTCAACTGCAGCACCCTTTCGGTGCCTAACTGCCATGCCACCCGAAGGAAGCACGAGGGCTGGGATACTGCCAGGTTGCCCAAGCCTAGACAGGGAAAGTCGAGAGGCAGAGGCAGGGTTCGAACCACGGACCTTCTGGTCAGTAAATTCTCGCTCTAACCACTGAGCCATCTCGCCCCCAAGTTGTACACTGATACCTTGAGAAACAACTTTTCCTTGTTTTGATAGCCTACGCTCTACATATCTGTGCTAGTTTCTGGAAACCGTAAAAGCAGTTTTGTGGACTGTGTTTTTCTCTCATCAATGATTCGTACACTACCCGTCAGCTATAAATAACCGATCGAATCGCCCTATAAATCTGTGGCCAGATATTTCTCGGTACATAGCAAGCAATTCTATTGACGGCGACTATTACGGAGTTCCAAATGTGGATTTAATCCTACAAGTGAGATTTAGGTGTGCAGAAAAGCCGAGGAGCACTGCATAAACGCATCATCCTTGTTATCTGCCGTTAACAGTGAGCATTTGTGAGTTTTTCGTGGAACTCTAACCTTCGACCTCCATACAAAAGCGTGGCCACTCAGTTATGGGCTACTGGTGAGCAGATCTATTGGCGCGAGATATAACGCCACTCTCACAATCCACATCGTGCTGGCTGACTGAGAGGCGATTTCCTTTCAAGCGAATTAATTTTGGTGGTTCAAGACTGTTTCCACGTTGGCCGTGCAAATTTGATGGCTTCCAAATTACAATATCCTTTTTTCACTTTATAGCGTTCTTTTCCTTCATCGGCTCTCTACGCATAGTGAGTGTCATTCATTAAGCTCACTCACCCTTAACCGGAAGCCTGTCTCCGTAAGCTAGGCGCCCGCTACCGGAATGGATATCTTATACCGTCTGAAAAACAGCCACGAAAATACGGTGATCCCTCTGTAACACCTCCGAGGGGATACTCTGCCACTTTCAAGTGGTAAGCTAGTTTCGAACCATCAATAGGACGGCCATGTGGTCATATTAAGGACGAAGTTGGTCATTATGCAGAGAGTCTTTTGTATTTTGAGGTAGGACTGACAAATCAGCGTAGTTCACTTCAAATGGAGGCAAGGTACCATTGAGGGGACTAGTAAAGACGGAAACCCTAGCATCCGTACGTCACTGGTCCTCTGTGGACCACGAAATCCGCCGATTTGCTAGTTTAATGCTATTCTCAGACCCGTGGTTCTGTTGATACCTGTCAACAGTCGTTTTTCGTGCCAAGTGTATTTGTCATTGTCTTAGTGTTTCTCCGTTATTGAAAAGTCTAGTTTCTCCACGTATTTAGTGACAAGCGTGGATGTTTATCGTATCAGCTACCCACGCTTCTCATTAAAGGTCTTTTGAAACGCCTCCTAGTCGTTCTGTTGAAGGTGAAACAATTCGTCGTTCTTACCAATATGACCTTAACTACGATATTGGGTGGTCTGTGATTTTCATCTCCTTGATTCATTGGAGCTAGGTGGTAAACGATGCGTTAATTCCCCATCCACGAGTTTCAATAATTCTTTTTGTTTCCATCGCATCCTCGAAGGATTAGGAAACATCGACCTGGAAAATGCGAAAGGCCGCATCTGTTTGGATGTTGATGAATGTGCCAGCGCCCAACTACGCAGCTCCTGTACCCGACTTGGTGGAGTGTGCACGAATCGGCCCGGTGATTATACCTGTTTGTGCCCCTCCGGTGATCCTTGTCTTGGTGAGTTGTAGGTTCTGCGGCCGGATCATTGTATGTTGCTGAGCGCGCTGAAGAACGGTAACATGCAGTTATTTTAGTTTTTCGACTTTTTTTCTAGATTGATTGCAATCTTGGCTATATCTGTCCATCCGGCTATGGTTTGTCCGGTTGGCCTAGCTACCCCAGCTCCGTCCACCCTTGGTATTTTGTGTTAAGAGCTATGCGTTGGATTCGGTAGCTGATCTCCGTAAGGTATCGATTGGATATGTGTACATGTCATGTGTATTTTCAGAGACCGAGTCAGTTCAAGGCCGTGGCGTTTGGCCATCATGGTAGCCTACATTTTTGAGGGGCACGCCGCCACATGTTCTAACACGCAACCGGAAGGCTGTGTTAGTCGGACCCCTGTCCACTGACTAACTTGGTATGCGATGCCCTGTGAGCTCACACATACACTTGCCACCTTAATGATTTATCGAGGTACACGAAGCGTCATGGCCCGGTGACGTCCAGTCTGTTCGTGATGGCCTATGGTTAGACGTATTGTTAAGTTGTTATTTCTCCCACGCCGCCTCTTGTCCCTGAGGGTTTTGTTGTTCGCACTTTGTTAGGTGTATGTGGTATGTGGTACCGCCTGGCTCAATAAATGCAACAAAAAACCGTCCGTCCTCTTCACTTCTTCGTATTGACTATCAATATGTTTTGCCGTAAGTCCCAATGTAATCGGTTTATCCGTTCTCCAAAAACTGGTCTCTTGTGGAATAAAATTTATTGATCCTCTGGGAATTTTCTTGACCAGATGTGCCAACTTCAAAGCTGAAGAAGCAGTACTAACGAAAACAGGGTAAGAAAGTTACGGGAAAAAACGATGTATTAGCTAAAACTTTGATCTCACCTACATTGTTGCTACCTTTCGTGCATATGTAATGCGCGGGGCGTACTCCAACTAACGCCAAAATCAATAGAGCATCATGCCTACTTGTTGAGGCAATGGGAGCTGCTCCATACTGCACTGAATGTGTGAAATTAGGGTCGACTAGTCACGTGGGACGCCTGTACACAAGTTCGAGGATTCCAAACTTTCAAATTACTCTCATAGTGGTTATGAGCTTCTTCAAGTTTGACCCAGATCCGTACATAATGTTGGCCGTAACCTTATACTATCTTCGTTTGTTTCAGACTGTGATACCACGTGCCCTAAAGGTTTTTGGGCCCATGGGGATTGTGGACGGAATCAGTCAATTGAATGCAAACGTACGTGCGTTCTCTTTTCTTGGGCATTTTGTGTTAGGCAGTTCCTCCGTCTCTTGTGCCCACCGTCGTCTGGCTGCGCTCATTGGATGATTTTCCCCGTGTTAGAAATTCCCCATTATTTGTTTCGTTCAGGTTGTTCCGGTCCATGCCCTACGGGAATGTATGAAGCAAGACCGTGTGGCCCACGTTCTGATCGTGTATGTCAAGGTAAGAAATAAGTCTGGATTCTTTTCACCCACTGGTTCATTTAGTCTAGTTGAAAATCAGAGCGCTTCTGTAAAATCATTCCTACTTTCTGCTTCATAATTGTTACTTTTTCCCGTTCCCTATACTGCCCGTACGTAGGACATTGCAGACAGGGTAGAACTCTAAGGTAGCAGCTTCGAACAGTTGTATTTGCCAAGTGGCCCGGGGAACGCTTCGGGACAGTGAATTAGAACCGTCGTGTACAGGTAAATGCGATAGTATATACAATGATTGGTTGGCCGATTATGGCTTGTTGGTAGCCAAGGTAATGGGGCGAGATGGCTTAGTGGTTAGACCGCGATTTGCTGACCGGAAGGTCCGTGGTTCGAACCCGACCTCTACCTGTCGACTTCCCCTGTGTCTAGCTTTGGGCAAACTAGCAGTATCCCAGGCCTCGGGCTTCCTCTGGGTGGCGTGGCAGTTAGGCACCGAAAAAGTGCTATAGCTGAACGCCTTTTTTTAACCAGGGTCACGTGGTATTATCTACCTTTCAATGCTATTCCATGGCTGCACCGGACGATTGACTATTCACAGTCGCTATCACTTAGTTTAATTGGTTCCTCCTGTTCCACACTTTCCGTATGTGACCACCCCGGTGTAGGTCTATCTGGTTGGATATTCCCGGGTGGTGACAATTCTGAACACTGACTAGCTCACTTCCGTACATTGACTTTAACCGTACACTTTCGTCATTGGAACTTGATACCTTCAACCTGAAGCATGTCAGTCAATAAACGATCTGATTGCGGACTCCAGAAACTTCATCTGGTAATGCTTCTTTTAGAGAGGAGGTTAACTGTCTCACCACTTTTAACTTTCCTTTGGACACGCGCCGGCTGGTATGTGTGAAGACCAAACGGCACGGACGCAACCTGTCGTATAGTGAGTGACAATCGCGGGGCTTCACTTTTGGATTCGCTTTTTCTGGTCACCTGGCCGGGTAATTATGATCCAAAAAATCCCGTAGCACAAAAAAACTTGGATGTCAACAGTGCAGTTTATTTTCCCGCCCATACGTTCTAACAGACCACAATCTTGATAAGGTTAAAGACGAGTGTATAGTCTTGTGCAGAAAACTTTTTTGGATCGGCCATTTTCGCTGTGGATTTGAGTCCCGGAGTCAGACATTCAACACCTTATGATACTTATTTACATTGCAGTTCGGTAGTTGGCTTCTTCGCTGAGCTAGACAATTCAGTTGAAAACGTTTCATCGCCACCAGTGCGCTCCCCAATAACGCACTGATGATGTCACCTCGATTGGTGATGAAACGTCTGCGCAAATTTGCTGACCGGAAGGTTCGTGGTTTGAATCCGACCTCCGACTCTCGACTTCCCCTGTCTAGGCTGGGCAACCTGGCAGTATCCCGAACCTCATGCTTCCTTCTGGTGGCGTGGCAGCTAAACACCGAAAAAGTGTTACAGCTGAACCCAGACAATTTGCCCAACTCAGTGAACAAGCCAACAACCATCTACGCCACCAACATTTTCCTGTATAGAGTAGTTCGGATTGGATAAGTTCCGCTGTGACAACGGGGAAAAACTGGAATTTTATATTCTTCCTTCACCTGTGACGTAGCCTCAGGCACGAATAGACCATACTACCAGCAGTATTATGTGAAAACGACGTGCGATAGCTTCCATAATTGACCTGTTACTTTGATTCTGACCGCGTTTTCGTCTACGCAAAAGTTATCGTTGCGTTTGGCGGCTCAAGGGAACATGAGGCTCCTTAAATCGACTTGATCTAGCCAATAGAGTCCTCTGTTCTAATCATCCATCAGAACAGACCGAGAAAGAAGCTGGACCTTGTTCCATAATGTACAGCTGGGTAGCATTGGATGTACCACGCAAAGACCATTTGCACTGTCATCGTTGACAGTTGTCGTCTAATTCCACCCTGTTTCTGCACATTCCCTCCAATCTGACGCACCAACCTACTGCAGCACATCATTCCCTGAAGCGTTTGCAAGATACCGTGAGTGCTATCACAAGTGGAAAGAAATTGACAGCACGAACGCCACTGACATCACTTAGCTGCCATTTCTTGCAATGTCTATGTTGTGCACCACAGTTTTCCTAATGCCTTCTTAATACCGTGAACCCGAGTCTGGATAGCCGCTTGATAGCCTGATCCGCTTAGCCAAACCAGAAAGCCAATGAACGTGCGAATCAGCTGATCTATTGAACGCTGACACCCGTACAGGCGTGTCATGTGCAGCCGAAAACGGGCTGTTTATAAAGCTCACGTGGAAAGTTCTAGGCGGGCCAAAAAGTGATGCTAAATATTGTACTCATCTGTCAAGGGCAAGTGGAGGACAACCAGTTAAATCTTGTCGACGGAAACGGTTATGCCATTGGCAGTTGTATAGTCCAGTTATGTTTGGAGCTGTTCTCCTATTAGTCTCCAACCAAGCGTACGGGATTCACGAGAACCCCATCCGGGAAGGCCGCCCTTACCGACAACATCTAGCCTCTTAATAAGCTCTTTCATGCCCTCCTGTCAAGTTATACGTTGTCCACCTCACGGTTTGCGTCATTCTGAAGGAGGCACGGAGAACAACACTCGGCCGAGCCACCGTAGTTGATGTTGAAAGATGTTTTCCGGGGCTGCAATAACTGCCGTACAGCCACATACCCATTTCGCGATTAGCTCGTTACGAATTCGTTGTGGTCATCCGACAACGGGAACGCTTCTGAGACAGTGGTGGTCAAAAACCTGAAGACGTCTCGCATCAACCATCCGCCAATACCATTTCTCGCAACTACATAACAACATTTCCCGTCGATCAGAAAGCAGTGAAATTTCTGTCTCTTTGAAGCAACTAAGCCCTCGTTCCCAATCTTCTACTTTAGGTGAACAGAACTGTAGCACCTGTAACCAACGTGCTACAGCTTGTACATGAGCGATCGCCCAATTTCCATTCGTTGCTACTTTTTGTTCAAGGATTCTACTGGCTCAAGTTCCCCGTATGTCACTCTCGTCTCTCCACTTTATTCAGCTTGTCGTCCATTGTGCATCTCTGAGGAGTTCGAATTCACACCTTGCAAGGGTTCGAGCAACAGAATTTGCAAACGTAAGTCATCAGCAGGTGGCGTATCACTACTGCCCGCTCTCGCCTATTATTTGAGTACTCGATCGTTACCAACCAAAATCTTCCCTTTTTGTCCTAGGAAAGTCGATCATCCCGGAGTTGATTGTACCGTACAAGAAGAACGTTTGGTTTGAAAATCTGCAGCATGTTCGAGATACAAGCCTTACCTTGACACCGGACGATATAAGCCGACTTCCCCTGAACAAGTCCATTGTGCTGGACCGAGCATCTGGGTACCAAGTGAGTGTTCTTGGTGTGTACAATGGTTTTTTTTTCAGAACCCTTTTCCTAGTGAACCTCTTGCTAGCCGGCGAGCGAAAATGTACATGAGATAATTCCATACTGGCTCTTTCGGAAGTCTGTTTTACCCAGCATTGTTAAGTCCTTTCTAGGGGGCGAGACGGCCCAAGTCGTTAGAGCGCGAATTTACTGACCAGAAGGTTCGAACCCTACCTCTGCCTCTCGACTTCCCCTGTCTAGGCTTGGGCAACCTGGCAGTATCCCAGCCCTCGTGCTTCTCTCGGATGGCATGGCAGCTAGGCACCGAAAAGTTGCTACAGCTGAATGCTTTACTCAAAACAAATTTGCTCAACAACCGGACACACAAACGGATGTGGCTCTCATTGTGCTTCATTGATATCGATGTGGGCCTGGAAAAATGAGCAAACACGCAATATCATTTGCAAAGCTGTCCTAATTATTGTGGCTTAACAGTGACGCTACCACCAAGCAGTGTATCCTATTGAACGTCCCCCCCATTTCCAGCATAATCTTACTGATACTGTTTGAGAGATATGCATTACTGTGCTACTCGTTTCGGTGTGGACAACCCTTTGACGTGACAGGTAGGCCGTGGTCAGAAAACCTGATGAATCTACCTCACACTGCTTGCTATCATCGTCTCTGTGACCGACGGTAGGCACGCTGGCGAGATGACTCAAGTGGTTATAGCGCGAATTTACTGATCAAAATGTCCGTGGTTCGAACTCGACCTCTGCCTCTCGACTTCCCCTGTCTAGGCTTGGGCAACCTGGCAGTGTCACAACCCTCGTGCCTCTTTCGGGTGGCATGGCAGCTAGGCACCGGAAGGGTGCTAATGCTGGACGATTTTTTTTACGCTGGTTACTGAATTTGTGCCAGCTCGGCTGTCAGATCGCAAAACTGCACTATGTTCGTGCTTCAAACCCTTCCCGAGTTTTTCGACTGCTCCTTTCTAGACTTTAACAATTTAACGATATCTCAGATGTCACGCCTCCTTCGAGCTGAGCGGTGGTCATGCACTGAAGGGGTACCAATGCTGAAATCCATCTTCATTTTGCACACTGACGATCGGCAAGCCCAATTTCGCTTAGGCGTAGGAACCCATACAATGTGTAGGTCTATCTAGTCATGACACCTTTCGAAAGAGTACGTGTGGCTTTTGCAAGCGGCCCGTTCGTTTTGGGGTACTTAGCTAAGCTGTGTTTCAATGTCTCGAGGCTCGCCAGGCTTCTTCGTCTTCTATCTAAAATTAGCTGTATGGCTTACCTGTAGGTTATCTCTCGATTTTAGTTCCCTGGAAGACTTGACGAACACTCATATATGGATGGTAATCAGTACTCAGGTCGATCTCGTGTTGTAATTTTTCATCACGTATTCGCGTGTGAGTTATCTAGGATCAAGCCAGTTGCATTGCGTTTTAAGGAATTGTATTTACTTTTTTTAAAATCTCCTCTACCCTTTGTAGGTTCGGTTGGACTTTGACAGTCTAAATTTGCTCCCTGTCCTTGGGCCAGTTGACCACTCAAGTGGTAACGACAACAGCTTGTTTCTAGCAGCTGCCAGAGTGCTAGATCACTCATCGACCGAAACGGATTCATACCGGTGGTCCTCGGCCACCGGCCAGTACCATCCCATGCAAGCATACACATTGAAGGCAAACAATACGCTTTCAAAGCTGTGTCCTTTCCCAGTACCTCCACTATATCGTCTTGGCATCCGAGCGCATCGAGTGAGTGGTTCTTTTGGTAACGGAAGGTGCGGCTACGGTCCCTCTTGTTCCATTCACCAGTCTATCCATCGTTTTTCTTCTCCATTTGACCCATAGAATGTCACCACATCAACCGTCCCAGATGCCAGTCTTCCTGGGCATAGACCGGTACTTTCGGGCTGTCGCACCTACAGACGACACGGTTACTTTCCCCCAGTAGAGGTCAGTCCGTTTCATGCGGCCGAATCTGTACAATCTTTCGGTGGTCCTGGAAATCCCACAAAGTCGGGTGATCTCTCGGCAGCAACTGTTCCTGTGGTTGCCTGTCTGGAGCCTTCTCGCTTACCAGCCATCTTTGGTTCTCACTGGAACACTGAATTGGCCACCCCAAGGTCGATTTACTTCGAAGAGAAACAGCTGTACGTTCTCTTTCGTTTCCGTCACATATTTCCGGTTTTATTTGGTAGGATGAGGCTCGATGGGAGGGGCGAACGTAGGTGTGGTACGCTCAGTGGCAATTTAACCCTGTTCCCATGTTATCTCTAGCTCTTACTACGCGTAGAATTGCTCAATAGCCACGAAACTCATGCTGCGGTTGTTTTAAGTCTACGACTTCAGTAGGTTTAGTGAGAGTGAAACTGATGGCTTACAAACTCTGCAAACACTAAAAACACAGTGAACAGTGAATTTCCTTTCAGGCCAACAAACACCTTTGTTAAGTAACATCTTCACAACTCAGGTTCTGCCCCCCCCTGTTTCCTTGCTGGGGTAACCGGCAATCGGCTTCAGGGTGCTACTGTCCCCAGAGTTGGTTAAAGGTCGCTGCCTGACATAAGTAGGCTAGAAATTTGTACGTCTTAGAGGGTATTTCGATCTTAGATTCCACGTGCAATTACTTGTAGGTCCGTAGCTTTTCTCTCCTGTTTGGCAGACCATTTTGTACGTCTTGAATTTGAGTTGCTGCTGTGCACGTCATGAACCTGGTTAGTATGGATAAGTTCACAGAATTCCCCTGTATTCCCTAACCATCAACTGAGAAACTGAGCTGACCATATCAGGACACTTGGTAACTAATTCGCGTATGCGTTGTTCGAACCCGACTTCTGCATCTCAACTCCCCTTGGTAGCCTGGAAGTATTCCAGCCCTCCTTCAGGTGGCATGACAGCTAGGTACCGGAAGGTTGTTATAGATGAACAATTGTTTATTATTATCATTACTCGCGTATGCTAATTGAATAACATTTTTATGGTTTGAGGCCAGTCACTAAACATAACATGTCAGCATGTGGTCTACTGTGAACAATACTCTTTGGAAATCAACAGGCTTATGAAGACTTGACGACCTATAATAGGATTTTGGGTGTGGGCACCCTTGAAGGCAACATCCTGGTTCCTTTGCTCGACTGACGCCTGACTCTAGCCTACTCTCCTCTCGATTCGAACGGAAACTACAACCCACCACTGGTGATGCGTCTATGCTGTTCGGATCTGAGTTTCACTCGCTCCGCTTACCGCCCCTCACTCCCCTCCGATCGTGGTAGATATAACCTCAGCAAGCATCACACGCATCGTTTTGCTATGATCTATGGTTAAGAGCGTAGACGTTTGTTGTATGCTTGTCCGGATGCATTTGTCTACTCCCTCCACTCACGTTCCTCTCACACACTCACACCTGTAATTTTCCCGTTTATTCGCTTTGCCCACCGCGCGTCTCGTACTTTGGTCACAGATGTGGTCAGCTTAAAGCCGACTGTCAACATTGCTTGGCCGCTTGTGCCGAAGAGTTGAAGAGCAATTCGCTAACTTGCAAGCCGACTTCGAATCCTGCTGATAATGGTCGTTCTCCACGATTGGAAATCTGCTTTGACTGTTGCGCACGGGATAACTGCACTGATGTCTGTGACAAATACTCGGCCCACCGATGTCACATGCAGTTATGTAGCTACGGTATGTTAACTTCTCCCGTACGTCTTTTGATGATGCATGGCTAGATGCCTGGCGAGATGGCTCAAGTGGTTAGAGCGCGAATTTACTGATTGGAAGGTCCGTGATTCGAACCCGATCTCTGCCTCATGACTTCCCCTGTCTAGGCTTGGGCAACCTGGCAGTATCCCAGCCCTCGTGCTTCCTTCGGGTGGCATGGCAGCTAGGCACCGAAAGGGTGCTACAACTGAACGATTTATTATTCGATTTTACGCTAATTTTGGTTGTTTTGCATCTACTCCGCATGGACATGTTATTGCCTTCTGAGCTGCGTCAGCCTTATTGACAACCAACGCACCACACATTTTGGTAAGGCCGCTGACCGACCTTTAGTAGTTCGATGGACGTTGAAGAGGAATAGTTTCGCACCTCTGGATGTGCTATACCTTTCTATTCTTTTTAACTAGGTTCCTCGGTTGATAGCTGAAGTGGTTAGAGCGCAAATCTACTGACCGGAAAATCCGTGGTTCGAACCTGGCCTCTGCCTCTCGACTTCCCCTGTTTAGGCTTGGGCAACCTGGTAGTATCCCAGCCCCCGTAATTCCCTTAGGCGGGATGGCAGCTAGGCACCGACAGGGTGCTACAGCAGAACGATTTCCTCAGTTTAAGATCACCTAACACTTAGGGTTGTTCACTATTGCTTCAGATAGTAGCCTGTTTTGGACTCGTTTCCTATTGTAGTATCCTGAGTTAGGGTGTCGCGACCTTTGAAGCCCAGGTAGAGACGATGGCACTTCAGCTGGAAATCGCCATTTTCATCGCTCTTAGTTAAGCGACAGGCATATGTGTACACTGCTGCAATGTGATTCAAGCCTGTTTGACGTGAACTGTGTACTCGGGCAAATGATTCCACATGAAATTACCCACTAGGTGTGGGAAAGCATAGCACAATCTACAAAATGCCCAAGTAAGTAAAAAACCAAGATTTGTTCACCGTTTTCTTTACAAAGAGGAGACAAAATTCTCAATTCTGAGTGTATTTATCGCGTGTTTTCTCCCTTCTCAATGTGAATCACAAGGCCTACGTCTGGATTTTCCGCTTACTCCGGAATGGCCTAAACAAGGCGAATTCTTGTGCCACGTCCAACCAGCATCCAGTCGTCCAATTTATCGTCTCTATTGGAGTCTGCTTTACCAAGGTCGCCCATTGACCCCGGATCGTTTCTCGGCTGCTCTGGTGCTTCCAACGTCGACGAAGGGCGATCACCTAGAAGACACCGATGTATCGCGGCGACCAGTTCAGCAGGGTTTGTTCCGCATCACGTCTGCTTTTTGTTCGTTTCTTACTTATTTATGGGACGACGGCGATATGTCTTTTGTGGTGGTTCGTGATGTGAAACCCCATAACCATGTTTCCCAGGAGAGCTGCTATCACGACGGTTATCGCATCGCCGTTTAGGGTGTTGTACAATCTATATCTATCAGCCACTTGTGTTGTGGTCTTTCATGGCTTCTTGCTCTCAGGAAGGTGCCTGTCCACAGCGTGGGTTTTAAAGTAGACGTCGAACTATTCGGAAGCCGGCCCATTGTCAGTTCATCATATCCCTGTCAGTAGAAGCTGATATCGGAATATGAGTATTTGTCCGGAACTCGTGTTGTTCATGTTCATCCTCTGTCGAGTGAGACTAATTCAACATCCTAAAACTAAAATAAATTTGAGAAATACACTAAGCTGCAAACAAATTTGGTTCTTTTAGCTGGGTTTCAGGTGAGTCTCTCCCAAAAAAAGCACAAATTTGTTTTCAAATGAGTGTCTTTTGCTAATTTCGTGCAATCTGAGGCGAGGTGGCTCAGTGGTTGGAGCGCGAATTTACTGACCGGAATGTCCGTGGTTCGAACCCCACCTCTGCCTCTCGACTTCCCCTGTCTAGGCTTGGGCAACCTGGCAGTATCCCACCCCTCGTGCCTCCTTCGGGTGGCATGACAGCTAGGCACCGAAAGGGTGTTACAAAACCAAATTGATTTGCAAATGAGTGTATTTCTCGAAAACAGTGCAATTTGGGTTCAAGTAGAACATAAGGTTGACGGAAACTCGGGGACTGCGCCTACCTGATGAGCCCCAAGAAGGGCGAAACCGGTCGTGGGCTGTCGAAGAATCTTCACAACCTTATGAGTAGTGTAATAAGTGTAGAACACATTTGCTTTTACTCCTTGCTGCAATCTAGTAATAAATAGATGTATTCTAAGAACCATTTCATACGTCCCCAGGGAATTTCATGGCTCTTCCCTTTCTCTTGTTACTCAAACTTCCGAAAGATGCACACTAGTACGACCAACTGTGGTCAAGTGTAACGTACGGGCCCGAGGATGTTTGATGAAACCAGTAACATTCATTTAGTTCATTGTCTCGGCGAGTTAGAGAGTAGGAGCAGCAATGAGCAATGTGTATTATGTGGTCCTCAGAAGTGCCAAATAGGCAAACAAGTGGGTTGAATGTGTTTTTGCCGCTTCGTACCACATTGTTGTTGCTGGTTCCCTTCCACATGGGCACAATTATCCCCGACAACTGACAAGTTTTTCTCCTAAACTCTCTTGATGTGGTTTCCTTACTTCCCACCTCTGAACCTTCGATTTTCTCTATTCATTGGTAAGGTGAAAAGGCCCAATTTGATCACTTTATGTGTTTGCGTTTTAACGTGTCATCGTTACTCATCAGATGCGGTTTTCTGAGACTGATGTGAACTTTTCTTGCTTCAGTGATGAATTGGTGTTTCTGGTGACTACCGCTACGCATCGCTGAAAGAGTTTCAGTTGGCCAGTTAGCAACGCCTTTGAAGTAATCTCGAATACGGATGATCCGTAGCTCTCCGTTCGGCATTCCTCCCAATAAGCCTGCCACAGGCAGTCCCAAGATACTCTTTTACAACAGGCTGAAAGCTCAGACGTCAGCTCAGTTCGCTAGTTACCTAGATGTGCAAGTACGTCCTCTTTGTGGTGCTGGCTCCCACTTGTGTGAAGTTCTTGAATTATACGGACAACAGAAAACGCCTATTGCAAAGGTGGCTACTTGGTTCCCACAACCGAACTAGCTTTGGACCCACGTAGACCGCGTTTCCATCAGTTACCGACAGCATGCGTCAAACACTGCCTGCAGCTCTTTCGGAAATACCTTTCTGGACTCCAATTACGACTGTGTTGGTTGCTGTTCTTTAACGTAAAGTTCAAATGCCTTTTGCATCCCCATGGACCCCAAAATCGAACAAAAAATATATGGGCCACAATTTCCAAAGCTTACCAGCCGACCGGATTTATGATTTGAACCATCAGGAGAACGAGTTGCTCAAATTCGTACTTGATAACGCGCGACTCCCCTCCCATTACAACCCATTCAACAACATTCAACCTTCGACTCTGTGGTGAGGCTCTGTTTGCAGAATCAGATTCCCTCCCCCCCCCACTCGCAACCACAGCTGAACTGAACCCATCATGGGACGGCAGACAAAAGTGAACGTATCTTCAGACCAAAGAAATGGGAAAAGCTGAACACGCTCCCATTGGTTTTCAAGAGGAACTCTTCACATGAAACAGCAGTTGACCAACCGCTGCTTACAACCTATGAAGCCAGTGTGTAATAGGAACCTTACTACGGAACCATCTTCAGCTTGACTCACTCAAACCACGAAATTCCATTTACTTAATTCGGGAACACCCGTAAATTCCTTAATCAAGCCCTAAGTTACTTGCCTTCATTTTGAATAAAGAGGTCATCCCAATTAACTGGTTTGGGTCGATAACAGTACCCATGTTCAAAGCAGTTACTCGCCGCCAACGTACTAACTAGCAAGTGGATGGTCCGAGTTCTTTTGTAACAAGGCCTTCAAAGTCATTGGTTCTTCGTCGCAAATGGGGCCAGATCTTCAGCATTCAGTAGGTACCATAACAGTCTTATATGCACAGACGGCTTACAATTTTGATGTCCCTGTCTATCGGAGCTTGACCAACAGGCGAGGCTCTAGAACTTCCTGGACATAATTCGTTTAATGTGTTCTTGGCCTCGTGGAGTTTGGGGAAATCTCAAAAAACTTGACAAACATTGGGACCTCCACACCATACATCCCTGTTCAATTTTGTCATTATTGAACTGCTAGTACAAGCCTCCGAGGTTCTTTAACAACCTGGTGTTGGAATTGTTGGCGGCCGCAACCCTGTCGATCCAGGATCTGCAGAAAATATCTCTGAAAGTGATCAAAAGTGCAAGCACCATTGAACAAACTGAACTCGATAACTTTGCACCTATGACGTGCAGAATTATCATTGGGTGTCTACACTCTCTTAACGTGCTCCCCCAAACTCGACACCAGCTGGAAGTTGTACGAAATTGTTTGATGAAGCTTAAAGGCTGGAGTCATGTTTGCCGAATTCGTCCGACTTGTGGGGTCAAAAAGACATGTCATGGAGTCCACATTGTTACGTGTGTCAGACTACGCTATGAACTACCTGCTTGCGTCGTTGCGAGACAGTCTCCAAGGGTGTTTGATCTCAGGCGTCTTGAGGTATTTTGACCATTGATGTCTCGAAACCGCTGCCCATATTGGACGTAGTCAGCCAGTATATGAAAGACTATTAGAAAAAGGACGCTAAGCTATCCAGTAGGCGCCTCAGTCGGAGACAAAATCTAGCAATACAAACTGCGATTGTTTGGCCGTATACTACGCCTGTTGAATCGTCGTCTGCATCCCGCTTAGTGGTGAAGACTGATAACTGCATGCGGAATGAAGCAGATAACGAAAAGTTTCGGCGCACCTATAGACGAAAACATACTGGCAATAAATACTGGCGTTTTCCGCCTCCGAGGTCGGGATCCTCATCACTCTCCCCAAGTGAACACGTCATCATCATCATCGTCAGCTGTAAGAACCGCGTACTTGTCGTACAGTGATTGTAGCTGCCACAGTTTCGTTCACCGGTGATTTGGGGAGGTGAGGTAGGTAGCTGCGGATTGGAGGCGGGAGCTGATAAATTGGTGCGTAAATACGCCACTGTCAATGGACCGTTAAGTGGGGGGATTGGGAAGGGAGCTATGCATTGAAGGCAATAGCTAGAATGCATGAGCGTCGTTGAGGGCGCGACCGGACCATGTCTGAAAATGCCTCTAAGCATTGATGTGACCCGTCTCGGGGTCCCCATCCAGGAAGACGGCAGTGACCAGCGCAGCTGAGTTTGCTGGTAATGGCTTTTATACTTCGCTGCCGAGTCATTGTTTGACCGCCTCTGACTCGTTTCCACCCTTCACATGGTTGTGCGAAAAGAACCCTTCGAGGAAGTCGGTCGACTGGCATGCGCAGCACGTGGCCAAGCCAGCGCAGCCTATGCAGTGTGATCAGTTCATCTATCGAGGGTGAGTTATTCCTCCCGAATACCATTCGACGTACTTCAGCATTGCTGATCCGGTGTTCCCACCAGATTCGGGCAATGCTCCGGAGACATCGGTGGTCAAACACTGAAAGTCTTTTGACGTCCTCGGCGCGCAGCGGCCAGGTTTCTGATCCGTATAGTAATACGGAGCGCACCGCAGCATTGTAAACTCGACCCTTGACGGATAAGCTGATGTCACGCCTACGCCACAGGTGACGCAGGTTCACAAAAGCTGCTCGGGCCTTCTCAATTCGGATGGAAATATCATCTTTCGCGAGACCACCGGGACTAATACAACTGCCCAGGTAAAGAAATTTGTCTACTACCTCAATCGGTTCACCCGCAAGCATGAGGCTAGGGTTCGGGCCCATCCGGTCTTGCAGTAGCACTTTACACTTTGCAGGTGTGAAGCGCATGCCGAACGGTGAGGCGGAGTTAGTTAGATTACTTAATATTGTTTGCATTACCACGGCATCAGATCCAAGAGGGGCTATGTCATCTGCGTACTCGATATCTGTGAGCGGACGCCCCGGGACCACTTCGACCCCACAGGCAGTAGAGGCTGATAACGAGTCTTCCGTGATAGTATCAATGACGAAGTTGAAGAGGAAAGGTGAAAGAGAACACGTAAAATATGACAGTTAACTCATGTCAGTGGTATTCGCGCCCTCGGTTTCTGGCCCAATTATCTGGGTGAACGCTTGAAACTGGGCACCTCAGAATGGCCATAGGACGCCAGCACTGAGTCTCCTCCACTTTTCCCTTTTTCATCCCAGGGCTTTTTTATAGAAAGGCTTTGTACGGTGGTAAAGCATCAGTTCGAACACTCGGTGTTGCGATCCACAATGATGGACTAGGGTCTTATCGATCGCATTACTTATCTCTTGTGTATTTCCGCTTGCTTATCGCAATGAAGCTACCGAATTGCTCCCACTGAAGACCAGGTGCGATTATCCCCATCTGAGGAATCTTATCGTTCGAATCTGATTGGGGGGGATGGAACCTTGGCGTCTTATCGGCCTTTATACTGATCGGTTTCAATGCCTTGATTTAATGCACCATTGAATTGCATTTTCGAACAATTTTCCCAGCTCCATACCGCACTTGTTGCTTTTTGTTCCCGATTCTTATCACGACTCAGTGTCGTTCTGTGTTCTAGGTTCAGAAAGCTGGATTTTTGGACATGGCGGGCAAATCAGTCAAACTTATCGTGGTCTTCTGAACGTTCAATACGCGTCTGGATTGGAACATTTACCTGACATGATTGGCGGGACGGACACTATGCAGAGTGCCTATTTTTGGAGTAGACAGGTAATCTTCCGTTTGTCCCGTCTGTTTGCCCCGTTCCTCCCTTGAGGATTTTTTCCACTCTCTCTCTCTCTTAGTTGGACCTGTTCTTTGTTGCAAATGGTTCCGATTTTTTCATGCTCTCCCTTTTCGATCGCCAATGGTCAACCGAACCGATTATTGTTGAATGGTTGTACCGGGATTGTTGATCGATTCTATCCTGTCCAAGAAAACCAACTTTTTATAGCGATTTATGTTGTACTATCGCAAGAATCCAGTCTGCCTGCCTAATATGCGACCTGTCTTGTTAAACAGGACTCGAATATAACCTGGTGTACCGAACACTGGTTAGCACTAGGGTTACCTATTCCTAGGGGGCTAGCAATCAAACTTTTGGGGAGCAATTGAAACAGAAAGAAGATGACACAGTAATAACCCTTACCTGTTGTTCTCCTAGATCGGTAGTTTTCATCCGAAAAAGAATTCTACGTAGTAGGGCATTAGAATAGTGTTTTGTTTCGTCCAGTGATTTAGAAGTGAATTTCTCCGGGAGGAACTCATTTTCCAAGTCCACAAGGAATCGAAACGAACAACGAGTTCCGTTCGAACGGCTTGGTAATGATGCCTTTTGGGGCGATAAAACTGAAAAAAAAATAATCAGATTTTCTAACTTTCCCGAATGCTCAGTGATTCATTTTGAAAATGCCCTACTGTGTATATATTTTACTACCCTACGGTTATTGGCCCGATAGAACGGGAAACGTCCATCGACAGGTCCATACCGTCGAATCCGAAAATGTCATCTTACTAATCTGGGAACACGTTTGGTTTTTCATGGTTAGGCGCACCATATATGAAATTAATAAATAACCAAATTCAACTTGTAGAGCAGTGCATGTTGTCGCTCATCATCATCATCATCATCATGACGTCCTCATGCGCGACACTACAGAAAAGACAATCATTCATCCGTAACCCTTTCGGTGCCTAGCTGCTATGCCACCCGCAAAAAAACCAAGGGCTGAGATAGTTTCAGGTTGCCCAAACCTAGACAGGAGAAGTCGAGTTGCTGGGGTTTTGTTCGGTCAACGAACCTTCCACTCAGTAAGTTCGCACCTAAACCCTTGAGCTAGCTCGAGCTCATTATTGTTACTACTCGATGACTACATTACGATCACATTACTACCACAACCAACCAGACGAGTACCTACAAAGTTCTGCGTCTAGCTGTCTAGCTGTAGTACCCTTCCGGTGCTTAGCTACCATGCCACCCGAAGGAAGCATGAGGGCTGGAATACTTCCAGGTTACCCAAGCCTAGACAGGGGAAGTCGAGAGGTAGTGGTCGGGTTCGAACCGTCCGGTCAATAAATTCGCGCTCTAACTCCTTGAGCCATCTCGCAGTAGCATCTCTGCAATAGCTGTGTACTCTATCAGACTGTTTTGTCTTCCGTATTGCAGGGTTTATGCATTCCATTCACCTGTTCCAATTCTGCACGTTTCACCTAGACTCTCCAGTAGAAATTCAACTTAGGCCTAATACACTTTAAGTCATGTTGTCACCCTTTGATTTTGGCCGAGACGCATCGTTTTTATGTAATCTTCGGATAGAGTATCATGAATCCATTCGTGTATGAAAACCTAGATTCCTGCTACTAATGCAAGAGCGACTGTCAGAAACAACAGACATCCACCTTCATACTTGCGTTTTCACTCTCATCGAAGCAATTTTGTTGCGGCTTGGAGTTGTGATGTGTGTTAATATACATGGTGCTAGCCGCGACTGAACTCCTGTGATGATAGGTCAGGTGGTTCTGTTGATCTGCTATCTTATATCCTGATTGGTTGTGACCACGTGACCTTTCGGCTCGGCCTCTCCTTATCTTGTGCTTTGGTTGTTGCTCAAGTGTCTACTCACCCGGACATCTCTTGATTCCACCCTGTAACGGTTGTTGTTGTGACTCCAAGTAAGTTTCTTTTTCTTGGCCTTTACTTCGATAGTCGGTTCTTTTTGAGTGTTCTGGTTGCGGCCTAGGTACTTTACGCCTAGTGGGATTTAAATCCAATCTAGTTCAACATACCGGTTAATCTAACACGTCATGGAGTACCATGCTCCCAAAAATTCTCTTGTCCCATGTTTCCGCTTGCCGAGGTTTTCCTGCTTTTCAAACGAGATTTGTGCTCTTCTTGGTCCTCATCTGTGAAGTCTAAGCGCAAATGCCCGTGTCCTCTGATGCCTATATTATGTTCATTTATTGATTTAATTTGTTGCAGTTGGTACATCACGTTATTCCTCTTGGTTTTATCGGTGTTGTCGTTCGGTCTTCATATCCTTTTCCCTACAGTAGCACTCCGTCTGTGGGCTACGAGGATTTCTTTTCGACCTAACAAGCTTGCTGTACGTTCATGTGTCCTTTGTACAAGATTTCCATTTGGTCGTTTGTTCTTGTTGTTGCTGCTGTTGAGATGTCCGCTTCTTCAAGCTCCTCGCCAAAGGTTCCTCGGATATGCATTGTTACGAAATACTCTGAATTTTATGGTTTTCTCTGCTCCTCAGTTCTGTGATATGTGAGATGCGTTCTCGGTGTTAGAGTTGAGTCCTTCGCCTAGGAGTTCTTGTCCAGCTGTACTAAGTGCCGTTTAAACAAGTTTTTGATTCAACTATCGCAGCTGTTGGGTTCATTCTCTGGCGCGAATTTGCGGAGTTTAGTTTCCAAAGTACTTCATTCGGCGTTCGATTGCTGTCGCTCTCTAAATGATCCCTTAACCTTTGTTTTCCTCTCTTAACATAAACATGTTATTCCAGACAATACCGCTCGTGAGTGGAAGTGCCACAAACGCAGCTTTCGATCCGATTTCCTCTTCGGCTTCGGCCGCCACTACCGGGGCTATGTATGCCAATGCAGTGCAATCTGGCTCCCCCACGGAATTGGCGAGCATTCAAGTGTGGCCGTCTCGACCGCTTCTGGTCAGTACTGCAGCCTGGGAACGCTTGAGTGGTGCTCCGTGTGCCGCAGCTGATCCTCTGCTAGAACAGCTGAATGTCTACACGCCCGCTCTACCTCCCTACATTGCGATGGGTGAGGCGAAGGTAAGGAGAGGTGTTAATATGTTTGCCCATCATTTCTGTAAATTATTGATTTGAAATGGTTAGGTAATCCTGTATCTAGTCGCCATCGTTCAGACGAGAATATGCATCAACTCCTGGTGATCGGGTGGTAACTGAAAATCTATACTGGTTTTACTGTCTAAACGCTATAGGTAGCTTCCCTGCCTCGTTGCAGACCGCACCTAGATGCAGAAGTGCTTGATTGAAGTCTCTGTAGCCCTGGTTGCATCGCTCGTGAAAAACCTTCCATCACTCTGTGACACTGCAAAATTCCTTTGTGTTATGGCGTTCCCAGTGGACCACATACTCTGTATGAGCCCAGTAGTAAGTCACACCAAGTCAGAAGCTGAGGGTTTGAGGCTCGAAAACCCACCCAACTCCCTAAACATTAGAAGCCGGGGCATTACAACGTGGAACCTTCATCACTATCCTGCAGGTATCGTCTACTTTTCAGAAACGCCGTAGCAGGAATCTGGATCGTACAGAGTCAAAGTGGCGCGTTTCCGGTCATCTACACTACTACGGGCTACACTACGGGTTCAGACGACAAATTTTGTCCTCTAGTGCGGATTGCCCATCGTCAACAGATGACTTGAGCTGACCTCAAAATAGGCAAGATAGAAAATGCGGTCAAAAAGCATCTGGTTCACCCTGAGGATCATGCCTGTCCAGGTGATCAAAATGACCGTGTGTGTGTGTGTATATAATTTGTTGCGGGGACATAGAGTAAACCGGATCCATTACTGAACACGCACAGTGCTTCTCTGATGTGCCGCGATAGACTCAAAAATCCAGTGTAGTGTTTCTTTCAAGATACATACTCGTCGGAGTAATCGAGTTAGGACGATGGTTGTTTCCCTGTCTAGGCTTGGGCAACCTGGCAGTATCTCAGCCCTCGCGCTTCCTTCAGGTGGCATGGCAGCTAGGCACCGGAAGGATGTTACAGCTGAACAATTTATTTATTTTATTTGATGGTTGTTCTGATTATCCTCGAGGAATTGTTGCAACCACGCCCATTGGATGCGTGTCCCATGTTCCAGTCAGTACTGGTTCTTAGCATTGTTTTTATCCACACATATGGGGTGCCGCTGAAGTACGGCAGCGAAGCATCAATGTTGAACACCGATGTCATGCTGTCGATTACGATCATGGTAACCGTTGAGGATTGTTGTCAGTTTGTCCAGTAAACTGAATTACCAACACCACTAATCAACCAGCCCATTGCCGTGTTATTATGAGCATTAGCGAACAAAGGTCGGATTTGTGGATTTCTCCTACTAATTCTGCCCAACAGCACCGATTAGCACGTAGGTCAGTGTATTGTGCTGGTTTCAATAACGAATTCCGCGAATCAAATGGTAGCCCACTTCTTCTATGATAGCATTGTTTGTACTGCTGCAAGTACTCGCCTGTCTTCATGGACGACAGCGCTATCCTTAGCATGGTTTGTGATTCAAGGTCTACTCGTAAATTGGAACTTCCAGAAGATTGAATGTTGGGACCCCGTTCCCGAGTTTCTGAGGGTTTTTCCGGTACCTCGTACCGAGATGCCCCAAGTGGTTAGAGCGCGAATTTACTGACCGGAAGGTCCGTGGTTCGAACTCGACCTCTGCCTCTCGACTTCCTGTGTGTCTGGGCTTGAGCAACCTGGCAGTATCCCACCCCTCGCGCTTCCTTCGGGTGGCATGGCAGCTAGGCACCAAAAAGGTGTTACAGCTGACAGTTGATTTGGTTTTTTGTGTACATCTTTCTTCACTTCGACCTCATTCATACTTTTTGTCCATACTTCAGGTCGAATACGTTGGTAACTACCTGTACACCGTATCCCACACAAAAGCGAAACCAAAGGTGAGATTTTTTAACCCCCGTTTCTCTCAATCTGGACTTGACTTACTCAATGGGTTCCCGCAACACTAACCCCTTTCGTGACATACTTTGGGTCTCCAATTATGCGGCTCACATCATTGTTTCAACGGAGCGTAGATTGCTCCCCTACTTAACCCGAGTTTGCATTCTGTTGCGCTCTTTTCACCATCGCTAGCCACGGATGAGGTTTGCGTTTCGGAGAAAGTACGCTCTAGGGGGCAAGTTTTTTTTCACCCAGCCACTGTTGCCAAAGTTTCTCACATCAAGCACAGCCTAGTGTACCATCGTCGTGTTGCCATCTTAAACCTTGTCGCCTCGTTTCATGGAAAGGAAGTATGAAGGTTCACTAACAGGGTCAACTGTGTCGCTTATCCCTGGATGGTGACCCTGAGGCGAAACACCGACAGCAATGGCCCAATGACGCACATTCATCCAACCTCCTGCCTTCGTTGCATCAGTCCACTTTCCTTACCTCCAGTAACAAGGTCCTCTGTTGCTTATTGATTCTTCCCTCGATTCTATCAGCTGCTGCCTCCAATGTATACGACTCCAGTCCTATTTTCCCAGGACGAATCTGTGGCAGCTACAGCCACTGTACATGTACATTTTGTATGCGATTTCACAGCTGAAGAAGACGAATGCATTTCAAAGAAAGTAGTTCGCTACAAAATAGTTTGATAACCACGAACCGCGTCTGAGTCACAGCACATGGCATTGGATAGTTTGGATGGAGGATGCGAAAAACTGCGACAACAGAATGGTGAGTTATTAAATAAGGATGGCTCGGGGGGTAGATGGCGCGAATTTACTGACCGAAATGTCCGTGGTTCGAACCCGACCTCTGCCTCTCGACTTTCCCTGTGTCTGGGGTTGGGCAACCTGGCGTTGTCCCAGCCCTCGTGCTTCCTTCGGGTGGCATGGCAGTCTGGCACCGAAAGGGTGCTACAGCCCAATGATTTGCTTTTTTATCAGCAATAACACTTTCCAATTTGAAGGCGAAATGCGCATAGCGAATCGCATGTTCATAAACATTGATTCATTCACTTTGGAAGGCAAACGTTATTATAACAGTAGTGACTGTCCTCTTGGTGTTGTGCACTAGAAACCTTCACTCGAAAGGGACTCATTCCGGAAAACTCGGAAAATACAGTTATTCCACCCCAGGGGTTGACTGTGTAGTGGGTGACTGAGTAGTGGGAGTGAAGTGGAGTGGAGTGTCAGTGCTCACACGTTTTTCTCGATTACTCCGAAGTGAGATTATATGACGGTTTTACTCAGTACTGATCTGCACGAGGAGTTTTGAACAAGACCCAAAACGGCACGAAGCAGCTTAAAGACTGTCGTGGTGGGTTCCCGGGGCAGACGACGGTTCTCAAGGTCGGGATAGAAGGATCGTGAATTAGATCATCCCAGTCTAAGTGGCCGCGTAGGCATTTGCATCCCAGCTTCTTCAACTCTTGCGAAATTGCCCTGTCTGATTTATTGGCTCAGTGTGACGAAGTTGAGAGAGGACGAATTATCTGCGTTGGACCCCATAAAAAGTTTGTTTTGAACAAACCCTGCAATCCCGAAATCCATGTTGTGTTCGGGTTGCGTGATTCTAGAGTAATGTTTCATACTGATTTACTCCGCTCTACTACCCAACGATTCGTTCGCTTCATGAATTTGAATCCATTCATGGACAGAACAGGTGACCCACTTCATATCTGACAGCTACTGTTTTCTCGATATATGAGGTTAAAAGCGTAGTTGTGAGGCACATGAAATTTCACGCCTCCTTGGACATGACCGCGCACAAATACTCAGCTATCGTGTTTGTGAACCAAACGATCAGTTGATGTTTGCCATGAATACAAATATGGTCAGTTACCTGTATCGTTAGAGAGCAATGATACTCAAAGCCTCTCGGAACCTATCTCCCCAGTCTGACTGGCTGATCTTCCATTCAGCTGACAGGGTGAAACGTGAGGTGGATCACTTTTCCGTGATTTGCAACATACGTTATTGATAGCATAGGGAGATTTTGTAATTTCGCTCTGCATTCAAGTCGTCTGCACCACCTTGTGACATTGACGTCCGTTGTTTTTTTTCCTTCTTTTTGCTTAAAGTCCGTGGATTTATCAGCATGTCGTGAATTTTGTTCTACACCAAATGACGGTGGATTTTGCTATTTGGCATTTGAATGTCACATTGTCCTTGAAATATCATGCAGTAGGCTCGAAAAAACCGCTTGCCTCTATGTGTATGTTGTGAGATGTTGACATTCCAAATTACTATCGTTATTCACTGACGTAAAAATACCCACCACTTTGGTTGTTGGCTTGTTCGCTTAGCTGGGCAATTTGATTGCAAACGTTTCATCACCAGTCGAGGTGACATCATCAGTGCGTTATTGGGGTGGTTGTGCCAATCACCAACGTTTGCAGTCAAATTGCCCAGCGCAGCGAACAAGCAAACGACCATCTACGCTACCTGAGCTGCCAACATTTTCCTCTGTATTCATCACTTTTAGATAAAAGACTTACAGACAATGGGTCAATTAGCTAGAAGGAATATTACTGTGTCGAACGGTGTGGTTCAAGCTCACTTCCGGGGTAATCAGGCTGCTTGTATCAATAGTCTCTGTACACGCAGTTTGGCTTGCCGTGATCTTATCCACACTGCTTCACAAAAAAAAGCAGCAGTTTCTGGTTCGGATTACGCAACAGTATGGTGGAGCTCGAGGTAGCTCAGTGGTCAAGGAATAGGCTTACTGACCAGAAGGTCCGTCGTTCGAACCCAACCTTTGCCTGTCGACTGCTCCTGTCCCAGTTTGGGCAACCTGGTAGTATCTCATCCCTCATGCTTCCTTCTGGTGTCATGGCGGCTAGGCCCCGGAAGGATGTTACAGCTGTAGAGTATGTACAATACTTGACAGCACGGTGAAAGCGTAATCAAAATCAGCCACGTGATCTGCCTAAAGATCTCTTTTGCAGTTGGTGACCTTCAGCTCAATCTAGCCTCCAGTGGTTCTGATGCGATGCGTCGCAAAGTCTGATCTGAAGTACGTTCAAATCTGAGTTGCATTGTCATCTGTCCGTGGGACTGGTCGGAGACCTTCTCAAAGGATCCCCAGTGTCCATTTACTCACTTCTTGTTCAACTTCACGATCGAGGATGAATTGAAAGACTGGTACCCAAGGTTTTAGAAAATATACCTATCACTGATGCTAACCGATGTTAGGTGCGCAGGCGCTACTGCCCTGCATCAGACCAAATACGGACGGTTACGGATCCACTGAAGAGAAGAGTAGGTTCTTCCGGGGGTTCGCTTCAAATTTTGCGGTTTTACTAAATGGGCGGGGATCTTCCCTCGCTTGGAACTGTTTAAGACATATTTTCTACTTGGGAAATGCTATGCAAAAATTACCCGCTCACAAGTCCGTTCCAATGCTGCAGATAATGTAGTGGAGGGAGAGGAAGATGGTGGCGGACGATCTGACAAAAACTATCGCCTTAGAAACATTGCCTTGGCGAGATCAAATCTGATTGGAGCTATTTCTAAGACGACCTATGACATCACAAAGTTTTTTGTTCGCCCAGGAAGTTCACGACATCGGTACCCGGAAATAATAGCTCATCATCACCATCATCGACAGCATGACATCAGTGTTCATCACCGATGCTTCACTGCCGTACAACCATGATTTGTTTGAAAGCCTTATTGTGAAGAAAAGAATAAAGGTGGATGGGGAAGGTGCTAGGTTACTACAATCATTCCGAGGTGCTTACACCTCCAAACATTCACTCAGGCAATCTGGATAGAAACTGACAACAAGAACGTCACTGACATTGGTTGGTAGCCATATCTTGTAGTGTCTCCAACCAGACGCAGTGGGGATCACGCGGTCCCCATCCTGGAAAGCGAGTAGCACCGAGGAAATAATAGCTGCTGGAGTTTTGAACGCAGATCGAGTAAACACTTTTTTACACTAGATAATCTTACGTAAAAGTTTACTGTACGCGCATTTAGTCCATGTGCAAGTAGTTATTACTTGATTAATTCTAAACAATCACTCACTAACCTGGCTTGAAATCACTGTGACTAGTTTTCAAAAATGTGAGGAAAAGTGTGTGACTAACCAAGGGAGCTAGAGATAGTACGAGGTAAGATCCATTCGATCACTCTCCCCTTGGCTCGGCTTCTCATAAGGAGCACTCTGTTGATGCCACATTTTGTATGGTACAATGGCCTTAATATGAACGAAGGGAAATGTCCCCGGTGGATACTAGTATAGTGACAAACAGGTTTTCCCAAGTACCAATTGTGATCAGTTCCCAGGTTGGCGGAGCCGCGTGAAAAGCTCCACAGATCACACGAATCCTGCTTTTAATGCCGGATTCCGGGCGAGCGGTGAAAAACTTTATTCGCTACTCTGGCTTTTAACCGCTGGCAGTAGTGTTGCACAGCTCCAGTCTTTCAAAATTAGTCATTCGTAGCGAATCAAGCCCTCTTTGTGCCCTGTATGTCAGTATGTCCGGTTCTGTGTGCACATACCCTAAGCTGTTTTCCTGCAAAGCGCATCGTTATTGTCTTCCCCAATTTTGAACGTTTACTGAAGAACTTCGCATATATCGTTAGCTCATTCTACACCCTTTTAGGCAGCACGCATTGCTTGTTTAGCTCTACTCACCGATGCGCTGTGCTGATTTGCGTGCACCAAAAAATGAGATATTTTGTGTTCCCACGAGCCTAATTGTTCAAACAGTGTTTCCCATTCATTTTTTAGTTGATGATCAGCATTCCTAAAACGGCATCACTTTTGGGCGCAGTCTTCAGTCCAGCCTCGGTTGAACGTGGACAGTATCTTCGGGCTACTTTAGCCCTAGCTTGGTTCGGGCCTACGGACACCAATGAGGATGCCGTTGTCAGGCCACCGGACTCTTCCAAACGACCTTCAGATGATGTTTTTTCTTACTCCGCATCCGATACGCGGCGGCGTTACTGGGTTATAGACCTCACGGGACAGGTTGATCAGTTTCCCGGGTTGTTTCGTCTCCGCGTGTTCACTGACCATGGTGAAGACAAGAATGGTGGTACCAGTGGTAACCCATCATCGAATGCACCTTCACGCCGCCCCCATACGATCATGACTGCTGACGCTACTGTAGAGACCGAGGATGGAGATCCTTACCCGACGGATGTGGATAACGTGGTAACCAGTGACGAACCCAGCGAGGAACCCTTGCTGGATTACGATATCGGCGTGTTTGAAGAGCGCAAGTTCCAAGTGAGTTCGGAAGGTCGTCGTTTCCAGCTTGGTGTTATTCCAACCTGAAAAAACGCTCTAGGGTAGCATGTGTTTTTGGACCGAATCTGACCTTCCATTTGCAAATCCGATCAGTATTTGCGGCTTTAAGCCATTCGCTCGACGAACCTTGGCAGTATACCTCTTTTCGCGTACACTCATGAGTCGCCATAAATGTTTTCTAGCTCGACAGACTCTTCGGCTTGAATCTGGAGTCGTGAACCAACCGAAAAGTCGGATTCTTAGTCGTTAATTTCCAGCTGGTGTGGTGGAACAGAGTAAAGGTTGATTTGATACTTTTCGATCTCATCGGCTTTCAAACTGGTTTGCCTATGAATCTCCTATTGCCACGAAGTGTTATGTTGACAACTCTTGGGGCACGACTGGCGCTAGTTTTTTTTCACTCACCGACTGAACAGACACAAGTCCCGCCAACATCAGTACTCTCTGATCACACATGTTATTCTGATTCTTCAGCGTCACGTGTTGGACTGTATTTTTCTTTCTTCAGAATACTGTTCTTTCAATATAAATTAGTGGTCGAGTTTAAGCCAGAGCTGTTAGTTGTTGTGCTCAAGATTTTTCATCACGGACTGGTGCAGACACTCGCTGGCAAGTACAAACTATCAACATATATTTTTGAGACCAAGACCTCCACACATAGCAGATGCTCCTGCGACGGACAAAGGCGGTAATGCTAGTGTTAACTCGAAGGATGTATACTTCCAGCTGCATTCTGATGCATCGGACTGAATGGCTGAACTGAAACGTGAGCGTGCGTGAACTGAATCTGCCCACAAGATCGTTAATCCAAACACTAACGGGCTTTTCAATCAAGGTCTCTCAAACACGAATCTCTATCCGTAGAAAAAAAAGCCATTTGTATTGCGAATCGATTGACTTTTCTTCCTACACCCTGCACTTTCTGTTGAGCTTCGACTGCCGCTATGAGGTGGGGGGAATTGAGCCTCCTAGTGAAAAGGGCCACTATCCATTTTACCTCTCCCTACTAAACATGAATTGAAGAGGGTTGAGTTCTAATGCTGCTCATTATTTTTTTCTCCGGCCTTACTCTTTTCGCAGCTTCGCATTTTGATTCCTGGCCCCGAACACGAACCGGATTATGAGAAATCCTTCCGTCTCACCATAACTGATGCTAAAAACCGATTGGATATCCGTGTGAAACGGACTGTTCAGTTGCCAGATGAAATGGCTTTGCGTCGAAGTTACGAGCGGCTGCCTGACGGTAAATGACCTCCCGTTTAGTGTTATTGACTTCGTATGGGATGTGTTTATTTTCTGTGCAGAATGTCAGCTAACTGGTGGCGTTAGACGCCAAAAGCATTCATTTACTAAGTAATATCGTTTGATACTGTGTTACTTGTGCGTTGATTTTTGAGAATTCAGCACCTTTTTGCTTCGTTTGCCGTTCACGCCCGCTAGATGCTGTTCCATGTCCCTTTGTGGATACGTTCATCTCACATTTTTTCGGTTTCCATGCTTCTTGACCATATGTATTTGGTCGGGCTTAGTACGGATGATACAACTACCTACTCGGCAACCGAAAAATATTACCCTCCCACATGTGTTTGTGAGAAACCGATCACCCTATAATGTTTAACCTTCAATATCTATCAAACTATAGATGAATATTCACCGCTCTCAAATTGTGCCAACATTTAGCCGCCGATTCATCTACATAACCATTCAATCTTGATCGACTAGATGTCTTCAAGTACCTTCCCCTAAGGTCTGCTGAGTACTGTGACACATGAAAGAAACTGTGTGAACCTTTGCAACCCAAAATGAGCATAACTACGAAGTCGCTGAGTCTCGTTTGAGCAGTCCTCGTCCTGTCTCATTGTTTCCTCGTTTTCCCCCTTTTCGAATCAGATGATATGCGCCCTGTTCTAGTGGATCTTTTGCCAAGTCTGGCAGCCCGTCAACAAACCTTTTGGCAACAAGCGTCTGCTGAACCTCAACTGGGTACGAAGGACCCAAAGAACTCTCCGATCCAACCGGAGCAACAGACATCTGAATCCGAGCTCCGTCCATTCGGTCCGCCACCATCTGTCTTCTTCGCTGTCATTTTTTGTCTCCTCCTTCTGTTGCTGTGTCTGTTCATTGGCATAATCACACAACCCGGTAAGTGAGTGAAAGGAATTTTTTTCAAATTATTCCCCCTTGGGACTGTTGGCAAAAAATTACAGCTTACGTACACACTTCTCAGTAAGGCTTACTCCTGTCCTTTAAATCCTCAAACACCTCTACCCGTATCACCCGCTCCAAATTTTAGAACTGACCTCGAGTCACTATTTGTTCAGATACCGCCTTCAATGCTGATCACCTCGTCTGTATCCGATGTGTACATGTCCCCTTCCTAAGATTCTGACGTCTTCATCTCAGAACCAGATGCGCAAATCAGTGCCAACGCTTTTGCTCGGTAAATGCTCACAAGCCTTAACACGTCATGAACGAGGGAAGGCTTGGGCTGCCTGACCACTTATGGACCACTTGACCGGCTTCTATCATCATTTACTGGCGGAATTCCACACAGATACCGGTTTGCCGCTCGCTGTTAGGCTCTGCTACGGCCGAGAAGCCTATCCCGCACAAGATTGGGCCGCTTGCCGGTCCAACATCAAGGACCAACCAGCTAATCATGACCCAATACCGGTTACCCATGGCGTATCTAGGGGGCGTCAGAATTTCCAGAATGTTGTCGCCTCATACACTTTCTCTACGACACCCTGTACAAGTGTTTTTGACTTGGTTTTTAGCGTTAATATGCGTTGTGCCCCTTTCGTGGTTGTTTGTGCCAAGAACGCTAGCTTGGAAGACCGAGAATTAAGCTGAGGAAAATACCGTTACTACTATCATCGACGGCAATAGGTCAGTAATACATACGGATGCTTAATCGCCATACAACCATAATGGAAGGATGCCTTAGTTACGATTGAAAAGAAACAAAGGAACTTTGTGCGAATAATTTCTTTCCTTAAGGACACCGATACGGAATAAGATGCTGCCTACGCCTTTGGACTGCATTCGAACTAAGCCGCCACTAGCGAAAATGATCCAACGTCCTCGTCCTAGCTAAGCCCAGCGCACAACGACTGCTAGGCAGTCCAGTTAGGAAATAACAGCGTTCGTACCAGTGGGATTGGTTGCATGCCATACCCTATAGGGTTTTCACGTGCAAGCCGGATCACGTGTACCCAGCCAGGAAAGCATGGACATCCCGCAGCACTCATTCTCTCTGTAACCGCTTTCACTGCGCGTCGTGTCATGGCCTGTCCCCCGCGGACACAACGCTTTCTTGGATCGACGGCGGTCGGGTATACATAACAGATGTCCCGACCGCCTAGTGGTGCATGTTTTGCTGCTCAGGCGCTCGAAGTCATGTACTCGTATGATCATTGCATCCTCTGCCATGTCGAAATCCTGCTACTTGTCCCCGGACTTGTTTCTCGTGCGCCAAAATTGGACGTCGCAACAGAAGGAAAGTCATCCGACGTGTTATGACGCGCTAGACTTGTACCCTAAACTAAACTCCTTGAAATTTTCAAAGACTCTACGTCCCGTAGCATGACTTTGCACTTTGTGGGCGCGAAGCACATGCCGAGAGAGATCTACACAACGGAATTTCGTAGACGTTCGAATGCTCGCCTCATTTCCTCATCGACAACGAAATAAGACAAAACTGAAAAGAGTGGACACTCCTGTCGGGGACCACTGTCTGTGGGAAGGCTTTTGAAGATCTCTGAATACAATTGGAAAGCGTTTGGGACCGATTGAGTAGTCATCGTTTCAGAGAGGTTCTCTGGAATGATCCCGCTGTACACTTTCACTCGCCTGCAAGAATGTGAATACAATACGATATTCACGAACTTATGGGACATTCCCTGTTGCACAAGCGCGTTGAAAAGATTTAACCGGTCGGCAGGATTGTACACACTCTTGAAGTCAAAGAACACCAAGATTGTAGGGCGCCCATACGTATGTCGTTGTTTTTACATTTGGCGGAATGTGAAGATGTAGTCTGTATAACCACTTCCTGGCCGGGATTCTGTTTGGCGTTCTCGGGTCCCGTTTTCATGCGTCTTCGTAAGACGACGCAAACGGTGTGTTTACAACGGGGGTCAAGCTAATTCCTCTTTGACTGCCACACTTATTGCAAGCACCCTTTTTTGGAAACGGGCACCATTATGGATTCACGCTAGTTAGTTGGGACAGTCTCTTTCTACCGGATAGAGCCAAATAAGGTAGACAGAAACCGACTGAGCACTGCACCTTCCGATCAGGTGGGAGTTGGTCAGGATCAGTGTGATGATATGTCTGCTCACCGTTGCATCCATATCGGTCTCTTACGTTACCTACCACGGATGTTTTTACAAGGACGGCATTCTGTCTTTGAAAGTGCTCAGTTTGTGCTATCGCGGGGTTGCTTATATGAATCGAACGTGTATATCCAAAGGGCTCAGATTATGTTTGCATTCCACTTGTGATAACTGGTTTGTCCTTTCGAACTTGGACCAACCCCAACCCAACCGATACGTGAACAAACGTCGAAGGCGCAGTAATATAATCCCTGGGACCTTCTCAATCGTTACAGCTAACTGTAAGGCAATTCATGTTGGCTAACTACTTGATGAGGAATGATGTTCACCAACCAACTGATCACCAAAACTGCTCCAGCTATGGTAAAGTAGATGAACTGAGCATGTTTCGGAAACTTGTGCGAATTCACTCCCTTCTTCCACGTGCATCTCATTCAATGAGATGCAGTCTGTCCAAAAGGTGGGAACTCCAGCTAAGACCCACTCAGACTCGGTAGGGAGGAATCATACGTTCAGCTGCAGCACCCTTACGGTGCCTAACTCTCCTTTTGAAGGGTCTTCATTTGATTCCAATGAATCAATTGCTTTAAACTCATAGAAGTTGATGATTCAGCTGATAACAATGATGTTATTGACTCTCCTAAAACATCCTTGCGTCTTCCCGAATTGAATAGTCCACCATCTCCGATGATAATCTTTTGTGTGCCTATCTTCATGGATTGATTCGGTTATTTCTTCGCACTCTCACTTCCCTTTTTCAGATCCTACTCTCGCGTGGATTAAGTTTCCTTCGGCGGACAAGACCAAACGAGTGCCGACAGATGACGGAGAGCAGATCGCAATGGTTCGACACCCGGCCCGCTATAACAGCATTCTTTCCCGTTGGTGCCGCGTCCTTTTGTTGGTCGGTTACTTGTGTCTGAAATCTGCTTACACCTTCGGTGTGACTTTGACGGCCTTGGTCATTGTAATCCGTTACGTGACTCGGTAAGTCGCAGTTCGATCAGACAATAAGTTGGTATTGTGCACCTACATTCCTTTGAGAATAAATCAGACCTCCGACCTCACTCGCTTGGCGTTCAGTGAGGATTTCGGGGAACCCTGCGAAACATGTGTTAGTTCAGCCTGAGTCGAAGCAAACAGGATCGCTGACGGACCAACTGAAAATTCGCTTGAGATTCGGTTGACGTTATTTTTCCACTGATTGCACTTAATAAGTTAACACGCGGATTTGTTTTAAATTATGGTGCGGTAAAGTGGAAGTTATATCCGGGTGCTCCTGAACATGATGTCGTTTCTTGCTTGTTCTGTCCTCCCCATGTCTAACCGTTCACCAAATATTCCGCCTTATCCACCCTTCCCTCATTTTGGTGCGTAGCGATCCAGCTAATCAGCTGACCAACTTACCAGAGTGGACTGTGGGTGCACAGTCAAACGACCTGATGGACACTAGTCTCACACGACAGAAACTTCTCCAGGAAGCTATGGATGTTCACCTACGAGCTGAGCTGGTTCGACAGCAAACACTGGCCAAGGAAATGCGCGAAGCTTGTGACCGAGGACTGGAAGTCATGTTCGATCAAATGGAGGAGGTAAGGGTGTTGTTGTTGTTGTTGTTTTTGGATGACTGACGCATCAGCTTGTTTGTCAAGAGTTTACAATGTTGTACAGGTTCAAAACGTGATCACTAAATGCAGAAGACGAGGAGGGATGTTCAGCGCCCGACAGTCATCCCTGTGGGCTAATCGCGACAGATTATTTACACAAAGCCCTATTACAGGACTAAATATCGAAGCGGTAAAAACACCAGATACACTAAACAGCCTTTTAACGACACAATAAGGTTATTCTGTGTACCACACGTACTTCGCACTCCACAGTACGGTCGCCCTGCAAACACGCTCTTCTCTCAGTCTTTCGTTGGAAATGATCCGAAGACAGATGAATCACAACCTAACAGCGCACTGTTAACCAGTAAGCTACACTAATAGCTGTCAGGTGTAGGATTTGGAATGGGACGCATTAATAGTTGGAAAAATGAAATGACTGTTCATCCAAATGACCACTTGTGCTTCTAGATCATACCTATTATCCTCGGTGGCTTACCATTTTAAACACCCATGTTATAGTGAAATGGACAGTCTGCGTCTTTAACCTAACACCTTTCAGCAGCAGTCTGCACTGGATCGATTTAGACAATTTTTGCTTTGGTTCAAAAACGGAAAGCACACCGAAACGCGGTTTCTTCCAGTTTCGATTCATGACTCCAAGAAGTGGTTATCATCGACAACTAAAGGACTGTGACAGTCGAAACTACTGTAAGTGGTTTTAATCGCTCGTGATTCCTACTGAACAGAATACCAGATTGGGTTTCCGGTGCTAACCTCAAAAAATGAACCTGTAGATCTATAAGGGGAATGATGTTTCTGGCAGTTGGTTCTTCATGCTATAAGTCATAACTGGAGCCAATCAGTGGTTATTCCTCCGACTGTGCTCCACTATTTGATTTATAGAAAATTCGGCAACCAGACACCATGACTTTCATTCTGTCTGGCCCCTCACAGTTACCAGTTTGGTGACTGATTCCGAATACCCTACTGGAAATTGACCAGCAGAGCTAGAACCATTGGCAAAATTAGCTCATGTCAGACCAACACCCTTTCCGTATAGTACTTGCAGGTTGTTGTGGAATGTGTAGCATTTTTATTCGTGTTTAAACAGCGGGCAATTATTCCGCTCAGTGTACACCAAACGCCCATCTCGAGATTCGTTCAAATGTCGTTGGTTTCACCGCATGGGAAGCGGACAAAAGATAGTTGGTAGCTCCGATGCATTTACGGGTTGTGGACCAGATGGCCGTTGGCCTGTTCATCGAGCTTGGTAAACGTTCCATAAGCAGTCGAAGACAAATCGTCAGTGTACTCTCTCAAGGAAACAGTGAAAACGTGATCACATGATATGAATTCCTTAATTGGAACGTAAGTGGTGCTATATTCATTCTGAGTGAGAGTTAGTCACACTACTGTTCGGCCGTTCGTGTTCAATTACCAACCGGTAGGTCACGGGTTCACCCGGTGATTCGTGAGATGTGTGCTGCTGATGACTCCCAACAAGAATGAAACAGTAGTACAGTGCTTCTCCACTGTACGAACTCCCACTAGCCAACCTCGGGTAGCAGATCAACAAGCCCTTGATCAACAGCTAACAAAACAACTAATAGGCGCGAAAATCTCTTGACATCTGCAATTTTAAGGGGTCTCATCATCATCGTCGTCATAATCAATGTCTTCATTCCACGAGTCATCTTTGTTAGCTATAAACCGTGTAGCGTCTTCGTCCATCGGCGCGTTTAGAGCCTGTGGTAGTGAGCATCAACGATTGCTTGTATGTCTGGGGTGTGAATACGCCAAACTAAGCATGGCAACGTAATGTTTTCGTCCAACATGCCGTTGTTAGTGCTGAGACTGTCTTAACTGAACGGTGATTTCATTTAACCATCATTTTATCGTTTTTCTCACATTCCTTCCGAATTAGCGTCTCAGCGCAGCATCGAAACTGGCAGCAACCCGTCGTAGTCGTGTTTTGCTATCCCAGGGTGTCGCTGAGTTGGCTCGCGTAACTGCTGTTGCATCCACGTTGCAACTGGCCGAGGGCTTGATGGCATTCAACCAAAGTGTCGAGTGGGCGTTCCACCGACTAAAATCCGACTTGCAAGAAACCGAACGTGCTTTGGGGAATTCCGATTGGCTGACAGGTATGCTGTCTGGCACCTGCTGTTATCTTTCCGTTATAATGTTTCCTCATGATCTGCTTTGGTGCGAAAGATTGCCAGATTTTAGTACCTTTTGATTCTGTTTGATTTATTCTGTTGGGTGTGCACACTGTACGCAATCTGGTATCTTTTTTCACCCTCGAGGTTAATGTGTTCCACTGCTGCGATCACCAAGAAGATATGCCACCTCAATAGGCGGGTTGATTTGAGGATAAATGTGCCTTGGAAGTAAGAAAAATGGAGGAGACATGCTAGCATTCTCCTGGAGTGTTATTGGGGGAAGATAGGACTCATCCCGGAAAGTGAGGCGCGCACTTGGACTAAGAGTATCGCCCACCTCCTCGGTTGCGCGGTGCTAACCTGAGCGAGGAAAGCCTTTTTCAACGTAAGTGGCTGCAGGATTTGTAGAATATATAGAACACATTTTAAAAATCCTGCAAACCCTTTCCTCTGAATGAAACTTGTTTACTGGATTCTATGCGTTCCTGACACTAGCTGTTCAGCTGGGCCAACCGGTCGATAAAACCAGATCAGTTAATGGCCGCTTGTTAGGCAAGCCAAACATCACTCAGCGTCCAGCTTGTGCTAGCAGGATTTACCTGCAAAACATATTCATGGAAAACTAAAGCTGTGCACGGAATTCGGTAGCAAAATAATCCCCACTGTGCATTTACCATTGTGTTCGTGGTCTAGAAAAGTACATTTAGGAAATAGGAAGCTCTGTGGTCTCATCACTGTTCCAACACTACAGTGACCTTTACAGCTCAAGCTTAGCTCAATAGCGTCTCATGACGTACCTCTGAATGATCCAAGTAAACTTCATGTCACCTTCTGGGGAACAGCTTATTTCTCATGGCCTTATCTTCCGGCCACCCGAATGAACCTCCACGGAGTCACTGAGCCTACAATACTCCCAAGTAATCGTAGCCTTGACTAGAAAACCTAAAGTGGAGATGTATGCTAGATCCTCACCGTGTGCCGCATATTTGGCACAAGTCGTGAGACCATTCCCGTGTGTTGAAAATCCACTTGTCAAGTCAACAGCACTGCCCAACGAGGTTAACTAGTGGAGCCAGAATTAAATTTTTACTACCATGTGTGGCCTTGGCCCCGGGGAAGTCAATGTTTTGGTATTCTCCGATTTTTTTAAGCACATGGTCCTTGTTGGAGAGCATTACGGACGGAAGTGTCGAGTTTTTCGGGGATTAGCATTTTTCCAACGGTAAACTTCATATATCTGGGGTGGGGGGGCGAGGTCTCCATTCGTCGGGATCCACTTGAGACGAGCCAGTTTAGGAATGTGCAGCACACTTTCATGTGAACAAGATGGTGCATAGCTTATGTGGATTTTTAATCAATAGCACAAACTTCCATTTCGGACCCATGTGTCATTTTTTCGTTCTCCAGGAACCATGTATAGGAGTTTGTTGGGATACAGTAAAGTGGCTTGAGTTCATTTCAGTTTATCAGCTATAATCCATGTACCAAGAGTACGTTGGTTCCAGCTAATAAACTTTCCGTAACCAGAAGATGGGAAAGCGTGAGAAACACAGCCAGCATTGCAGGTGATGGCATATTCAGTTAGTTCGGAAACTTGGTAGCTACGCATTGAAGGCGATAGCTTTGATGCACGAGCGCCAATGGGCCATATCTGCCAGTGCCATTAACCATTGGTGAGCTGAGCCCCAGCGTCCCCATCCAGGGAGGCGGCAGTTGCCCGCTCGACTAAATTTACTGGTAAGGGTTTTCATAATTCGTTGCCAGGTCCATCCCTCTGTCGCTTCCATTCAGCACAGGGCAGGGTGAAAAGAGCTCTGCGAGGCAGACGGTCTTTCGGTATGCGGGATACATGTCCTAACCTATGTGGCGTGCGTAATTCCTTTATCCTGGGAGAGTTGCTTCTTCCTAGGACCATCTGGCTGACCCCAGCATTACCAATCTAATCCTATGTTCCCATCAAACCCGACCAATGCTTTGGAGATATCGGTGGTCGAATACCGAAATCTTTCGTATGTCCTCTACGCGTACAGGCCACGTTTCTGACCCAGTATAAACTGCACTGCCGCAATCTAAACTCTGTTCTTGACAGACCAATGGACGTGACCTCGCCGCTACAGGTGTCAGAGGTTGGCAAAAGCTGACCTGGCTTTCCCATTCCTGAGATTAATCCCATCTCCAGCCAGTCCATCTGTATTGATACGTGTCCATCATGTCGATTGGCCCGTCTGCAAGCATGAGGCTTGGGTTCGATCCCACGCAGTCTTATAGCACCACTTTACACTTTGTAGGCGTGAATCGCATGCCAAACTATGCGGCAGAGTTATTTGAAATGGTTTGCATTTCTGAAGGATATGGACCAAAGAAAGTAATTTCGTCCGCATTCTCAATGTCTGTGAGGGAACTTCCCGGGAGCACTTCAACCTCCGAGGTTTCCGAGGCAAGTAGAGAATAATCAAGTTGAAGACTAATGGTGAAACAGGATAGCCTTGTATTCACCAATGAACTCGGGCGAAATCCTTTGGCATACTCGTACGCACCCAGAAATGCAAATTTAGAAGGAACACCTTTGATCGCCAGACACTGTCGAAGTTTCTGACGATCGACCGAGACAAAAGCAGCTTTTAGATCAAGAGAAGCGACCAATTTTCGATGTTTGAAAGAGTAGAGGTGCTCAAGAACTTCCCTCAAGCTATAGATATAGGCGATGCATGCTCATTCGGGGCGAAACTTGACTTGATTCTCACAAGTTCATCCCTCCTAATAATCGATCAACCTGTGCAAAATAGTGCCAGAAAGTACCTTGGATGCGACTTATACCAGAGTGATACCACGATGGCTTTCGTATGACGTTCTTGCGCCCTTTTCGTAGACTGGGATGACGGTTGAAGAGCCCCAATCGACTGCTACTCTGTTTTCGTTCCAACTTTTCTGAAGTAGGGCTGTTCACTAAGATCGCGCCACGTTTGAGGAGTGCAGGTTACAGACCATCCGGACCAAGGGCCTTGTCGCACAAAAGGATTGACACCTCACGCTGGATTTCTGTCATCGACATTCTATTCAGGTCTGCATGGGTTCTTCCTAAGGTTGGAGGAGACCAGCTAAGCTGTTGTTTTAAGTGTTTAGCCCATCACCCAAGACCATGACTTTGCGAGTGAATTGCCGTTCCGTTTTATTTGCATATCGTTTCGTTGACACTCATCTTTTGTTGACCGGTTGATTAAATCAGCTGAGGCTTGAAGCGAAAGCCTTCTCCATCTCCTGGGTCTTCCCAGTCTATTGGCATTCTCTGTCAATCCTCAGGCCCTTTATTATCCGGTGTTTGAAGGATTTATGTGTGCCATCATAGTCGCCAGTTGATGCTGTGGCCTTTCTGGCACCGATAGGATCTGCTGATCTCGATGAGGTCCAGTGTTCATTTAGTCGGGCAGGATAAACAGTGTTGAAAGCTGAGAACATAGTTTCTTTAGCTCGCACCCATTTGACCTCCAAGCTGTCTTCGTCATCAGCATGAATTTGCGTTTCCAGTAGCTTTCTAACGAAATCGCCTCGATACTCTTGAGCTACTGTAACTTGTCAAAGTTGATAAATGGAGTTGCTCTGCTTCGACACACTTAATGCTGACCGAAAGCGAACCGATAACCGGGCCCGCACAGTAGTATCGTCAGACGCAAGTTGCGTACTCCAGATGAAACGGCAATCTTTAATTGGGGCTCTCTATCGGTGAATGATAGCCACATGATCTAATTAAATCTATACGTAGCTTGCTTTTGGTGGACTCTAAGTATGTCGATGTGAGTATTTGTGCTGGAAGTTCTTACTGGCAACAGACAATGATCAGCTCACAACTGAGCCAGTCTCTCCTCATTATCTGTGCACTGAGCGTCGACTCCAAACCTATCACCTAGTTCTGCTTCTTCCGGACTTAGCCGTCCAACTTGGGCATTCATATCACCCGCCAGGATTACTATATCCGTCCTCCTTGCCGACCGAAGCAGTCGTGACAGATCTTGATAAAACTCGTCCTTCTCATTCTCAGAACTGCTATCTGTTGGGGCGTATGCTGATACGACAAACAAACACCGTTTACTGGACCGACCTCCATTGAGGTTAATTGAGCTAGACAACCGCACAGCGCAAAGACGACTGTTTACTGGGATGCAGTCCAGTAAGGCGCTTTCAGCCTTGGGACTGAGTGCAACTCCCGCACCGAAGGTATCACGAGCCGTTGCGTGAAGGTCACCGGATATAGATCAGATCTTTTAAGGTTAGCAAGAGACTTGGTTTATTTTCCTGGGCAACAGTTCGGACACGGAACACTGGCTAAGGGACTGGCGATGGATTAATTCGATGGGCGGGGAATGGGTGTGGGGGGAGGGCTGGTAAGCGAAGAGTTTCAAGGTCGAATGATACGTCCTGGTTACCCGAGCTGAAGAAGTGGGCTTAATTAAGGTACCCCACCTTGAACCTTTGACTCAAACGTCTGATCCACAAGTCAGTGCGAGGATGTAGGGTTTCTTCGGAGACCCTGCCCCTAGCCTCTGACTCGCAAGGCTGAACCATGAGACAGTGGTTGTTAGGGTTTTCTTGACGGATCTTTTCCAGGATAGTGACTCAACAGTCTGACCCACTTGACAGCAGGGAGCATATCGAACCCGAGGACGCAGGGATTAAGGCATTTCTGTGTCGATGTTTCCATAACTATAGAGATAATGGACGTTTGAAGGAAACGCCGCTGAAGACAGCATGACTTCACCTCCAGACCAATGCCTCTAGTGCAGGGACTCGCTGTTCTTCGTCCGGCTTCTCAGCAGTGGTCTTTCTGACATGGTTGAACCCTGTCGTCTACATCAACTTATCCACACAAATAAGTTCACTTCTCTAAACTGATGAGCACAACGTGCTGAAGTGATGGACAATACTGAGAAAAACCAAGTAGTATTTGGCCTGTGCTGCTTTCTTGTTTTCTTAAACCGTTGATTACTCATAAGTAGTGTAGAAAAGTGGCGAAATATATCTCCCTACCTCGAGTGTGTCCCACACGCGTCTACCGGAATTCAGCTCCGTCGACCGCCTTGCCACCCTCGTGTAACACTGCCGAGGTCGTGCGACAGGGTCCCTTCATCAGGCACTCGCCTTCGAAGGAGACGCTGAGCTCTCTTACGTTCCCCTCCCGGAGCCAAACATCGGCTGCTCTTCCAAAAAGCCCGTGCCCCCAGGGAGGATCGAACTCCCGACCCCTGGTTTACAAGACCAGTGCTCTAGCCACTGAGCTATGGAGGCGGTGGGTGCCCCGCAAATAAAAATTTGTACCAACCACTAATCCTTTTTCAGAAGGCTGGTGAATTATTCAAAACTTTGCATTTTGACGAAGCGTTTACAAGGTGAATGGCAAGGTCCACGGCGTGCTGATAATCAATGGACGCCCCCCGAACTACCATCATTTCCGTATATTGCTGGCAGACTGTCTATTCGTCTGTTACTTTTACAACCTAAGCTTTACACCTTGCACTCATCGCATCGTCATCTGTGTTTGCGGAATTTTAGTTTCGAAGCGGGTGATTCTTGAACTTAACGTATGATGCATACTCCTCCGTCAGACACGCGTGTTTCTTTTTTGTTTGTTTTGATCTGCTAGTTATCCCATTTGTTTGTGCTGTGCAGATGAATTTGTTTTCCGCATCACTCATTCCAATGCATTAGCTTTCACGTTGTTGCACCAGTCACTGTAGAACACTGTACAACTTGTACAGTGGGCTCAAATAGGTTGTTTGAGAATATTGAAGCGGACGGTTGGGCAATAACCACACAGCTAGGCTGGCAGGCGAAGACCTCGGGCCGAAAATATCTGAGGTGGAGGAATAGCTTACCGCTCACTCGTTCACTCGCCAAGGCTTCTTGCAACCCGAACTCCGTTCAAACTATCGAATAATTAAACTCACAGTCCGGAATGGGGTGGGCTAAATTTGGCTTCACACCCTATCCGTTTGGTGACTTGCTTCGGTCTGACACGGTTAAGGCACCATGAAGAGTTGATATACAGTAGGATGAGGTGAAATAATCGATCCACTCTGATGTAACTTGCGTTCTAACAGTACGTGTTTTCCGACGTTACAGTTGTCCTTCACTGTAGTATACGAATATGCTATCCGACCGTATATAAGTTCAAGTTGCCACTCAACCTTGTCACCGAATGTGTTTACCCATGTGGTTGGTTATTTCTGTTAAAGGTATTATTTCAGTTTTTTCTGAAACGCATGATTCAGTACTGTCATTGCCGTTAGTACATAGGCACCCGGTTTTTGCTTCAGAGTTTTACCTTTTCGGTATTTCTGACCCGTTTGTCATTCTAAATGGTTCTTACCGTTAGTCATATTACCTTCTCAGGTGCACGGATCATCTACGCCGAGGTCGTTCAGCTAAGAGGCCTGCATCCCGATCCAAATGACCCTACGCGCTCATTTTTACAATGGGCCAAGTTACTGGGTCCTGGGGGGAGTGGTTCGCTTGTAGACCTATTATCCCCTGGCCAGTCGCCACAGCTGCAGCATCCGCCTCCGATTCTTCCACTAATTCAACCAGACCAGTTCCAGATACCAACGCCGTCACCACGAAGCTCCGGGATGACACAAGATGGCGATGAACCGGAATATGGGCCCAGTTACACCCCGTTCATCCTCCATCCAATCGAAGCGGTAAGTTTTAAGTCGCGAATTCATGGTTTTGAAGGTACTATAAATGGCGTACAAATCATGCAGCCACCGTGGGATGCCCGAAACAGTGCAGAAGCAGGACCAGATTGTGAATATATACGAAGAACTGCGCGATTTTCGGTTGATTTGGTTTAGTGGAAGCTGGTCCCGAGCAGACAAGGTTCCATGCCTGTAAATTTCCTTCTTGGATTTAACGTTGTCTGAGTTTAGGATGGTGGTCTGCGGGAATATAAATTCCCGCAAGACTGAGAGTTCATGATAACATGAAGTTGTGTTTCCAGTTTCCGTCGTTTGAACCGCCCATAATTGTGCACATTCTAGTGAAACCTCGCTAATAGACGTGCGTTCGATTCTTGTCACTGTGATCTCCATCCTTCTGCGTCTGAGCGCTAGATATGCGAGGCGCAGGATTCCCTCTTTGGAAACAGCTGTAATTTCGACTTTTCGCTTTCCGATCCAAACAGTTTGCTTCAGTTCTGCTTTCGTGGTTTCGTAACTGGCATGCAGTACACTAACTCTTTGAACATTGGGAAAGAGTTGTGTTGGTAGGGCAGCTAATCCAGCTCTGGAGCCAAACCCATCCTTCAGAACAATCCATAGCAATGAACTAGTTAGTTTGTCTACTCTACTGCCCAGCAGTTCCACGCGTTTGAAACCAGCGGACCCATGCAATATGGTGGGGTTCACACCCCTGGTAATTAATTCCTGATGCCGGTGAAGGTATTTCGTACGGTGGGAAGTACAATGACATGCAGTCTATACGGTGTTGCAAAGCTATCGTGGTGCTATCATACTCCGGTCGAAACGCTTTTACGTATGGTCCAGTGGTGTGGAATACCAGTTTGCGCTGTTGCATTTAGGCAACCCGGCTTCCGTTTTCGTCTCTTGTTATTTCAGCGATACGGGCAGAACAATAGTTTTTTCTCCCCTCCATCCACTGGTAGGCAGTCGCCCGCTGTCTTTTTTGACAAACTTACAGCAATTTTTTCTCAAGCATTGCTTCTACATCTGTTGCTTGTGACTACTGTTTGGTTTTTTGATAGAAAGTAATTTTTTTGTGTCATCCGCTCTCATATCTTCCCGTTCGCTTCTCTCTGACGCTTTACATCTTAGTTTTCCGTCTAAGAGTTTCATTCGTGTTACCTAGTCCCTTGCTCTTTCTGTGGATGCAGGAAGCAAATGAAGCCTATTGGTCCAACCTGCATCCGGAAACCGATCCTTCTGGCCTGGATGCCGGGGATTTCCTTGACAATTTGGATACAGAACACCAGGATGCAACTGATGGAACCGGGATCCCCATAGAACCCTCTTCACGATCGTCATCAAATTATTCAAGATGGCTAGATCTCAAGTTAGGCTGGGTCCATGTGCTTGGCGCGGCACTGCTGCTCGATGCTCTCTGGCTCATCCATCGGGTGCTTCACACAGTCGACACCGCTGAACGTCTTCTTTACGGCGATACAGTCTTCATCGATTTGACTGTTGAAGGTAACTATATCTATCCGTAAATTCGCTTGTGCTAGGTTGATGTGATGGCAACCAACATATTCAGTCTGCTACTCCCAGGTGTGAAGAGAAGCACTAGAACAACGGGCCATCGGTTACCTGTGAGGAGGTTTTGGCGATATGGAATTTTTCCCCTACCACAGTTTGTAATGTTTAGACGCAGTTGGAATTTCCACATCATCTGAGTCAGTCAGTCGTTTCACATACTGCACTCGAACAAGCAGGAAAAAACGACAACCGTACTTGCCAGGAACGTCATTTGAACTCCAGTTCCCAGTTCAGTAATCCTCGTTCTTCAAGACGGTTGTTTGTCCTATTTAGACTGTCGACCAATGCAGAGGAATAGAAGTTAACCGGTGTCCCAATTATTCTCAGATAAGCGTGTTGCTCGACGGCCCACTGGTGAACATGCATTGGTCAATATCACCAGGCTGTGCGGCTTACCCTTGGAAGGTTTGCCGCGTGTTTCATTCAGTCTTAGTTGCCATGAGAAATCATATTCTGAACACAGTGAGTAAGGAGTGAGATTGTCGGGAGTGTGAAGAGATTTGGGAATTTTTTTTGGTGGAGATTTTGCCGTCTTTGTGAGACCAATCTATGCTGAAAAGCCGAGAAAAACACTGTTCCAACCTTTCTCTGAGTCATCAGCTGTATGCATCTCACAAAACTTCAGGGAGTCTCCAGCCCGCGGCTTTTCAGCATAGATTGGTCTCACTTACAGGATGAAATCACTACCAAAGTTAGTCCCATATCCTTCGGTCCCAACAGAGGCAGCTCCATAGTAGTTGAAGCATCTTTTATCTTGTAGTAGTCATTTTTGATAGATTCGATTATATCACTATGTGGGTATGATAATTCTCCTCTTGACCGGCATGTGTTACTTATGAGGGATCCCGTTTACTGCACCCTATGTTGATGAATGGGTATCTCGGACTATAAACAATCGATCAGTTAGAATCTCAGAGCTTTTTGGTACGCCTCTTCTTTCCGTTGTTTCCTCCCCTGTCTCAGGTCTGAGACGCCGGTTGTTGCAAAAGTCCCGCCTCCGGATCGGATGTAAACGAGCTTTCGAAGCGGTGAGTTGTTTATTATCTTTGACATTGTTCGTCCATCTTCCCAGACTAGAATCCTTTTTTCCGTCTAGAGTGACTTGAATCAAAAGCCGTTCCAATGCTGTCGCTCTGCTTAAATGCTTTTTCTGCTTTTCTAACCAGCATTTCATACGCATTTGATTCCGAACTTGTCGGACTGCTTTCTGATCACCTGGAATTTCTCACCCGCCACATCCACCTAAGCACTAGCCTTTGTTTTAGAGGATTACACTACCCCCATCCCCGCAATTTCCCCGTTTTTCGCCTGCGTTTGGAATGTCACTAATTGATCACTGTGATCAGATATAGTATCCGCATTGTGACAAACTCTCAGTCCGCTCCTTTCACTCTTTCGCTAAGGCAATGCAACCTGGGACGGTGCGGAAACTCTGTGGCAGTGTCTTGGCTTTGTTGGCAGTCTCCCAGGGTGCGGCACATCTAGACCGCCTGCTTTCTCAAGAAACACTCGATTACATTGGCTACTACGATAACCTGGTACGTTTCTCTTCCTCTCCTGTTTGTCAACTTCGGGCTAACGGTTTCCCCGTCCTATTTTTCGTATACAAAATCACTGTTAGTCTACAAAACGGACTACATGGACGTTTTGTAACTCTGTCCATACGCCTTGAGATGTTGGTCCTATCACACTTCTGCTTGTGCACACGAATCACCGACTCCCCGCAGCCTGACTGGCTGCTCCACCGGCTAGACTGCCGAGATGGTGCGGTTCATCACATGTGATTCGCCGTCTAGTAAAGACCATTGGCACCATAAGCGCATTTCCCAATCGACAAGATGTCTAAACCACACCGGTGTGTCAGGATAGAGAGCCGAATAGTGTCTGCTCACTCCAATTCCCTATGCAGTCAGTCCGCCCTTATCAAAGCCACTCTTGAGAAACACAAAGGTGGTTTTGTTTAAGGGTGGTCTTTATATAATCGGGCAAATACTTACCCGCGAACTGAGCGGTTGTCCTGTTAATCAGTTAGATAACCCTAACTGACTTTCTTTTATTCATGCACACCAGTTACCTGCATTTTACTTTCCACGAACAGTGCAAAACCAGCTTTTATTGCAAGTTGTTCGACAAGTGCAACGCTCAACGACAAATATCGCGCGCAGTTGAACGCAAAGTAGTCACGTTCTTATGCTTTAATGAATAAAGTTTATCAGTAGGCTAGACGGAAACAGGCACGCGCCGGGTTGCAAAGGGAAAGCAACTGGCTATTCTTGACAAGTACACTTCTGTGGCGAGCGGGCGTATCGAATCTTAACATCGCAGTTGTATTTTGACGGGAAGAAGATTCCACCTAGTCCATCCAATAACGTCCCCTTGTCAGAACTAGTGAGTCGCCGACAACTCTGTGATCACGGAGTAATCACGCTTCAGAATAGCTGGCCCCATTCTGTCTTCGGTGGCATCATCTGATCGTGATGTTTCCTGTTGGTCGATCGGTTTAATTTTGTACTGGAAACAGTGCTACTGTCACGTGCCTTATCAGAAAATCCCTTTGATCCACAATGTTTGTTTCCAATCATCTTCAGTGTGCAACACCTGTCCTGCGATAGTACTGCTTGATCTTAAGCGCATGTTCCTCAGCAATTTGTTCATTTTTTTCGCCGCGGTGAATACCCTTTTGATCAATAATTTTGTACCACATCAAGTGATCTGAATAGGTCAGATTGTTTCTCCCCCTCGCCTGTTAGAGTGAAAACCTTTGTATATCCCCCATAAAACTGCAACCTGGCAGTATCCCAGCCCTCGTGCTTCTTTTTGATGGCATGGTTGTTTTTTTGTTTCGCTACATTCCATGGGGGCGAAATGGCTCAGTGGTTAAAGCGCAAATTTACTAACCGGAAGGTCCACGGTTCGAACCTGCCTCTCGACTTCTCCTGTCTAGGCTTGGGCAACCGGGCAGTATCTCATCCCTCGTGCTTGCTTTAGATTACTTGGCAGTTAGGCACCTAAAGGGTGCTACAGCCGAACGACTTCTTCCACTGCATTCCGACTTTTCTTCGGGGATTCTGAGATGAGGATAACATCAGATCACTAAGAGCATTGCTTCCCTTCATGGATTTCTCAGTCGTTTCTAATCCTAGTTCTTGTGTACATCATGATCACCCAATCCGATCTTTTTTTCAAAAATATTTCTCGTAGTGAATCTGTCTGTACCAAACATGACAGATTTCTTCCGCCCTTCGCGCACTTGAGCAGCTGTAGCATTCAAAGATGAGCGGCACTTAGAAGTTGAGGGCCGCAGGACATCGGCCGATAGCATTTACGTCGACGTAATGTATGTGTAGAAAACTCAATAACAGCTCTGTCCGTAGGTTCAAATGGTGCTGATCAGAACATGCTCACTCATGAATTCACCAGCTCAGCAGATTCATCAACACTTGGCCGTTCCTCTAGATAAGCCGCGTGGTTCCACTGAACTTTGTCAACAAATGTGCTTCAGCCAAACGTGATCAAACAAAACTCGAGTGAATATGAGTTGCACTGGATGTTTTCGCAATAGTCTTTCTTTTTTGCTCTGTCCTGTTTCCACGGACCTCATTTTCCCCACTTCTATGACCGCGGTAGTAATCATGTCATCCTTCAACTTGGCAGATTCTCCCGGTTCATCTGCATGCCCGTTTGGTCAATGTTCACATCACCCGTTCAGCTCAGCGACTGAACCAGTACGAGGTGGCTGGCATTGAGTCAGAGATGAGCCGACGACTTCGGGAAGCCCAATTTCTTTTACACCAGTGGACCGCTTGGCTGAGTGACATTGAACAGGAGCAATGCCGAGTGTTGCTGGCCTACAAGGTATTTGTTGCTCGCACTCGTTGTATGCTTCCACAGTAATCTCACACTCTTGCTGCTTATTGCCTCACCTAAGCTGGCAAGGTGGATTTTACCCCTTTCCCTGGTTTCGTTTTTACCCTAGATCGATTCCAATTGATTTTTTACCTGTTCATTGACATGGCTGTCCCTAACCCTCACTGTTGTTGGTGGACTCCTAAGCACTTTTTTCGCCTGATGACTACCAGATGTAGCTGCTCAGTATGTGTCCCGAATTGCCTACCCTTCCCAGGCTGCTGCTCAACAAGTCAGAAACAGAATGGCCGCCAAACTCAATCGAAACCCAGCGTTGAATAAGCTTCAGTTGCCTGTGCACATGATACATAGTGGGCCAAGTCAGGTTAATGCTCAGTCCTCTGATTGGTCCAATCTTCGTGGCAATGGCGGCGGTACTGCAAGTCATCAGTCTAAAGGGACTGCTGATGCGTTCGTTCCAAAACATTGTCGCATGACTCAGTCCGAACGGGAGATTGAACTGGCTGAGACAAGGCGCCTGGATTGCCCAAAATGTCCACTTAATGCTATCGTACCACACTTGTTCAAAGAGTGAGTCTTCAATATAACGTTGCTCCATTTGTATACGCCTTAATTTCATTTGGCTGACGGCTTTTCGTCTTGGATTTGGGTTGCGTGACCCTATGATGGTTGAGAAATGCGAAGACTAAATGACTAGAAAATGCCAACGACTGGATTACTGATTTAGAGCACAACTAGCGTTATGCTAGCTAGGACGTTTGCTCCGAATTTGGACAGACCTCTGCTTTGAAAGTGTCCTCCTGTCCAGCCACACGCTTTCGAATCGATACAACTGTTTGCTGGTCTTTGTGGAACACTTGTTAATATCTCGAAACCTTAACTTACCAGAGAAGTCACCCAAAAGGTGCCAGCAGTCTTTTTTCCATTTATTTCGGACCCTATGAATCCCCTTCTCACTGTCCATTGTAGCTATAATGCATCGCAATATTTCGACGAAGTTGTGAAACAGTCAGAGGCGTGGTTGTCCGCAGCACGTGACTATTTGAGTCGCGTCTTCTACTGTCTCTTCGTCTACATCAGTGCTCTCATCCTATGGAATATGGCTGGATCTGTTGTGTGGTTCTACCTGAATCGGTGAGTTTTGTGCACACTTGCATCTGTGCGTCTTGTTGTTTATTTTAGTAGGAAGAACCTATGATGGATTACACGTAGCTTCTAGAAGGAGAAAAAAGCAACCATCTATGAAAGAGACTGGGACTGTGGACTGTGTTGAACGCTTGCTCATGCTCGTATATGTTGATTCTCAGTTCCGATTCGCTGTCGCCCGAGAATTTGCATTTGATTTCGTAATATGTATAGGCCTCTCTCTTGTTTAGGCCCAGTGTTATAAACACAATAGGACGAATAGGTCTCTCTCGTTAATCCAATAGCGGACCGTCTTGTCTGGCTCTTCGACACGACTAGCTGGCAGTTGCGCCTAGCCTACCGTGTCACACTCAAAACCAGATTGTGATGGCGGATTCGCTGCGGCGTGTATGCTTGGACCCGTAACGGAACTCAATGGCGTCGTCCTCATCTTGACTTAGTACATTCGCGCTACTTTTCACTACCGGAGGTTCGCGGACTTCGAGTATCTCGCTCAATAACGTTGGTAGCTTAGTCTGATTTCACAACGTATTGTGCGGTCACATGACGGACAATGAGAAGTGCGCGGTGATCTGGGTTGAAATGATCAATTGGAATACGTATTCGCATGACCTTGGTACACATCAATGGCCGTTGTCCACCGCAACGGTAAACGAATAGCCGGATAATGGTCCAAATCCCCAACTCACCCGCATGTGTCTGCTCTTGGTTGACGGCCCACGTGCATTTTCGGTATGTTCTTGGTGGTAAAGTAACAGTACGAGCTACTGCTAAATGTTCAAGGTCGAACTGATTCAATCAATTGGAGAAAATTTGGAACCGACTGAGAAGTCATCGTTTCAGAAGGGCTTGGTAAACAATCGGTAGTTTTTTTTTTGACACAAAAGCTTCACCAGGCCAAGCGAGCAGGTCATCAAGTTGGTCAGGTTGTAAGGCAGACGGAGAACTAATCAGTAGGACATCTTCATCGTCTCCCGGGAAACAGAACTAGGGACTGTATCTACAAAGTTAAGTGTAACGACTGCACTAAGGTCTATATAGGACAGACGGCCAGGGGACTTCACACCAGAATCGGAGAGCCTAAGGGGAAAGTAAGCAGGCCGCCGAGAAACGCAGATGAGTATCGAGAATTACTGTAAGATTCGGCAATTGCAGAACATGCACTGGACACGGGGCACAAACTAGATTTAGAAAATATTGAGGTTTTGAAGCGAGGACTACGGTCCGCATCACGGTGACTGATGGCCGAGGCGGTAGAAATCGCCAAGCATCCCGGTGTTAACAGAACAGAGGGCGTGGAACTGACAAGCATGTGGAGAACGGTCTTGGGGCAGTCGAGCTGACACGTGTTGGTGTGCAATTATCAGGAGGAAGAGTAGTCATAATCTGAATTCCACTTGACCTCACCCCACCCCCCACCTAAATTTTCACAGCACTCACAAGCCCACGAAGACTACCAGTGACACTCGCGGTGTATCATCAATTGAAGCACCTTGAAGTGAAGGATCCAAGCCCGAACGGAAGCAATTTGAAACTCCCCAACCCATCAGTGCAACATTCTGGCAAACACACTAACCTATAAGGGTCGTTAATTGACACTGATCTAGTGTGCTAATATGAAGTTGTCTTACTGACTGGTGCTCCGTCTGCCCTAAAACCTGACCAACTTGGCCTGCTCGCTTGGCCTGATGAAGCCTTTGTGTCAAAAGCGAAACGTTGCCCAATAAAACAAACTACCGATTGTTTACCAAGCCCTTCTGAAACGAACTGATTCACGTGGATTCACAGGTGCAAATCAAGTTCCCTGTCACCTTTCTTAACCCACTAGTTTTTCTGTAGATCAACCTATCTCTGGTTCCTATGCTTATCCGCACTTGTTGGGTAACTTACATTATTCCGCTTGCTTGTATTCCCCGACCGTAGTCCCTTTCTCGGTCAGCAAGTTAGTTTTCATTCTCTAGCATGGTGACTAAAAAACCAAAAGAGATTTTTTGTCAGTAACTGCGAGGTCGCGCCGCAGTGACATGGTGTGCTACTTCCATGTGAGCCGTTTCATGGCGTCGGAACGGTTATTTCGGTGGCTCACCTTAATTTTCACATCCGCATATTTAGCACGTCTGAAGTCGGACGAACAACAACTAACTACTGGGTGACCAGCGGTGTGATTTGGAAAGCTCACTTTATGGAGTACCGCCTGTGACGAAGGGTGAGCATGACGTCGTTACGCGCTATCGAAATTCTAGACCCAGGATACTATGTATTTTGTTTCTGTTGTGACACAGTATCGCTGAAGGGAAGTCAATATGTCGCGGTTCGGTATCTTAAGTGTTATGACGCCGCGCACTGCCGGACTACAACCGTTCAATGATCATTCCCAGTGGACGCCAGCAAAAGGGTTTTTTATCGCTTGTTTCCGCTTATAACCGGTGGGGGGGTATATGACATAAAAGGGGGCGGGATGGCCCAAGTGGTTAGAGCGCGAATTTACTAACTGGAGGGTTCGTGGTTCGAACCCGACCTCTGCCTCTCGACCTCCCCTGTCTAGGCTTGGCAGTATCCCAGCCCTCGTGCAACCTTCGGGTGGCACTGCAGTTAGGCACCGAAAGGATACTACAGCTAAACGATTGATAGATAGGTATGACATAAAAATCCTCTTTTCTGTTTGGCAAACATTCATGTACGATAGGCTTCAAGGCGTGCTCTCTCAGTTACTATTTCCTTCGACCGTTGTTCATTCGATTTCAGATGTTTGTGAATAACCGCCATTCCTTTTTCCTTTCAGATTAAACATTTTACCAAAGAAGGTTTTATTCGAATCGGATATCTCTAGTTGGTACGCTGCTCATTCTCCATCGGAAGCTAACGCGAGTGGTATTGCTCCAAACAACTAGGATCGCTTGTTTGAACTATGCATTTAATTGTCGACCTATTTTCCCTGTGATTGGCTCTGTCACCAAGCCTTGTAGTCCTCCCTGACTATCCGTTATACTCGGTGTTTTTCCCCTCTTCTTTCCGGTACTCCATTTGTTAACCTGTCTATGACAATTTCTCCCCCAACGTTCTCTCTGCGTTTCCTCCTCACCCTTTTCCTGGCAGAGTTATGCAGAAAAAACATGGTTAAATTCTTGCTAAGTTGAGTTTTTCTTCTTGTGTCCCATTTTGTTTCTCACCACTGATTTGTCCTGATCTGTTGTTTTGTGGTCAATATATCAAACTCTTCAAGGTTCTTTTCAACGAGGGGTCATTACTTTGGGAAGTTCCCAGTTCCCCAGCCTCTGGTGTCATGCCGTCATCATGAAGCCAGACCTAAAACTACACCAAGTTCTTAGGTGTCGGTTTGTCTTCATTGAAGAGAACACATGTGCCCGTGGATTCAACACAGATAAGCGATCGCTTCGTGCACTATACAGGGTCATTCATCTAACAGGCCAACTATATCCTGCATTCATCGCATCAGTCAGTGCGTTTCTGACGTTTCGGTCCGAGACGGACTCAAAACCCAACCAGTTGTCAGGGTATGGCCTGAGAAGCGTAAGTTGTCTGGTGACACCCCACAACACCTTTGTGTCCATACGGTAACCTGAGCACAATCTGGACAGTGTTTTCACACGAGTGTACTGTCCTCTGTTTCCGTTGTGAGACCAACATTACGGTCAGCAGGCGCCTCATTCGAACAGTAAGGCCCCGACAGAAAGGTCTTCCGAATAGAGCCTCATGTACAAAGCAACGTTTCCCTTGGTGTCTGGTCCTCCGAGAAACACAAAGTATTCTTCCCCGTGCTGGTTGTTATATCTGACTGCTGTTCCCACTCTCCAGTGCCTGGTGCCAGAAAGAACTCACCGACAAGGGTACACAACAGCTTTATTCCAAACAACCGAGTGCAAAGGTTACAACGGCCCCGGGCTATTTAAAGGGAATTTTCTCACATTGCTCCAGGCTGTCTCGTAGGCGTTTAGTGAACACCCATCAACATCGATCGTGCTTCTATGAAAGGCTTGAACGCTGATCACGTGCTTCTGTGGTGTGTCTGAATACTCATCGGCTTTTGCTGGACGTACCTGAACACCCATTGGCTTCTGCTGAATTGATTGAATGATTGACTGGCTTGGATGCTTGCCAGCTGCACTGTTGAGGTTTTGGTGGAGTTTTAGGATCTCAGTAGGTTCCGGGCGTCCTGCGGTTACTTTCAAGAATCTGACCTATACAGTTCACTGCTGAATCATTCATCTTGGTAATCAAGTTATAGAAACAACCTGCATGGAATGACGAGACGACGCCAATCATGGAATTTTGTGACTGATCTACTTTCGTGCTGCAACGGGGTAGACAAAGGCTATCAGTGACGAGGGTATTTCGCTCTGAAGCTTAGGTAACAAGTACGCTAAAAATGTGCGTAAGTGCTTTAGAAAGACAAACACAACGAACAATGTGGCCATTTGTGAATATGAGAGACGGATACTAGCTAAGTTGGTCGCACTTGCTGTTTATTCTTCCACGAAGCTGGGTAGTAAGTGAAGGGGTGTGAGTGGACGGTTCCCAAAACCGTGGAAGAAGCGTGACCGGGCAGTATTTGGGGAGGTAGCTGTATCATGTCATGGTGAGTGCCGGGGCAAAAAAATGGGTTCAGAAAGCGACCACAACCGGCTTCAATGACGCCCATTCAGAAAGTGGGTGGTGGACCTGCATAGGAATACGCGTTCCCGGTTGGAGTCTCCGGTGAACAGTAGCATATTGACTGAAGATATGATGGCTTTCTGATATTGCCTGCTGCGCAAGAGAGGTGCTAGATAATCCTGGATGATGGGTCAGTTTAGAGGAATCACTAGTTCAGAGCATGCAGGGACAAGAGATCGGAGACAGCCATGGGGTGCATGATCGTGTTGCGCGGTTGGACGATGGGATAACCGCAGCACGAAGGAGTTACAGCCTAGAGAGTAGAGTAGAAACGGATTGCTTCGAAGACGTCAGATTACGGGCCTCATGTCCGTCACTGTGATATTTCACGTTAGACGGATTTTCGCGCTGCTATAAATGTTGTTTTGGACCTATAGGAGGATTTCCTGGGACAAATGTTACAGCAGATGTATGCCTAAGCCCTCAGCACATATGGTCGACTAAAGCTGCTTTGTTTCCAGTTTTCTGAGTATTGATAGGTTCAGCGGCGAGTCAATCATGCCGATTAGGAAGTTGTAAAAGCCGCCTTTGGCGAGGTTTGGCATCAAGGGAGGTTGAGAGAGAGAGAGCAGTGGTGTTACCGGAAGAACAGTTAACTGGATCGAGCTGCACTTAACCCTACTGGTGAAAGGAAGAAGGCCTTCGCTGCGGAGTTATCTATTTGAGAACGCCAACTGAACAGTTACAGACTATTGAACAGGGAAGCAAAACTCTCATTTGCATCTCGTTTACAAAACTGAATATCCCCCTTCTCCTTGAACGCGTCTTCCTGAACTTTCTCTGGATATTCATTGACTGCTACTCAACTGCAAGCAAATGCTACAAAGAGACTCCACAAATTCCATAAGAGATCTCACTTTTCAAGAGACGCAAAGCGGATTTACGAGAAGACGTGCTACTCACATGCCTCATCAGTAGTATCCACCGTTACACTGGTATAGGGCTAAACCGGAGATAAGTAGGTCTAAAGGCATGGCAGAATGTGGAGCGCGTTCACCAGGCTAAGCGACAACGAATCGCCCTGTCAAGCAGAAACGCAACACAACGTTAGTTGTGTGTGAATGAATAAGACGTGGAAGCAAGCAAGAATATCATTCATTGCACATCTTCAGACGTGCTTTTTGATGTGTGTGCACTACGCGTGATCAGAGGATGCAGCGTTGTTTTCAAGAAAGGAACTATGGCTTTATTTTGGTTTATATTAGTTAGATCTTGGTAAAAAAAAATAGCACCCGACATTAAACAAAGCTGACAGAGTGACTCAACTATGGGACTCGGCTTGAAGAAACGAGGTGTCATTCGCCTGGGCACAAAAGCTTAAGGCCAAATATGAGAAAAAATAACAGGGTCAGTGGAGATACTTGGGAGAACAACTACGATGTTAGGCACTAGATGCTCTTGGAAACAGATTGGCACTTCAAAGAGCAGGTGCAGTCTTAGGAAATGAAAATTCTTCATAAGAGATAAGTACGATGGTGATTAATGCCAAGAACACTTGACAGGGAAGCATACTCATGTGTGGGTTGACGCTAGAAGGTTCAAGCTAGTATGTGCACATGCTGGGACCAGGTAATAGGACACTTCGGGTGAGAGCGCAACTTAGAAAGGCTTAGGGTCCCTTTAAAAAAAAGTGTCACGAAAGGCGCTCGGCTCTCCCTCAATAGAAAGCCAGCATGAGAGCATATAGTTCCATAGTTTGGAATACGGGCAAAGGAAAAAGTTTTGTCCTAAGACAATTCGACAGGTCGATAATGGGAGAAAAATCCAGAATTGCAAACATTACATGGAAGGTGTTATGAAAACTTACGTCGGAAGTGAGCTCTCTACTTTCGTCGGTAGATCAGGTGATGCAGAAGACCTAGGTTTAAACTCATGCGCTGAAGGCATAAAGGATCTAGACCTAGTGACAAACGGCGAAGACCATATGGTAATGTGGATGACGCCGGAAACTACAATTTGGTAAATGTACACCGCACATTCTCCACAACAGTTCAGCATGCCCCTTGAAAGGTAAAATGGACGTTCGGAGACCGCACGTCCCGAAGCATGACTACAGTTTCAGGGTGCGAGAAAAACGTCCGCGGGTGTGACGGCTGTCGGTTTGTTCATCAGCTTTGTCCTTGAGTGAAATGTAAGGACGCTAGTTCATGCGCACTCTGGATTGACAAGGTTCTCGCCAGTATTGATTTAACACTCTTTTCGCGTGATAAACGTGTCTCGTTGGTTTTAGCTTCCTCTCCGTTCGGTTTTTGCCCACCGCTTGCCTCCTTTCAAGTTGGAAATGGACCACGTCGGTAGACTCCTCGCACTTTTCAAGAGCTGGTTTGCCACTGATAATCTCAGTCGTAAGTTTGTTAATTAGAATAGGGAGAGAGAGAAGTCATGGGTTTCACGGAAGAGCCTACGATACTTCTTAAGTTTATGGCCTAGAGCTGTTAATCGTCTGTCCGAGCGACAACCGGAAACACAGGAAGCTCTTGTGGGAGCAACTAGACATAGGGATGATAGTAAATAGCCGTGATAGATTTTGGCCACACTTTGGGTGTCACGAGAGAGAAAATACTCTTCCAAGGTTTTGTGGCGCAACAAGATGACAAGGGCTTTAAGGATGACACGCGAAAGGATGAAGGAGCTTAGAGGAGATGAGGAGGATGAGGGCGACTACTCGTTCAGCTTCAAGCAACAATATTCTGGTCGTTATCAGGGAACTTCAGGGATGACTGCAGCTGTGGGACAAAGACATCCATTATCAAGGGCAGTGTCCAAGGTATAGGGACCGCGCATGGCGGCTTTACAAGCTAAGATTAGCTTTCGATATCAAGCTGGTCAAGCAGTAGCGAAAGGCGCATAGGAGCTTGTGTTGAGACCAGGAGATCTCAAGAAAATTGAGATGAACGGCGGGTTAGACCAGCAGGCGGAAAGCCAAACGGATTCCGGAGTGTCTTCCGGCAATGGATCGTTAATGGCGAAGACCTCCATTTCCGTTTTAGAGTAGACGAGGCAGCCACCAAAATGTTGGTGGGAACAATCGCAACGGGAGATGGTGTATCGGGGAAGGGATATGAGGGCATCAGGCGTGCTGGAGGGGGGAGCCACGTTTCACTGATGCGTATGAAGGCTGGACAAGCTATAGCGGAGATAGCTTTGATGCAGTGCAGTTTCGGTAAGAGAGTGGGTAGTGATTAGAAGGACGCGAATATTACTAGCGGGATATGAGGTGGAAGATACAGTTGCTAGTAAAAAGTTTTTAAGTCCACGGAGATCAATATGGGATGGAATGGGTATGGGAGAACCAGGAGTTGTTGAAATGGTTGGGTGGCGATGCAGCTAGCAGTGGTCCGTGGACAATGAGTTACAGGCTGGGTGGGGTAATCCTCTATAGCCCCATATCAACGACATCATAGGATGGTGTCCTATGTGGAAGATGAACCGAAATAGCTGGATAAAGTCCAGATGTAGACGTAGGGGCTGGCGCAATGTTTAAGTAAAAAGAGGTGGAAGAATATGGCAGGGAGACTAAAAGGACGGGAGGATCTGTCTTGTCGTACCTTCAGCACCGAGTGGTGAGCGGGCGAGGGCTGATTAAACGAGGTGACATAAGGGGCTCATATTAAGACATGCATGATAAGGAGAGGGGACAGGGTGGTTGGTGACACTGAAGATTCGCTCACCTAAACAAATCCGCCACACAGAGAATTCGCACCAAAATTCATTAGATATCGACATCTGGACTATAAAGTGGTACCCTTGAAAACCTCGTTGTTTGCCAAAAATCGATTCTATTCACCAAACAATGGGCGACAAGTTGTTAGGGTCTATTGGATACACTTTTCGAATATGAGGTGTCCGATGACTTTGGGAATTTTTCTCATATAATCGAGCCGCGTACATCAAGAAGTAGCAGCAAAACGCCGGAAGCGTATACCAATTTTTTTTAGGAATTTGTAAACTCAAAAAGGCCATAATTTCATAAAATTTACTTTCAGGTTTTGCTGGTTGCGGGATTTTGTAGAATACACACTCTCATGGCTCTCCGTCCTGGAGCAATCATTTTAGTAAGCCCACACGCCTTGATTCTCCACAAACTGACAAGTGACTGTGTAGTAACGGTACTTTCTCAGCTTAGTTCTCGGTCTGAGCCTCCCAAGCTAGCGTGCGTGCCAAAACAACCACCAAAGGTGTACAAGATATATTAACGCCCCAAACGAAGTCAAGAGCATTTGTACAGCGCTTCATATATATAGCGTAAGCGGTAATAACTTTCTGGAAATTCTGACGCGTTCTGGATGCACCATTGGCAACCGGCAATCGGCCAATACTGGGTCATGATTGGCTGTTGGGTCCAGATTTTCGACCAATCAGATCTGGGCTTGATGCCGGACCGGCAAGCGTCTCGAATTCCTGGCCAATCTTGTGTGGGATAGGCTTTTTGGCCGAAGCAGCACCCGACTGCGGGCGGTAAAGCGGGATCTGTGTGGAATTCCGCCTAACAGACTGGATGTGGTTTTGTCCACTTAACGTTTGGTGGAAAACCTATCGAAAGTAATACCAGAGAAATCCAGCTGCTTACGGTTTTCCCCTTTGTCTGGTAGACATTACCGACTTGATACCCAGTGATGATTCTTCTGCCGTACGCTGTCTGCCGGGTATAGAGGACTCAAACCCAAAAAGCAGTTTGGTAACGATCCTGTGATTTGTGATTTCATCTGGATGCTCTCGGCTTTTGGATCACTAAGACTGTTTCAGAAATTGGAAGCTACAACCGTTATGGGCACCTCCGGGAGACGGATTTGATGCATCCCTTGACATGCCTTCCTACGTTAGCCCTCATAACTTTTTTAAACACAACGGAACGATACGAAGTGTGTATACTACGACTCTGGTGACTGGGTACCAGTTATCAGAAAGAATGAGACTTTGTGAACTCCAGCAATTCAGAGAAATAAAACGAGGCGTACTATCTGACTTCCTTTATGTCGACGCGATCTTTTGCGTCTACAGTTTGGCTAGAAACGGTGGTGCTACATTCGAGAACCCCTTAAAAGGCGTCTAACTTTGTGGCAGGCATTTCTAAGCAGAATAAAGTAAGCTTTACTTAAGATGAACTCTGGTCCATTTCCTGGAAAGGGACACAGATTCATGTAGTTTTTGGTGACCAAAACGCATCCTAGGCCAATCACAATACTCGGGCAGATGCATGAATTTGCGGGCTTGGGAAGTTGCACCAGTAGGAGAAAAGAACTCCACCTCTGTTCCCAAAACATGGTGAACGGATAGTCAGCATGCGTAAGTAGGATTAGCGTTAGCCTTTACCCGTCAAAAAGAGTTGGATTTCCATGTGGTGCGTTACTAGTAAATTCCGATGGATGTAACTTCCAACAAATTAGGGGTGCAGAAATGCTACTGACCTTGGACAACAAAACGACTCCCGGGTGTTTGATTGGTCCACTCCACTCATAGTCTGCAAGGCGCATAGGTTGCTTTCTGTTATGTCTGCTGATTCGCTAATCTGCGTGAGTACGTGCGTGTGCGAGAATACAGCTGTCCCAAGCTAGTTATTCGTGGGACACTGTCTAGCTTGGTCCAATGCTGACGCACGCGGTCTGGCCTTGGTACAAGGCTGCGATGCGCTGCATACTGCGGGGGCGTTGTCTGACCTTGGTCAACGCTGACTCGCGCTGTCTGGGTTTGATAGAAGGCTGTGAGGCGCTGTATATTGAGGGGGCGTTGTCTGTCTGGTCAACATCTAGCAGAGCTGAGGGCCTCAGTAGATTTCGGGCATTCAGTGGTTGCTTTCAGGAGTCTGACCTTCCTGATACTTTCTAACCCGCTAACCACTTTGTGTAGAATATTTATTGATATAATCTAAGAAATTGGAGGGTAAATCTGAGAAAAAATCTGTAGACGGACAGAATACAGGCAATTATTCACTGGTTAGCTTCATGTCTGTTACGTTTGAAATAATGCACCGATTTTTATACGGGATGCCATAGTACGCCACTCCATCTGATAAACTTCATGCATCCAAAAGAGTTCATGTCATTCAAATCTGGTTGACGTCTTACTTGATGAACTCAGCAAGGTATTCGGGCATCCCTTTAGCGAGAAAGTCCAACACCTTAGCTAGAACATCATCCGGACTTGTGGTTAGGACGATTGCGTGCACAGCTGCCCTTCTAGGAGCTCTGGTCTCCGGGCCAGGATTGCTTAAGTTCTATCCAAGGATCTTCCAACCGAGCCACACGTACTCTGCACCACGTTTACCAACGCTCTAACGCTTTTGACCGCTGCCAACAGCAATGATTGTGTTGAAGTGCTTCACACCCTTCCCAGTTTACTCCATGATAGGTAGTTGCAATGCGATTCATCAGTGAAATAAAAAAAAACGTGAAGGTCGCCCCTCATTGATTATCCGTAAACACACAAGGTTCTTCGTTTTGGAGATTACATATCAGGTGAAACAGTTTTCGAGAAAGAACTAAACGTCGAGACGTTGGATCCAAAAAGGGTTCGCGATTGTCGGAGAAATCCTGCCGCGGACTAATGTCGTCTATCAGCTGAAAACCAACGCAACTAAGTCCAGAAGTTTTCTGAACACGCTTCTCTGGCCAGACCGATCTTGGAGCCTGGAGAGGTCGCAGGTTTTCTCATTTGCCAAAACCGAGAGCAACCGCTAAAACGAGCCCAGAGGACACGTGGATTGTACGGACAGATTTGAGACGCTTGACCTATATTAACCGGGATATCACAGATTGAACGGAAATTTCCCGTGCAGCCTGAGGGTACTACAGGAGTAACCTAATACGGAATGTTTGTTGTCGCTGTTTAACGCCCTCCGGCGGGGCACACACTTTAGTATAACAAGCTACGTGCTTCAAAAATATAGTCCCTGGGAATTAAACACTGTATAGTTGAGGATGCATTCCAAAAGAAAAAAATTGATGATTTTGAACAACATCACGTGCCGTATTCGAAAACGGCGCCGCCCGCGGCGAAAACTATCCAGACTGGCCGTCCGCTTTGTGACATGAACGACTTACTGAGAGAATGTTAGTTTCCTTCTCTAGTCTCTTATGTTTCTTGTTCAGCTTGAAACCTTTTCCTTTTTTATACTACGCCCTTTTAGCGAGACACCGCAGATGTTTCAAAGGTGAGCTACTCGCTGAGAAGAGAGTAGTGTCTTCACGGCTCGTCTTTTACTGGACGTCTAATAGCTTCTCAGAAATTCCCAGACCTTTGAAAGGCAGCTTATTGATTAGCGTTTATTGCTGTGAGCTCCTGATGTCTTCAGAAATCTCTGTTATATCACTGACCTCCCTCATTATTACACAGCGTAGAGACTTAGCACCCTTGTCCTGTACAAGTAATCACAATTCCCCATCCTTATCACTTTACAGGTTTCCGCTCTTTGTAGACACATTGTAGACAACCAGCATCCCTCTGGAAAAGACAAATACCAGGCCTGCACGCTGTACTTGAGGTCAGAGCACGTAAAGCCCTCAAAAATGTAGGAGCAATCCGTGGATTTCGTTGTGCGCCTATCTAAAATTCTCCCAGCATTTTCTGTGGCAGGAGTAAAACAACGCCTACAGTTAGGGTCAGTTTAGATTAAGGCGACTGAATTCTTTGTTTACATGCAACTTTTTTGGTGTACCAACAGAGTGTGATGCGTGCAGGGTAACAAGCAATGTCAATTTGCATTGAATGGACTTCTTAAATTAAACCCGTTGTACTCACATGTTTAGATTCCATCAGAATCCATCTTTTTGAAGGCATAATGCGATTTTATCATTGGATACCATAAAGAATCAAGGGTAATGTGCACCTGAAGGCAGACGTTCAACTCAGTTACGCAAAGAGAGACCAAACACAGGAGAGCTCAAACACAAGAAAACAGTGACTTACGTAGTCAAGAGCTTAGCTACAGTCCAAAAATTGCCTACATCCCTCGACGCGATCAGCCACATGTTCCAGAAAAAAGGTCTTTAAAGCGAAAGTAAATCGGAATAAAGATGTTTGGCCAAGGTGCCATTTAGGCGCTCAATGACGTTCGGAATTGCGCAGGTGAGAATAGTCAGTCGATCGACTTAAGGAACCGCTTTATTCCACCCTCTTGGCTAGTAGCAGAGTAGGTACGGTTTTATGCGTTAATCTGCCTTCCTTCCCATTGGGGTCTTGTCACACGAAAGATCAAGACAGGTGGTAGTGTGCACTACCGCTCTGAGGATCAATGGTGCTTGAAAGTTCGTATCAGCTGTACCAAATTTTGAGTGTCTGCCATAACGGAAAAACAGTTCGACCAGAGGTCGAAATCTGAACCCCTCGGATGGGACATGAGCGCGATATTCACGCTGTCAAATCGGCCTGTCAGCGAGCCACATTACGTGTGTATTGTGTCTTACCCGATAGTTTTTGTCGAGACAATGTTTAAATGGGCCTAAGCGCGCGTTCCTATTGGACATGCAATTCGTGCTGCTGCATCGCGCCGTCAGCAGGTACATTTCCTTTGTTTCAAATTTACCCAGTACCCGTTTTCCACACAGTTTTCCTTACCGCCAGCACGTATTGACGGTCTTCTGTTATCTCTGTACACGGTCTACTTACACTCTCTGATTGCCCAAATCCGTACGTTTCTACGTTAGGTTCTCAATCTTTATTGCTTCCAGAAAGGCCTGCTTCCTCACTGTTTTCCTATTCTGCTCTAACCAACTGCGCCATTATTGACTGTATGTTCTGCTTAATTCACAGTGTCTATCAACCGACTTGTCCATATAACCAGTTCCCAACACAGCATCTACCACCCTCATTCGTCTGTTCCTACTGCCTACTGAATACGAACTGCATATAGTCCGATAGCCCCAATCGTCCTGTATGATCTTGTCTCGTACTGTGTTCCTGTTGAGACGCAAATCGTTACTGCGTTACCTTACATCAACAGGCGTGTTCACGTTTACCAGACCTCACATTCCTGGCCTGATCGTTAGTAACCTCATATACGGAGCCATGCCCATGAGATTTTAAAACTATCTCGAATGACTGTGTACATTCGCGATGGTGGCGGTGGACAGAGTTAGAGTGTTTGGAGATGCATCCGGATCACAATTTTGCTGCAGGATTCTCACCCCGAATATGATGAAATGGCAGAGTTTTGTGCCTGTTCACCAAACTGAGGGTTACGTAATTTCCCAAAATTGCTCGTCCCAAGCCTGTCGATCAGCGTTGTTCGTGGTGACCCAGTCTGCATACCAGGTGTGATGTCCTGTAGCGATTGAACACAGAGATAAAGTTTCTATTGCTCGCCCTGACACTGGATCAAATCAAACGATAGTGTAATCTGTCCTCATCGAAATGAGCCGTAGAGGACTGCTACAACAGATGCTTCGTGATGTCGGCTGATACCTGATTCCAAGATTTTGACACACTGTTGCTGAGGAAGTTCTCAGGAAGATCCAATGCTTGTAAGGAGTGACCTAGTATATCCCTTAATCCTCATCCCTGTGCGGAGGAGGATGTGCAATTCAAATGCAATTTTCACAAAATCCGGTGAATGTTTACTATGTCTCACCTCAACATATTACTCTCAAAGGGGGAAAGAACACGAGTGCTGCTGAAATCGAAAGACCGCAGTAAACCGGGAGATCCAACTTGTTGGTAAAGAGAGCAACGAACATTAATGCAACGCAATCGGAATCGACTCACGCCAATATCCAAATAAGGCATCAGCGAAATTTCACATTCGTTGTAAACATTTGAACGCTATGTATTCCGGCGTTGCAGCAAGCCTCGAACTCACGCACTACCGAAATTTTTACGAACGACAGAAAACAACTTGTGAACAAAGTTTTGCACGGTGCTAATTACAACGAAGCGCATAAAACTAAAGTGAAAAACTCAAAAGTGACTCCAATAAGATGCGGATAGGAATAGGGAAGTACAAGGCTCCGATGAGCGGAGGGTAGACACAGAGTCCAGGAGTGAAAGCTATAAACGGGTAAACATAAAAAGTAATTGTTCGGACCAGAGAGTATGCATGAGGAAATTCGTGATGACAAACGGAAACGAGAAACAGGCCCTTGAGGAAGCTTGTCCCTTGAGAGCTCAGTCCGTTCGAAAGAGCACTAGCACCGCGTGCCTCGAAGGCCCAAGATGAGGGTAGCCATGGCAGCTATCCACGGAGTACCTGACGGCCAAACTTTGACCCCTGTGAAACGAAAACATGAAAGTATAAGTTGAAAAAGAACTGAAAGTAATCGGGCGTTGGAACACACAAACAAACACTTGTACCGGCCAACTTCCACAAATTTGTGGCGTGCTCATCACCAGTTTCTCGTCGAGGCAAGGTGTTAGATGAACACAAAAAATGTATATTAATTTGTTGTTTATGTCTGCCTGGAATGTTTACATCAATCACGCAACTGCAACATGTCAAGTAAGCTAAATGAAAGATACAATCATGTGGTCTAATGGCACAGCATATACGATCCTAGAAGTTTTCCATTATGTTAACTTGATGACAGAAGTAAAATGCACTGCGGCGTATGCGCACAACGCATACAGAACCAGATGAAACACAGACCCACTCACACACCAACCATGCCCTTTTGATTGGCACTCAGACGCCAACTGGATAAGTTCCAGGTCCGAGAAACAGCCATCTGGTTAGGCTACCGAAAGAAGAGCAGCCGCGTGAAAAGATCTCTGTTTTATTCCATCAACATCCTTCCGCCGACCCGTACCTGTAATCGATATGTATTATCGGCGAAAAAAGACGCAACGGGAGGCTCGTTAAACAAGTTCAAACTGCTCTGAATCCAGTCAAGCAGAAACGCACCTGTATGGTTTAAGAGTATAAACTCACCTGTTGTAAATTATCAGGCGACTTACACATATTTAACCACAGGAAGCCTTTGCCGTTCGCAATTCATTTATATAAGTTGCAAGACGGAAATCAACCGGGAAATATTTAGCCCGTTGTCACCACTGCATGAAATCATTAGATTTGGACGTCGAAAACGTGTAAAAAAAACCTTGCAACAGTTTTTGAAGGAAAATTTGAGAACTATTCTGCACCCCAGCACTGATTGCAACCCTCTTGGAACTCTTCAGGTGGGAGCGTACCTTAACGTTCCGTCAGGATTAAGTTCCATTTAAATAGCATTCATATTTGCGAGATCTCGAATATCGTACTAACTGAAGCATGCCAAGGAATTTGTGCACGAAGTCAACACCGCAACCAGAGAACTATCGAACAATGGACTTGGCTAAGTTGGGAGCGACCATTTAGGTTGGTTGTCCAAAGCAAATATCAGTGGGAGGGAACAACGAACCCTGAGAGGTCGACTTGCATCGCATTCCTTCAGATGCTGTTGAATACTAATTCAAATAACAATCTAATGACCTTTTCACATCCACCATTAATCCTTCGGACGACTCCCGTGTGAAGTGTTCTGATCAGAATTCTGCTGGTCACAATGAAGCTAAAGGCTGATAAGGGCATTTCGGTGACGGGTAGATTGTAGACTTCGGCTGGATACATGTATATCCCGGCCTTTTTTTAAGAGTCGTCGTATTTCTTCAGAAGTAAACATGCTTGTACAGGCAACACTGGGACTCCGTGTGGTTTGGTTTACTCTCAATCGGTCTTAGGTTAAAAATATTTCATCAATGTTGGAAGTGTGAGGAGATTTTGGAATTTTTGTGGAGATTTCGTCCTGTGAGTAGAGCCAATCTATGCTGAAAAGCCGAGAAGCACTGGGACAAGATATGGTGTCGCTCATCCTTCAAGCACGGAATCCCTATCATGTGGTCACAAGTGTTGACTGGCTCCTCGAGCGACGACTTCTTAGATGGAAGGATGAAACAGCATGGATTGGCTGCACTTACAGGACGAAATATCCACAAAAAATTTCATCACACTGGTGTTTCGGGCATTTCAAACAAAAACTCTGGCGGAAGCATCATCATTTTCCATTCGCCAAACTCTTGCTTGTGCCTGACGGCAGTACTTGAATTACGGGTTATTTTGGTTCTTATATCCTAGAGCTCCAATAGTGAATTCCAGCCTCTGGTCTTATCAGAGTATATACAAACCACGAAGATGAGACACAATGCAGCTGATGCTTGCTGCGATAACTAAGCTATTGATGCAGTTTTCAGACTTCAGTGCGGTGGCAGCACAAGCCACCCATGTAAATCCTCGTGTGATTGACCGTCCGGAATGCTTACGTGTCCCTTTCGGGAATACAAACGCCGTTTCATGTTAAACGGTGAGCAGTTGGAAACAGCGCGGACTGACCTCGGGAACTTGTGTGTTTTGTTTCAAGTCGACCAACTCGCTGTCGTCATTTTCGTTGCTGTTCGAGTTAGTTACGGCTTGACTAGGTGTCCGTGAGAGGAAATTAGAAAATGATTTTTTTAAGAAGTCAGACAAAACATGATCATGCGGTGTGGTTTCTCTGATTGAAGTGGCGCTATATCCTGCCTCAGTGCCACGATCAACACCTCATGGCCGAACGTTCAAGTGTTCGACCCAACAGGTGGGAAGTCCAGGTTCGGAATTCCCCGGATTTTTGCGAGGTGTGAACTGCAAACGATTGACCATAAGGATGAAATAGCTGCACAGTGCTTCTCGGATTCTCAACATAGACTGGCTTCGTTTGCAAGTCAAAAACACACATAAAGGCAATACTGTAAACAGTTAAAAGCAGTGGTAAGGGGACCCAAATCTGGCCTACCGCGAGTATTCTGACCCATTTTCACATTCAGACACAGTCTATCCAAAACCACTACTGGTGTAAGATGAGTAATTGCTGATTTTTGTGTTTTCAGTTCTATGGCTACTCACTGTGATCCTCAAGAGTTAGCTGGGGCATTCATGGGAACAACGAAGATCAAAGTACTTGTATCAAGACAAAAATCTATCGCTCGCTCTCACCGGTTCGACGACGTTATAATCGAGGTTGGTTCTCACAGATGAATCTCAAACGACTCATTTGCTCAGGTACAAAGCATGCAGTGCTTCAGAAGAAATAAATTCTATTTTTTTCTGAAGAATGATGGAAATACGGAAATACCGACGTCAACTTGGGGGAGGTCAGCGATCGGCTTAGTATCTGTTACATCGAGACAAGAGACGACTGTCATGTTCGGTGCGTAAAAACACGAAATTTAAAGAATGACCTCGTGGACACTAAAAAGACAATTGTGTGATTTGTCACAGGGCGCTTCTACACGCTGGTGAATTTGCAGTTTTCAAATAGTGCGTAGGACAATCGTACCTCTGTTTGCTGTGAAGATTCTCTAGTTAAAGTGCATAGGTAATTTCGGACGGCTAAATAACCACGGCGGAAGTTTGGGGAGTCCAAACGGCAGGAAAAGGCCGTGTTCCACTTGAATAGCCTTCGTGTTTGTGAGACCTCGCATATCGTACTACCTGAAGCAAGATGCAAACTTTGTGCGGCGCATTCAATTGAAAAATATCACGAACGAGAGTTGCCAATGAGATCCTGTTGAGTCCACAAAATAGTGTGCAGATGAGTGTAGTTCGCGAACCTGCCAGCCGTATTCGCTGTCATATGGCAAAATTCAACCGGCAACATGACCAGGACACAACGTTTCATCAAATTTTATTGAAAAAAAGGAAGTGATCGAATAAATGTCCTCACAAAAGAGGCTAATGAGGTGTTGATGGTTTAATCAATTGAGGTAACCAATAGGGGCGAAATCTGATTAAGTTATGATGTAAACAGTCACATGCATTACCTGCACTGGTTGTCTCAGCTAGTTGAAAAGAAATTTTGAAAAAAAGGGCGGAGATGTTAATAAAGACGTTAACTTTTGAAAAACCACAGAGTTAAGTACGGTGTTCTTTAACTTGCCAACTAAATTAGATAAAACCTACGATTATAAGCTAACGCAGAACTGTCCTCTATGCAATGAGGAACCGTCACGTTTCCATCAGGACGGATGACTGGGTACAGTTATGAGGAAGGCTTACTCATAAGGGTTCAAGTATTTGCACCATACGGAAATCTACAGGAAACACACATGACCATCAAAATGTGTTTCTATTGTCGTTTGCCGCATGCGCCATATTGACGAAGACACGTTTTAAAACATTACACCATGCGGAAACACTCGTCAAAACAAGTTCAGAACAATGGGGATATTATTGGACACAGTGTTCTAAGGAGTGGAAGTTTTCGTATTCACGTCGTCAGTTTTTGACACAAAGGATGCTGTCTATCAAACGGATCCAGTTACGATCACTTCACCAATTTCAACTCTAGTGAGAATCAACGCTTTGTATGCCATATGGCTCCATTAATCCTGATTTCTGTTCATTTCAGAAATAGCGTGTGCCGTTACTTCATCCTTGTGAACGTCAAGTACCAGTGAATTCTTGAGATTCCACGTTACACAACTTCGAGTTGTCAGCCCCTTTGTCCTGAGCAATGAAATTTTAAAAGACGACCTTGTACCTAGGTTCCGTGATACCACAAATGTAACAACCGTCGGTAGATTTACTGGAACGTAACCTTTCGCTTTTGACGCAAAGGATTCGTCGAGGCACGTGACGAGGTGACACAGTTGGTCAAGATTTAAGGTGTTATAGTAATTTATTACGAAAATCCCAAGTTTTTTATTCTAAGGCTATTAAAAATTATAAGGTTTTGGCCATACACGCGTTTAAATCAATAACGGATCGTTTACTGATTCAAATGCCGTCCGTGTTCATCCGCCCGACCCAGTAGAGACGCGCGCAATTTAAACTAATGAAGGTTACGTCTACACATTATGTGCTAGATGCGAACAAAGTCCACCCCAAATGTGGTGCCTCAACTTGCTGGACGAAATTCACTCACAAAATTCTACAACATGTAATTGAACTTGAATGAAAGCAATATTTAGTGAGCCTTCCAATTTGTAAACACACTAAATGATTTAATGCGGTTGACAGTTTTACCATTTTTAGGGCAATCATGTTCACAGTATTCTGATGGAATTTTGTGTATGGACACTGAGTACGCAAACTTGTCACAGAGCGGCTGTACACGCTGGTGAATATGCAGTTTTTAAGTAGTGCGTAGGACAATCGTACCTCTGAGTGCTGTGAAGATTCTTTAATCAAAAGTCATAACTCTATACGGACATCCAAACAATCGTGACGGAAGTATAAGGAATCGATTCAAACGGCGAGAAAAGCCTAGTTTGATGGAAAGTGACTCGCTGGTAACCTGCTGGTCGTAAACTTCGTGATCAACCTCAAAAACTAATCCCCAAATGGGGCTTTGAACAAAGTAGATTTGTCTCTGTTACCGTAAACACTGCTTGCCTCTGAACACCTATGCGTTCATGTGTTGTATAGGTCTACACGAATTTCAAGTTGAGCGAACGTAATTTGAATTTGACAGCAAACGGAACTCACCTACAACATTTACTGTTTGAGTGAATCTGTATATCTGCGCGCCTTCTGTTGTAGAAAAAAGACAAATGACGTTGAAAGTGCATGGTTCCGTGTAGCCCTCCGCTTTTATGGGCTTGATTTTTGCCATTTGTTGTGCAACTGACACCGCAGCACACCTCTGCCCGGCCGCATCCAGAGTCGCCCCCCATTCTCCTGCCAATTTGGCAGCAGTGCCGAGTGGAAGCAAATCGCATTGTAGTTCTTTCGTATCACCGACTTGTAATACCGGGCTCCCACTTGCGCCACCGTCCAGCGTTCCTTCCAGTTTCGCCGCTAAAAATACAAATGTTTGGATTATCACCGCTTATCGCACACATGCTTGGCTCATATCACAACGAAAAGCACCAATGCATCAGTGACGAGAAACTCACGCAAAACGCGAACAGTGATACTTCCTTCCACCTTTGATTGGTCGTCAGTCTTCGTAAATATGCACTTGACTGTCGTGCTTCCCACGTTTGTATACGTTCCAGGATCCGCGGGCGGTTTGATTGTAGCCGTAGCGTTGTCGAGCAGGATCAAGTCAGTGGTGGTCATGAGGTCTACCAGTCCAAACGTCCCTTCCGGTTTTGGTGGATCTGCTTGAATGCTACACGTGATAGTTTCTGATGTCCCCACGTGAACAAATCCATTTGCCGGTTCAAAGACCACTTTCAGCGCAGCGGCTTCTGCAGATGACACAAAGGGGAACCAAAAGCCAAATTACAGGGGATTATGCGTCATCAATTTGTATGTCCCCGGTGGTTTTGGGCCATCTTAGTGACGAATTACACCAATTTGGTGGCTATAGCTGACGAATTATTCAAAAAGGGCCCTCCTGGGTGAAATATATTTGGAAATGTGCAAAGGACGTGAACCCAACCGCGTTTTAAGTCAACCAAATTGCTTGATAAGCAGCGGTGTACGATTTGATGCCACCTCACAAGCTTCACATAGGATAACTTGAATTCCGATGCTTTTGACGTTCTTCGTTATGAGCAGCATCAATCTCCGTATACAATTCAGCTGGATTCTAGGCAAGGCTGCTTTTTGGACGACTTATATTTGCCTGCAGTCCGTTTGCTTTGAGCCGTGCTCTTCTATACGTCATACACTTTTGCAAAGGGTTAAAAACTGCGACAAATAACACGGATTACGCTTGAAGAGCTCAGCTGACCATAAGAAGGCTTGACGCGTAGTATGTCCCTTCAAGAAAATATCTCGGATATAGCACCATTTGAAATGTACTAAGATTTTGTGCACCACGTCCAGTTGATGAATGCCATGATAAACCATCAGTCTAGACGAAATTCAGTAGAGCTTCGCGTCAAGGACAAATTACACTGCAAATAGGCATACCCTGAAAATTATGGTCTGTTTCCTAAACACACCAAAATATTTGAGGTCGTAGATTTTACCTGGACAAATACGATATCAAGTATGAAAATCATATCACGTTCAACAGATATAAACGTCGAATTATGGGGACAGAGATTTCTCTATAAGAGAAAACGTGACGAACAATATTGGGAGTGTCTTATTCTCAGTGTAATGTAACGTTTGATATATCGTTTCATAAAGTGCGGACACTGTTTACCTTATTGAATTACAGATACAACGTATACATGGGGCAATTGTATCCGCTGCTATAACGGTCCCGGCGGATGGCATACCTAAGAACAGCGCGAAAGAGTCTTACACGTCAACTAGAAAATTCCAGAGTGAAAAATTTACGATGACCTAAGTACAAAAGATACTACGAAATGGGGATGAGGTGCATTTTGATATAATTGGTGGAGAATAGAACGAAAGAGCGCTGCCTCACCAGAATTCAGGATATACATTAAGCAACACAAGACCACTTTGAAGGAAGCTGATTTCGTCATGGTGTTGGCGGCGGACTAGCCGGTTGACTAAAAACTCATTATTTATACCGTTTGCTACTGACTACATTTCATACACATCTGTTTGGGGGCCGAGTCAGTCACTCAGTGTGCTTCGAGAACCCCCTATTGCGAACATGTGAACGCCATCCGCACCAAACTCCATTCGTTTCCAGTCGATCCAAAAAGGTGTTTCGTGCATTCCGTCGATGTGAAGTCGCGCCAAACACAACTGATGTGAACACGTGCGACACCCGGTAACTATTCCGACAGAAAATCTTGCAGATAAATAAATCAGAGTTTTGAACTGACAGACTGATTTGTCTCACTGTCAATTAGTTTGCTGCTGACAAGTGAAAGTGTGGAACGTTGAAAAAGCACTGCTCAAATTAGTAAGCCGCAGGTTGCATGCAATTACACGAAAGAATCTGAAATAACATTTCATCTGATTGTGCGATAAGTGTGTATCTTGTTAGCTCAGGAAATACCTTCCAACGTCTGTTTTAACTGGCAACATAAGTTGAAAGTGGAACATCTGTTCCAAATTTACCAACCGAAATGTGTTCATAAATGTGTTCTTCTGAGCAAACCGACACGCTCCACTGGTGACAAACTTCCGTACGGACGAACCTTACAACACAGGTGCTAGAAAATCAGTTGAGTTATACATCTGTGTACAACTCGACGTTCCCGAAGGCCAATCTGTATCCAAACATCAGCCGATTAAACTATATATACCTTTTTGGTTGGCGGGTAAGATTCCAATTTCCACTGCTCCTGAAATCTTTCCTAGAGAATGATTTTTACCGACTCATTTATGTGAATACTCTTCATAAACTTCAAGAATAGCAGAACGTGATGAAAGCACAGTTTTAACGTGGAATAATCTGCGTGAAACAAGACTTGCTTCCTCCTGGTCGCACTCCCACATTCTGATTACTAATTTACAGCAAGCTCTCGGAAGTGTTTTCCACGCTGTGTACACATTGTTGATTTTGTTTAATGCGTGGATTCTATATCGACAAACCAGTAACTTAGCTCTGCGCCCGAACCGTGAATGTTTCGACTGATTGTCAATCAACCAAACCCTTAATTGGGCCTTATTGATGGCGTTCATTCGCGACCATATTCGGTTTTCGATGTGGTCATATCTGTGAAGTCCCCTCGATGAATGTTTGCTATTGTGATACGTCACGTTTTGTGCCCGAAAACACGACTGGATGAGAGGGCTATAAACGGAATTTAGTGTTACATTTAGGCCTCGCTGAGGGCGCTGGACGCACGCTGTTTTGATTAGAAAGATGCAAGTTGAATGGCTTTCCACTCGGTCAATTAACGTCACGGATAAAACGCAGCTGTAGCACCCTACCGGTGCCTAGATACCATGATACCCGAAGGATGCACGAGGGTTGGGATACTTCGAGGTTGCCCAAGCCTAGACAGGGGAAGTCGAGAGGTAGAGGTCGGGTTCGAACCACGGACATTCCGGTCAGTAAATTCGCGCTCTAACCACTTGAGCCATCTCACACCCCGCCCTCCGCTTTAGGAACATGGCGCCTTTAACTCGTTTGCCTAATACACAGTGTCCTATGCACACTTTTGCCCAAAGAGAGAACTAATGAAACACGGTTGGTCTTTTTGGTTTACACAAGGTCATTCTTAACTATTTTTGTTCTTCCGCGCCAAACATTACAGTCGTCTATTTTCTTGCTGTAACGGATAGTTGGATTTCCCGCCTGAAGTTGACGTCGGTATTTCCGTATTTCCATCACGCATCATACAAAAATGGAATTCATTTCTTCTGAAACATTGCATGCTTTGTACCTCAGCCAATGAATCGGGTGAGATTCATCTGTGAGAACCAACCTCGATTATAACGTTGTCGAACCGGTGAGAGCGAGCGATAGATTTTTGTCTTGATACAAGTACTTTGATCTTCGTTGTTCCCATGAATGCCCCAGCTAACTCTTGAGGATCACAGTGAGTAGCCATAGAACTGAAAACACAAAAATCAGCAATTACTCATCTTACACCAGTAGTGGTTTTGGATAGACTGTGTCTGAATGTGAAAATGCATCATTCCCGTTTTTTTCCCGGATGCACGCATAAGTATTTTCAGAGAATGACCTAACTGAACCCTCTCAAACTTATGATGATGAGGTGCAGTTCACTGATAACTGAGGAGCTGGTGCACCGCACATTCAATACCGAGGAAAAATCTGCCACCCGAAGACTTCAGTTATATCTTTTCCAGTGTTGGTAGTCGAATTTCATTGAACCTAGTTAAAGGGTTGTGTTTTAACTGTTCACCACTTAGGGGAAATGGGCTGATAAGTTCAGATTTCAGCAATTTAAAAGTCCGCTGTCATCGGCTGACTAAATATACCTATTCAGTATTTATGTGTTCAATAAAACGACGTCTGACGCCCGTGTGCTGCGGTTGCTTGGAAGTAACCGGACAGGAGAGGTTGACAAACATTAATTTGGACATAATACTTTTCTGTCCTCTTTCGTTCATTTATCGATCCAGATTTTGATTTGCATTCTGCAAGATTTTTGTTAATATTTTCATCACCACTATCCTTCCATAATACCCCCATAGTTATATGTTTGTTTTTATAATCGTAGGTTTTACCTAATTTAGTTAATAAATTGGAGAACACCTTACTTATCTCTGACCTTTCTCATAATTTAACGCCTTTATTTTCAATTCCACCCCTTTCCTCAATACTTCTTTTTAACTAGCTGAGACAACCAATGCAGGTAAATACATGTGCCTATTTGCATCCTAACTTGATCAGATTTCGCCCATATACCTCAATCGATTACACAATCAAGACAGAATTAGCCTCTTTTGTGAGGACATTTATTCTACCACTTCCTCTGTTTAAAACAATATTTGATAAAACGTTGTGTCCTGGTCATGCTACCGGTTGAATTGTGCCATATAACAACGAATACGTCTGGCAGCTTCGTGAGCAACATTCATCTGGACACCAATCCAAACTGCATATCTCGTTTAGGATATTCTTCAAATGAATGGGCTACAGTTTTATTCTGTCAGATATTCGAGATATCGCAGTATATTTACAAGACTTTCTAGAAGTTCTTTAAAGCTGGGTTCAAGAAGGGTTGAAGAATTGTGAAGTCAGTTGTGGTTGTTGAAGAATTTTTGACGGTTTCCTTCGAGAAATGTTGCAGTGTATTATTGCGTGTTTGTATGTTTCCTACGTCCTAACTCACACATGACAGCGACAAACGAGCTAAACAGTTCTACAGGTATTTTCTTCCTTCAGCAAATATCACTTCAGTGTGAAAATGAGAAACTTTTTCTGGTTAGACGTCTGGGAGAGAGGGAGCATGCGAGTGTACGCTCTCCACAGCTTCGAGAACCAATCATTTACACTTGTGTTTGGCTTTCTTGGGTGCACTCCCAACCAGTGCAACACGCGCTTTGACGGTTTCTTTATGACAGAGGTGCTGATAAGTGGATCTGAAGCCAAAACATCAAGGACACCACCCGTTTGCACTCAACTGAATCTCATTTGCATCGCTCGTTCATGATATCCCTTAACTGAATATGGTGCACAAATTCCTTGGCATGCTTCAGTTAGTACGATATTCGAGATCTCACAAACATGAATGCCATTCAAGTGGAACTTAATGCTGACGGAACGTTAAGGTATGCTCCCACCTGAAGAGTTCCAAGAGGGCTGGGGTGTGGAGTAGATTTGTCAAGGTTTCCTTCAAAAAATGCTGCGAGGTTTTTTTTACATGTTTTCGACGTCCGAATGTAATGATTTCATGCAGTGGTGACAACGGTCTAAACACTTCCCGGTTGATTTCCGTCTTGCAACTTATATAAATGAATTGCGAACGGCAAAGGCTTCCTTTGATTAAATGTGTGAGTTAGTCGCCTGATAATTTACTGCATCTGAGTCTATGCTCTTGAGACAAACAGGTGCGTTTCTGCTTGACGGGATTCAGAGTAGTTTGAAGTTGTTTAACATGCCTCTGGTTGCGTCTTTTTTTCGACGATAATACATATCGATTACAGGTACGGACCGGGGGAAAGATGTTAGCGGAATAAAAGAGAGATCTTTTCACGCGGCTGCTCTTCTTTCGGTAGCCTAACCAGTTGGCTGTTTCTTGGGCCTAGAACCTATCTAGTAAGCGTCTGAGTAACAATCAAAAGGGCATGGTTGGTGTGTGAGAGGGTGGGTGTTTCATCTGGTTCACCCAGTTGTATGTCTTCTGTATGCGTTGTGCGCATACGCAGCAGTGTGTTTTACTACTGTCATCAAGTTAACATAAGAGAAAACGTCTAGGGTCATACATGCTGTGCCATTAGACAACATGATTGTATCTTTCATTTAGCTTACTTGACATGTTGCAGTTGCGTGATTGATGTAAACATTCCAGGCAGACATAAACAACAAATTAATATACATTTTTTGTGTTCATCTAACACCTTGCCTCGACGAGGAACTGGTGATGAGCACGCCACAAATTTGTGGATGTTGGCCGGTACAAGTGTTTGTTTGTGTGTTCCAACGCCCGATTACTTTCAATTCTTTTTCAACTTATACTTTCATGTTTTCGTTTCACAGGGGTCAAAGTTTGGCCGTCAGGTACTCCGTGGATAGCTGCCATGGCTACCCTCATCTTGGGCCTTCGAGGCACGCGGTGCTAGTGCTCTTTCGAACGGACTGAGCTCTCAAGGGACAAGCTTCCTCAAGGGCCTGTTTCTCGTTTCCGTTTGTCATCACGAATTTCCTCATGCATACTCTCTGGTCCGAACAATTACTTTTTATGTTTACCCGTTTATAGCTTTCACTCCTGGACTCTGTGTCTACCCTCCGCTCATCGGAGCCTTGTACTTCCCTATTCCTATCCGCATCTTATTGGAGTCACTTTTGAGTTTTTCACTTTAGTTTTATGCGCTTCGTTGTACTTAGCACCGTGCAAAACTTTGTTCACAAGTTGCTTTCAGTCGTTCGTAAAAATTTCGGTAGTGCGTGAGTTCGAGGCTTGCTGCAACGCCGGAATACATAGCGTTCAAATGTTTACAACGAATGTGAAATTTCGCTGATGCCTTATTTGGATATTGGCGTGAGTCGATTCCGATTGCGTTGCATTAATGTTCGTTGCTCTATTTACCAACAAGTTGGATCTCCCGGTTTACTGCGGTCTTTCGATTTCAGCAGCACTCGTGTTCTTTCCCCCTTTGAGAGTAATATGTTGAGGTGAGACATAGTAAACATTCACCGGATTTTGTGAAAATTGCATTTGAATTGCACATCCTCCTCCGCACAGGGATGAGGATTAAGGGATATACTAGGTCACTCCTTACAAGCATTGGATCTTCCTGAGAACTTCCTCAGCAACAGTGTGTCAAAATCTTGGAATCAGGTATCAGCCGACATCACGAAGCATCTGTTGTAGCAGTCCTCTACGGCTCATTTCGATGAGGACAGATTACACTATCGTTTGATTTGATCCAGTGTCAGGGCGAGCAATAGAAACTTTATCACTGTGTTCAATCGCTACAGGAAATCACACCTGGGTCACCACGAACAACGCTGACCGATAGGCTTGGGATCAGTAATTTTGGGAATTTGCTGTAACCCTCAGTTTGGTGAACAGGCACAAAACTCCGTCATCCCATCATATTCGAGGCGAGAATCCTGCAGCAAAATTTTAATCCGGGTGCATCTCCAACCACTCTAAGCCTGCCCACCGCCACCATCGCGAATGTACACGGTCACTCAAGATATTTTTAAAATCAATAGGCATGGCTTCGTATATGAGGGTGCTAGGCCAGGAATGTGAGGTCCGGTAAACGTGAACATGCCGGTTGATATAAGGTAACGGAGTAACGATTTGCGTCTCAACCGGAACACATTACGAGACAAGATCATACAGGACAATTGGGGCTATCGGACTATATGCAGTTCGTATTCAGTAGGCAGTAGGAACAGACGAATGAGGGTGGTAGATGCTGTATTGAGAACTGGTTATATGGACAACTCTGTTGATAAACACCATGAATTAAGCAGAATATACAGTCAATAATGGCGCAGTTGGTTAGAGCAGAATAGGAAAACAGTGAGGAAGCAGGCCTTTCTGGAAGCAATAAAGATTGAGAACCTAACGTAGAAACGTACGGATTTGGGCAATCAGAGAGTGTAAGTAGACCGTGTACAGAGATAACAGAAGACCGTCAGTACGTTCTGGCGGTAAGGAAAACTGTGTGGAAAACGGGTACTGGGTAAATTTGAAACAAAGGAAATGTACCTGCTGACGGCGCGATGCAGCAACAAGTACTGCATGTCCAATAGGAACGCGCGCTTAGGCCCAGTTAAACAATATCTCAACAAAAACTATCGGGTAAGACACAATACACACGTGAGATGGCTCGCTGGCAAGTCGATTTGGCAGATTGAATATCGCGCTCGTTTCCCATCCGAGGGATTCATACTTTGATCCCTGTTCGCACCGTTTTTCCGTTATGGCAGACACTCAAAAATAGGTAAGGTAGTTACGCACTCGGAAGCGAAGATGTGCAGGCAACAAAATCTTGACATCGGTGACTGAAGCCTTAGCGGGAGCAAAAACCCGGGGAACGAGCAGCAAGCAAGCGAAACGGCGTTATACTAAGCAGACGTAAAGCACGCTGCTCAAGTTGAGTCAGGAGAAATCGGAAGAATAAGCGCTGTTCGGTGTTGAGTCACAGGAGAATCAACGGTCCTAATGAGTGAATTCGGACCCAGCATACCTCCAGTTCTGATGTTCCCAAGGTCTTAAAGCAGCCCGTCCTGCAGCGTCCTCAAAAACATCTGACCAGTTCTATCTGAAAGTTCGCTTGCCATGGGGCTGGTAAACCACTTCAGGAAAGAACAATAATGTTATACAACAAGAAAAATGCTCATGCCATCGGCATAAAATTCGGGTAACCAGATTGAACGTCTTGCTGCGGCCTGGAAAAGAAGAATGAAGCGGCGGCGAATACCAAATAATCCGGCATATTTCTCCACTTGACCTGTCCCATTGAAATATCTTGGGCCCGGAAAACGCCTTTGGTAATGGATCGCGGAATTCATCCCACCCACTTCCAAATAAACCGAATTCAGCTATGTTGCTACGCCACCATACAACCGGTAATACAAACCATTTCCACAGTACGAGCTTGAACTGTGAACTTCTGAGAGCCTGGAAACCTGCTGGATAACTAGTTGAGATTCAACCGGATAGGGATGCTAAACCACACTGGAGGCTTTTTCAAACAAGCCGGGTTTCGAAGGCATATTGGATACCTGATCAAATTTGACGCAATTGCAACTGGTACAGTGCACGCAAACGCGACGACTTCTACAGCCATATTTCCGGCAATGTTAAAATGCTATAGAAGCGTATACTCGTTCTAGTGAGCTGTCTGAATTGCTGTCTTGAGTTAATGCGTCCATGACCATTTACACGACCGATTTACTCATTATCCTAACTGCACTTGATTGTAACAAATCAGCAAAACCGGATGAGTTGACCTTTATCTTGTCATTGCGGTAATGCACATTGTTGGTTACTCTTTTTTCTTCCGTAGGACCAAGGACAATGGGGAGGAAGGCAGAATAACATCTAAAACCTTGCTAATATTGCCGCTACTCGCACAAATGGAATAAAGAGGTTCGTCGGACCCACGGCATGACCATTCTTGCCTGCACATTCCTGAACGTAATGGAGCAGATTGTTTATGAACAAACACAGAAGCACTCAGTTGACGCTTAGCATCGGGCACCCACTCAACATGGCTTTCGTGCGACCTAGTCCTGGAAAAATACTTTTCTACCTGTTGATGAGTATGACTGATCGAACTGAGAGGTTTGTACTGGAGTAGGTTTACTTGCTCAGCTTCAGCGAAGCACTGTATTCTTGTGGCTAAGTTTGAGTTTCTCAAGAGGTACGTCGTCTAGCGGAGTCTCTCGGGTCTCTTTGTTGCGTCACACAATACCTCCAATGTGCGTAACACTCAGGTTCACGTTTCCCCGGGTGCTGCACTGCAGACGATGTAGAATTCTTCTATAACCTGAACCCGACAGAAACTTAACAAGTTAAAACAATGGACAAGATTTGGAATTCCAACTCAACACAACTTATTGCCGTCTGATTTCCCAGCGGGATCCTGAGCCCTATACAAATATTTGCAAAAAACGGAGGACCCAGTCACCCCCGTAGAAAACAACTGTAAATATGGGCATCCTTGCGCTTGCGCAACGCAATTTATGAGGAGAGTGCTACGTTAGGTCCGCGAAATGCACGAAAGGAGACCTGTTTCTACCTTTTTTCAAAAGGCTCTATAAACCTTCAAATCAAATGCTGTGTGCAAGCCTGGTCCTTGTTTATCCAGAGGGTTGTTGTTTGTCTGGAACAAGTATAAAGTGTGGCAACCTGGAGGATGGTAAAGGTCAAACATTACGGATATCCGAATGGGATCCAGGTACTCGGGGCCTCTTGAGTGTATTTGAGCATTACAGATTGATCACTGCCCTGATTTCCAGCTTTAAGTTGACGACGTTTGACAAGCATTGCATGACATCATCAGCTGTGTTGTCGGAAAAATATATTGAATAGCTTACAATCCGTAAGTTAGCGGATTTTCCTGTAGCTGCCCTTGATAATTCCTCACATACATGGGACTCCGGTAAAATAAAAAAAACATTCGCCCATCTGATTTCGGTGAATAAAAACGTCCTCTCAAAAACTAAAGTGTATTAAAGGATAATATATTTTATGTGAAAATGTCGAAAAGTGTTAAATAAGATAAAACAACTTACCACGTCGAAAAGGAATGCCTTTTTGTAGTTATGTAGCAAGAAGGTGCGGCTCGTAATGGGCGTGAACAGGGTTGAGTTCGTTTTGCCAGTTTATTGAGTCCCTTCTGAGTACTATGCTTCCAGGACTTCACTGTAGTTTCTTGTACTACCTCCGAGCGCCAAGGTCTTTATGTTCTTTAGGATTAGGCATGTGCACTTCATGAAATTCATGTGTGGAAGTAAGCGACAGTGGATTGTCTCATTCAATAGCTACGTTTTTGTTTTGCCTGTGTAGAAATTTTGTTCAGGCTCCCCACTATGGTACATGCTGCGGTACGCGGTGCTGTCTGTTACGCCTGCTTCTGGGTTTTCTTTCAAGCTTGAGATCAGGTTGCTCAGTCTTGCGACTGGTAAGATTTCCTTGGGTTGTAGTGGCATTCAGATGAACTCAAATACGTTCTTGATGCACAGAGGTGATGGCAGTTCGATCAGTTGATTTTAAAGTTCCTGGTATTGTCGTGAGGTCTTTACCTTCAGGCTTCTTCCGGTGGTAGTTGTAGATCTAGCGAGTGGTAAGGACCTTGCCGAATTCATCGGCTACAAACTGCCGCAATTCCCACGACGGCGTTCCATAGTTCAGCAGAACTGCCCAACCTCTATTCGTTTAGCCGTCTGTTCACAGGCAGTTGGTCAAACAGAAAAGTAGTCACACTATGATTAGGAGTAAGATGGTAGGGGTGACTGATGGATGACCTCCGTGCCTCCTTAGGCAAAGCCGGACTGATCAGCCGGTGCTTCGTTAATCATTGAACTATGCGCTCAACCTACCAGGTTCTTCCGAGTACCCGACATTTTCTAGATTTCAGCGTTTGTTTGCTGCATTTGTATTACAACCGTTCGTTATGCAAAACACCGGTGGTCGTTTTTGTCCGTTGTGCGCACAAGCATCACATATGCGTCTGTCATGTATTCATTTAATGCCTTCTCAAATGCCAGTTTCTCAGCAAACACGTATAAAGTCAAACACACAACTTTCTTAGTTATTTGAACAAAACTTTAAGTTTGAAATAGCTCCAAAAATTACGAGGGAAGATTAAATAAAACGAATTCCAACAAAACTAAGGCATACTATGGTGCATTCTGGTTCAAGCACCGCTACAGATGAATGCGAAATTCTAACGCAAAAATATTTCCACGCCACACAACGGCTTTTGGGGGGATCTGCGTATAACGGAGGAGCGTCGGCTGATAAGGCATCAAGCTCAAACGTAGCAATGTTAACGGTGCACAGCGTTTTTAAAATCCATCGTAATTTGCTCGCAGTTTTGACGCACGCCTTAACCGGCTGGTTACTTGAATAAAGTTTGTGTCCGTTGTAGCCGTCCAGTGTAATGAAATAGGCTATTTCTCTCTGGGACATTGATGCTTCGACTGTCCTGCTGTGCGCAGTCTATTATTCAAGATTAACTTGGCGTTATGCGAGAAGCTGGCGCAAGTCTACTTATTTATGAATATTTCTCGTGCTCGATCAAGTTCAACCTATCAGGAGACCACAATCTTCCCAATAGTTCGCACACGGTTCGCATTCTTTGTACTGAGAGGACCATCCTGGCAGTAAGCAAGCCTTCCGGTCCCCTCGATTCCGTCATTAAAAGTACCCTGATAGCGTGGCCAACGACGGTCCTTCACCATCGTATCCAAACGAACTATCACTTGCTTGGTCGTTCATGGTAACGGCAAGACCCACTACTCATGCTCGCCGCTAACTATGACGCCCGAACTATGCACGGCAGACCAATTCAATGGCCACTGACTGCACTTTATCGTCATTTCTGCACGTACTGTTGTTCTGTAATGCCGCTGTCGTTTCATGCACCGGTGCAAATACAATGGGAAGGGATTTCATTTCTCGATCTCCGCAAACCATTAAAAGTTGGCGGTGGCTGTGAAGCGAAGATGACACAGCCAGTTTGATCTTATGTATGTCGTTGGCACGAGCGGTGAAATATCCTAGTGTTGTAATGTTTGACTCGCCAGCTAACCAGATAGTCGTATGACGATCGGTAAAAACGTCTTTCTAGTTTTTTTTAGTTACCCCAAAGCTGGATGGATGTGTACGGAAGGCAGCCTAATTGGACTTCTGTCTCAAAGCCTTCTCTCTTTGGTTGCCTTTCTATTAAGTTTAGTGCATATAGTTGTAATGCTTGGAATAGGCTTGATAATTTGTGAGGCCTGACCATTGTTGCAGGTCGTTAGAAAGGAACTAACCAGATACGGATAGTCAGGACAGGTGTTGCGTAGGCCTCACGGCCGCCTACCACACACCAACTACCAAAAGAATTGATCGTGGAGGGGGTTTGAAAGAACTGTGCGAGTGCAATGTCACTTCAAGTCAGTAGGTTGCATTTGCGCATCCGGCACCGTGACATCTGCATCAGTTCTCAGTACTAGGTAAATTCTAGCAAGTAGGAAAACACCAAGTGGTGCAATGAAAAAAGTTGGTGTTTGCTGAACGTGGTTTGTCCGCTGTGGACTGGCGCCATGGGCATAGTTGAACTCTCCGGAACTAGTATAGTCTACAGGGTCATGCCAACCGACCAATACGTTAGTTTTGGCTTCACAGTCAGCCAAGTGGCCCTGAAAAGTGCCAGTGTCCTACAATGGCCGGCTAGGATACCAGATAGTTTAGTCCTCGGGGCTTCGAATACAGAAGTGCCTGGGCTCAGCGCAGCTAAACATCAGTTAGGCGGCCGTTATCATCCAAAGGGTCCACTGGTAATAAATTATGGTGCCTGTCTACTGTGCAGACATGTCGAAATATTTTCTAGCAAAGGATGGAAAGACAATTGGAGGGCGGAGACTTTTGTGAACTATCCACAGCTTGTGCTAACGGCATGATGGAAACAACTATGTATCGTACTGAAGTAAAACACCACCGATAGGACTAAATTGGCATCTTTTCTAAACCTCGCACGCCATCAGACCACCATAGAATGACAGACAAACGCTGACTGGGCTGTCCGATTAGAGAGCGACGGAAAGATTTCCACTAGGATGGGTTGCATGTAGTTTCCTGTACGGTTTCCAGCCAGCTGCAGGAACAGTCATGCGGACTTCAGCAGTGAATTGGTAAAGGTACCACATCACCCGGTTCGAAAATCCTACTCCATTCACCCTTTACCAACTCATCGCTTCTCAACCACGACAACAGTTTTGAGTAGGAAACTGTCCTATTCAGGACGTCGTTGTCGAGAACATGCCCCGGTCACCTTGACCTGGTGAGTGTTTTTGTCAGCACTGTCAAAAATACAGGCTGGTAACATTGGTGCTTCACTACCGTACAACCACTTAAAATTCGGTCCATTTCCATTTTTCCGCCATTCCGAAATCTGAGCGGGAAACCACACTGTTCGGTAGGTGTGCTCAAACAACGACTCAACATGTTTGCCGTGCTAGGTGCATAATTTGGGTCAAATAGCCTTTGTTTGAATCGGCAGTTCCCCGGTTGCTGTGTGTGCATGTGTCATCAGCAATATGACAGTCGCAGTCTTCCAAGAGTTTGGTTGCACGGAGAGTCTGTGACTGAATCACATCGAGGTGATTTACAGGTAGAGATTTTTGAAGGGAAGGTGGATCCGTTTGATAGTTTTCAGTAGTCGCCCCTAGGAGTTTGGAGAGTGATTTCTTTGTAAGCTGTCTTTGTGGTCGAGTGCGGGCAGCTTCGAAATCTACGTTCAGGAATGTTTGGGTAGAGGACAGAAAGGCTTTGGATGTTAACAGTCCCACTGCATCGTTTTCACTTCTGAATTGCATTAGCATTGGGCAACGCATGGATGGTTTTGACTTATGCAGCCGACGAGCTGTACATACTGTCATGCATGTTAAATGCTGCCAGGATAGCAGCTTTTGTGCCTTCCACCGGGAGCATTGTATAGTAAAACCTGTTTACGGCATAATATGCGGCAACTAATCTTTGAGGCGAGTGTGTCAATAAGGAATGACGCTTTTGCAAGGTCTAATGGATCACACGTTGCATCAGGAGTTATAAGGTAGGTAATTGGTTGCATGCCAAGGTGGGATATTAGTTCACACGTCTTATGCATACAAGTCCTGAGATTTGCCAGGTCAGGGTGAAGCTTAGATTCTTTTGGTAATGAGGAGGGAAGACAGCTGCTGAGTGGGGCAGGAAGGAGAATGTCGGTTAGTACCACTGAGCAGTTTGGATTTACTCGGAGCGCTCTGTCGCCCGGCCTTGAGGATCGATGGGGTTGAGTGCCGGATCTTTTGCCTGCAAGGCGATTTGTGGACAAAATGCGGAGAATGCTGATGGAAAATCAGGGTCTAACAACCGCTTAGAGGAAGACGGGAGTGCTGGCATTATCCGAGTTGATTTAGGTGGAACTAAGGTTCGCTGGATTGGTGCTGGCAAGCTTATAACTCATAGAAGCTTAATCAATCGGGAAAGGATTGGATGGATAGTTGAGTGTGATTAAAGATGAGTTGTCCTAAATAAGTAATTAAATGGTATACTAGAAGTAAGTAAAACGGTACGGTCGGGCCAGGGTCCATAAGAATACATTTTAAAAGGCCTGCCGTTGAGATTCAAGCAGTTCAAATGTTCTGTTTGATTCGGGATAATCGACGCGCTTCTTTCTAAAGCTCTCGGGCACACAAACAAAAAACGCAGCCGCCTGGACGAAAATTGCTAACGAAATTGCTTCCCCGAACGAGTATCTAGAGCTACCCATCTCAGGCCCATTGGCTGCGAAGAAAGTCATCGAGCTCTCTGACGTGGCAATCAAGACCAGCACAGCGTCTCTAGGGGACAGGCGCATGAGGGAGAGCAGGCTAATTAGCTGGGGGGCGTTCTCCAGAAAAATTACACCAACGAAACTGGGACAGTCACTCCTCAACGGTGTCCTCACAAGGCCTAAACACAGATCGCTTCACACATAATGGTTACGCGAGAATGTAAGCAGGCGAACTTTTGGTCTTGCAGTCAACATTTCTCTCTATATGTCGTACAGAAGATCTTGGAGCGGGCTGTCAGCATTCAAAAGGTTTACCCAACGATCAAGCGTATACCCTACTTTCGCCCTCTAGAGACGCGTAAGTCGGGCTACAGAAGTTCTAAAGGAGTAGCGCGAAACAGGGTTCAGTCCGACGCCAGTTTAGCTGACTCCAAACTTATGGTCAAACCGGTGGTAGCTATGGCCCACTTTGCACTTGAAAGCGCGCCGTCGCAACCGGCCACGATTACGGACTGCAGCTCCCACTCAACTACTGAAGGCTCCTCGACTACAAAAGGCAGCGATGGTCGAGAAGGGGCAAACTCGCATGAACGCAGCGCCCAAATTACGTACAGCTGTCACCGCTTACTTCCGTAGCAGACTATAAAGGTGCAGCAGTGAACTTGACAGCCATGTAACAACTTCTGAGCTGGATGGGGTCAGATTTGCGGAAACAAGCGGCGAATCCTTTCGACAAATCAAACACAAGCGTCTAACGCAACATCGAGAATTACAGCCACTCAGAGTGTGAAACTGCCAGTCTCCAGCGACACTCCGATTGTTGACACGGCCGTCGCCCTTGACCAGCGGAAGCCAAAAACCCGACAACAGCGAACCAAAAAATCCTACGCTTTATGAAAGCCAACATCTTTCTGCTTGGAAGAAAGCGACTGTCACGGCGATCGGCAAAACTGGTGGCAGACTATCACTCGGCAGGTAGGGGCCTATTAGACTCACCAGCGTAACGTGCAAGATGATGGAACACATTCTGAGGCGGGCCATCCTAGATCACCTTACTACCAACAAGCTGATATCCCCGGTTTAACACGGATTCTTCCCAAGTTGTTCTTTCGTGACAAAAATGCTCGTATTTATTGACAGCATGACCCAGGCTTAGGATGAAGGAGTCATATCGGATGCCATATCTTCGACTTCTCAAAGGCATTTGATCGAGTACCAAAGGTCCCACTTCTCCACAAATTTGAGTCTTGTGAGATCAAGGGGAAAATCTACTTAGGACTAGAGCATTCCCATCAGATAGAACATTCCGAATGAAAGTAGGCTCCGTCTACACTTTCCGGGTCCCAGTCTACACTGGAATTCCTCGAATTCCGTTTTCGGTATGTCGACGACCTTGCGGTCGTTCACTCAAGTTTACGTTTACTTTTTCCGGAAGATTTGAAATCCCGGAGTTCAAATGCCAGTGCCCTCCAAATGGACATAGGCGCTGCAAAGCGATGGTCGTTGGACTGGCACCTTCCTCTGAATCACGAAAACTGCGTCCATATGTCGTTCGGAGGGGACTCAGTGAACGGCTTTGTCGTGCATGTTGAGAATGGACCAGAAGACATCATGAGGATGGGTGCCAAAAAGGATTTGGTTATCTGGCTCTCTTCAAACATGTCCTTCTCACTGCACCATGAGAAATTGGCTCAAAAGGCATTCACCATTCTACGGGTGATTCGGCGCATCTTCTCCCATATTACCTGCATGGACTTCCGATACACTTGGGACCCACGTCAGGCTGCTTCTTGAATATGCCAACCAAGTTGTCTACGCAGGACCCAAGGAGAAGACAATCCTAATTGAGCCTGTCCAACGAAATGCTACGGAAATGGTTACCGGTCTTAAAGCCGAGTACTGTAGAACGCGTCCCGCGCTGCTTGATCTCGTTCCTCTGGATTATCGTCGACTGCCGCTCAGTAGTTGCACAATGGAATTGACTTCTCGAAAGCTGCGGCATTTTCAGAGTTGCCACCTCATAGTGTAGACTGTCTACGTATAAGGTATATGTTCGTGTATTATTGCAAAATCTCTACATCGTTGATTTGTTTAATTGGGGAATCTTCAAGTTTAGTAAACACCACCGACTATGAATATGCTGCCTAATGTAATCAGAAATCGCGAATTGCACAAAAAGGTCACTCACTTAAAATGGATGGAAGTTTCAGTTAGTTTTACAGCTGAAGTAATTCTGTGAACAATCTAGAATGTGCATGGTCCTTGTGGATGCAACATATGTGGTGTTGCCATTCCTGTAAACAATTTTTGCTCGATAATTGCTGTTACAAGTTAAAATTGCGTATGCTTCGTCCATTATTGGCGAAAAATCGTGCAAATGTGTTGTTAAACAGAAGAGTATTCCGAGAAATACACTCATCTGCAAACCAATTTGGTTTTTGCGAGAGACTCACCTAAAACCCAGCTGAATCTCTCGTTTGTGATGATTTCAGGCAACTGAATGTGCTGCACCAGGCCGCCTCATGTTCCAGTTGCTACGATATTCGAGATATCGCGATGAATGTATATTCGTAATGTACTACTCAGAAGGGTGAAACCGGTCGTGGGCTGTCGAAGAGTTTTCAGCAACCTTATGAGTAGAAGAGTATTCCGTTCTAGCCTGCGAATTATGCTAGGAAGACCATGATGTTGCTCGATAAGCTGACGCACACAGCTTACATGCGACTAGTGGTCCACGATGCCAGAGCGCGCACGTACGTTTCCACCGGGGAAAAGGCTCACAAGAGACAACATAAAAAGTTGTATTGGTCTTTTAGATGAGTACATATGTTCTGCCAGGACACGCATAGACTTTTTCTTGAAGAGCGTTCACTTGACCATTGACGACCTGAGAGGAAGATATAAGCTAGGTTATCGATATGTCATCATGAGCGGGTGGCTGACAAACTGGGAGAACTACTTACCCCAAAATGGAGGCACATCAGCGGCTATGATATCGTAGAGGCTTGATTACATAACGCCATCTTCAGCGGCCAGTTCGCACGCCTACTTACTGTATCCATCAGGAAATCCGAGACTTACATGAAAAGCACGGGACCTCATTAACAGATGAACTGTCTGGAGTTGATGGGTTACATGAATTCATCTTCGTCTCTCATCCAACTGGCGCTCTACAGCGTTAGTCGTAGTAGTCAGAAATGTACTCACGGCTGTTGAGTAGTTCTTCCTTGGGCCCGAAAACACGGACACACACAGACTTCCGGGACACGCTGTGCTGGGATTCTGCGCTTCGATTTGAAGGGCGTCACATGCTGTCGGCGGTGGCTTTGGAACAATTGTAAGAGGTACACCTTTTTCCGGTAGGTTGTAATCCGACAGCCATCGTTGTTGGATGAAGAAGCAAGCTAAGAAAAAATTTATGAAGAACTCTCCTTACTACTTGGAACCGACTGATCTCTAAAAACAGAAAACAAATGTATGCACGACAGCCACATCGCCTGGTAGAACGGGTATGTGCATTCTCCAGCACAGGTGTCAACCGTCTAGGAGGATCTGGGTTTTTGGACCACAAACTGTAAGTTAGTTAACGTAGCTTGACCTCATCTTTTTTGTGCCGACGCTGTCATAGGGCAGCCTTGGTTGTCGCGGCCCCAAGTGTCTCAGAACGAGAGAGCATGCATACATAGTTATTCGACATACCACGTTCAGAACGTAGCCGTCGCCCTCGAGGATTTGCCGCCCATCACAATAGTACGATGTATGCATCTCAAATTCCCGCATGAGCCATTCGGCGTGACGGGACACCTTTTGTATGGCATGCTCCAGTGTGTCATCGTGGTGCACCCGGTCTTTAAGGCGGCCGTTTGCAATTTCCAGACGATTGTTGGTCATATTGCCAAACTGAACCATCCCGGACTGTGCGTGTACGGCCCATTTTCGGTGGATGTACAACCAGCGGGCCGTAAGGTAAGAAACAAATCTTGGGTCCGTTCGCCGCAGCAGCTGCAGATCTTGCCGGAATCTGTGTGTATGTAACACGATAAGCAAAAACATTACTGTACGGCGTTGCCTAGGCGAGCCATGCGGTTAAAGATATGTCGGCTGTTCGCAAAGTACGTCTATGACCAAAAATACATGGATACTAAATGATACATACGTGCTTCCTGATGGCTTTCCTGATATGAAAGTAGCAAAGCATTACATCGCAGCCGAACACGACTCTTGCCGCCCGCATTTGCGCCGCCAACCTGTCCATAACAAAAGTCCTAACTGGATACTGCTCGCCCATCATCTCCTTGAACAAGCCGAACAGTCTACGCATAGGAGCAAACTGTTCGCTCTCCACGAACGCACACGTAACCGGACGCCCAGTACCCATGCCGTCCGTTATCAAGAAGGTACAGAGCTTGTATCTACAGGCCGAATATTAGGTGCTTTAAAAAATTATCCAAAACGGTTTGTTGCGTGCGTTCCATCTACATTCACGACATCCGGAAAGCGTCGGAACAAAGCTATCTGTTGCAATCGGGAGAAGCATATGTGGCTATAGTGACCTTCCTCTGACTGCCACACAAGCACCCGTCCAGTCTCCCGAAGTTTTGCCAGCACCGAAGGCATATCGTCTGCCACAATGAAATCCAACCATGCGGCACCTACTCAACAGAGCCGGTCAACACTCCCGGCGGTAGTCGTATATATCCTGAGTTGTGCAGAGCTTACCGAATTCGTCGGCCACAAGCTGCCGCACCTCACACGATGGCGTTCCGTATTTCAGAAGGGCCCTGCAGGTGCCTGACTCGTCTTCCGTTAGCCGTCGATTAACTGGAAGTCGATTGTACAAAAATTTTGACAACTTATGGTTGTGTTCAAGAAAATAAAAGGTGACTGCCAAGTGGTTCCTTTGCCTCCGTAAACAGAACCGCAGTGGACAGCCGGTGCTTCGCGTACCGTTTTTTATTAGCGAACACGCTCACCTTTCTAGCTTCTTTGGATTCCTCGACTTTTCGTTGGCCTTGAAGGTCGCCTGCTGGAGTTGTAGTACACCCATTCGTAACGCCCTTCCGTGAAACGCAAAACAGCGTTGGTGCTTCGAATACTGGATGAAGGCACAAATACCACATAGTTCTCCTTCATGCACTGATTTAAAGCATCCTCAAATGCCGTCAACGATGAAAAAGATACAGTCCAAACTTTCTCGGCAAACACCTGTGCAGCCACTTCCGATGCCATTGTACAGCAATTTCAAAGTCGAATGTGCGCCAGAAATTTCGAAAGGAGAATAATTAAAACAAATCGCAAAAATGACCGCAGATGAGGGTGATTTTTGAGCTGAGTATATATGCAAAGAAATGCAAGGTTTTGACGTAGAAAGTTCTATTTCGCTAGCAAGGGTTTTGCAGAAAAATGCATGTTGCACCCAAGGCGCGGCTATTCGACTCCGAGGAGACATCCTAATTACTTATTCCGTGTTTGAACAGGACCTGGCCAGAGGGTTTTCCCCCGAATTCTTCCAGCCAGCACACGGCGGAGACGTGGTAAGAAGATTTTCAAGCCCAGAGCGCACAATTTTATCGGGCAAAATTTCTTCCCATTTTGGTGGTTGCTGTGTGGAATAACCCTCAGACGGTTGTCGAGGCTTCATCTGTTGCCCGGTTCAGAGCACTATTAGGCGCTTTTTCATGCGAATCTTTGCGCTGACAAGCTTACTGCCCCACTCCGAGAACTTAGAAAGCAGTGCTACACGTTTTTTTGCTTGTAAGTTTGAGGTGAAGGGCAGCTACTGAACGAAAAGAAGAAAACCCACCCGGGAATCTTGGGCGAAGGCCTCGATCCTCTATATGAATCCGTGCGTTCGTGAAATCTGTGAATTTCATTGATGTGCGTTGATAATAATAATTCTCTATACATAGTTTTGACACACTGATATACACAGGCTGCACAGTGGCCACACTGATAATGTCGTAGCTTTCGAGAAATCAATTTCATTGTGTGAATACTGAGGACTGTTATTTCGTGGGTCATTGACTTTGGTTTCCCAAATACGTCAAACGAACTGATCGGCATTCGGCGAATGAAACGATTCTTCGGAAACTATGGCTTTCCAACGTTAGCAGTCATTCGTTTTTCCGCTCCTCTCTTTATAGTTCACTTGTTTATGTGAGCGAATCTTCAAGGTGAATATTTACCTCGAATTGGAAAGCAGTGACTCATGGAATAAGATATCGCGACGGGCGGTGTAATTTAGCTAAATATTGTCAACTTGTCATGGTCTAAAAGCTACTGGAAACTTGCGGTCATGCTGATGGCGAAAACTGATTGTGGATTGTGGAAAGCGAGGTAATGTAGCTGTACTCTCGTTGTTTAGAGTTAGCTGTCCATGCATGGACATGCCACCAGCCCGCCAACCCGATAAGAAAAATGCAGCATGAGAGGTATCTCCAACGTGACAAAGTACCCGGCCACGGTGAGCTACATCCCGTAGCGCCCTGGTGAACAACCTGACAAACCTACTACGGAAGAATAGGAATGAAAACAGAATACCAGCGGAATGGAGCGCATAGATTGTGATCCTAATCTTCAACAGTCCCCAGGTAAAGCATGTGAGATATATCGTTTCATCAGCCTGGCATCTGTGGCATCCGGTGTGCTCTCTAGCATTATTTTGCACAGGTTGATTGATTGTCGGGAGAGACACTCGTGAGAGTTAGGCTGGGTTTCGCTTTGGCCGAGAATGCAGCAACCATATGTTTACCTTGGGATAGGCCCTTAAACAGCGCCACTATTTCAAACGTCCCATGTTGGTTGCTTTTCTTGATCCGAAAGCTGCTCTTGATTCTCTCCATCTTCAGAAAAGTTTGTGACGTTTGGCGATCAAAGTGGCCCGTTTTAAATCTATATCCATAGTGGGGCACCGTATGTGGGCTCTTGTTGGCACATACAGGCCTATTGTCAGCTTTCGTCTGAGTTTACCACGTTCAGTGGAGTAAAACAATGACATCCTAACCATTACTCTTTGGCTTCATTGTTGATGTGCCCCTTGAAACTCCTCTGCTTGCCTCTAAAACCTCGGGGAGCAAAACGCTACCGAGGCGTTCGTTCACGGGCATTGAGTATGCGTACAAAATTGCTATCCCTGATCCAGGTCCTTCGAAGATGCACACCATTTTAATAAACCAAATAATTCTGCCTCACAGTTTGGTATGCACTGCACCACTGCAAAGTGTAAAGTGCTGCCGCAAGATTGGGTGGGATCAAAACCAAACTTCATTATTGCAGACGTTCGCCCGGGTAGTTGTATAGCATTCAGCCATAACGTCCTTCGGCACCTATCTGCCAGGCTACTCGAAGGAAGCACGAGGGCTGAGGTCCTGCCAGGTTGTCCAAACCTAGACAGGAGCAGTCGGGATGCCAAGATTGGGTTCGCACCACGTACCTTCTGGTCAGTGAGTTCTCGCTTTTACAACTGAGCTATCTCATGTCCAGGTAGTTGTGTAGGTTTCGGTGGACTGGAGACGAGGGAGATGAGGCCAGGGTAGCTTTCGCCAACCTGAGATGTTTATGGCGCGGAAGTAACGTCAGTTTCTCTGTCAAAGACAGAGCACACATTGTGGGGGTGTGCTCCACATTTCTCCACGGACTGAAAACGATGTATAAAGGCTGTTAGTGTTTGACAATCGGTCTCTCAGAAGCACTGTCCAAGTTTGACAGAAACATCGGATTAGCAATGCCGCGGCACACCAGATGGTTTTAGTAAGAAGGAGCTCTCCGACGATGGATGAGTTACTTACGCCCATAGGTAACGTTAGTTAGGACAGGTAGTTGAGATGCCAGAGGATGGTCTGCCTCGCAGAGTTCGTTTTATCTAGCCCTGTCCTGAGGAGAGGCAACCGAGAGGTGGACAGTGTATGGCTTGTGAGCGAAGTATGAAAACACTGACCAGTAAATTCAGTCGTGTCGATAGCTACCGCCTCACTGGGTGGGGACCACGGAAGTCAATGGTTAATGACGCTGGAAGACATAACTCAATCACACAGCAGCGTTATGTGATTTATACTCCGGCACACGACATTCGGTGGCTCTTTTGAACAATCCGGAATCTAGTGCACTCAGCCTTCAGAAGTGCAACTTCCTGTATTTTTCTCTATACATGTCAGTGAGTATCTTGCATGATGTGAGCTCAGACTTTGAGACCTTCAGCTAAGTCGATAGCTGAATTCTTGCTGGAAATAGTGGTAGTTTCCAGGAAGGAGATATCATTTGTGGAACCAGAGTCTTGGTTATTTAACGCAAAGATTGTCTTCAAATAATAATTGGTGTTGTGCTTGGTGTAGGAAGTTTTTCGTGCAAAAGACACGTGTGGTTGTTTGCGCATAGTTGACCAAGTGAGAAAGTCTCAGCTTTGGAGCTGAGAACGATAGCATCTGCGGCGCAACTTCAACGCAATAGCAGCTGAAGAATCGCTCAAGGTTCCTAGATGGTAGCCAATGTCTAGCAATAAATTATTAAAAGATTACGAAAGAGTAGCCAAGGATTCGTGCATTGAAGGCCACTAAGAAACTGAAAAGAATTTAAGAAGCTGAAAAATCCTCGCAAGGTGGTGGGTGTGAGCATTGGCGCACTTCTATGGATTTACTCTGGTGCATTGCTGCACAGAAAGGAGGGCAATAAATATGGAAGAAAGTTGATAGGTAACCGTCAAGGATGAGAGTGTGGGTGGTTGTCTGATATTGCAAACCCGTCCTTTGTATGCAGCAGCTAGGACGACCCGCTTGATGACAACAAGCGACTGTCAATGTGGCGTTACAGTTGTGAAACTCACAGTTGAGTTACTATTAGGACATCTAGACTCAGACAAGAGGACGAATAGGCCTTTACACAAAATCTTTGGCTTCGAAGCTAGTTGGTTGTCCTGAGGCCTCTATAGTAGTCCAACTGCAAATTAACGGGTCGCTTCGCTTGTTTGAACTAGAGGACTATCTGTCCTGTTTAGGTCTCGACCAGTAAGCCAAGCTGGTATCTGGGCGAGATGGCTTAGTGGAAACAGCGCAAATCTACTGACCGAACGGTTAAAAATTCCAACCCAATCTCTGCCTCTCGACTTCCCCTGCCTAGATTTGGGTAACCTTGCGATATCCCAGCACTCGTGCTTCCTTCCGGGTGTTACAAATTAACAATTTATTCTTCTTGTTTATTCTACTTGGTATGCGAGACTTTGCAAAAGTCCTGCGGCAATCCCCGCTATTGATAAACGTGTCGTTCCCGAGGTACGGTTCATTGCGTTCGAATGTTGTCTACTTCCTCTGTAAACCATTTTGAGCTGAATGGAAGCATAGTACAGAACGCAACAAGCTTGTATCCAAGATGTTTAATCACGTCAGCAACTGTTATTCATAAGAATACGACACTCATAAATAGAACACATTTGACTGAGTTACTCACAGACATGCCGCAGCTACATACTCGATGTCGTCCCTGTTTTCAAGCTATTGGTTCTAATACTGTCCAGTACACCACTTCGATATCATTCCCTGATTCATTATTTGAAAGTTTCGTCTATCATCCCTAGCTTGTAGTTTTCCCCAGTGTGCCAGCTAGAATCAATTTAAACATCAAAAGAAACCTGAAATTTCAGTGAATGGTTAGCTCTGAATTCAGGAGCGCCGTGCACAATAAACGGCCACATTACGAGGACGGCATAACGTCACTCAACAATTTCAACTATTCTTGCACTGTAAAGAAGAGAGCAAGGTCAATGGTATGTAGGTTAGGAAATGAAAGACAATTTTATGGTTTGATCTTGCTGGGAATAAATGGAGCAACGCTAGGTCAGAACACTGTTGCCTCAATGCTTTGCAACCATGTCAATGTATTTAATGGAAACAAAGAAGAAAATGAGACTTAGAGGGAGTCCTTGATCTAGCCTATAACCGATGCGCCTACACGTAGGTCACACCATCTGGATAGGAAGTGACAGCATGAACGCCACTGAATTTTGTCAGCTTCCGTATAGTTTTCGGTCCGATAGCGCAGACTAATCGTTTTTTATTTATCCTAATAATGGCTGTGGTTGTTAAGGGGCCAATATACTGACAGGGCAACCTGGCAGTATCTTAACCCTCGTGCTTCATCCGTATTGCTTGGCAGCCATGCCCTGAAGGCTGTAGCAGCTGAACAATTGGTTAATTGATGGTGTTGATGAACGAAAAGACATGAGTGCATTTGGTCGGTTTGCTGAATGATGCCTACCTTAGGACAATACGCCAATTGGTACATTTTGGGGTGAGCCGGTAGATGGGTGGTCCAGCGAGGAGAAATGTTTGAAAATGTAGAAAAATAATGATGAAGGGTTAAAAAGGACTTAGGAATGTATAGAACCTTGAAGCCCGTACGCATTGACCTCCTAAGTGTGCGGCTATGGGGCAAATGAATAAGGATTCGCATAGAAATACTTCTATCTCATGTTTTTTAATAACACAGCCATCGTGTTTTGAGGAGTGATGAAAGAGAACGGGTATGAAAGGCGGGAATCATCAGAGCCAGCATAAATCAGGCTTCATAAACAAGACTCTTGAAATGTGTGAACAGGGGAGATAGTGTACAGAAGTGAAGTGATATCTGGTATCAACGATACTGGTAAACTAAGTTTCACAATATGTTTTCTTCGCGAGAGTGCAGGCCACTGTTTGATTTTCCACTATCCACGTTTGTGCGGAAGGACAGAAGCTCACTCTATTGGATCAGGCTACTTGTACACGGATTGAGTCTGCCGTCGCTGCTGTTGCAGCTGACAATAATGGAGAACATGCAATCAGTTACTCTTGCGAATCCCAAAGACTTAAAGCATCTGATGAAGCTTATCGTCCTCAGCCAACAACCGGAAGCTCCCACTTCGGACTCTAAAAATAAAACACTGTGCCCTATGAATGAACGTGTTCCGTTGCCTCTCCAACTGCTTCTACTTTCCGAAAGTGTTCTTATGTGACCGTGAAGCAGATACTCTGAAACAGCCACGAGATTCTCGAATTATCATCCGTTCATTCAGCAGAAACCTTAGGTGATCTCCATCCCATGGCTTGAACGCTTGTGACAGTAGCTCACGTCTAGGAAGTTCCTTTGACTATCTAAGCCGAATATCGCTTGATATCGAGGAAGCATTCCCCGCCAAAGACAGGTTCGCAGAAGACGGGCAGCTGAGAAGTACGACAAAATGAGTAGCAGGCTTTCGTGAAGATCCATAAGTGGGGCTTAATGCTGTAGCCGTGGCAACACGCTGCATTGCCGCCTTATGATGTACGGACACTATCACGATACATAACTGTACCAACGGTCGTCTTCGTTCTAAGATCCAACTGTATAACCTCTCACTAAGTGTTAGCGCACAACACGGTGATTCTTCGTAACTATCCCCTACTAACGTTCTGCTTAACATTCGGAATATCCACATCTAGCTTTTTAATGCCCCAGAAGAAACACCCCAAATTTTCCCACTCACTCAGAGAAGTGCTGACACAAACTATCTTTCATAACTAACCATTGGTAACCTTGTTTTTAACCGGCAGGGTACCGGTGCCCAACTGTCGGGCCGATCAGAATTGGATACTCTTTTCTAATGACTGTAACAACCCGACAGTGGCAAATGAAGTTCAGTTGAGCAAATCACGTGATCTGATGATGATATCTGCTGATATTTCTCAGTACTTGTCAACCAATAACGTCCCTATGGTAACAAACTCGGCAATCTACTGTGTGACAAAATCGCCGTGGTTTAGGGCTAAGCTAAACTGATCGAATCATTTACTGTGTAACACTCCTGAAAGTCCAGCATTTTGGTCCCCTTCACTGCCAGTCTTGTCATCCACATGAGAGCCACCATGTGTGGTTCTGCATAACTGGAAAATATAATGTGGCCAAAGGTCTTATTGCAAGATTGGCAGTTTATTTCAAATAGGAAAATGGTGGGATTTACACATGCAGCAAACCTATACTCGTGGAGTTCCATATTCCTACTATGTGCTTGTCTTCGGGTCCCGCTGCGAAACTGCCCGGTGTTTGCCTATTTGTTCGATTGCTCTCGACGTGCTCCATTTGTTAAGCTACATTGTGGGATCATACAACGATGCAGTCGACGGTAAAATCCTAAACCACCGTCTGTTTGTCTCCGGCGTTTCTCTATGGATACTTTTGGCCGCGTTGCTCTCTTCGGGGTGGACTAATTTGTCTGCGTCAAATGCCATCCGGTTGTCCTTTGGGCAATGGTTCTTTTACGGTCCTGCTTTTTACCACAATATGAGGACAGTTACTACTCTCCGGGAGAAAAATTTTACCAGTTGGAAACACACGGTTTTTGTTTTGTTTTCTGGCCGTTCCTTCCTACTTTTCTCTTTGATGTTTGCGCGATACTGTCTTTTGTCCTTATGCAATTGATCCATCCTGTTTTTCAGCTTTTGTGCTGACGACACGCACGCCTTGTTCTTCGGCATCGTTCAGCTGTGCGATCCTACAACGGGATCATTGATCGTATTTACGGGGCATTTTTTCTGATCAATTTACGGCTATTTATTGACGCCTATTTGTTTCCCGTTGATGAAATGTGGAGACGTGGCCTATACCCATCTTTCCAACTTATTACCACTACTCTTTTGACCGCCTCCCTCTGTTTCCCCTTCAAAACTCACGGAACTGACCAGTTTCCGGTCTATTCATTTGAAACGGGCCTGGCAAAACTCGTGTTATCGAGCAACCAGGAAGTATACAGCGCGTTTTTATCCCAGCGCCAACGATATCTGCTCGCGTACAATGCTACTATCTCATCGCTTGACCTCATAGCGGACGATGACGTCAGTTCGAGCTGTTTCAGTGATATCGCCTCAATTTTCTATGACATAGGTCGTCGCAAAATCTCCGGATTTCAGTGTAAGACAGTGGTTTGCTTATGGACACCTTACTTGTATAGGGCTCGATGCAATTGGGAGACCGCCACCTGGTTTGAGTATCGGAGCTTGCCACTGGCCCGGGAGTTTTGAGCTTTGCATGAGTATCCCAGAGCATATTCTTCCGGCAAACACCACAATGGCGTCACGTTATTGTACAGCGTTTTTAAAAATCCCAGTACCGGTAAAAGTTCCTGAATATATTGTAAGGCAGCTCTTGGTTTGTCATTCACTTTTGTAGCATTTTGGGGTTGATGTTGGTTTTTGTATTCCACGTTCATGCAATGAACAGCATTTCTTCCGACTACTGGATAGCGGTAAGCTTGGGCAATCAAACGTCACAGCTTTGCAGTTATGTCCAGGTACAACGTGGAGGTGGACAAGATCCCAACGTACTGTCACAGCAGTCCAGAGACTCTGCCAAAGGACGCTTGGTTCTGGGCCGCAATGTAAGTGCGATTTCTGATGCGCACCGCAAACGCTTTTGTGATGAAACGCTATTCAGTAGTCTACCCACCCATTTGAGAGGTCGAAGCCACTTCCAATTCGAGTCAAAGCTAACCTTGCTCATTCCAACCTAGTATATTTTCCAGCATGGTAGCCAGTTAGGATTGCATTGGCCACCTGTCCACTCTGAAATGAAATTTCTCGTACTTTAACTGTTTCTCCAGTCCACTTAATCTTTTATATTATAATAAACAGGGTGGCATGTGTGTGTGGGCCCACCCTTGAACCAAACTTGTCTGTTATCGAGGACGCGCACTGTATGCTCTACTGTCGGCCTCCATTTCCTTTAATGGCTCGTTTGAGGATATCTAGATGTTCCAGTCGAGATTTTGTTCCGTAGACAAGGTTGTTGCTTCCTCATTGGGAACGACAATTCCCGAATTTTCAGGGGAGATTCAAACTCGCCTCCTAGTTGAACACTGAACCTTCTGGCTGACCGAGAGTGTGTTTAACCCCTCACCCTGGTTGCTTGGTATTTGACTGTCTGTTTCAAATCCATGACGACTGCAGGTGCTCCCTTCAACTCCAGGGTAGGATGGCTATTCAAGCCGAAGTGAGTGGTCATGATCTTCACTTCTGGTAGCAGATTCACCACCTTGTAATCTCGAACTTTATAAATTAGACTTTACTTATCCTGCAGTTTCCCAGAGCTAATATTAAACTGCTGAGACTAAAACTTGATGGAGCACACTACTCATGAATTTGCTGAATACTGTTCAACATCCCGCAACCTTTTGGGTCTCATCAAGTGGGAGAGTCCCAGAGATTACGTCAACCTCATGTTTAGTGAGAACACCGGAGTGCACGAAGTCGGTGACTTGCGCTCGTTTGCGCACCGCATAGGTTTTATCGGGAGGCTCAACTGAATCGCAGCTGAACCTGTCATTTATTGTATTCTTTACCTAAGCCACTATACAAAGGCCGCCTAATGTTTCGATTGGTGCGGTATTCTAGATATTGCAATGTGTGTTCTTGAAGGAACACACTACTCAAAAAATTGCCGGAAGCTCTTTGACTTAATTTATAAGTGAACGTATTTTGCCAACACTGCTACGTAGAGCTGCTGTCACGTCATTACTGTCGGAAACTGCGTCATGCCGATGGAAATCTGGAACACCTCTCTGCAACCTAATTTTGCGTAGAAGTGAAATCCCACAGTCCCACGTATCCCATAGTTCCTCTTCGGTATATCTGTGATAAGCGGACCATCAGCAAACACTACTCATAAAGCAATTGTAGGAGTAGCTCGGTAGCCACCGGTTTCACCCTTCTTGGGGCTCATCGTGTGGATCCAGTCTCTATCAATCTTGTTCCCCAGTAGGACATCAACTTTCACGTATGTTTCGAGGAATACAGGTTTGAAAATGAAGTGCGATTGCTAATAGGAACGGTTTTCCGCAGCTTCTGTACAATTATTCCGCTTTCTACGGGTGTTTAAGATGTCTCTCTCAGGACTTACGTCTTTGGACGCACGCTCATATAACAGCGCATTTTGCGAAGTAGTTGGTCTGTCGTTGCTAACTAGGTCCGTTCAATAGTTGGATGGTGTTACGAAGAGACCCCGAAAGGCATTGTGTCAAGCTTGTTTGCTCTCAGTTTACTACACGTACGGCCACTCCTTTTGTCTTTCAAGATTGCTGCTGAGAATAATCAGAATAATTAAGGCACCATGTTCAGTCCTTTATGTGCCTTCAATTGGGCTGTGGAGCCTGCCGTATCTAATACCGATACTGTGTTTCATCCTGATATCAGCGTGGCTCTCGCGTTTTTTGGCATTCCCGTGGTAATTGCCACAGCGTTGGAATTATTCATCTGGTTACGATGGAAACACGAGGTCTGGAACTTCAGCCGTTTACAGAATGCGATCTCTTCAGATTCGGAGGAGACTGAGAGCGTTGAAGCGCTCGTGGAAGACAGTGGCGAACAAGAAGTACAAGGACTTCTGGGCCACGAAACAATGGCCATTTCAAGCTTTGTTGATTTTCGTGCAGGTATGTGTGATCGACGTCTGTCGTGTTTACAGTTTCTTTCTTCTGGCCTAACTTACGACCATTATTGACTGGTTCCTGTCTCCCGTTGAAGTGTGTACAAACTCATTTGAGTTGAATCGACTCGTTTACATTCTGTATTCGTTTGTTTCATGATCGCCGAATATCTCTTCGGTTGCAAACAGCCTGACGTATTTCAACTGAGATTTCATCCTTTAAGCGAATCCAGTCTACGCTGAGAAGCCGAGAGGCATTGTACAGCCGATTCATCCTTGTTAGGAATCATCAACGGTGTGAATCTCATGAAACTCCGAGTTCCGAACCGCCAATGTTTCTGTCAGTGTTTAAACAGCTAGCCGCTTGGTCACAAGCGGCTGGTCACGAGTGCGCTGTCTGACCGGCACTTGGACAGGACACAACGCTACTGATTTTTGAACTGGGGAAATCACATCACGCGATCAAGTATTCACCAGCTTCTCGAGTGTCGACTTATCAACTGAAAGATTTACTCATCTTGTGAAATTATTGTTCCCCTGAGCGACCTCTAGATCAATGCTAGTGTCAGGAGATTTGGTTGCTCAAATTCAGAGAAAATATTTGAGCTATCAGAGGTGAAATCTCGATTCCTTCGGACAGTATACTGGCCCTCGTTCTTCCCATAGGTCGCCCAGTAGCTATTCACCGAAAGGGTAAATTGGACAAACACTTTCTGTATTCGACGTGTGAATGTTCAGTCTCGCCTTTTCTCGGGGACACCGCATTACTGTCTGTGATGATGCCTATCAAGCCAGCAACTGCACGAATTCCGTCAGGAGCAATCACCAGGCTTCTCCTGGGAGCACATGACCACTTTCAAAAGATCCGGTGATGTAGGTTTTCCATTGGAATCTTCTGACATTTGAAGGATCCTTCTTGGGGTATCACTAGTCATGTTGGTTGGTTCACTGGAGCGGGATCGGCTACCTGAATGAGACAGCACTTCTCTGAGTTGTAGCCACACTCGCGCTCTGGTACTAAGAGCACCAGACCGACATTTTAGACCCGGTGAAGGTGTTCGTCGTTGGCACAAAATCTTCATAAACCGTTGCCGAACACTTTGGGTACGACAAACTGGGTGATAATATAAGATACTTAATTTGTGTTTAACGTATATTGTTCCATGCAATCAACACCCAGACTATAGCGACTCTCCGTGCTTCTGCCAGACTATCGCCGGGTTAGGCTATTCCCACTTGCATAATGCGGCTGGAATTGCATGGCTTTTATTAGCTGGCGGCGGATGGGAGTATCGTACCGGTCTTTCTACATACAACCGCAGACCATTTAATTTTTCCTCGAAAATCCCTCCTTGATTCCAAGTCCGTCACTTTGAAACCTCTCCGTAAGGGACACTACGTCATTTCACGGTGAGGTTGTACCTCATTTGTGGCTGGTCAGGTGGTCTGGGGTGGATGGTGATGTCACCCCGACAGGTGAGCTAGCAACCTAGCTGCCAAGCGCGGCGAAAAAATCGACGGCCACCTGATCAACTACCTACTAGTGAATGCGCGCAAGCTACAAGTATAACGGTACATTTCCAATAGATCACTCTCGTTCCCGCTAGCCATGGAACTGTGGCACATCTGTTCACTGCATGGTTTTGAAATTTCGATTGGGAAGCGGGATAACCGAAATACCATAGCTGGTTACAGATAAGTAGCGCTCAAAATTCCGGAAATATGGCTAGTGCAGTGCAAGCATTACATGTATGTTGACTTCAAGTCAGATCAGTGATTATGGTGTGAACTTGCAGACCGGGTGGTCTTTGGTTCGAACCCAAACCCCGTCTTCTCGAAAGCTCTTGTCTAGGCACGGACAACCAAGTACTCTGTCAGCCCTGCTGCTTCATTCGGGTAGCATGACAACGAGGCATCAAACGAGTGTTAAAGCCGAACGATTATTGTTATCATCGCATGTGTAAGAATGATTTTTAAGATTGATTTTATCGAACGGAATTGTGGGTATTTGAGATATCTGGAGAGAGCGCATTCAGCTGTTTTTCTTTTGATACTCTGAATATTTGACACGAGTCGGTGATCCATTTTAGTGCAATTTTTTGATCATCCTACGCCGGAAGGCTTCGGTAATTTCTGTTTTTACACCTCTCCTTGAATTTGCTTTCCGCCGCCACAAAAACCTATGGTGGAGCAAGCACTTTCTTGTTACAAAGAACAAAAACTCAACGCATTTGTTTTGATGAGGTTCATTGTTTCATAGTTCCTCCGCCGCTTTTCCTTCAAGGCTTCTTGAAGCACAGAGGATTGCCTGTTGAAGTTTTGATGACTTTCTCCTTGCCATGGAACACTTGGAAATGGTGGGCTGTGCCAAGAGTACACGCGGAAGAGTCGGCCAATCCACTCGTCTACCTTAATGGAATTCGTGTGATCACCATGATTTGGATTATGTTTGGCCACTGTATAGTGTTCTCGTGCACTGTCGCTAGTAAGTCGTGCATATTTTTCGTGAAAAATCAATCAACAACTGTTTTGCCATATATTAACTTTTGTTATACGCATACCCGCAGCCTTACCAGGAAGGGAAACTTCTGAGAAAGTGGGTGCTGTTGTGAGGCATCCTATTAGACGTTGTCGTCCAGAAAGAGAAGATTCGAAACCGTTCTCACATCCCTCAAAATCAGAGTTGTTACTTTTCCATTAGGTCAGATGACAGCCATAACAACATCCTACTCGGCAATCATCAACTGAGCAGCCCCCAGGTTTGCCTGGGGCACCCATATTTGCAACCGTTTTGAGACTACACCCCAAGATGATTTCATTTGAAAGGCTCTGCTGAACAGCAGAGACGAGGCATTCATGGCAAGCTCAACTCCTCGTAGAGAAGCGTTTGGAAAAGTTAACATGAATCCCAACGCCTCTAAACCTATGGGTATAAACAACACAAAATGTGTGTTCACAAGCTTCAAGCGCATTCTCTTTGGTTTAGAAAAGCGAGCCTATCCACGATGTCGCAGTCAAGGGAATCCGCTCCAGTTTTTCGACGGTATACCCATGTCCAAACATTTGATGTACTATGAAGATGTGGTCAATGCATCCCACAAGTGTTCGAAGTTCTACCTGGCCTTCTCAGACTTTCGTCTCGGACGCGTAGAGGTCAGAGAGGTCGCGATCTCATTGAAGCAGATAGCCTTGATGGAGTCTGCCTATACGCCTCTGGCTTAAGCAGTCGCTCCGGTTATCTTTTTTGACTATGGATAAAGTGGTTGATCGGCCCCAGTTTTTCCCCAAAAAACAGTCAACTTCGTTTGTATCCTTTCACTCGGTTATGCTAAATTTCATCTTTCAGATAATCTGTTTGTCTACGCACAAGAAAACTTTCGTCGCTGGACCTTCCAAGTCATAGTGAGTGCTACTCTATCTGTGGACGTCTTCTTCATGATGTCGTGAGTGTATTTATTTACTGTTCATTCTTTATTCTCACCTTTTTTCACATATCCTACGGCCGAAGTAGTCAGTCCCAATGAGTGTTCTTCCGCTCTTTCCCCCTTACTTGCTAAATCCGAATTTTGCAGATCCCCTCTAATAGGAAAAGCACAGGTTCATGCCAGTCTATTGAAAATCGCCGACTCATTTGTTGATCATAACCATGGTGAATGTTCGCCGTCTTCTGTCAACATTACTGAACCACCTCACTTGTTTTTTTCCGAAACTGTACTACTGAACTTGCCCCAGTTATTTTATGGCTTGTTCTCCTTATCCACTAGTATCCTTCGTAAAATTGGCGTCCATTCGGACCGTCTCACCTGGCGTTCTCACTCTCTCGGCTACTAGTTTTTACCAAACAACTCCGCGATCTTGAAGGCAACGCCGTCTTGAGTGACCCCAACAGGGGATTCAAGCGCCACCGTTCCCCGAGTGATATGTTAGCCTAGACGGTACACATTTGGTTTCCCTCCCTTGACCCCGTTGGGGGAACGAATGTGCATATCGTGTGTGTTGTCTTCCGGCGCTGCAGTTATTCCAGGTTACATTCTCTCTTTCCGTCCGTTATCTGTCCTATCCATATCTTTGGAAATACCGCGACTCGTCCTTTTCGTCCTTTTTCTCCCGGCGTTCCGCCGCACTTTAACTCTGTGACGACTAGACGCAAACCATTAGCGTCCTGAACACTGTCCTTGACTGGGTTTCGTCGAATTCAGCCACGTTAGATCTCTTTTCTTGTATCCATCTCCATTGGTAGTTCCTTTCCAGACTCAAATCATTTAATGGTTCCACAACCACCCTTCATTCTTGGACTATCCTTGTCCTTGGAAGGCGGGCATCTAGCAGGTTTGGTCTCCTTTTTCGACCACGCATACACCTCACCCCTCTACCTTCTACATTTCCATATTCTCCATACCCTGTAGGAATGCTGTCATGATTTTTGTGGTAAGGATGTTTCTTTGCCCATTTTTTTCTTGGTTGCATTCAGCGTCAAATTCTATGCCCGAGGACACCTGTCAGCTGTCAGCGTATTCTACCGTCACACTACCAGGGGAATGTTTATCTCAGCTTGCTTCCCCGTCCGTTTTGTATATCTTTCAATTCAATTCATTGTTCATCCGGTCACCTTGAGCAAGTAACCTCTACACTCTGTAAAAGTACGCTTTTTTAGAAATCTTTTTCCTCTTAGAGCACCCCCCCAAATTTTCCAATGTCGAAGTGACATCCGTCTCAACCCAGCTTGAGATTTACGCTATTTCCTGTATGTCCTTGTGTTCTTTTGGTCGTTCTTCACAGAGTTTTCCTCTTTCTCAACAAGCCACTTTGTGGTAGATAATTATACACTGGGGCGTAGAGAAGATTCGCAGAAACGTGGCGAAAAATCACGGTTAGCTGTCTGAGTGCCTCATGTCTCTCGTCTCCAGGACGCATCCAGAGCAACAACAGCCACGAGCACCACCATTTTCGCCGATTCACTAGGTTTCATGTCTTACATCACTTCTCTAGCGTCTCTTTGTTCTTTCACAGCGCGGTTTAATTCCTGACCTTACATGTAAACCACGTCGACCCGTTCATCACTTGAGCATGAATTCGTTCCTAATCCTTGCTGTGATAGTTTTCGCATATAGTCTTCGTATGTGATTCGTGTTTTTACTAGGAGACATTCTGGCACTAGCTCTCTGAGGCAGCCGGTTTCAAAGAAACTATCCAAAGTATTCAACGGGGATTTCATCCTCGCAGTGAAGCCAGTCTATGCTGTAAGGCCTAGAAGCACTGTACAACCATGGCATGCTGGTTGGGAATCACCAGCTATGCGCATCTTTCAGAATTTCGGGGAGTTTCGAACCCGCGACATTTCGGCCAGTGTTTGAACACTTAGCCGACTAACCACGAGTAATGTGATGTCACTTAGACAAGAAATATCGCCTGTATAGTATTTGTACAGGCACTGTCGTGTAAAGTGGTTCTCGGCTCTTCAGCATAGATTGGCTTAACTGACTGGATGGCTCTGACCAAATCCCCTCACACTAACATGAAACCAGCTCAGAGGAACGATACCTTCACCGAATATGTGGAACGTACTTTTGGGAATTCGTCACTGGTGATGTGGTTTCCCTGATTGGAGAATAAGTGCCGCCGTGCCCTGTCCAAATGCGACTTAATCACCGTGCGTATTTGCGGCTTGTGTTCAACCACTGACCGGAATTTTGCGGGTTCAAAATTGTCTGAGCTTCGTGACCTCAAGGCGTGTGTCGTTTTCTTCTGTGAGATAAAATTGTATTTTATGTAACCTTGTAGGGGGTATGCATGTTAACTTAATTTCTCGAGCGTGAAATATCCGAGGAAAGCACACGTTGAGTCTCGTCTGCCTTGTTTTCTCCGCAATCGTTTGGTCTACCTTTTCCATGCTTATACTGTAAACACAACCGCGCTGGACCGCTGGTTCCTTCAGACAATGATTGTTTGTACTATTGGTCACCTGACCGCACTAGGATGTCATGTGCGCACTTGTTCAGGTTTGCATAGTCCTTGATATTGGCCGCAAGTAAACGGGTTCGGAAAGAACCGGGGAGTTTGATAGAATGGAGAATAAACAGAACTGCAAAAGTTTAGCCTTTATTCGTAGCGTGTTCACACGGATTATTCCGTTAACGTTGTAAACAGTTTGGCACAGAGTTGTTTTCGATAATCAAGGGAAACAAAGAAATTTGTTATTCGAACGTTGAAATTCAAGCAAACTTCTTGGTCAGAGGTTGTTTGATATATCTTTGGGGATCTTTTCCAAATAAGCCAAAAAATTAACCCTCGCCACCCAAAAAGATTAGAAAAAGAGGATATGAAATTTGTACTTTTAGTTTTTATTGAAGAGGATGAATTTGGGACATGTCATTAATAATTTACATGAAAAGGTCAGTTTTTCGGTACCTTTGCCACCAAATGAACTCACACAAGTAGCTGTCCACTAAAGATCGGTGTGTGCCGCATTGGCGTTTATTCTTCATCTTGTAGACGTGCCAAAAAGATTCGATGGTTTGTGTGTGAGCTCCAGTCGTTGGATCCACAAAGTTTTCGGTATGATTAACCGCTTCATGAGTACAATTTATGTCAATCATCGTTTCAATTCCTTGGTATGATGCCCACACATCGGAGATGATGATTGGGCCGGGAGTGATGCAGGCCTGGATTGTGTTCATCAAAGTGGCGCAGTTCGATCTGGCACTGCATACATGAACACCTCTTTGGTTTTCCGGCAGATCCCTCCGAAAATCCACTGCTGGGAAAGGACTCATCCTGGGTGATTTTTACGGCGAGATATTAACGTTTCATCGATTTCGACGTGTAGACCTGGGCCGCCGATAACTGTTGGAGTCTCCAAAGGCTGCCAGGCGCAAAGTTCGCGAAGAAAGTTCTTTCAGTCAACAGCGGTCATGTGGCTAATAGATAATTCCTCTGAGCAGAATTTGCTTTTTGCCAAATTTTTTGGACCAGCAATAAATTACTGTCCTAAACTCCATCCTAGACCGCTCCAGCCAAGTTCCCTTTCGAAGACCGATTTCTTGCCGACACTGTCGGGCATTACACCTCCACCTGTCAGAAACAGTTGAAAGTGTCATTTGGTGGCCATTGTTGCATAAAAGGTGCTGATGGATCACTGCATGGATTTGCAAAAAACGTATTGCCGTCTCCTTGTCATGAACGAGAGTTGAAAGCGTCAGAAAGTTCATTTAAGGTCTTACGTCCGAACGGAGAAAATTTCTGCACAAAATGAGCCTAGATGAGGATAAGGAATTTTTTCATAAAAAATAGGTCAAGGTTGTGTGCGTACATTAAATTGGAGCTGGCAAAAATGTGGTGGGGCTTAACTCCTCGCACATGCACTTTTTGCGGGCTTATCTGGAAAAGATCCATCTGTTGTGGTGTCTTCTTTTCTGGAGGGCCACATACTGAATCACGGTTGACAGGGTGGTAAGGACACTGCTTTGGCCTGTCTCTGGGAGATTACCAAATCAGTAGTTAAGGTTCAACCTTGCCGAGGTTAGGAACCAACCTGAGCATCTCGATCGCTCCTGTCTAGGATTATGCAACGTGACAGTATCTCAGTCCTCCTTCGGGTGGCATGACAGCTTGACACCGAGACGTTGCTACAGCTGAACTACTGTTGATTTTTTTTAACTTTGTTTCATTTCAGAGGCTTGCTCTGTGTTTACACCGCGTTGCCTCGATTCAGTGCGGCACACGGATTGGTTGGCCGAGCTCGTTTCTGGTTGATATTTGTATGTCATCGACTTCTACGGTATGATTTTTCCTAGCTTTGATGCGCGTTTTATATTTCTGCTTGTATATATTTCCGCGTACGCATGTAGTTGAATTCCCCTAATTTGGCCTAACTTTATACATTTCCGATGCGTTGCACAACTTCTCCATGTGTTCATTCTTGACCTTCAAGAAACGTTGTTACATAAACACCAGGACTGGCGGTGAAAAACGTGGCACTGCGTCATTTCTGTCTCTCCATGTGGCATCTTCTAAAATACCATCTGGTCTAGGTTCCTTGTAAAATCGAGGTGGTCTGCCCGCACTTACCGTTCTGGTAGAAAATCAGCGTAGAACTGCTGACCCCACACGACTTTGACCTGTCGATACCCGCTCATCTGTGGTTTGTGTGCCTCCAAGGTTGTAGTCAAAATTCGAACTTTGAATAATAGCACAATGGTTGCCCACCGCAGCCGATAATAACCTATGTAACGTTGCGTTGAAGCTAAAAAGGTAGTGTGATAACGATAATACCTCAGCTCAGTTCTCGGTCTGATCCACCCGAGCTAGCGTTCTTCGCAGATGAAAAACACACCAGGCACACACAAGCTGCATTAAACGCCAAAAAACGTCTCTCGCCGTCACTCAGCTGTTACTGGAACATGCCTGGCTGTTGGGTCCACATTTTCAACCAATCAGAGCGCGGCTTGAAGTTGGACCGGCAAGCCCTCTGATTTTCCGATCAACCACGTGTGAGTTAACCTCAATCGACGCTGTAGCAACTGACTGCAAGCGATGAGGCGGTTTTTGAGAGGATTCCGTCCAACATTTACCCAGACAACGATGCCGGCTTTGAACTCACCACTGACTTCAACTGTTGTCGTCAAGGCCCGCTCACTGGCGAGTCACACTTTTGAAGTGTCGAACGGTGTGAGCATCGAACGAGCATCGCCTACACACCATATGTACCTGAATTTGTTTAAATTCAATCGATTTCCAATAACTGTTTGAACGATAAGCTACATATAGTTTTCCGACACATGAGTTACTTGGTTTAGTTTTAAGGCATCAGATTACCGGACAAGAAAATGAATCACTGTATCTCTCTTCAAGCCATCTGCTAGACCAGTTTGTCAGACCAAATTTTTGTACGAGCGATTTTCCGGACATTTACTTTCAGTAGATGAATAAACGAATAACCGTATCCATGCTCTTCCAGTTACAAACTTTCCCTTCCTGTATTCAAGGACTGGCTGTTGGGTGTTGGATGGTCATTTAGTTGCGCGCACTCGTTTAATGCTAGGTGTAAGTAGTATGTGTGCTGGCTTAGACATTTTCAGCAGCCGCTCTGGTTTCACGCATTTTACCTGAGACCTATCATCCATTCTTTTTTGCTCTTTCTTTTCAGGTTGACTCCGGCCTACGTGTTGACAATTCTCGTTTATGCTGGTCTCTTTCACCATTTGCATGATGGCCCTTTGTTCCCGCAAAAACCCGACTTGTTGGATTCGCTCTTTTGCCGTAGACATGGTTGGGTCACCTATTTGAACAATTTGATCTATTCTAGAGAGCTAGTGAGTTGTCCCAGTTTTTGTGACCGTAACGCTTTTGTGACCATCTTTCGTCTGTCATTGTTGTCCAGCGGCCTCAACTTGGGAAGCTTTTTTGGTGCTTAGACGGATCAAAAGGGGCAAATTGATCCAGTTCAAGAACCGCGATCATCATGGTCATCATCACAAACAGCAGCATCACCGTTGGCACTGATGCTTCACTG